>CM038147.1:438392625-439051541 GCA_021437245.1 Aegilops speltoides | reverse complement strand
CCTGACCAAAGGTAAAATCCCATGCTCGATCATCTCATCACGCCGCCATGGATGAAGGCCAAGATGGCAATCATCACTCGCCCCCAAAGATGGAAGCATCATCCTTGTCGCCACCTTGTCGCCGCCCCAAAGCTTGGTCCTTGAGGGTCTCCAGTCGACCCGGCACCGCCTTGAAAAAGAGTCAGAGACTCGCATCATCAATGCCACAAAGAGGGATGGGGTAAGTCACACTTGGGAGCATCGCCTTGGAGCTTTTGCCGGACATCATGGTGGTACTAGCCTCATGCTTGTCGAGAGCTTGGCCGTGAAGTTTGCTTGGGTGGAGAAGCCTGGCCTTCATGAGTTCTTGTTCCGCCTTGAGAGCACCAATGTAGTTGTCGCCGATGGACTTGTAGTTCTGAGGAAGATGGTCTTGGAGATGTCCAGTAATCCCATCATGAAGTGGAACTTCATCGAAATGGGGTCGCCCACGCCGTCCCAAGGCAATCATCATCTCCTTGAAGTACTTGTCGGGACTTGGATCCTGGGTGTTTCCAATTGCCGGTTGTTCCTAGGTTGGAGGCAAAACTCGCCGCAAAGCTTTTCGTTTGGGCCAACTCATGTCGAGTACAAGGTGTGTGAAGCCACCATGCCAATGCGTAGTCGTGGAAGTTTCTTGATGACTTCACTTGATCTTCGAGGAACTTGATGTAGCTTGAGGTAGTCGCCCATCAAACGCCCCACTCGAGGTATCCTCGGTTCTTGAGTCCCATAGAAAGGAATCTTGTTCGGTGTCAGGTCGAGTAGCTCGTGGAAGTCGGGACTTGAGCTTGGGTAGCTTCTTGAGTGTAGTCTTGAGGTTCTTGTTGGCAAGATATATGTCCGAGGTAAGATGCTTTGAAGTCGCTTTAAAAGATGCCAAGGAGATGGTGAAGTCGTGAGCGGTTGTTGGTTTGGAGCTTTGACCTTCACGTTTTTGTTGATGGTGTCGATGCCGATTTGATCTTGCCGGAGGTGGTAGCCGAAGGATGTGTTTGAGCCCTTCTCAAGATGAGGAAGATCGCAGGACTTGATGAGGCCTTGATCTCCTATGCGCTTGTCCATCTTGGCGCCGAAGTTGTTGTTCATGGCATCGAACCGTTGTTGTTGTAGACCAAGTGAAATGCCTTGCCTATCCATCACAAGACTCGGTAGAGGTGAGTAGGAAATGAATAAACAATACCAAGTTACCTTTTCCCAAAGTTGAGGATGTATCCCGTAACTCAATGGAGATGAAAGAATAGTGGAATTGGTACGACTTGTTCACCACACCTACAAGTAAAGGCTTATGGTAGAGTTCGTGAGGATAGTGGCACAAAAATTTGATGCAAAATGTTAGCAAGAGTCAATAATGTTGAAAAGATTCAAATTTGCAAGTGAAACAATGGACCAATAGCAATGGGTACACGGAAAACACACACAGATAGATAAATGGGGTCGGAACCAAGGAATGAGCACAAAATTGGAATCCACGGAAAACGCCTTGGTTACAACTCAAAGAGACCTAGCACGATTGCTCAATAGGCGGATAACACTTGTGCACAACCTATAAGATGCAAAATATATTTTTCATCCCAAGTATGCTATATATTATGGTTCCCGTGTTTCCAAGCATGATATCATATGATGTAGATTTTGTATGGCTTTGTGCAATGGGGTATGATGCTATGGCATTGCTCAAAGTTTTGCCTTTTTTGCTTAAAAGCTTTTTCTTTTTTTTTTTCTATGGCCACTTTTGAAATGCAAAACCAAGATAGCAATTGTGTATATGGGAACAAACTTGAGGCACAATGGATGATATGATACCAATATGATATGGTATGTATGCAATGGGTTGGGACCACTAATGTGCAAAGTAACGCCCAATACTAAATGGCTAGTCTCGAGGTAAGTGACGAAAATGGGCTAGGGTTAACAATGCAATTGCAAGGAATATACAATGGTGTCGTTGAGGTTACCGCCCTTAATGATGAGGGCGGTGTTTTTGTAGATACCAAGATGATGGAGACTCGCCCTAAGTAGCAAACACCTTAGGAAACGGAAAACCGAAACTCAAAATCTCAAATGACAAATGTCAAATGGTGGTGGGCGGTGGTGGGTTACTAGGCAATGCGGAAGTGGGATGATGGGTTATACACGGTAAGAGTTGAAGCGCACGCCCAAGAGCAAACACCTTAGGAGAACAAGCCACAACTCAAAAAGCTCAAACAACAATTGTTGTTGGGTTGTGGAAGGTATGGTGGGTTATGGAAGTGGTGGGGTGGTGGTGGTTATGAAGAAGCAACGTCCCTGAGCCAAACACCTTAGAGACTCAAATCACAACTCAAACAACCACTAATGCTTAAGGAACAAAATGGGTTTGGTTGGGAAGTCGGTGGTTTTGGGATGTTGTGGGGAAGCCCTAGGCAAAGATGCCAAATTTCAGAAAATATGATGGAGTCAAATGATGTTGGTAGTATTTTGTGGAACGGGATGTCAATAGCTTCAAAACGAGCTAAAGAACGCCAAAACGGAGTTCGATGAATTAGTTTGGGCAAAACGGTGAAACTGAAAGCTGAAACAGGCCAGGGCGGTAGTACCGCTCGGTCGGGATTTTTCGACATTTCGGTGGAACGGGCCTCGGTAGTATGGCCGTATGCTTGAGTTTCGCGGTAGCCGCTTGGGGGAATAGCGATTTTTTAGATCGAATCGGGCGCGATTTGGGCGGAAATGGATGATTTCGGGGCAAAATTTGATGGATTTGGGGAAAGGGGAAACTGGGAATGCTAGATCCACTTGAAACCAAGCAAACCATGGATCAAAATCAACAAAACATCATCAAACCAACAAATCACAAAAAATTTTGGGGCTATTTTGGTGGGGATTGATTTAGGACAAAACAACAAAATCAAACTAGAAAAAGGGTAGGGCTCCAAACCACTATAGCTTCAAGATGAAAGGCAAAGAATATGTCCCACGCACCCATGTCTCCTAGTCAAGTGATAGCCGACAAACAAGCCACCAACCAAAGAGAGAAGAGTGAGAAAGTGAGCCACCAAAAGTGAGTGAGAGCACAAGCCAAATTTGAGCGCCTTCGCCTAGAGAGAAAAACCACATACTATTCGGCCACCAAACATGAGATGAGAGAAGTGTGAGAACCCATTGAGTGTGATACACTTTGTCCTTGTGTGCAAGGATGGAGAACAAAACTAACACAACTCATGAGCTACCTTTGTGTTTCAATCTCTTTGCAGAATTTCAAGACGCTTTCCCAATGAGCTACCTCCGGTCTACCTCCTCTACGAGGCATTGAGCATCGAATTGATCTCATACCCGAGCACCACTTCCAAACAAAGCTCCATACCATGTCAATCCTCAAGAAACCAAGGAGATTCAACGGCAAGTACAACAACTAATCGACAACGGTCATGTACGGAAAGCTTAAGCCCTTGTGCCATCTCCAGCTTATTCTTGTGCCTAAACCCGATGGAAGTTTCCGCTTGTGTTCGATTGTAGACCTACAAATGCTATCACCGTAGCGCTTATAGGCATCCCATTCCTCACTTAGATGATATGCTTGATGAACTTAGTGGAGCCAACTTTTTCTCAAAAATTGATCTTAAAAGTGGCTATTATCAAACCGCATTCATGAGGGTGATGAATGGAAAACCGCTTTCAAAACAAAATTTGGCTTATATGAATGGTTGGTTATGCCTATGGGTTTGCTCTGAAGCTCCTGAACTTTTGTGCGCTTATGCATCATGTACTTTCATCCATACATTGGAATCTTGTTGTGGTTTACTCGATGATATTCTTGTGTTTAGCAAAACCATGAAAGAGCATCTTGATCATGTTAAGCTTGTTTTGCAAACACTTCGCGGTCGGTGACATAGGGGTACCTTATCTCAACTGTGCACGGCAATGAGCCCCCGCTGCAGGTTTACTATGTGCTTGCCGGAGACCATTCCTGCTCCATATCGAGCCATTCAAGAACAAAGTGTACGAGATGAAGATCGAGACCCCGCAAGAGGAGCTTGCCGGAAGGCCGCCTGTGCTCAAGATTACATCATCACGAGGCGTCTCGCGAGAGGAGCTCGCCGGGAGACTAGAAGATTACATCAGAAGACACGCCGGCGCTTATACGCTGCCCCGGCGAGGGCCCGAGAGCGGTAAGTTACAAAGCCCGACAAGCTCGTCCGGCCGAAGATCAAGACCGCAAGGCACTTGCCGGAGAGCTGCGCTGTGCCTGCGACTCACCATTCGCCCACGCCGCTTGAGCCCTTCCAGAGACGCTGCGGATGGTCAGGCAGCCTGGGGTGCGGTGGCACTCCACTGGTGGATCCATCGCTGCAGGCGACGGAGACGCAAGGCGGGAGCTTTTGGGTCGACGGCGACGGCATTAAATGCCTTTGTCCCCATCACAAAGTAGGTAGAAACCACTCGCTCGCAATCGTAGCTCCACCGCCTCAAGACTGCTCCAACTACCACCTCTTTACATTTTTACCTTTCTCCTACGCTGACACCTGCAGGACCCTTGGCACTATAAAGGAGGCCCATGCACAACGAGAGAGGGTTGGTTCGATTCACTCGACACAACACCACCGTGACGCCGATTCTTGAGCAAGACCAAATACAAACACAAAGCAGCAGAGGGTTTTACGCCGCCCATCGCGTCTGCGGTAAAAATCCGCCTCGCATCGCCCGACCGCTTCAGGCTCCCTCCGCCTGCATCAGATTCACGAAGGCCCGCCCCATAGGTGCTCGCGCGGGCGGTTCTTCCTCCGCCCGCCGACATCTTCGGGCGCCAGTAGGCGCCGAGGTTGTGCGGACTGATCCGCGTCCGCTGCGTTTTTCATCAACCTCCGCTTGGCTTAAGAATTTATCGACAATCGCGCCATGGCCTCAAGACAGGGCCTCGAGGGTCGCACCATCTCTGCCTTACCCGCCGCCACCGAACCAACGGTAGGCGGAGAAGACGCCACGGAAGGGTGACACCGGCGAGGGTACGCGCGCCACTCGCATCCAGTGGACATGACGACGCCGCACGGTCTCCGTGAGATCCACGCCCATCTCAACAGACGACGACTCCAAGAGCGCCGTACACGGAGGTGGTACTTGCATGCCGGGCAAGAACGCGGAGGCTCGGGATGCTCCGGACCGCTGTCCATGCATGAGCAAAGCGAAGTGCCGGGCAGGACCCCGCTTCCTCCTGCCGCTACTAGGAGTCCGAGCATATCCCGCCTCGCGCCGCTTCTCGCCTCCACTCCGCAAGCGTTTTCTCGGGGCGCCATGTCGCCGAGGACGCGCCATCGAGCTCCAAGTCCGCGAGGACAGCTCGTGCTCACTCACAAGCGCAGCTCCTGAACGCTCCAACCGCAAGGATAGCTCGTGCTCGTCTCCGCAAACGCACTTCCCCGAGTGCAGGCCGCCGCCGAGGACGCCATATCGGCTCCACCGCAAGCGCGGGAAACAAGAAATAGAAAAGCTAAGTTGTTCGAGCGCAGTGCAGCACTTAATTCCATGCTTTTTATGTTATATCCTCGTATGTCATTCTTTGTACGCAAAACTCAGCGCCGGAGGAGCCTGCCCGGATAGCCGACCTTTTACCTTTGAGCACACTCAACGAAGTTAAAAGTGAGCCGCGAAAGCTTCGCGCCTTTGTTTCGCTTTCGAGTCCGCCAAGAAGATAAGCGCCGCGATCAGACGCGCAAGGTTGCTGTTGTCGAAGCAACACCGCCAGCCGGCTGCTGATGTTCCGTGACTCAGCAAGTGTGTTAGCACCGGAAGTTCCCAAGCCGGGTAAAAGCCACAAAGGGCGAAGTGGTGTAACGTGCAAGCCTTGCCGTAAGATGTCCTTCGGATGAGAGGCTTGTGCGAGAGAGGAGCTAAGTCGTGGTCCAGCTGCGCTTTGCCTTGTTTCCGAGTCCGCTGCAAACACAAGCGCACTGCACCGACCCGCAAGGTTGTTTGTCGAAGCAACACCACCGGCGGTTGATGTTCCGCGACTAAAGAAGCGTGTTCATGACCGCAGGCTCCCCGAGAACGAGAGTGCAAACATATAAGGGCAAGGCAAGATCGACAAGTGAAATTGCAGTAAAGGACTTATACGATATGCATGTAGATAATGAAGCTTTTACAGATCTATCTCCTTTTTCATGGCTGAAATTACAGCAAGGAGAAACCAAAGAGCGCACCAGACTTGCTTGCCGCTGCTACCGCGGGCTGCGAGCCAAGATTCGCTCGCAAGCCGTAATTGCCGGGGCTGCTATATCAGTTTTTCATCCCTCGCATCATCTCTTATGGACCGGAAGGCGGGCTGCTTTGAACGAAGCGTTTTGTAAAACCCATACGAGGAGCCAAGTCGCGCCCTGGCGCTTCTTTGGTTTGTTTTAGCACGCCAAACTTAAAGTGAGCTGCAAGCTTCGTGTCTTGTTTCGCTTTCAGCACGCCAACAAACACAAGCGCTGCTGCAATCGTCATGCAAGGTTGCTTGCCGAAGCAACACCAGCCAGCTGGGCTGCTGATGTCCCACTCAAAGAAGCGTGTTCAGGCCAAGCAAGCCTCCCGAGAGCGAGGGTAGAAACATACAAGGCACGAAGTCAAGAAAAGGCTCACCGCAAGCTTCCTCTTTTCATTAAAAACATCCTAGTTTAGTACAAGTCCATAGAGGATGAAAAACATGATAGAGAGGATTACATATTTAAATGCAGCTAAGGCCCGAGGGCTTACAAATTAAAAGATAAGATGCCCGTAATCCTTGTCCTGCTCTGCTCGTGAGGTAGGTCAGGAGCCCCTGAAGAGAAGCTTGCTGGGGAGGCCCCTGCAAGAGAAGCTGTCGGAAGGGCAAAGGGCGCTTAGGAGAGCGTAGAGCGCCATCGCGCTCGCGGGTGGCGTGTTCGGGAGCTGCGCAAGGTGACGGGCATGGAGGAGCGCGCCGAGAGCTACGGCGCCGAAGACACCAAGAGAACACCGGGCCGCCAGAGCTTGGCGAGAAAGGCGCCGAGGCGAGCTTGAAGACGGGTGGTGGACGCCAAGCGCTGTCGGGCTCTCGCCTCAGATTCGACGAACGGACTTGCCGCCACTCTCTTCCTCTTCGCTGCCTTTCACGCCAGCCGCCAAGGAGACGGCCCCGGAGCCAGGCCGGGCGACCCGGATTACGGGTCGCTGCGGGCGCGAGGCGGTGTCCGCCTAGTCGGACCCGCCATCTCGCTGCCGCTGCCGCTTCCTCTCGCTACTCGCCGAGGAGGGACTCGCCAGCCGGAGGAGCTGTCCACACAAGATCTCGCCCGTCCCGAACTCCCAAGACCTTGACGGCGAAGGTCGCCTCCATCAACTTGAAATGGAGGGTAAAACCCGCCATCAAGTGGATCCGGCGAACGCCTTCCACCTCGTCGGCACATGACGCCGGGTTGGGGACACGACACCACCAGTGCCGCTGATCCCACAGCCCCCGCGCGCAACTCCATCACGGGTGGATCCGGTCCCATCGCGTCGCGCGAACGGGCGGGCAGCCGAGGCGACGCCGAGGCGCCGCGAGCTTGATGAAGAACTCCTGGGATCGCTCCAAGATGGACCGCTCGGATAGGAGACGCCGGGGAGATGGGAGGAGGCGACGCCACGACCGCCTCCTCGACCGCCGCCACGCCTCGCCTGCTCACGACACGCCCCTCTCGTGGCGGCTCACGCCACGGGAGCGGAAAGGAGAGGTGCGCTGCCTGGAGGCGACTCGCCACCGCCGAAGAGGGATTTCTTCCATGGCGGAAAGAAGAACAAGATGAAGACGAAGGGAGAAGAGGATGAGTGTGGCCATTGCCCCCTTCCGCCTTTTAAAGGGGCGAGGTGGGGCTCAACCGCCTGCCAATCGAAGCGAGGAGGCCAGAGGAGCGGGCCGATTCGCTTTCTCCGCTGCGGACGGCTCGGTTCCCACTTTTCGCCCACGCACTGTGTATGAGGGCAGGGCGGTAAGCGGAGCCGGGCGACGGGTGAAGCGACTCGCTTACACCACGATCACGGGTGGATGCCTTAAAGATCGTGATAGCCGCCCCACGCCTTCCACGACGCCGCAATCGACGCGCCATTACGGGAGGCGGCGGATGCGAAGTGGAGCGGCACGCCAGGCCTCGTGGTGCTGCAGACTGTTTTGGCCTGCCCAACAAGCGCTGCACGTGTGGCCCAGTTCGGGGCTCCTCGTTTGCAGAGCGTAGGGGTACCCCAAGACTTCAACTTGTGCACGGGCAACGTGAGCCCCCCGCCAGGGTTTACCATGCTTGCCGGAGACCATTCTCGCATATCGAGCCATTCAAGAACAAAGTGTACGAGATGAAGATCGAGACCCCGCAAGAGGAGCTTGCCGGAAGGCTGCCTGTGCTCAAGATTACATCACTCACGAAGGCCCTGCGAGAGGAGCTCGGGAGACTAGAAGATTACATCAGAAGACACGCCGCCATACGCCTTCGGCAGGGCCCGGAGAGCGCAAGTTACAAAGCCCGACAAGCTCCCCGGTCCGCAAGATCAAGACCCCGCAAGGCACTTGCCGGGAGAGCTGCGCTGCGGTGCCCGCACTCCAGCTCATCTCACGCCACGCTTTGAGCCCTTCCCAGAGACGCTGGCGGATGGCTTTGCAGCCCGGGGGTGTGGCACTCCACGGTGGTGGATCCATCGCCGCGCATTTGGAGACGGGCGCGGAGTTTTGGGGTCGACGGCGACGGGCATTAAATGCCTTTGTCCCCCAATCACAAAGTAGGTAGAAACCACTGCTCAAGCAATCAGCTCCACTGCTCCCGCACTGCTCCAACTACCACCTCTTTTACATTTTACCCTTTCTCCTACGCTGACACCTGTTGGTGACCCTTGGCACTATAAAAGGAGGCCCATAACGAGAGAGGGTTGGTCTGATTCATTCCATGACACAACACCACCGACGCCAGATTCTTGAGCAAGACCAAATACAAACACAAAGCAAAGAGGGTTTACGCCATCCATCGCGTCCGGCCGGGTAAAATCCGCCTGCATCGCCGATCTACTCTCGTTCCTCCGCCAGATCAAGATTTCACGAGGGGCCCTGCCCCATAGGTGACAAATGTATCCAATTTAGGCAAAGATCATATTCTCATGAACATTAGAATCATTACCAAGAAACGAAAGTACCGTAATTTAGTTGGCGTGGCGCGAGCTCTAGTAATTGGTCCAAGATGTATAGCAAGTGGGGCTGTGGGTGTAACAATGGTATTGATGTCCTCATCAATCATATTCTCATGAATATTAGAATCATTACCAAGAAACTAAAGTACCGTAATTTATTGGCGCAAGGGAGCTCTAGTAATTGGTCCAAGATGTATAGCAGCAGGGCTGTGGGTGAACAATGGTATTGATGTCTCATCAATAGTGCTAAAGTTTTTCACAGCGTATGATAAAAACCCCGCAAGGCCAAGGAAACTTCGCAGACTTGTTGCAAATTGGTGGTTGGGGCCAAGTTTTAATTGTTGATCTTAGTTTCATCAACATGACACCCTTTGGAGGAGACAACTAAACCCAAGAAAACCACTTTGTCAACTCCAAAAGTGCATTTCTTCAAGTTTGCATAAAGACTTTCTCATGTAGGGTGGAACCTAATTCGCCGATCTTTCACGCTTGAGGGGATCCACGAGGAAACACTAAGAACGCCATGAAGAACGAGAGGAAATCACGGGAAGAACGAGAGACACTCAACCGACAAGAGATCAATCACACAAGGTCTAGATCATCGCTAACGAAAGTGATACATGGTCCAAAATCAACAAAGGAAAGATACAAAGGTAGTTGTTTTCTCCGTGAGGAGGTCTTGAATCCACGAGGGATCTTTCCTAGGTAGGGTCTTGAATCCTAATGGATCTTGTCCTAGACGGAGGTCCCGATCTCCGAGGAGAAGTACCTGTGAGCAAAGGCTCACACACAAATATGAGCTAATCCAATGCTAAGTCTCAAAGTGAGGAGAGGGGTCCTATATATAGAGTCGGGGGCGGCGGATCGGCTCAGCCTAACACGCAGGCTGCAGCAGCGCTGGCCGATGATCTCGATGAGGGTCCGGATGAGCTGGTCGGTCCGGATGATCCGGTGGAGTCCGGATGAGCCGAGGGTCGGCTGTGGCGGCGATGCCGGATGTCCGCTGGTCCGACGTTCAAGCGGGTCCGGATGATCCGGCCTGGCCCGATGATCCGCCAGCTACGAGGTTCTGCTGCCGTTGAGCAGAAGCCGATCGCTCGACCGTCCGGATCATCCGGCTCGGCCCGGATCGCCCGGGTTTTTCCGGACGTCCGGCCTCCTCGGTATTTTGTTAAGCCTTCCGTTTCACGCATGTCTTCCGCTCGATTCTCTTGCTTCCACTTCTTCATGGTTGATCCTTGGTCCTCGAGTATGCATAGAGTCGCTGAGGTAGTAAACCATGTCTCATGTGAATCAAGGAGAGTTGTGAGAGGAGTGATGTCACTCGTCTCAAGAGCTCTTGCACGTGCTCGAAGCCATCGGTCCTTGTGGTGTTGTAGGTGTTGATGTAGAGTCCATGGGGATGATGGAAGGATGCTCCGATCATATCTCCCTCTTCAAAGGATCTGACCGATCTAGTTCTTCATCACCATGGAAAGGCGAGAGGTCTTTGACATTGAAGGTGTCGCCACGCTGTACTTGTCGCTTGGTAGGTCGAGCTGTAGGCGTTGTTGTTTTAGAAGGCATAACACCTTGAAGGGTCCATCGGCTCGAGGCGTAAGTTTGACTTATGCTCATAAAGCGCCTGCGGCTGTGTAGCCACACTAGATCGCCATGTTGAATCATGGGTTGCTTGTTTATGTTGAGCTTGGTCGCTAGTCGCTGTACTTGGCGCCGATGGTGTTTCTTGTATCTTCATGCATCTTCTGATGTAGCCACCGGCACTTCATGCCGAGGTTGGTGCGCTTCTTGTAGAGGTAGAGGTAGGATGTCCAATGGGGACAATGGGTTGAAGCTCAGATTAACCTCAAGGGGGACTTGCCGTCGTTGAATGTCTTGCGCGGTTGTAGGCGCATTTCGGCGATGTAAACATGTCTCCCACTCCTGATGTTCTTCTTGATCAACACGCTAAGCAGAGTGAGAGCGTCTGTTCGTCACCTCCGCTTGGCCGCTTTGGTTGAGGATGGTATGCGGATGAGAACATGAGCTTGATGCCGAGCTTGGTGCAAAGAGTCTTCCAAAAGTAACTCAAGAACTTGACGTCATGGGTCGGGAGACTATTGACTTTGGTACTCCATGAAGGCGCAAGATTTCCTACAAAAGAGATTTTAACATGTGAAGCATCGCTCACCTTGTTGCAAGGAATAAAGTGTGCCATCTTAGAAAATCGATCACAACCACAAACACGAATCCTTTTCCATTTTGAGTTCTAGGCAAACCAAGTACAAAGTCCATGCTAATGTCTTCCCAAGGTTGATATGGAATTGGAAGAGGCATGTAAAGACTAGAGATTGAGCTTTGACTTAGCTTGTGGCATGTAGAGCATCGGTGGTGAAGCGGAACGCCCTCAAACATCTTTGGCCAAAGTAGTTCCTGGAGCGTGGCTTAAAGTCTTGTCGCCATTCAAAGTGTCCCATGAGTCCACCTCCATGAGCCTCTTGCAAAAGTAACAAACGAAGAGAAGACTTTGGTATGCAAAGTTTGTTAGCTCTAAGATAACCATCCTTGAGGTAATATTGTTCCAAGATGTATGCGCCAAACATTTAGCATAATGAGGTGCAAAAGATGGATCACTAGCATACAACTCTTTTATGTGCTCAAAGCCAATAACTTTCAACTCAAGTTAGTGACAAGCGCAGATGCGCGGAAAGTGCATCGGCAACTACATTTTCCTTGCCCTTAATGTACTTGATCACATATGGAAAGATTCAATAAATTCACTCCATTTGGCATGACGCTTGTTCAATTTCGCTTGACCTTTAAGTACTTAAGCTGCTTTATGATGGGTATGGATGACAAACTCATGACGCCTAAGATAATGTTCCCAAACATGGAGCACACGACTAAAGCATACAATTCTTGTCATACACGGATAGTTGTTGAGATAATCGAGAGTTTTTCACTAAAATAGGCAATGACTCGCTTTTTCTTGCATTAAAACTCCGCCTCCTGCACCACTTGCATCACAATGGACCTCAAAAGTTTTGTCAAATTGGGCAAAGCAAGAAGCGAGCATGATTAAGTAAAGACTTGAGCTCATCAAAAGCTTGGATTGCAAAGGTCCCCAAACAAAAGGAGTATTCTTACTCAAAGCATGCAAAGGAGCTGCGATAGTGCTAAAGTTTTTCACAAAGCGCTTATTATAAAACCTGCAAGACCAAGGAAATCAAGACTTGTTGCAAATTGCGGGTTAGCCAAGTTTTAATTGCTTTGATCTTAGTTTCATCAACGTGGACACCCTTGGAAGAGACAACAAAACCCAAGAAAACCACTTGTCAACTCCAAAAGTGCATTTCTTCGTTGCATAAAGACTTTTCAAGTGTTTGCAAACAAGCTTACGTATGCAATTCAACCATTTTTCTTTTTTGTTTGGATCATGGGTACTGAAAGCGCACTACGACATCTCTATCAGCCTGGCGGTGATTGGAGGTTCACTCTTGCTTGTCGGCGCCAAGGACTTGTTCCCACCATATGAGCACATAGTCTTGGAACTCAAGTGATGCCATAGTTTACTCCTTCTTCTCATAGTTGTGCAAACGAAAGATTTTGTTTGACCTTCAATGCCCATGAGAGGTAATTTTCAATCATTGGTTCCATCAGAATCTTGGGCATTGTGAACTTGAGTTTCATAGCTGTTGTTCTTCATCAGTTTTCTTTGAGGCCCATGTTGATGATCGCTTCTGAGGTGGAGGGTGATCTCCATCCTCATGCCGCCTTGTTTGAGATGTTGTTGTTGAGATTTGCATCTCGGCCCATTCTTTCAGGTTTTTCGTCGGCGTCACTAATGCTTGTCAGTTTTGATGGAGAGCTCATACCAAAGAGGTGGTTTCTGGTGATGTATGATGACAGTCGTCATTTTGCTCGATGAAGAGTGGATTTGCAGAAGAACTTGGCCTATCCATCATTTCAAGCAAATTGTGAGTGGTAGAAGGAGAAGAATGAATACCAATGTACCTTTGACCGGTTGAAGATGAATCAAGTTCACTCAAATGCGACAATGAAATAGCACTATTGGTACCGATCCTGTCGACTCACACCCACAAGTAAAAGCTTTTTGGTGGAGCTTGGTTAGATGGTGGCACAAAATTGATTGCAATCGTTAGCTTGACTCAAAATGTGAAGAAGATTCGCAAATTCAGATATGCAAATAAGTAGACCAAGCAAGTAGTGGTACACGGAAACACACGTTAAATAGATAAATGGATTGTGCAAAACCAAAATGAGCCAAAATGTGAATCCATTTAAAATGCTCTTGTCAGACAATACTAGAGAGACGCTTAGCACGATTGTAATAATAGGCGGATACGTGAACTTGTGCACAACCTATTAGGCAAAAATGCAACGATCTCTATCCCATATGCTATATGTATGGTGTATCTATGCAATTATCCAAGATGATCTTATGTGACAATCTTAATGTTGTATGATGCTATGCTTGTTGCTTATAAGCTCTTTGCTTATCTTTCCTTCTTTGCTAACAAACTTGAGTGGCTCTTTTCTTTTTTGAGCTCTTTTCTTATGCAAACTTGGCTAACTAAGATAGCACTGTGTATGATGTAAACTTTGTGACACACAAGTTGATTTTGAGATATGCACCACTTCATTGTATGTATGATATGTATGCAACTAATAAAGATGTCAATGCTTGCCGCCAGAATAATACTCAACGGGCTAGTCTCAATGGGTAAGCAACGCAAAGATGGTATATGATGGTTATCAATGCAATTGCAGGCGTGTCGGCTGATGTCATCGCCTCAGAGCGTAAGATGAGAGCCACCAAATGAGCGCTTGTGTTGATGTCACACCGCGCCTAAATAGCCAAACACAAGAGACACTGAGATCTCATCAAATTGTCAACCCAAATCAATGGTAGTACGGAGGTTGAGTCTGGGGTTTGGCAAGGAATGGTGGTGATGGGGTGGGGAGAGTGTATATGTGTGTGTGGATGGTGGTGGTGGTAGATGGGGTTGCACCGCAGCTTGCAGAGCTTCTGGATGATCCGGGCCAGAGCCTGATGATCCGGTATGTCCGGATGATCCGGACTTGGTCCGATGATCCGGCAGGTCAACCACGACGGAACTGCTCGGAAGAACTCGAACGGGAGAAATTTGATTTTCGGATTTTTGGTGGATTTCAAGGAAGAAGGTGGAAACACAAGATCCACGAAGTTACAATAACAATCCACGGATCAAAAACAACAAAACATCATCAAAACTAACAAATCACAAAAAATTTGGGGGTATTTTTGAGGATTTTCGGGTTTTAAGACGAAAACAACAAAATCAAGCTAGAAATCACGGGTAGGGCTCCAAAACGGATCAACGGGCTCATGATACCATATGATGTAGGGTGGAACCCTAATTCGTGACCTTTCACGTTTGAGGATCCACGGGAGAACACGAAGAACGCGAAGAACGAGAGGAAATCACGGGAAGAACGAGAGACACTCAACCGACAAGAGATCGATCACACAAGGTCTAGATCATCGGGCACGGGTGATACATGGTCCAAAATCAACAAAGGAAAGATACAAAGGTAGCCGTTTTCTCCCGGAGGAGGTCTTGAATCCACGAGATCTTTCCTTGAGGGGTCTTGAACTGATGGATCTTCTCCTAGATGGAGGTCCCGATTCCGTGGAGAAGCAACCTGGATGAGCAAAGGCTCACACACAAATATGAGCTAATCCAATGCTAAGTCTCAAAGTGAGGAGAGGGGTCCTATATAGGGTCTGGGCTAAGGGATACATGGCTCAGCCCAACACGCTGCACAAAGGGCTGCTTCGGATGATCCACGAGGGTCCGGATGATCCTCCGGACCGTCCGATGATCTGTGGAGTCCTGATGAGCCGGAGGGTCGGCCGGTGGCGGCGACGCAGTCGGATGTCCTGGGGTCCGGACGTCAAGTGGGTCCGATGATCCGGCCTGGTCCGATGATCCGGCCAGCCGGAGGTTCGCTTCTTGAGTTAGTTTGGATCGCCCCGACCGGTCCGGATCATTCGGCCGTCTGGACGTCCTGCCTGCCTGGATCGTCCCCTTGCATTTGTCAGCCTCTCCATCTTCACGATGTTCCGCTTCGATTCTCCTTGCTTCCCAGCTTCTTCATGGTCGACTCCTTGGTGCCTCAAGATGCATAGAGTTTCCGCTTGAGGTAGTAACCATGTCTCATGTGAATCGGGAGAGTTGTGAAAGGAGTGATGTCACCGTCTCAAGAGCTCTAGCACGTGCTCGAGCCATCGGTCCTTGTGGTGTTGTAGGTGTTGATGTAGAGTCCATGATGATGGAAGGATGCTCGTGATCAACTTCCACGAGATCGCAGACTCCGCCCAGGAGAAGATCCATCGATTCAAGACCCTATACGGGAAGATCCTCAGATTCATGACTCTCCGGAGAAGAACGGCTACTTTGTATCTTTCCTTGTTGATTTTGGACCATGTATCACTCGGCTTCGATGATCTAGACCTTGTGTGATTGATCTCTGTCGATTGAGTGTCTCTCTCGCTCTTCCCCGTGATTTCGCTCTTCCGCTGCTCTTCGTGGTTCCTCCGTGAGGATCCCTCCAAACGTGAAAGATCGATTTAATTAGGGTTCCACCCCACATCATATGGTATCATGAGCCACGTTGATCATGTTTTTGGAGCCCTACTCGTGATTTCTAGCTTGATTTTGTTGTTTTCGCCCTAAAACCCGAAAATCCTCACAAAAATTCCCCAAATTTTTTTGTGATTTGTTAGTTTTGATGATGTTTGTTGTTTTTGATCCGTGATTCGTGTGTAACTCGTGGATCTTGTGTTTGCCCACCTTCTCCCTTCAAATCCACCCAAAATCCCCAAATCGCCAATTCCACCCCATTGTGTTCTTCCAGCAGCTCCTCATGTGGTCGACCTGCCCGATCATCCGGATTAAGTCCCGGATCATCCGGACTACCGATCATCCGCTTCTTCGCCGAAACCGCAGACTTGCAGCCCCAATCCACCACCACCACCTTCCACACACATACACCTCCACATCCCATACACCACGATTTCCACTTGCCAAACCCCAAGACTCAACCTCCATACTACCATTCGATTTTGAGTTCGACAATTTGAGTGAGATTGTCCTCTTGTGTTTCGCTATTTAGGCGCCGTGTGACATCAACAACAAACTCTCATTTTGGTCGACTACTCATTCGCTACGGACGGTAACATCGACACATCTTGTCATACCTTGCAATTGCATTGATAACCATCATATACCATCTTTGCGCTGCTTACCCACCGAGACTAGCCATTGAGTATTGCCGCAACGTGATTTGTGCACATTAGTTGCATACACCATATCATACATACCTTCGAGGTGCATATCACGGAATCAACTTGTGTGTCACAAAGTTGTCATCGTGATACACAATTGCTATCTTAGTTCGTCAAGTTTGCATAAGAAAAGAGCTCAAAAGAGAAAGAGCCACTCAAGCTTTTAAGCAAAGAGGAAAGATAAGCAAAGAGCTTATAAGCAACAAGCAGCATCATACAACATTAAGATTGTTATATAAGATAATCTTGGATCATTGCAATCAAATACCATACATATAGCATAATGGGATAGAGATCGCTGTATTTTTGCTTAGTAGGTTGTGCACAAGCTCCATTCCGCTGTGCAATCGTATAGCGCTCTCTAGTATTGTACAACAAGAGAATTTTCGTGATTCCACATTTTGGCTCATTTTGGTTTGCACAACTCATTATCTATTTATGTGTGTTTCGGTACCACTACTTGCTTGGTCTACTTGTTGCATATGCGATTTGCTAATCTTCTTCAACATTTTGAGTCAAGCTAACAATTGCAATCAATTTTGTGCCACCATCCTAACCAAGCTCCACCAAAAGCTTTTACTTGTGTAGGTGTGACAATAGACAAGGATCGTATCAATAGTGCTATTTCATTGTCCCATTTGAGTGAACTTGATTCATCTTCAACTTCGTCAAAGGTACATTGGTATTCATTCTTCCTTCTACCACTCACAATTTGCTTGAAATGATGGATAGGCCAAGTTCTTCTACAAATCCACTCTTCATCGAAAAGACGACGACATGTCATCATACGCCACCAAGAGCCACCTCTTTGGCGCAACAAGCTTCCATCAAGAGCAACAAGCAATGAGCTTAACGATCGACAACCTCTCCACCGACTTCATGACTCTCCGAAACGCGACACGTGATTACTTCGACAACAAACTCACGCCCACAAGAAAGAGAACGATGCAAGAATGGACGAGATCCGCGCTTTGTTGGTGAACCGCCGCGATTTACCTCTTCACACTCAAGACGGAGCCACTCAAGTCGCCATCTGACGACTCTTCTCCGACACAAGTGTCATCGAACATTCTTCGAAGCCAGGCCAAGATCGCTATGCATCTCGCAACCCGCCACACGACAAGAATTCCAAGAGCAAGTTGATGAAGAAGTTCTCGCCCTCAATCGAGCCAAATGGCGTTGCTCGCTCAAGAACGCATAACGCTTCGCTACCAAGAAGAACAAGAACGAGCGCGCCACACAAGAGCAACAAGACGCCGAGGCTCAACGCTCTTCAACAACAACAACGAAGCACAAGCTCTGAGGCGAACGCCTTCAAGCATCAACTCGAAGCTCGCCAACCGCAATCGCGAAGGCGCAATCAAGAGGAAGTACCGAGAAGAAATACAAGAGAGGAACTACCATCCGCAAGGCGCAACGCCAAGCTCCTCAAGCTCATCCTCAACCTCAAGGTCAACAACAGAAGTTGATCATGGACTTCTCCTCGCCAAGAGCAACATGAGGATGATTACCTCCACGCCAAGAACGCCATCATCAACATCGACCTAAACAATGAAGAACATCGCTATGGCAAGCTCAAGTTCACAACCAAGTTCAATGGAACCAATGATCCCAAGAGTACCTCTATGGGCATTGAAGGTCGACAAAATCTTTCGCTTGCACAACTATGAGGAAGAGAAGAAGATCGCTATGGCATCACTTGAGTTCCAAGACTATGTGCTCATATGGGAAAGTCCTTGAGCGCCGACAAGCAAGAGGTGAACCTCCAATCACCACTTGGGCTCAAATGAAGGATGTCATGAGAGCACGCTTTGTGCCCACCTACTACAACCGTGATCTCTTCAAGAAGCTACAACTCCTCAAGCAAGGAACAAAGAGTGTCAAGAATATTACAAGGAAATGGAGATTGCCATGATTCGAGCCAATGTCACGGAGGATGATGAGCAAACATGGCACGATTCTTGAACGGACTCAACCATCCCATCAAGAAGATTGCCGACTTCCAACCCTACTCCTACCTCATTGAGCTCGCGTGCATCAAGCTACAAAGGCGGAACGACAAGTGAAAGATGACTCTGGCACGCCAAGTACTCATCCAAGACATACGACCTCCAACAACCAAGCTTCAACAACTACTCCAACTTCGACATCAACAAGCCTTTTTCAAGCAACGACGACAAGTCCGTAGAAGAAAACTTACAAGTTCAAGTCGTCCTCCTCCTACTACAAGCAACTCCAAGCCGCTGCTTCATCATCTACTCCAACCGATGAGACCGCAAGACAAGCTCATTCAAGTGTTTTACGGCGCGCCGAGGCCACAAGTCATATGAATGCACCAACAAGCGCATATCATGATACTCAACGACGATGGCACCTACGACTCAATGAGTGAAGATGAAATGGACGCTATTGAGCAAGTGGCCATGCACCGCGATCAACGAGGATGAAGATGATCAAGTCTTTTGTGATGAAGATACAAGCCCCGCCTGTTGTTCTCCAAAGTCTTGACACTTCAACATCACCAAGAAGAAGACCAACGATGCCACATCTTCCACTCAAAGACCGCATCAATGGGAGATCCGCTAAGGTCATCATCGATGGAGGTAGTTGCAACTTGGCAAGCTAAGAACTATGCTCCAAGCTCCAATTGGTCAAGAAGAAGCATCCGCAACCATACAAGGTTCAATGGCTAAGGACTCCAGACTATACGAAAGTTATACGGTCCAAGTATCCTTCAAAATCGGTGCATATGAAGACACTTTGGAGTGCGATGTGGTCCCAATGACTGCTTGCCACCTCCTCCTTGGTCGGCCATGGCAATTGAACGTGGTGTCTACCACAATGCGCAAACCACTATAGCTTCAAGATGAAAGGCAAAGAATATGTCCCACGCACCCATGTCTCCTAGTCAAGTGATAGCCGACAAACAAGCCACCAACCAAAGAGAGAAGAGTGAGAAAGTGAGCCACCAAAAGTGAGTGAGAGCACAAGCCAAATTTGAGCGCCTTCGCCTAGAGAGAAAAACCACATACTATTCGGCCACCAAACATGAGATGAGAGAAGTGTGAGAACCCATTGAGTGTGATACACTTTGTCCTTGTGTGCAAGGATGGAGAACAAAACTAACACAACTCATGAGCTACCTTTGTGTTTCAATCTCTTTGCAGAATTTCAAGACGCTTTCCCAATGAGCTACCTCCGGTCTACCTCCTCTACGAGGCATTGAGCATCGAATTGATCTCATACCCGAGCACCACTTCCAAACAAAGCTCCATACCATGTCAATCCTCAAGAAACCAAGGAGATTCAACGGCAAGTACAACAACTAATCGACAACGGTCATGTACGGAAAGCTTAAGCCCTTGTGCCATCTCCAGCTTATTCTTGTGCCTAAACCCGATGGAAGTTTCCGCTTGTGTTCGATTGTAGACCTACAAATGCTATCACCGTAGCGCTTATAGGCATCCCATTCCTCACTTAGATGATATGCTTGATGAACTTAGTGGAGCCAACTTTTTCTCAAAAATTGATCTTAAAAGTGGCTATTATCAAACCGCATTCATGAGGGTGATGAATGGAAAACCGCTTTCAAAACAAAATTTGGCTTATATGAATGGTTGGTTATGCCTATGGGTTTGCTCTGAAGCTCCTGAACTTTTGTGCGCTTATGCATCATGTACTTTCATCCATACATTGGAATCTTGTTGTGGTTTACTCGATGATATTCTTGTGTTTAGCAAAACCATGAAAGAGCATCTTGATCATGTTAAGCTTGTTTTGCAAACACTTCGCGGTCGGTGACATAGGGGTACCTTATCTCAACTGTGCACGGCAATGAGCCCCCGCTGCAGGTTTACTATGTGCTTGCCGGAGACCATTCCTGCTCCATATCGAGCCATTCAAGAACAAAGTGTACGAGATGAAGATCGAGACCCCGCAAGAGGAGCTTGCCGGAAGGCCGCCTGTGCTCAAGATTACATCATCACGAGGCGTCTCGCGAGAGGAGCTCGCCGGGAGACTAGAAGATTACATCAGAAGACACGCCGGCGCTTATACGCTGCCCCGGCGAGGGCCCGAGAGCGGTAAGTTACAAAGCCCGACAAGCTCGTCCGGCCGAAGATCAAGACCGCAAGGCACTTGCCGGAGAGCTGCGCTGTGCCTGCGACTCACCATTCGCCCACGCCGCTTGAGCCCTTCCAGAGACGCTGCGGATGGTCAGGCAGCCTGGGGTGCGGTGGCACTCCACTGGTGGATCCATCGCTGCAGGCGACGGAGACGCAAGGCGGGAGCTTTTGGGTCGACGGCGACGGCATTAAATGCCTTTGTCCCCATCACAAAGTAGGTAGAAACCACTCGCTCGCAATCGTAGCTCCACCGCCTCAAGACTGCTCCAACTACCACCTCTTTACATTTTTACCTTTCTCCTACGCTGACACCTGCAGGACCCTTGGCACTATAAAGGAGGCCCATGCACAACGAGAGAGGGTTGGTTCGATTCACTCGACACAACACCACCGTGACGCCGATTCTTGAGCAAGACCAAATACAAACACAAAGCAGCAGAGGGTTTTACGCCGCCCATCGCGTCTGCGGTAAAAATCCGCCTCGCATCGCCCGACCGCTTCAGGCTCCCTCCGCCTGCATCAGATTCACGAAGGCCCGCCCCATAGGTGCTCGCGCGGGCGGTTCTTCCTCCGCCCGCCGACATCTTCGGGCGCCAGTAGGCGCCGAGGTTGTGCGGACTGATCCGCGTCCGCTGCGTTTTTCATCAACCTCCGCTTGGCTTAAGAATTTATCGACAATCGCGCCATGGCCTCAAGACAGGGCCTCGAGGGTCGCACCATCTCTGCCTTACCCGCCGCCACCGAACCAACGGTAGGCGGAGAAGACGCCACGGAAGGGTGACACCGGCGAGGGTACGCGCGCCACTCGCATCCAGTGGACATGACGACGCCGCACGGTCTCCGTGAGATCCACGCCCATCTCAACAGACGACGACTCCAAGAGCGCCGTACACGGAGGTGGTACTTGCATGCCGGGCAAGAACGCGGAGGCTCGGGATGCTCCGGACCGCTGTCCATGCATGAGCAAAGCGAAGTGCCGGGCAGGACCCCGCTTCCTCCTGCCGCTACTAGGAGTCCGAGCATATCCCGCCTCGCGCCGCTTCTCGCCTCCACTCCGCAAGCGTTTTCTCGGGGCGCCATGTCGCCGAGGACGCGCCATCGAGCTCCAAGTCCGCGAGGACAGCTCGTGCTCACTCACAAGCGCAGCTCCTGAACGCTCCAACCGCAAGGATAGCTCGTGCTCGTCTCCGCAAACGCACTTCCCCGAGTGCAGGCCGCCGCCGAGGACGCCATATCGGCTCCACCGCAAGCGCGGGAAACAAGAAATAGAAAAGCTAAGTTGTTCGAGCGCAGTGCAGCACTTAATTCCATGCTTTTTATGTTATATCCTCGTATGTCATTCTTTGTACGCAAAACTCAGCGCCGGAGGAGCCTGCCCGGATAGCCGACCTTTTACCTTTGAGCACACTCAACGAAGTTAAAAGTGAGCCGCGAAAGCTTCGCGCCTTTGTTTCGCTTTCGAGTCCGCCAAGAAGATAAGCGCCGCGATCAGACGCGCAAGGTTGCTGTTGTCGAAGCAACACCGCCAGCCGGCTGCTGATGTTCCGTGACTCAGCAAGTGTGTTAGCACCGGAAGTTCCCAAGCCGGGTAAAAGCCACAAAGGGCGAAGTGGTGTAACGTGCAAGCCTTGCCGTAAGATGTCCTTCGGATGAGAGGCTTGTGCGAGAGAGGAGCTAAGTCGTGGTCCAGCTGCGCTTTGCCTTGTTTCCGAGTCCGCTGCAAACACAAGCGCACTGCACCGACCCGCAAGGTTGTTTGTCGAAGCAACACCACCGGCGGTTGATGTTCCGCGACTAAAGAAGCGTGTTCATGACCGCAGGCTCCCCGAGAACGAGAGTGCAAACATATAAGGGCAAGGCAAGATCGACAAGTGAAATTGCAGTA
Organism: Aegilops speltoides; assembly: GCA_021437245.1. Classification (NCBI taxonomy): domain Eukaryota; kingdom Viridiplantae; phylum Streptophyta; class Magnoliopsida; order Poales; family Poaceae; genus Aegilops; species Aegilops speltoides. The sequence continues at coordinate 439,029,064 of CM038147.1, read as the reverse complement.
AAGGACTTATACGATATGCATGTAGATAATGAAGCTTTTACAGATCTATCTCCTTTTTCATGGCTGAAATTACAGCAAGGAGAAACCAAAGAGCGCACCAGACTTGCTTGCCGCTGCTACCGCGGGCTGCGAGCCAAGATTCGCTCGCAAGCCGTAATTGCCGGGGCTGCTATATCAGTTTTTCATCCCTCGCATCATCTCTTATGGACCGGAAGGCGGGCTGCTTTGAACGAAGCGTTTTGTAAAACCCATACGAGGAGCCAAGTCGCGCCCTGGCGCTTCTTTGGTTTGTTTTAGCACGCCAAACTTAAAGTGAGCTGCAAGCTTCGTGTCTTGTTTCGCTTTCAGCACGCCAACAAACACAAGCGCTGCTGCAATCGTCATGCAAGGTTGCTTGCCGAAGCAACACCAGCCAGCTGGGCTGCTGATGTCCCACTCAAAGAAGCGTGTTCAGGCCAAGCAAGCCTCCCGAGAGCGAGGGTAGAAACATACAAGGCACGAAGTCAAGAAAAGGCTCACCGCAAGCTTCCTCTTTTCATTAAAAACATCCTAGTTTAGTACAAGTCCATAGAGGATGAAAAACATGATAGAGAGGATTACATATTTAAATGCAGCTAAGGCCCGAGGGCTTACAAATTAAAAGATAAGATGCCCGTAATCCTTGTCCTGCTCTGCTCGTGAGGTAGGTCAGGAGCCCCTGAAGAGAAGCTTGCTGGGGAGGCCCCTGCAAGAGAAGCTGTCGGAAGGGCAAAGGGCGCTTAGGAGAGCGTAGAGCGCCATCGCGCTCGCGGGTGGCGTGTTCGGGAGCTGCGCAAGGTGACGGGCATGGAGGAGCGCGCCGAGAGCTACGGCGCCGAAGACACCAAGAGAACACCGGGCCGCCAGAGCTTGGCGAGAAAGGCGCCGAGGCGAGCTTGAAGACGGGTGGTGGACGCCAAGCGCTGTCGGGCTCTCGCCTCAGATTCGACGAACGGACTTGCCGCCACTCTCTTCCTCTTCGCTGCCTTTCACGCCAGCCGCCAAGGAGACGGCCCCGGAGCCAGGCCGGGCGACCCGGATTACGGGTCGCTGCGGGCGCGAGGCGGTGTCCGCCTAGTCGGACCCGCCATCTCGCTGCCGCTGCCGCTTCCTCTCGCTACTCGCCGAGGAGGGACTCGCCAGCCGGAGGAGCTGTCCACACAAGATCTCGCCCGTCCCGAACTCCCAAGACCTTGACGGCGAAGGTCGCCTCCATCAACTTGAAATGGAGGGTAAAACCCGCCATCAAGTGGATCCGGCGAACGCCTTCCACCTCGTCGGCACATGACGCCGGGTTGGGGACACGACACCACCAGTGCCGCTGATCCCACAGCCCCCGCGCGCAACTCCATCACGGGTGGATCCGGTCCCATCGCGTCGCGCGAACGGGCGGGCAGCCGAGGCGACGCCGAGGCGCCGCGAGCTTGATGAAGAACTCCTGGGATCGCTCCAAGATGGACCGCTCGGATAGGAGACGCCGGGGAGATGGGAGGAGGCGACGCCACGACCGCCTCCTCGACCGCCGCCACGCCTCGCCTGCTCACGACACGCCCCTCTCGTGGCGGCTCACGCCACGGGAGCGGAAAGGAGAGGTGCGCTGCCTGGAGGCGACTCGCCACCGCCGAAGAGGGATTTCTTCCATGGCGGAAAGAAGAACAAGATGAAGACGAAGGGAGAAGAGGATGAGTGTGGCCATTGCCCCCTTCCGCCTTTTAAAGGGGCGAGGTGGGGCTCAACCGCCTGCCAATCGAAGCGAGGAGGCCAGAGGAGCGGGCCGATTCGCTTTCTCCGCTGCGGACGGCTCGGTTCCCACTTTTCGCCCACGCACTGTGTATGAGGGCAGGGCGGTAAGCGGAGCCGGGCGACGGGTGAAGCGACTCGCTTACACCACGATCACGGGTGGATGCCTTAAAGATCGTGATAGCCGCCCCACGCCTTCCACGACGCCGCAATCGACGCGCCATTACGGGAGGCGGCGGATGCGAAGTGGAGCGGCACGCCAGGCCTCGTGGTGCTGCAGACTGTTTTGGCCTGCCCAACAAGCGCTGCACGTGTGGCCCAGTTCGGGGCTCCTCGTTTGCAGAGCGTAGGGGTACCCCAAGACTTCAACTTGTGCACGGGCAAGATCCGGCACCACAGTGTAATGCGATCGGAGTGAAGGATCTGCTCGGGCGGCGTCTATCTCGAAGTTCACCGTGCGTTAATGGGTATGGTGATTGAAAGTCTTTCATCCGCTGAGGCGGATTGCACGAAAACGTCGGAAGTTCTTGACAGGTTTTGAGTCGCATAAAATGATGTACCTTCGAACTTCGCATATAAAATGCGCCTGTGTAGATAGTAGCCCCGAGGCTCGGTGTGTTGTCAAAAATGATAAGCGGCGCCAGGATCATAATCCTGGTACAATGTGTCGCCCTTCCTATGTAGGTGGCGAAGGGTCGGTGGTTAGCGGATGATGAATTGCCGAACTAAGCGGCAACTGCGTGGCGGATGCCGACATCGCGCTTGTCAATAAGCGACTTTACGAGTCAGAAGGTATGCAATTTCTCCACGGGCATGTGGTAAGGGAGCTTGATGCCCGTGCCTTATAACATGTATGCTTGATGCAGATGGTGCCGCTGCCATGGAGAACCTTCGGGTGGAGCTCGCCCGAGCCAAGGAGCAGGCCAGAAAGAGTGATGCGGCTGCCTTAAAGGTGGCCGAAGAGCTAAAAGCCGAACAGGCTGCTCACTGCTGAACCAAGAAGGAAATGGCCAAGATGGCCGTGAAGTTGAAGAATGCTACTGACCGCTGCAAGCTTCTTGACAAAGAAGATCGAGCGGTGCAAGAGGACCTGAAGAAGGCCACTACCGAGGCCAAGGATGCTCGCTCTGCGATGAGAGCTATGAAGGAGGAGCTGCGTCGGGCCGGAGATGTCAGCGGTGGAAAGCCTTCTCGCTGCGAGAGAAATTCGTGGATCCTAAATATGCTCGGTTGGACCGGTGTGGAGTCAGAGGATGCTTATCACGGACTTGGCGGAAAGTGTCGTGACAGCGGACGAACACTTCGAGATCAAAGGACCACGAAATGGAAAAGGTTTTTGGTCGCAGTTCCATAATCCGCAGCACCCACTTTCATTAACGATCGCTTGGCGAATGGGCGGAGCTGAATAGGTTATCCGGACTTGCCATGAAGGATGTCGTGAGTCTTTTGTGGCGAAAAGGCCCGAGCGAAGAAGCTTTTTGGCTTGGTCGATGGTTCCTTGGTGCGGTGCGCATATCAATGCAATGAGGAGGTCGGCATGCATAGAGGTGCGCGGATGGCTCTTGCCGTGTCAAGACATCTTGGGCAGAGATGAAGGCCACGATGTTGCATCCCAAGATTGGATGGACCAGAAGTACTGTCGAGCACTATTTTCAGGAAGTTCTCTGGTAGCTCGTTTAATAGAGACGCGATGCTTTCGAAGGATATTATGTTCGAATAACATGTATTATTGTGAAACAATGTATCGATGGAATATAAAAGCTTTTATACTTGTGCCTTTCAAGAATTAAAATACCTCGTGTGCGAGGCGATAATGTATATGTATATATAACTTTGAAAGATGGCAGTCTTGACATTACGCATATAATGCGGGGTGTTTACAAAGGCATTTTCACACTTGATCCAACGTCTTGGTCCTATAAAGGAGGTGGTAGCGCAGCAAACTAAGCAACGGACTATAATGCTTTATCACTTTCACTTAGCCATAGGAGTTTGATGGTGGGGCTACTATATAGCCCCTAGGGCACCGCGCTCACCCGAATTCGGGGCGCGTATGTGCCTGACCGGGAAACGGCCCTTCGTCAATGCGTAGGAATCCTATAGATTCCGACGGGTCATCGAGTGGTTGACCAGTCTCACGCTATATCATGAAAGTCAGTTTTCGGCTTTCTCTACTGAGGTGCTCGCCTGGCCGAACCGGGGCACAATCGCAGTAGTTCTCCTGGTGCCGCCGTAGCCGATAGAGCGGAACGTAAGGCATCAAAATACAGGACCCGGGCAAACCCAACATTTGACCAAAGACATGATTCGGAGCTGATGCATATAAGGCCTAACTCGAGACGCCGAACACTCCCTAAGGTATTCGGTCTTTATGAAAACGGGCCGAACAACGCCCATGGTAATAAGCCTCTGGTGTACAGGTACACGTAAAATTCTGACGTGGCCCATGCCAAACGCCAGCCTCCTCCTCGGCATGGCAAGAAACCAGGGGATGTGTATCAACAAGAGACAGTAAAAAAGGTTTACACAGGGTCTTAATCTGAAAAGAATCCTTGTCACGGGTCCCTACTGCACGTCTGCGCCTGTGTCTCTGTTGTCCCGTATCCTGGACGGGTGTAGCACGGTGTTCATCTGTAAAGGAGGGGAATTTAGTTGAAAAAGAGTGTGCGAAAATGTATGTTATACCAAATAAACAAAGTACAATTCAAAAAATGAATAAAGTTGAGCTTTATTATCTCTTGTTGTACATGCGCGGAGCCCCTTGTACAGGGGTATGCGGCTAGTAAGCCCTTGTATGTTTACATCGGACTCGTCTAGCCGTGTTCGGGGTCTGAACGACCTGCTTAGGTGCTTTGATTGGTGAAGCTGGCTTAGTGTGTGGCTGTCAAGGCAGTCACACCATCTTCCGTGCTCGAGGAACACTCGGTATTTCCCTTTAAGGAGATGATGCCTCGCCGACCGGGCATTTTAAGTGTAAGTGATGCATAATGCGGTATTGCGTTAAAGCAGGCGAAAGCTTCACGTCCCAGTAGTGCTTGGTAGCTACTTGTGAACGGGGCGAGGTGGAAGGTTAACTTTTCGCGGCGGAAGTTGTCGGGTGAGCCGAACACAACTTCTAGCAGTAGAGAGCCCGTACAATGGGCATATAGGCCTGGCATTACCCCTTGAAAGGAAGTGTTGCTATGGCGAATTTTGGTTGGGTCTATCCCCATTTTGCGGATTGTCTCCTGGTATAGCAGGTTTAGATCACTGCCGCCGTCCGTTAGGACTTGTGTAAATTGGAGTCCGTCAATTATCGGATCTAATATCAAGGCAGTCCATCCTGCATTCCGGATACTTCTAGAGTAATCCTGATGGTCGAAGGTGATTGGTTTTAACAACCAGTGGCGGGACTCCTCTGGGATAGGCCGTATGGCGCGTACCTCGATGGGCGCCGCTCTATTTTTCCCTTTTGTCACATGAAGTGAATTTACTGTTTTGACTTCTTGTGGGAAATTCTTTTGTTTTTTGGTGCTCTGCTTGTGGGCTTCATCATCGTCCTCGCTTGGTGTGTCGAGCACCTTGTGTTCAGTGTTGAGTTTGCCGGACTGCTTGAAGACCCAACAATCTCTGTGCGTATGGTTTGCAGGCCTGGATTTGGCATATCTTGTCCAAGATTTTGTTTAAGTTAGATAGCTCGTCCCTGTTATCCTTAAGGGGCAGTTTTTTAAGATTCTGCCGAGAGCTTTTGAATCCGGCGTTGTTGCCATGCTCTTGGGCTGTTTCCTTGCTCCGTGAGTCCTTGCTTCGTCGCGGTTTCTCGTTTCCATCCTGACTTCGGATGTACAGGGTCCTTGTCTCGCATCTTGCCAGCCAGCTATCCTCTCCAGCGCAAAAGCGGGTCATGAGGCTTGTTAATGCGGCCATTGTTCTTGGCTTTTCTTGGCCGAGGTGTCTGGCGAGCCATTCGTCTCGGACGTTGTGCTTGAAAGCTGCTAAGGCTTCGGTGTCCGGATAGTCGACTATCTTGTTCTTTTTAGTAAGGAATCTGTTCCGGAATTTTCGGGCTGACTCTCCGGGTTGTTGAGTCATGTGACTTAAATTGTCTGCATCCGGAGGTCGGACATAGGTCCCTTGAAAATTTGCCCGAAAAGCATCCTCGAGCTCCTCCCAACTTCCAATGGTGTTTTCGGGGAGGCTTTTGAGCCAATGCCGGGCTGGCCCTTTGAGCTTGAGGGGTAACCATTTTATGGCGTGGAGGTCATCTCCTCTAGCCATGTGTATGTGGAGGATGTAATCCTCAATCCGCACTCGAGTGCTGTTGTTCCGTCGTATGCCTCTATGTTTACGGGTTTGAATCCTTTGAAATTCATAATCCAGAACCTCATCGGTGAAACATAGGGTGTGTGCAGCACCCCTATATTTAGGTGTACCGTAATATTCGGATACTTGATGTGTTGCATTGCTTACTAGAGCTTGCTTTCTTGGCCCGTAGATAGATCTAATCGGGCCATCTTTTTATCTTGAATCCGTGTGCGGATCGCGTCGGCTTTGTGTGCGGCGCCGTTTGCTGCTCTATGTTTACCATGGGTCGTCTATCCGACCGGGTGGTCTCCTTGTTCTTTGATTGCGGGGATCTCGGCCTCCTCATCAAATTCGGGCGTAGTTTTTAACCGGGTAGCTCTTTGTTCTGCGACTATCGCCAGATTTACTGCGGTGTTGAGTACTTTGCTCCATCTCGATTCGAGCGCATCTTCCGCTGTTTTGAGCTTCGCTTCGCTTTTTTCGAGGCTCACTGCAATCGCGGCGAGCCTTTTGTGGAGGTTCTTCTGCTCCAAAGAACTTGTCCGGCAGAGATCGTCGGTCTGTTATCTTTCTTGGGGATGGATTGTTTATCCAGGTTGTCCTGTTCGGACGGTTGCTCGATGGAATGTTCGTCGTCCACTAGTTCGTCCTGCTCTATGGTTGGGTCTGTATGGCTGCTGTCTTTGTCGAGGCAAGATTTTGAGCGACGCTTACGTCGCCGTTTTGACTGCTTTTCGAGGGAATGATCCCTCGTGGCGTCCCGTTGTTCCTCGTTGTCACTTCCTTTAGGTGTGTCCACCATGTATACATTGTGAGATGAGGTGGCTGTCTAGTGCCTTATAGGTGCTGGTTCATGTTTATCTCCTACATCGTCGTCCATACCGTCGATGTCTTCGGAGTCGAAGTCGAGCACATCGTTTAAATTTTCGACAGTGGCTATGAAGTGGGTGGTGGGTGGGGTTTGAATTTCTTCGTCGTCCGCATCCCAACCTTGCTGACCATAATCCGGCCAGGGCTCTCCTGATAAAGAGAGAGACTTTAGTAAATTCAGGATGTCGCCAAAGGGCGAGTGCTGAAAGATGTCCGCGGCAGTGAACTCCATGATGGGTGCCCAATCGGATTCGATTGGCAGGGGCGTGGAAGGTTAGTCCGAAGAGGAGTCCGGCACCTTGAGTCAAAGTAAGCCGCAAAGACAGGGTTGGTGTAATGGCTCAATCGCCGTGAGATCGCAGCCCCGGTGGTGTTCAGCCACCGTCCTCGATCGGCCTTGATCGGCTCGAGCTAAGGGTCGAGCGGACATCGTGTGGCCCTGTGGCACTGGCTTGATGGCAGAGCTAGATCATGCCCATCGTGATGAGGCGGCACAGCTTTCGTGGGCTCGAACCCGTCGAAGATCAAGTCTCCAGCGGACGTCGGCCATATAGTTCAAACTTCCAAATCTGACTCGATGGCCATGGGCGTAGCTTTCAATCTGCTCAAGATGGCTGCTTAATTGGCCATGATTGCAAAACGCGAATATGAAGATCTATCCGGGAGAAAAGTCTCACCTGGACCACATCGTTGTTGATGATCGGAGGAGCCATAGGGCCTAAAGATGGCGACAGAGGAACTCTCAATGAAAGCACCAATGTCGATGTCAAACCGCGGATCTCGGGTAGGGGGTCCCAAATGCTGTGCGTCTAGGCGGATGGTAACAGGAGACAAGGGACACGATGTTTTTACCCAGGTTCGGGCCCTCTCGATGGAGGTAAAACCCTACTCCTGCTTGATTAATATTGATGATATGGATAGTACAAGAGTAGATCTACCACGAGATCAGAGAGTCTAAACTCTAGAATCTAGCCTATGGTATGATTGTTGTTCGTCCTACGGACTAAAACCCTTCGGTTTATATAGGCACCAAAGAGGGTTAGGGTTACACAAAGTCGGTTACAATGGTAGGAGATCTACACATCCGTATCACCAAGCTTGCCTTCCACGCCAAGGAAAGTCCCATCCGGACACGGGAAAAAGTCTTCAATCTTGTATCTTCATAGTCCAGGAGTCCGGCCAAAGGTGATAGTTCGGCTATCCGGACACCCCCTAATCCAGGACTCCCTCAGTAGGGTCCGGCCCCGTGCATACCTCAACTGCCGTTAGCCCCGACCAGATCACCAGGACGGGACCAAGGAGTGAGGGGCTACGTGACAAGTTAGGCTCCTGAGTCGCGATGCTCAGGAGAACCCCTTGACGCGCAAACATCAAATAGGGAGGGAGTGTAGTGGTGGATCCGGTATTCTACGTCGGCAGGGCCCGGCCCCGCGCATACCTCAACCGCCATTAGCCTTGCGGAACTAAGGAGTGAGGGGCTACGTGGCCAGTTAGGCTCCTGAGTCGCGATGCTCAGGAGTCCCCCTTGACGCTCAAACAGTCTTCATACCTTGGCTCCGCTCGGGGAGGGGCGCGCGACAGCCAGGTCCGAGGGACCTGGCTGGGTTGTGCTCTTCGAGGCGTGACTCCGAAGCGCAGCCCGTGTCCAGCCCTCGCGTGGCGCCTCCCGAGGCGCTGCGATGAGGCAGCACATCGAGCTCCAGGCTCCTCGAGGTTGAGACGGCCGTGGGCCGCCTCGCTTGTTTATCACCAGCGTGGAGAATAGCGCCTGCATGTGTACGGGCATAGCCACCTCGGCAAAGGTCGCCCTGCCAGCTGGAGCATGGTGCTTCCATTGGTACATGGGAGGTTGGGCCCCTCCGGGAGGAGCCCTCAAGGCATGTACATCCCCGCCCTGACACGCGGCTTGCACGGTATGGCTAGCCGAGGTGTATCTATGCACTCGTGAGCCAGCGCGGGACTCACGAGGCCCTACCTCAAGGCGGGTTGCGCCTGGTCCTGAGCCTTGGGCGGTTGTGTGTTCCTGCAAGATGGTTAGATACAAATGCTCTACGTCCTTAGGTCCCGGGCCTCGAGCAAGCTCAGCCGCCACTGGTATGCCAGGTCGCGATGCCATGGACAAGGCCAGGGGGTGAGGGTTGGAGAGCCAGTAGGAGCTCCTGAGTCGCGATGCTCAGGAGCCCCCCTTTTAATGTGCAAGCGATTTGCATGAGGGAGAGAAGGCCTATGGTAGGCGGATGATGATAATCATGGGCAGGTTAGGCATGAAAGGCAAATCAGCTTAGATGAATGCATGCAGGATACATGCCACTGGGTCAGGCCCAAGCGGCTTGGGGATGATGCAGCCCGAGGGGCGGCCCCAGCGAAGTAAACTAAAGACATAAGCAAAAGGGATACATGTCGTAGGGACAGACCCGTGTAGCTTGGGAATTATGCAGCCCTCAGGGTGCTCCCAGCTTAAATGAACTCGAAAGATGTCACCTGATATCACTATAGAGGGGGTGTTGGAGTAGTTGAAGACGCGCAGTGAAGAGGCTGACCCTCACGAGCCACCGGAGCCCTGAGCCTCGGGAGGCTCTGGGGGCCCAGGCGGTTCCTCGAGGACCATCTCCATCTCCGCCAGGACCGCGTGGTGCCTGGCCTCCTGAGCCGCCAAAATGCTCCGCAGATGGCGCTGGTGATTAGCGGCCGCGTTAGGCATGCCGAAAGGCATGCGAACGTAGCTGTGCGGCGGGCCCTCGCAATGTCCCACGCGCGAAGGCCATAGGCGCTCCTGAGACGCGGCTCGGTTGAGCCCTGGGAAGTCGATGCAGACGCGCATCCCACCATCCTCGCCTGGATGGGGAGCTACGCTAGGCAAACGGCGATCGCTGCGCATGACTCTTGATTCCTAAAGCTCCTTAGTGGCATTGGTGATGAACTCCTGAGGGTTGGGCTTTCCACGCCCATGCCTTCCTGAGGGAACCGTGCTGCGAAGCACGCCTCCAAGTGGTGCCCGAGCGCCTCCCTCATGATCTTGGCAAAGTCTGAGGCCCTCCAGAAGAGAGCCCCCGAGCCTTACCCGAGGAGGTTGCCGAGCGCGCCTTCCTATGCGATGGAAGGAGGCGCCCCTTGCACAGGCGCAGATCCTGATGCGACTCCTCCTGAGATGCCAACCTCCCAAGGCCTTGAGCTGGGCGATGTCTTCTTCTTCTTGGGGACTGCCTCAGGAGGTTTCTCGCCCTTGCTGTCCGGGTCCTCGATTGATGCAGCTTGGAAGGCGCGCTCGAGGAAGCACACCGCATCCTTCTCTTCGCATGGGACTATGATGATCCCGCCACTTCCTGGCATCTTGAGGACATTGTAGCCATGGTGGGTCACTGTCATGAACTTGGCCAGGGCTGGATACCCGAGGATGGCAATGTATGGCAGGCGACTGTGGGCGACGTCGAAGTCGATGAGCTCGGTGTGGTAGTTGTTGTGCTATCCAAAAGTGACAAGGAGGCATACCTGCCCTATCGGGGTGGTGGAGCTGTCGGTAAGTCCTGAGAAGGGCTTGGTAGGCTGAAGTTGATCATATGGCACTTGAAGGTTGCTAAACATCTCGATGGACAGAATGTTGAGCCCTGGGCTGCCATCGATGAGGGTCCTGGTAACTTGCACGTTGTTGATGACTGGGGAACAAAGCATCGGGAGGACGCCAGCGGTAGCCGCACACTTGAGTTGATCTGCTGAGCTGAAAGTGATGGCGCACTTGGACCACCAGAGAGGGCGTGTGGCCTCGAGCTTGGGGAGGACTGCATTCACCTCGCGAGCAAATTGCTTGAAGATGCGCTGAGAGGCTGGGGCCTGGGCTCCGCCCAAGATGCAAGCGATAACACGTGACTCCTGTAAGCCCTCGTCCCCCTCGTCCTGGTGGTGGTCATCATTCCTTCTTGCAGTGGCGGCAGAGGAGGAAGGCCTGCGTTGCCCTGCGCGAGGTCCTCGCGAGGCTGATCCCTCCAGGTTCCCTCGCGAGCCTGGTCCTGCCAGCGATCCTCGCGAGGTCGGTCACGCCACTCCTAGCGAGGGCCTAAGTCGTCCCATCGTCCTCCGCCTCTTCCTCCTCCTCGGCCGTAGCCCCGGTCGTTGCGCTCGGGGCGTCGACCAATGCATCCTTCTCGAACGGCTCTGAGCTCCTAGCATTCGTTGGTGTTTTGGGTGTAAAGGTTTTGGTAGGCGCGGAATCGGTTGCCCTTGGATGACTCCGGCAGGTCCCTGCCATGCTTCGTGTCTGGTTCCGCTGCGAGTACGACTGCTCCTTTGCGCTTCACGTCCTTGGCCTTGGCGTTCTTATCTTCTAGGTCAGCAGCTGAAGCTCGAGGAGGGAAAGGCGCCCTTCCTCAGCTCTTGCGCACTTGGTCGCCAGGTTGAATAGCTCCAGGGATGTGCACAAATCCTCGTGGATGGCGAGATCCTCCTTCATCTTGATGTCACGGACGCCATCAGAGAACGCCGAGATGATGGCCTCCTCTGTCACCTTGGGGATCCTGAGGCGGGCGTTGTTGAAGCGCTGGATGTACTTCTATAGGGTCTCTCCAGGCTGCTACTTGATGCGGCGCAGGTCACCCACGGCCGGAGGGCGGTCGCAAGTGCCCTGGAAGTTGGCGATGAAGCGGCTACGCATCTCGTCCTAAGAGGAGATCGAGCTGGGAGGCAGGTTCAGGAGCTAGGTCCGGGCACTATCCTTGAGCGCCATGGGAAACCAGTTCGCCATGACCTTTTCATCTCCGTTGGCCGCCTCGATGCCCAGCTCGTAGAGCTGCAGGAACTCGGTGGGGTCGGCAGTACCATCGTAGTGGGGAGGCAGGTCCGGCTTGAACTTGCCGGGCCAGGCGACGCTACGCAGCTCGGTGTGAAGGCACGGCAACTGGAGCCTTTTGCAGATGCGGGGCCTGCTCTTGGTGGTTCCCATGCGCTAACGCCAGGGGCAGCGTGGGGTCTTGGCATGCGGGTGCAGGGATGCGGTCTTGACGTGCTGGTGCGGGGAGCACGGGAGCGCCTTCTTGAGGCCGAGGGATTTCTTGGCAGCTTCTTTCTTGCTGTGTGGGTGCTGGACATGGTGGGTCACGTCCAAGGGCTGTGCGCCTTGGAGCCAGGGCGCCTTCTTGAGGAGGAGGTGGCACAGGCGCTCCCTGAGCAGCGTCGCCCATGCAGGACGGAGGGCGAGGTATTGAGAGGGACGGCGCAGGAGTGCCCCCTGCGGCGCTGAAGAACTCGGTGATGCGAGCGAGCCACTCCTCATAGAGGTCGTCGACGGGGCGGTAGTGTAGGAGGTCATGTGCCAGGAGCAACGTGGCCTGCGCGTCCGTGGGGCGCAATGAGCGTGAGACAACGAACCAGCTGGGGTTAGCGACCGAGTGGCGGTGTGGCCTTGCCGCCGCACCGAGGGGTGCAGCGAAGATGCTTGCTGCTTGTTCCCCGCCAAGCCGTTGGCGGCGTTGGCGGCAGGCGGAGAACGATGAGGAGGCCCGCCGATGGGAGCTGTCTGGGCGACGCGGGCGGCGAGAGCAGCCCCGCGCTCAGCGTGAGCTCGGGGAGCGTCTACCATGGATGTGACGAAGCGATGGGACACAGATCAGTGGAAAAAAGATTTTGGCACACCCCTACCCGGCGCGCCAAATGTTGGATATCGGATTCCAGCAAAACCCTTAAGGTTTGAACTCTGGGGTGCGCTCAAAGATCTTCTCCCTACCGAAACATGCCCAAAACCTTGCCGCGATTCTAAGCTAACACGATGAACAACACAAGAGACACGAGGTTTATACTGGTTCAGGCCACCGTTGTGGTGTAATACCCTAATCCAGTGTGTGGTGTGGTGGATTGCCTCTTGGGCTAATGATGAACAGTATAGAGGAAGAACAGCCTCGTGAGAGGTGTTCTTGCGGTGGTGAGGTGTTCTACTTAGGAAGGATTCGATCCGGCTCCAGATGAGAAGCCTTCTACTACGGTGGCTAGCCCTATATATAGAGGCCCTGGTCCTCTTTCCAAGTATTGAGCGGGAAGGAAGCCAACAACGGCCATTTCGAAAGGGGACAACTAGTACAAGCTATCCTGACTAAAGGTGGTCTTCGACTGCCAAAGGCACTGGCGATGACGCCGTCTTGGGCTCCATGGGGACCTCCGTCCTGCCGCTCTGCTAGTCTTGGTCTTGTTGCACAGATATGGAAACCTTTGCTTGATGCCTCGGTAATCCGCGCCTGCACTTGCCCCCTTTGCACCAAAGAGGAAACGAGGACGCTGCGCAGGCTGGCGCCCGCCTGGTCTCGATCGCCATGGCTTGCGTCATGAGCACCTCGCGAGGGTCTTGAGCATTTGTTGATGAAGACGGGCTGTACTGGGCCACCGCTGCGCCACGCTGCAGGCCGTAGGCAGGCAAGTCTAGGGACCCCCGTTCCCAGAACACCGACAGGTGCTTCCGTGGGAATTCTTGTGGTCTGGAACTCCTTTGTCTTGTTTGGTATGCTGGTGGAGGTACAACCTTTTGCTGTGGTGCTCAATTTTACCTCCAGACACAATAATGAATATTAGACACTTGTATCTATTTATAGGCCTTGTCAAGGAGAACCTAGGGACAATTTTGTTAATTGGTTGTATCACCTCAATATCCCTATTGATGATAATTGGTTGCTACTGGGAGATTTTAATTTCATCAGACCTATAGAAAATAGAAATCAGCCTAGAGGAGATCTCAATGACATTTTTATCTTCAATGAGATTATAGGCCACCTTGGGATGCTTGAATTACCTCTGAAAGGCAGGTCTTTCACCGGGTCTAACATGCAGGATGCTCCACTTTTAGACCAGCTAGATTGGTTTTTCACCTCAACCAACTTGATAACTTGTTATCCTTTCTCTGAGGTACTACCATTAGCAAGAACGACTTCAGATCATGTCCCACGTGTGGTTGTTATTAACACAAATATTCCAAAATCCAATATTTTTAGGTTTGAGAATTATTGGATAAAGATGGATGGTTTTTATGATTGTGTTAAGCACTCCTGGGAGAAGCCTTCTAGGAGAGCTCATATATCTGATGTTATTGCTGATAAATTGAAAACTCTCAGGCGAGATCTCAAGAAATGGAAATTGGGGATTTCAAAGCTCAAAATTCTGATTGACAAATGCAACAAGGTGGTGATCATTTTGGATAACTTGGAAGAGTTGAGGCCCCTATTCAAACAGGAATTTAACTTCAGAAAAGTTGTTAAGTTGCATGTGGACCATTTGTTACACTTGCAGGTTCTGTACTGGAAGAAAAAGTGTACCATCAGATATATTAAAGTGGGTGAGGAAAACACCAAGTTCTCTCATGCCATGGCTACTGAGAGGTTCAAAAGGAACTCCGTAGCTAGCCTCCAGTTGCAAGATGGCACTGTTACCTCTGAGCATAGTCAGATGGATGAATCATCTGGTCTACTTTCAAAGGAAGAATGAGCACCTCTAGGGGAATTAACGTGGAGTTTGATTTGCAATCCTTACGCAAACTAGTACCTGGGCTAGATGCCTTAACAAAGCCTTTCACTAATAAAGAGATCAATGATGTAGTGAAACATATGACTATGGATAAGGCTCATGTCCTGATGGTTTTAATGGTTTATTCTTCAAAAAGTGTTGGTCAATCATTGGTAAGGATTTTCATGCTCTTGCTCAGGATTTTTATGAAGGCACTGCTCAGCTATTCAATCTGAATTCCTCCTATATTACTTTGATTCCTAAAAAGTTGGCTCTTGAGGGAGTGGCGGATTATAGACCTATATCTTTGACTAGAATGGGAGTCAAGTTCCTATCAAAGATTGTGTAAAATAGGTTTGAAGAGCTCATCATGGAATGCATTCATAAAAATCAATATGGCTTCATTAAACCCAAGACTATCCAGGATTGTATTGGTTGGACTTTGGAGTACTTGCATCAATGTCATCAATCTAAGAGGCCAATCCTGATCCTTAAGCTGGACTTTGAGAAAGCCTTTGACTCTATCGAACACTCTATTATTTTTGAGATAATGAAGTTCAAAGGTTTTAATCAGAAATGGATAAATTGGATCAAAGAGCTTGAGGGAGTCCTGGACTAGGGGGTGTCCGGATAGCCGGACTATCATCGTCCGCCGGACTCCAAGACTACGAAGATACAAGATTGAAGACTCCGTCCCGTGTCCGGATGGGACTTTCCTTGGCGTGGAAGGCAAGCTTGGCAATACGGATATGTAGATCTCCTACCATTGTAACCGACTCTGTGTAACCCTAGCCTCCTCCGGTGTCTATATAAACCAGGGGGCTTTAGTCCGTAGGACACAACATACATTACAACAATCATACCATAGGCTAGCTTTAGGGTTTAGCCTCCTCGATCTTGTGGTAGATCCACTCTTGTACTACCTATATCATCAATATTAATCAAGCAGGACGTAGGGTTTTACCTCCATCGAGAGGGCCCGAACCTGGGTAAAACATCGTGTCCCTCGTCTCCTGTTACCATCCGCCTAGATGCACAGTTCGGGACCCCCTACCCGAGATCCGCCGGTTTTGACACCGACATTGGTGCTTCCATTGAGAGTTCCTCTGTGTCGTCACCGATAGGCTTGATGGCATCTGCAACCAACGACGCTGTCCAGGGTGAGACTTTTCTCCCCGGACAGATCTTCATATTCGGCGGCCGCCTCATGGGCCAATTAAGGCCATATGGAGCAGATTGAAAGCTACGCCCCTGGCCGCCAGGTCAGATTCGGAAGCCTAAACTTCACTGCCGATGTCCGCGGAGACTTGATCTTCGACGGACCCGAGCCACAGCCAAGCGCGCTGCACTGTTGCGATGGGTATGATCTAACTCTGCCGCCGAACAGTTCCTTGGTGGCCGCACACAAGTTTGCTCCGGCCATTAGTCCAGAGCCGATCGCCCAGATAGAGGATCGGTGGATGGACACCGCCTCGGGGGCTTCAACTTCTACGGCGATGGAGCCAAACACTAATCTTGTCCCTCGCGAAACTCGTGATTCCGAGGTGCCGGACTCCTTGCCGGACTTCGAACCTTCCACGCCCCTGCCAACCAAATCGGATTGGGCGCCGGTTATGGAATTCACCGCCGCAGACATCTTCCAATACTCGCCTTTTGGCGACATCCTGAATTCATTAAAGCATCTCTCGTTATCAGGAGAGCCCTGGCCGGACTATAGCCAGGATGGTTGGGGTACGGACGACGAAGAAATTCAGAGCCCACCCACCACCCACTTTGTAGCCACTGTCGACAATCTAACCGACATGCTAGACTCCGACTCCGAAGACATGGACGCTATGGACGACGATGCCGGAGACGAATAGGAACCAGCGCCTATAGGGCACTGGAAGACCACCTCGTCATATGACATATACATGGTGGATACCCCAAAAGACGGGGACGGCGAAGAAGCAGCGGAGGTAGATTCTTTAAAGAAACAGCCCAAACGCCGGCGTCAGCGGCGCCGCTCTAAATCCCGCCACAGCAAGAATGGAGATTCTGGCACATGAGATAATAATACCCCAGAAAGTGCCGAAGACAACACCCTCCAGCAAGACTCAGCACAGGAGGATGCAGAGCAAGCCCTCAAGAGAGGGCGGCGGACGAAGAGGTTGAGGATTACAACTATATGCCTCCCTCCGAAGACGAGGCAAGCCTCAACGATGACGAATTCGTCGTGCCCAAGGATCCCGTCGAACAAGAGCATTTTAAACGCAGGCTTATCGCCACGGCAAACAGCCTAAAGAAAAAGCAGCAGCAGCTTCAAGGTGATCAGGACCTGCTGGCCGATCGATGGACCGAGGTCCTCGCGGCCGAAGAGTATAAACTCGAACGCCCCTCCAAAAGCTATCCAAGGCGCAAGCTGCTCCCCCGATTAGAGGAGGAAGCATACATACCTCCATCACTAGCGCACGATACGGCTGACCGACCACCCCGCGGTCGTGACAGAGAGGCATCCAGGACCCCAGCCAAGACCGTACCCGGCATCGCTCCAAAAGTACGGTTAAGAGCCAAGGCAGCACGGACTTGCGAGATATATTGGAGGACAAAGCAAGGCAATCCAGATCCATCTACGGATCATGTGGGCGCCCACAACCCATGACGAATACCGTCGCACGGATATAATAACCCGCCGGGCCGAACATGGCGATACAAATAGCTCTCTCGAGCTACGTCGTGATATTGCTCAATACTGAGGCGCGCACCCGCTTATGCTTCATCGACGAAGTAATGGATCATCAAATCCTCAAGGGTTTAATCCGTAAACATTGAATCCTCGATGGCACAACAGACCCGCGATTTGGATCAAGATTATCTTCTCCACATCCATATGGCCCGCGCGCGGCATCTCCACGCCATCAAGTATCTCCCACTAAGCTTAAAGGACCAGCTCGGCGGCTTAACAGCTTGCCCGCGAGTCAATTGGGTGTTGGGAAGACCTGAGGCCGCATTCCTTGATAACTTCCAGGCACGTGTGTGCGACCACGACGCCGATGACCTAAGCCACATCATTCAGCAGCCGACGAATCGGCGGACAATTACGGACACGGTTCTTGACGAAGAAAAATCAAATCGCCGACCGTCCGGGATCGAGAGGCCCTTGCAGCCTTCAAGCATAACATCATGACGAATGGCTAGCCCGCAAGCTGTCGGTGTACTAAGGTAGGGTACCTCGGTACCCCAACATGTGCACGGGCAATGAGCCCCCATGCAGAGTTTACCATGTGCTTGCCGGAGACCATTCCTGCTCCATATCGAGCCATTCAAGAACAAAGTGTACGAGACAGAAGATCGAGACCCGGCAAGAGGAGCTTGCGAAGGCCGCTCTGTGCTCAAGATTACATCACTCACACAAGGCCCTCTGGCGAGAGGAGCTCGCCGGGAGACTAGAAGATTACATCGAGAAGACACGCCTCGGCGCTTATACGCAGCGTCGGCGAGGGCCCGGAGAGCGGCAAGTTACAAAGCCCGACAAGCTCCCGGGTCCGGCAAGATCAAGACCCGGCAAGGCACTTGCCGGAGAGCTCTGCTGTGTGCCCGCCTCCACTCATCCGCCCACGCCGCCTTGAGCCCTCTCCAGAGGCAGCGTGGCGGATGGTCTGTGCAGCCTGGGGGTGCGGTGGCACTCCACGGTGGTGGATCCATCGCCCGTGGCAAACGGAGACGCAAGGGGGGGAGCTTTTAGGGGTCGACGGCGACGGCATTAAATGCCCTTGTCCCCTCTCACAAAAGTAGGTAGAAACCATCGTTCAAGCCTTCGTAGCTCCACCGTTCCCGCAGACTGCTCCAACTACCACCTCTTTTACATTTTTACCCCTTTCTCCTACGTTGACACCTATTGGTGACCCCTTGGCACTATAAAAGGAGGCCCATGCACAACGTAGCGGGGGTTCGGCTGGTTCGACTCACTCGACACAACACCACCGTACGCTCGCATTCTTGAGCAAGACCAAATACAAACACAAAGTAGCAGTAGGGTTTTACGCGTCCATCGCGGCCCGAAGCTGGGTAAAAATCCGCCCCGCGTGCATCGCCTCGATCTGCTCTCTGTGCTCCCTCCGCCCTCGTACCGCACTCACGAAGGGGCCCCGGCCCCATAGGTGCTCGCGGCGGGCGGGCCTCTTCCTCCGCACCGCCCGCGACATCTTTGGCGCGCCAGGTAGGGGGCGTCGAGGTTGTGCGGACCTGATCCGGCGTTCGCGCGTGCGTTCTTCATCAACCTCTCCAGTTTAAATCGGCGACTTCGCCGACAATCGCGCCATGGCCCCAAGACGCAGGGCCTCGAGGGTTCAGAACCGTCTCGTTTCACCCACCGCCACCGGAGCCAACGGTAGGCGGAGGAGACGCCAGCGGAAGGGTGGACACCGGCGAGGGCACTTTCATGCGCCACCAGATCGAGGACAAGACGGATGACCGCGCCTCGGTCTCCATGGATCCACGCCCATCTCAGCGACGACGACCAAAGGCGCCGCCAGACCACGGAGGTGGTACTCGCATGCTGGGGCAAGAACATGCCGGAGACTCGCGGGATGCTCCGGACCGCTGTCCGTGCATGAGCAAAGCGAAAGTGTCGAGGCAGGATTCTGCTCCTCCTAACGCTACTGGGAGTCCGAGCATATCCTGTTCCTCGCGCCGCTCGCCCCCGCTCTCCTCCAATCCGGCAAGCGCACCTTCCTGGAGCGCTACGTTGTCGTCGAAGACGCGCCATCGAGCTCCAAGTCCGGCGAGGACAGCTCTGGGGCACACTCCGACAAGCGCCGCTCCTCGGAGCGCTCTAAGCCCGGCGAGGGCAGCTCTGGTGCTCGTTCCGCAAGCGATCTCCCGAGCATCGCTGCCATCGAGGACAGCGCCATCGAGCTCCACCGGCAAGAACAAGAAAGCAAGAAAAGAAAAGCTAAGTTGCTCGAGCTTTTGTGCGAGCACCCTTTAGTTCCATGCTTTTTTATGTTATATCCTCGTATGCGTCGTCCTTTGTACATAAAACTCAGGCGCGAGGAGCCTGCCTGTGGATAGCCACACCTTACCTTGCTTCGAGCACACTCAACGAGTTAAAAGTGAGCTGCGACAAGCTTCGCTTTGTTTCGCTTTTCGAGTCTGCTCGGCAAGCTAAGTCGCCGCGACTAGACGCGGCAAGGTTGCTTGTCGGAAGCGACACCAGCCAGCGGGCTGCTGATGTTCCGCACTCAGCAAGTGTGTTAAGCACCGCAAGTTCCTAGAAGCGTGGGGTAAAAGCGCACAAAGGGCGTAAAGTAGAGGGTGTAACGTGGCAGGCCCCGCCGTGAGATGTCCTTCATATGAGAGACTTGTCGCGAGAGGAGCCAAGTCGTGGTCCAGATCGCGCCTTGCCTTGTTTCCGAGTCCGCTCGGCAAACACGAAGCGCTGTTACCTGGCCCGGCAAGGTTGCTTGCCGGAAGTAACACCAGCCAGCGGGCTGCTGATGTTCCGCACTCAGCAAGCGTGTTCGCGACCGGCAGGCTCCCCGAGAACGTAGAGTGCAAACATACGAAGGGCAAAGCACGGCATCGTGTTGCAGAGTCACATAGAAAGGACTTATACGCATATGCATGTAGATAATGAAGCTGTTACAGATCTATCTCAGCTGTTTTCATGGCTGAAATTGCAGCAACAAGGAACCAGAAGAGCGCACTACAGACTGGCCCCGACAAGCCGTGGTTGCCGGGGGCTGCGAAAGCAAGATTCCTTCCAGCAAGCGGCGTTCTGGGGCTGCAAATACTAAGATTCGTCTCCGGCAAGCCAGAGTTGCTGGGGGCCGCTATATCAGATAAGTTTTTCATCCCTCCTCATGCATCCTCCTATGGACCGGGAAAGGCGGGGCTGCGTCTTTGAACGAGCGTGTCTTGTAAAACCCGTGCGCAGGAGGAGCCAAATCGTGGCCCAGTTGCGCCCTTGGTTTGTTTCCGAGCACGCTCAACGAGTTAAAAGTGAGCGGCGACAAGCTTCGCGCCCTTGTTTCGTTTCGAGCACGCTCAACAAACACAAGCGCGCTGCAACTGGCCGCGGCGAGGTTGCTTGCCGGAAGCAACACCAGCCCGGCCTGCGATGTCCCGCTTTCGACAAGCGTGTTCGCGCCGGCAAGCTCCCTGAGAGCGTAGGGTAGGAACATACAAGGCACGAAGTCAAGTAAAAGACTCAGTCCGGCAAGCTTTCCCCTCTTTTCATTAAAAACATCCTAGTTTAGTACATGTCCATAGAGGATGAAAAACATGATAGAGAGGATTACAAGCTTTTAAATGCAGCTAAGGCCCGAAGGCTTACAAATTAAAAGATAAGATGCCCGTAATCCTTCTCCTGTTTCCCTGTTCAGGAGGTAGGTCAAGGAGCCCCCGGCAAGAGAAGCTTGCCGGGGAAGGAGGCCCCGGCAAGAGAAGCTTGTCGGGGAAGGGCAAAGGCGCCCTAAGAGAGCGTGGCGGAGGCGCCCTGCGCTCTGGGTGGCGTGCCCTCGGGAGCTCGCAGGTGACGGGCATGGAGGAGCGCCCCGGAGAGCTACGGGCGCCAGAAGACACCAAGAGAACACCCCGGGGGCCGGCCAGGAGCTTGGCGAGACGAAGGCGTCGGAGGCAGAGCTTGAAGACGGGGTGGTGGGGCGTCGGCCTGGCTGCCGAGGGCCTCGCCCTCGATTCGATTTGACGGCCTTGCCGCCACCCCTCTTCCTCTTCCGCAGCCTCCTCGCCACGGCCGCCCAGGAGACGGCCCGGGGAGTTGAAGGCAGCGACCGGATTCTGGGGTCGCCGGTGGCGTCTTGAGCAGCGGTGTCCGACGCCTAGTCGGGCCCGCCATCCCCTCGTCGCCGCTGCCGCCCCTCCTCGTCACTCGCCGAGGAGGGACCTTCGCTATCCGAGGAGCTGTCCACACAGCATCTCACCCGGTCCCGTAGTCCCGAAGACCTTGACGGCGAGAAGGTCGCCTCCATTAACTTGAAATGGAGGGTAAACCCGCCGTCAAGCTATGGATCCGGGCGAACGTCTTCCACCCTCGGTCGGTACATCACGCGGGGCTGGGGACACGACACTCACTCGAGTGCCGCTGATCCCGCAGCCCCTCATGCATAACTCCATCACGTCGGGTGGATCCGGTCCCATCGCGTCCGCAAAAGCGGGGCCGGTGAACCGGGGCGCCGACGGGTGCTCGGCGCAGCTTGATGAAGAACTCCTGGGGTCATCTCGGTGTGGACCGTGATCGTGGATAGGAGACGTCGGGGAGACGGGAGGCGCATCACCACGACCGCCTCTCCCCGACCGCCTCGGCCACGCCCTCGGCCTCGTCATGCCACGCCCCTCCCTCTCCCTCTCGGGCCGGCTCCGCCTGCACGGGAGCAGGATAGGAGAGGTGCGCTGCTGAGGCGACCCTCGCCACCGCCGAAGAACCAGGATTTCTCCTCCATGGCGTAGAGAAGAACGGAAGATGAAGACGAAGAGAGAAGAGGATGAGTATGGCCATTGTGCTCCCCTTCCGCCCCTTTTAAAGGGGCGAGGTGAGGACTCAACCGCCTGGCCGACCAATCGGGAAGCGAGGAGGCCAGAGGAGCGGGCCGACTCGCCTTCCCGCCTGCGTGACGGCTCGGTCTCCCACCTTCGCCGCCCACCCCCTCGTGGCATGAGGGCAGCGTGGCGGCAGGCGGAGCCGAGCGACGGGTGAAGCGACCTCGCTCGCTCCACGATCACGGGTGGACTCTTTAAAGATCTGCATGCGCCGCCCACGCCTCCCACGACGCCGCAATTGACGCGCCGTCACATGGGGAGGCGGCGGATGCAGAAGCGGATTCGACGCGCCATGGGCGCGTGTGCCCGTGCAGATTGCTTTTGGGCCTGGCCCAACAGCGCTCGGCACCGTGTGTGGCCCAGCCCGGGCTCTGTCGGTGTACTAAGGTAGGGGTACCTCAAGACCCCAACTTGTGCACGGCAGCAGCCAGCCCATGGCAGAAGTTTACCATGTGCTTGCCGGAGACCATTCCTGCTCCATATCGAGCCATTCAAGAACAAAGTGTACGAGACAGAAGATCGAGACCCCAGCAAGAGGAGCTTGCCGGGAAGGCCGTTCCAGGCTCAAGATTACATCACTCACACAAGGCCCTGGCGAGAGGAGCTCGCCGGGGAGACTAGAAGATTACATCGTAGAAGACACGCCTCGGTGCTATACGCGTCCCGGCGAGGGCCCGGAGAGCGGCAAGTTACAAAGCCCGACAAGCTCCCGGGTCCGGCAAGATCAAGACCCCGGCAAGGCACTTGCCGGGAGAGCTGCGCTGTGTGCCCGCACTCCAGCTCATCTGCCCACGCGTCGCCTTGAGCCCTCTCGAGAGACGTGGCGGATGGTCAGCAGCCTGGGGGTGCGGTGGCACTCCACGGTGGTGGATCCATCGCCGTGGCAAACGGAGACGCAAGGGCGGGAGCTTTTGGGGTCGACGGTGACGGGCATTAAATGCCCTTGTCCCCCTCTGTCAAAAGTAGGTAGAAACCACTGTTCAAGCACTATAGCTCCACTGTTCCCGCACTGTTCCAACTACCACCTCTTTTACATTTTTACCCCTTTCTCCTACGTTGACACCTGTTGGTGACCCCTTGGCACTATAAAAGGAGGCCCATGCACAACGTAGCGGGGGTTCGGCTGGTTCGACTCACTCTACACAACACCACCGTACACTCGCATTCTTGAGCAAGACCAAATACAAACACAAAGCAGCAGTAGGGTTTTACGCGTCCATCGCGGCCCGAAGCTGGGTAAAAATCCGCCCCGCGTGCATCGCCGATCTGCTCTTCAGGCTCCATCCGCCTCGCATCAAGACTCACGAAGGGGCCCCGGCCCCATAGGTGCTCGCGGCGGGCGGGCCTCTTCCTCCGCACCGCCCGCGACAGGCACCTGGGCCAGGAAAAGCCGAAATCTATGGCAACCCTCACATCATTAATGACCCGCTTCTGCGCAGGAGAGGATAGCTGGCTAGCCCGCAGTAACAATCTCCGCAAAAATTCTGGAAGTCCGGACACT
Source organism: Aegilops speltoides (assembly GCA_021437245.1). Lineage (NCBI taxonomy): Eukaryota > Viridiplantae > Streptophyta > Magnoliopsida > Poales > Poaceae > Aegilops > Aegilops speltoides. The sequence continues at coordinate 439,005,639 of CM038147.1, read as the reverse complement.
AAGGACAACAATGGCAGGTCACGTCGAAACAAAAACAAACGCCGCATTAACGGCGCATTTACAAGGAGGATACGGCAGTCAACGCGGATTCGAGGCTCTAAACCCGGTCAACGGAAGAAGCCATTCAAAAGAACCACTCCGGGTCCGTCCAATTTGGACCGAATACTCGACCGCTTATGCCAGATACATGGCACCCCTGAAAAACCAGCCAATCACACTAATAGAGATTGCTGGGTGTTCAAATAGGCAGGCAAGTTAATTGCCGAAAACAATGACAAGGGGCTAAACATCGATGACGAGGAGGAGACCCGACCACCGAACAGTAGAGGACAGAAGGGTTTTTCCCCACAAGTGCGGACGGTGAACATGATTTACGCAACCCATATACCCAAGAGGGAAAGGAAGCGCGCACTAAGGGACGTCTATGCGATGGAGCCAGTCGCCCCGAAGTTCAATCCATGGTCCTCTTGTCCGATCACTTTCGATCGAAGAGACCATCCGACCAGCATACGCCATGGCGGATTCGCCGCATTGGTTTTAGACCCAATCGTCGATGGATTTCACCTCACGAGAGTCCTGATGGACGGCGGTAGTAGCCTGAACCTGCTTTATCAGGATACAGTGTGCAAAATGGGCATAGACCCCTCAAGGATTAAACCTACAAAGACAACCTTTAAAGGTGTCATACCAGTGTGGAGGCCAATCATGCAGCTCAAGAACACCGAAGTGGTCTTCGGATCCCGGACAATTTCCGGAGCGAGGAATTAATCTTCGACATAGTCCCGTTTCGCAGCGGCTATCACGCTCTGTTCGGACGAACCGCGTTTGCAAAATTCAACGTGGTGCCGCATTATGCATACCTCAAGCTCAAGATGCCAGGCCCTCGTGGAGTCATCACGGTCAACGGGAATACGGAACGCTCCCTCCGAATGGAGGAACATACAGCTCTCGCGGCGCAATCTGAGCAGCCTCTTAAGGCAGTTCTCAAGTCCGGCCATTAAACGGCCAGATACAGCAAAACGCGCCCAAAGCAATACCAACCAAGACCACCTGGCGCGATCAGAGCACGCGTAGCAATGCGGCCCCGACCCCCGCCCGCTCATGATCGCAAGAATAACACTCCGCGTACATCATTATGCTTTGGAGATACCATGGGCGCAGGGGAAGGGGCACGATCGCAATGGACCCAGAGTGCGGTTCGACCACACCAGGGGCTCGCAAATGTGCCCCCCCTTTTTTAATTTTATTATTATTTTCCTTCTTTGTGTACACGGGACTCCGGTAACCAGAGGCCCTGTCCGGCGGTGAACCTACCGAACTCGCGATGCAACAGTCAGGGACGAAAGAAGGCTGCAACGAACACTCAGGTGGTCTCAATTATGAGCATTACATTCGATTATATACACCAAGTCCGCAGCTCACCCCTGGAGGGGGACATGTTTACTTAGTCCAAATCCCTTGCTTACCGCACTATTTGTATCAGTCCGCACCCATAGCAGACTTCCTTTAATAAACAATGCAGCACTTTTCAACTACAATCACGTCACCTTTTATATATATGTTTATTACATGACATCTCGCACCCGTATATTTTGGTACGGCCGAATACACCAGGGGCTTGTGTTCCACACATTATGGTGTGATAAGTCCGAACAATTTCACAAGTGCGGCACCCCGAACTTATAGCATTATATGAATCGGCTCCGAATCATGTCTTGGGTCAATAGTTGGGTTTTCCGCTCCCACGTTTTGGTGCCTTACGCCCGCTCAGCCGGCTAAGGTGGCCTTGGAGAACCATCGCGATTGCGCCCGGTTGAGCCGGGCGGCGCCTCGGAGGAAAGCTAAACTGACGGCATGATAAGGCGAGACTGGTCGCTGTTCGAGAGGTTTTCGGGTCCTAAAGACTCATGCCGCTTCGAGCAAAGTTCCGGACAATGTCCGACGAAGGCGTGGATAGCGCCCCGGGTTCGGCCTTCCGAATACCAGGGGCTTCACCAAAATTTAAAATTATAGAATTCTTTGGCTAAGTGAGAGTGTTCAAGCATTATAAGTCCGGTTGCCTTGTTCGCTGTGTTGAGTGCCTCCCTAGATGGACCCAAAAATGGGAACAAGAGCGCTCAAGGTTATCCCGAACACCCCAGCACTCGTGGCTTGGGGGCTGAAGCCAACGACTTGCCATCTCTCAGATTTTTACACGGCCGCACAGAAGGTAATATTTTAAATTAAATAAGCGTTGCTTAATGCGCACATGAACAAAGCTTCAGCGCAAAGGATAATACATAGCGAGTCTACTCAAAGATTACATTTCTGGGGCACTCATCCGCAATATCGCGGGCCCCCTTCAGGACAGTTTTATAATACATTTCAGGCGTACGATACTCCTTGCCCGGTGGCGGTGGGTCCGTGGGAAGCTTCTCCGCATCCAACTTGCCCCAATGCACCTTTGTGCGGGCAAGGGCCCGACGAGCACCTTCAATACAGGCGGAGCGCTTGATGACCTCCACCCAGGGGCATGCATCCACCAGCCACCGCACGAGGCCAAAGTAGCTCCCAGGCATGGCCTGTCCAGGCCACAGCCGGACTATAAGGCCCTTCATGGCCTCCTCAGCTACCTTGTGGAGTTCGACCAGCTGCTTCAGCTGGTCGCTTGGGGGCACCAGGTGTTCGGCCTCAGCGTACTGAGACCAGAAGACTTTTTCCATCGAGCTCCCCTCCTCACCACGATAGAATGCGGCGGCATCAGACGCACTACGCGGCAGATCTGCAAACGCCCCTGGAGAGCTCCGAATGCGGGTAAGTGTCAGGTATTTTACATTAACATGCTTGCTTTCAATGAAAAATGCCTTACCTGCCGCTATCTTCTTTACATATTCAACCTCCTGAAGGGCCTTATGGGCCTCGGCCTTGGCGGACTTGGCACTTTCGAGAGCCGAGGCAAGCTTGGACTCTCGAGTCTTGGAGTCACGCTCCAAACTCTCATGTTTCTCCATGAGAGCCTGGAGCTCTTGCCGTACTTCCGCCACCCGTGCCTCCTGCTTCTCTCGCTCTTCCCGCTCACTACGCTCAGCCATGACAGCCTCCTTCAGGGCTGTCACCTCGTTCGTGGCCCCTGCAATACCCATATTATCCTTGTTAATTTTATTGCAACCAAAATTCTTTTCTGTAAGGTAACCATTTAAAGAGGTGTGACTCACCTTCTTTGTCCTCGAGCTGCTTCTTGGCATGGCCGAGCTCTTGCTCGGACCGCTCGAGATCCTTTTTCAACACATCGACCTCCGCCGATAGTGCGGCAGAGGTCAGCAGCGCAGCCTGCAAACCCATATTGACATATTTTAAGCAACCCTGCGTATATCTTGTTAGATCCTCAGTCCGCTTTTTCTTTCCGAACACCGAACTGAGCATCAGGGGCTACTGTCTATGCGGTATTACATTACATAATTTTAACTTCTTACCTCAAAGCCTGTTAAAAGGCTGCTGCAGGCTTCGGTCAACCCGCTTTTGGCGAGCTGAACCTTTTGAATCACCGCACTCATGATAGTGCGGTGTTCTTCCTCGATGGAAGCGCCTTTAAGCGCTTCCAGCAAGTTATCCGGCGCCTCCGGTTGGACGGAGGTCGCCGGTGTCACGGTCTTGCCCTTCTTTGAAGGGCGCTTGCGGACTCGGAACCACTTCAGGTTCCGATGTAGAGTCCGACGCAAAGTCCGGGAGGCTGCCTGACGGCGCCTCCGGAGCCTCCTCCTGATGGGTCCCTCTCTGGGATCCCACCTCGGCGTCCTCGTCGGCGCGTGGGGTAGAGGCAGTCGGAAGTGAATCCACATCCGACGGGGCTAGCGACCCGCTTGATGAGCTGGGGAGATCGTCATCGGCCGGACTACGGACAGAATGCGGCATTAAGGACACTACGAGACACGAAAGAAATTGCATATAAAGGATCCGGATACTTACAATCTTGCCGGACGCCTGGCCCTTGGAGGCCACTCTTCCTCGCCAACGGTGGTGTTGGCGAAACTGTCCGGGGGATAGTCCTCCCCCTCTTGGACCCTTCGGCCTCCCCTATTGGGGAAGCCTTCCTCTTCTTCTCTCCCTCCTCCGGGAGAGAGTCCTCCTCCTCCTCGTCTTCAGGGGAGGAGTACGCCTTGTCGTCAGACGCCTGATTGCGGGAACTCTTTCAAGTCCCCGCGGCCACCTTCTTGGCCTTCTTCTCCGGCACCACGTGCGGTGCCGGAACCAGCAGCCCTGCTAAATGGGCGTTCTCTGGGTCTTCTGGCATGGGAGCCGGGCTGATAAGTAGCTTGGCCTTCTCCATCCATTCCTGTCAAAGGAAAAGACATAATGAAACCCCTCTAGAATCAATTTGATTACCACAAGTGTCCCGTAGAGGGGTTGAATCACTTACCTCGTCAGCCGGATGCTGCAAGCGAAATCCGCGATCTTCATCATGGATGCGGGCTTGGCGCCTTAAACAGCACCCTCCAGGCGCCTTCGTATGTCGTATCGAAGAGCCCGCTTAGCGCCTGGTGCTGTTCCGGATTGAACTCCCACAGATTGAATGCCCGTTCTTGGCATGGGAGGATCCGGCAGATGGGCATGACTTGGACCACATCGACGAGCCTGAGCTTACCGCTGACCAGCTTCTGGATGCAGGCTCGGAGTCCCGTAAGCTCCTTCGGATTGCCCCACAACAAGCCCTTCTCTTTCCAGGAGGTGAGCTGCGTGGGGACGCCAGATCTAAACTCGGGGGCCGTCGCCCATGTGGGCTTGCGCGGCTCGGTGATGTAGAACCACCCCGATTGCCACCCCTTGATGGAGTCCACGAAGGCCCCTTCGAGCCAAAGGACGTTGGGCAACTTGCCCAACATGGTGCCTCCGCATTCCGCTTGTGTGCCCTTTACAACCTTCGGCTTGACGTTGAAGGTCTTGAGCCACAGGCCGAAGTGGGGCCGGATGCAGAGGAAGGCCTCGCACATGACGATAAACGCCGAGATGTTGAGGATGAAGTTCGGCGCCAAATCGTGGAAATCCAGGCCGTAGTAAAACATGATCCCCCGGACAAATGGGTGCAGTGGAAAGCCCAGTCCACGGAGGAAGTGGGGGAGGAAGACGACCCTCTCATGGGGCCCAGGGGTAGGGATGAGCTGCCCCTCGTCGGGCAGCCGATGCGCGATATCGCCGGAAAGGTATCCGGTGCTGCGCAGTTTGGTGATGTGCTCCTCTTTAACGGTGGAGGCCAATCATTTGCCTCCCGCTCCGGACATAACAGGGCGAGATGCGCGAGCTTGGGTGTTGGAGCTTGAGTACGCGGAGATGGATAAGCAAAGGAGGAAGAAGGCGTAGGTGAGAAGGTAAATCCTTATCCCTTATATATAGGCGGACGAAAACTATGCGTCCCCACCGGCCTGATAAAACTCGCTTATCTCCCAAGCGCCACCATCAATGGCGCGGTTGGGTTACCCACGTCCGTATTGATGAGAATCCCGGAATAAGGGGAACACGATCTCTGCTTCGACAAGACGTGCCAAGGAAACCGCTTCGCTAAACGTGCTGAGGTGGTATAGTAAAAAACGATTCAAACAAAGGCTTGGTAGCGACATGATGTCACGCCGCATAATACGTCAGCAGATTGGACTGGTGTACATTTTATTCTCTCTACGGTGGAATGTGGAATTTATTTTGCAGAGCCGGACACTATCCTGGTGTTCATGATCTTCTCTGGATTATTCAAGGAAGGAACCCGCCTTGCAATGCCGAACATTATGCGCGCGGGACTTATCGTCATTGAAGCCTGGTTCGGGGCTCTTGAGGAGTCTGGACTAGGGGTGTCCGGACAACGGACTATCATCGTCCGCCGGACTCCAAGACTACGAAGATACAAGATTGAAGACTCCGTCCCGTGTCCGGATGGGACTTTCCTTGGCGTGGAAGGCAAGCTTGGCAACACGGATATGTAGATCTCCTACCATTGTAACCGACTCTGTGTAACCCTAGCCTCCTCCGGTGTCTATATAAACCAGGGGGCTTTAGTCTGTAGGACACAACATACATTACAACAATCATACCATAGGCTAGCTTTAGGGTTTAGCCTCCTCGATCTCGTGTTAGATCCACTCTTGTACTACCTATATCATCAATATTAATCTAGCAGGACGTAGGGTTTTACCTCCATCGAGAGGGCCCGAACCTGGGTAAAACATCGTGTCCCTCGTCTCCTGTTACCATCCGCCTAGACGCACAGTTCGGGACCCCCTACCCGAGATCCGCCGGTTTTGACACCGACAGAGCTTTTGACCACTGGTACCTCCTCTGTGCTGCTTAATGGAGTATCTGGCAAATAGTCTCAGTGTAAAAAGGGAGTCAGACAAGGAGACCCAGTTTCACCTTTGCTTTTTGTTCTGGCTGCTAATCTTTTGTAGTCAGTGGTTATTGAGATGCATGCTCAGGGTGAACTGCATTTACCATACCGTGCCATGATAAAGACTATCCTATCATTCAGTACGCTGATGGCAAATTGATTATTGTGCCTGCAGAGGACAGACAGTTGTTTTCTCTTAAGAGGATGTTGCTTCTTTTCACACAATCCACAGGCCTTGATGTGAATTATCATAAATTATCTATGATACCTATCAATGTATCTCAGGAGGAGACCAATAGATTGGTTGCTATCTTTGGCTATTAGGTTGGGAAACTGCCATTTACTTACCTGGGATTCCAGTAGGTACCACTAAGCATAGAATGGTGAATCTTATGCCTTTGGTGGATTGCATTGAAAGAAGAATGACTGCTAGCTCCTCTTTTTTGGCACAAGGGGGAGGCTGCAATACCTGAACTCTGCCTTTTCCTCCCTACATATATTTTTCCACTGCAATCTGCTCATCAACCCTGGAATCTTGAAGTAGTTGCAAAGAATTCAAAGGCAGTGTTTAAGGAGAAAGAATAGGCAAGAGCTTGCTCCCTCATTGGTTGCTTGCGAGATCATTTGCAGACCAAAAAATAAAGGTGAATTAGGAATTTTGAATCTTGGCATTCAGAATTTGGCCCTATTGCTTAAGCATGTGCATAAGTTCTTATATAAGGCTGATGTTCCTTGGGTACAACTAATTTGGAATTCATATTACCATGGGGTGGTCCCACAAGGTACATCTTCATGTGGATCTTTCTGGTGGAAGGGCATTCTTAAGTTGGTTGACCAATTTAAAGAGGTGTCTTGGGTCATGGTCAATCAGGGGGATACTGCTTTGTTCTGGTCAGATAAATGGAAGTTAGGAAATTTAGTTCTACCTTTGGAGAACAGATTCCCAAGGCTATATTCTTATTGCAAAGATACTTTGACCACTATCAAAGATGGCCCGGATTGTTCAGACTTAACCACCTGGTTTGATTTACATCTATCTGAGCAAGCATACAATGAGTTACTATCTCTCAAGAATCTGCTATTGCTCCATGAGGTGCAGCTTGACTCCAAAGATGTCTGGTTTTGGCACGGTCTGACAAATTTTATACCCCCAAGAGGTTTTATATGCAAATGCATATCCACTTGTCTTTCAACCCACTACTGAATTGGGTTTTGGCCAGCTCCTGTACTATGAAAATCAAAACTTTTGCTTGGATGATGATCAAGGACAGGTTGAATACCAAGAATATGATTGAGAAAAGGCACTGGCACATTGATGATGGTATCTCTTGTGTACTCTATCATTTGTAGATCAGGGAAGACAGAGACCACCTCTTTTTCAACTGCCTATTTAGTCAGTGTGTGTGGAACTATCTACAGATTGACTGGTCTCATGGCAACAACATGTCTGATATTGCTGTTAATGCTAGGAGGGATTTCAACAAGCCCTTTTTGTTGAAGTGGTGTTCACTGCTTGCTGGAATATCTGGCTTATTAGGAATGTTAAAGTTTTTAGACATGTCAGGCCTAGCTTCAATCACTGGAGGAGATTCTTTATACATGATGTCCCTTTTCTCTCCTTTAGGATTAAGCCTAGGTTTAAAGATAGCCTTGTACGTTGGGTAACCTTTTTGCCCCCCTTGATGTTCTGTCTTTTTCTCTTTATAGGATAAGTTTTCTTTTGGGTTATCCTTCATAACCGTGTAAATATTGTATTCTTATGTGGAATAAAGAGTAAAGGCTATGGGGGTTTACCCTACAGTGTTCATAAAAAAACTATGATTCATCATATTTTCAGGAAGGGTCTCGTATCAGAGCCTCTTGGCAGGTCCAAATACTCAATCATCATTTAGTCTTTTATGATTGCTAACACTCACAACATATATATGAGCAAAAACGGACATATAGAAAGATAGGGGCTTATAGTTACGCCTCCCAACTTATTCACCTCAAGGATGATGTCAAGAATAATAACTCATGATCACTCACAACCAACTGGATATATGTGCCTAGATCTTTCTCTACCACATGGTGCTTGCAAAAATAGAAAATAAAAAGGAATAGAGAAGAATACTTTGGCTCTTGCATAAAAAGTAAATACATAAAAGTAAAAGATAGGCCCTTCGCACAGGGAAGCAAATGTTGTTATGCGCTTTTTGGTTTTGTATGCATAGTCTCTTAATGCAAAAGAATGTCACATTATATTGCCCCTTATATAGCAACCTGTATTATGCAGTCCGTCGCTTTTATTACTTTGCCATCACAAGTTCGTACAACGCTTATCTTCCCTTACACTAAAAGGTCAAACACATTTAGGAGCAATTTTTATTGCCTTTTTGGACCAATGACCACTTACTTGAAGGATCTTACTCAATCCATAGGTAGGTATGGTGGACTCACAAAACATGAATTCGGGTTTAAGGGTTTTGGATGCACAAGTAGTATCTCTACTTAGTACAGATTTTTGGCTAGCAAAGATATTGAGCAAGCACCACAAGCTGAAGGATATTTGACAACATAACTTCTCTGTGAATTTGAGAAAACATAAATCATTACGTTGTCTTCCTTGTAGAACGTCAACAATTTGTCATAAGATATTTAATGGGGGCGCACAATCATAAAAGATGTCAAAGATAGTATATTTGCATGAATCTTCTCTTCCCTTATTAATTCTTTCATGAATTGCATCATTGACCAACGGTATGTTTGTCAACTTCCAATAATTTTTACCACTTATACTTCTCCTTATGTGATGTCATTACTTACCATAAGATTAGCATATGATCTTCTTCATTATTTCCCATTATTTTAATTGGAACATAAAAGTAAACAAGCAAAAACTCAAACTAAACTTTACTATATGACTCTCACTCGATTACATAGATAGATAGATTATGAAACTAGCACTCAAAACTGGATCATACTAAAGTTTTATTCAACTAAATCACGAAATAACTAAGGATCAAACTAAGATAGGTAAAGGTAATAAAAGTGATGGTGATACGATACCAGGGCATCTCCCCCAAGCATGCCACCAGCCAAGCGGAGTGCTCATACCCGTGTGCTTAAGTCTCCTTTGCTGTTGATGAAGATGATGGTGATGGTGATGAGGTAGAGGCAAACTTGTCCTCCGGCTTCCATGGCAGCAGTTCACCATCATAATAGGAAGCATGAGTCTCCCGAGTAATGCAACTAGCAGCTAAAATCATACCTTTAAATCTTGCTTCATACTCAAAAACTTGATTTTGAAGATCATAGATTTGGCTTTGCAGAAAATTGATTGCTCATTGAAGGTGAAGATGATGTCCTTCATAGACCGACCACCACCTTGTGATCACGGGTGAATTCCATGATCATGAGGTGATTGGCACTGAGTCCATGCTCCACCATCCCTTGGCACTTAAAGATCTCCTGCTCCACAGCCTCGAGCCTAGCCTCCACGCTTCCCGTTTCTCAGGCCTTTGAACAGCCTGGGTGTGGAGCACCCCCTCACGGATCTCAATGGCTTGAGGGTGATTCATCACCTCCGACAAGTAGGGATTGATTACCCTCTCAAAGAACTTGTCCTTGGAAGAGCTTGGTGCGGCCATGGCGATCTAGATCTGTCAGAAAAACAGCTCGAAACAAGAACAGAGGATATTTCCGCGATATGGTGGTCAAATCGTCCGGGGGTATATATAAAGATTTTTATCTTTGGAAACAAGTATACGGAAGCAAAACAGAGTTCCTGGCTGCTTCTTATTTATTATTTTTTCTAATATGCCAGAACTGACAAAAAATATTTTTGCGGATTTCTCAGAGTCCGTTTACTTACCGTATCACGTACCTCTTCCTTTTTAGGGTTCTGGGATGTTTTGGAAGGTTTCTTTTATGTGTTCCTCCCATGTCATGGTTTGAATAATATAAGTTTCAACATTAATAGGCGTACCTGAAATATAGTGCTTAATTCTTTGCCCATTGACCACCTTCGGATTAGTGCCTTCGGCATTATTGATCTTAATAGATCCAAAGCGATAAACTTCTTTGCTAATATATGGCCCTTCCCATTTAGGGAGAAGTTTTTCTGCAGAAAATCTGAAACGAGAATTGTACAATAGAACATATTCACCAACTTTGAATTCCCGCTTTTGGATTCTTTTGTCATGCTATCTTTTAACTTATTCGTTGAATAGTTTGGCATTTTCATAAGCTTGGGTTCTCCATTAATCTAGTGAGCTAATATCAAATAACCTTTATTCACCAGCAAGTTTGAAGTCATAATTGAGTTCTCTAATGTGACAGCCTGGTTTTTGCCTTCTCTCTTTTTCCGGACTTGATTTCCATTTGCCCTCATTTGCCTTGGTTTTGAGTTTTTAAGAATCAACTCAAATGGACTTGTCACTTGGGCATGCCCTTGACTTTCACCCGAGTGACCCATCTGCATCTCATCCAACTCCATTTTCTTTCTAAAACCCTAGAATGGCCCATTGAATATTTTTCATAAGTGAAAATATTCAATTACTTTATGAAACCTCATTTCAGAAATTAGAGCTCCAAAGCAACCCCAATTTTTATTGCTCCAAACATCCTGAGATAATTCCTGAATTTTCTTTGAACCTTGACCCACCTCCCTGAGTAAAAATATTGCATGACTTTTTGTAATGTTTTTGCTACAGAAAATCTTTTCCTTTCTGGCCCAAAAATGCACTTTGTACAGCAAGTGCATTTAACCTAATCTTTTGGAGCTGATATTTCTTGAGCTTAAACACCCTCCTAAGAAACCCTTAACCCCAGGAGATCAACCCTAATGGCCTTCTAGAACCTAGCCAAACTTGGCGACCAAGTTTCTGTCCAAAAACTTGCCGGCAAGCTTGAGTCACTTCTGGTCGGCCTAGGTTCGAGTCTTCACCTCTCTTAGACCTAACACTACGTGGACTCTAGCCCATACATGGTTTGGCAGTGTTTGGGTGTTGTTTTGGAAATGCCCGGGCGGTGACCGCGTGTGGACACGAGGCCTGGCAGGTGTCCGACGCCTTCTGCATCGCGCCAGCGCCTCTGTTCGGCGCGTGCTTGAGCGAGAGCTCGTCGACGACTGCCACACCATGCCACCACCCTCGTCTCTTCGCCCTTGACCCCTCTCTGGCAATCGCCAATGCCGGAGATGCCGCAGCAAGCACGGGCGCGTCGCGGCCAAAAGCCGAGTGCACCCGTGCCCCTGTCTTCTTCTCCCCTTCCTCCCTGTGCTCGTCCTCGAGCGTGACAGCCTCCGCGTGATCGCTGAGCTCCTCACACCCTTGCTGACGCCCCTCGTCGCCTCTCACTGTCTTCCAGAGAGCTCCAGCGGCGACACATACCCCCTCCCCCCTCCGGCTATAAATTGAGCCCCTCCCCTCTGTTCCAGCGCCACCCATAGCCCCATCCAACCTCCACACACACGCATCACAGTCGCGGCCCGGCCGGCCAGGCCTCGGGCCACCGTGCCCGACCAGAGCTTTCCAGCGACACCCGTAGCTCAGCCACCCTGTCCCCGACCTCCTGGAGCCCAACCAACCACCTTGGCGCGTCCCTGGAGCTTCTCTGGTGCCGTACCGACGCTGTGGAGCCCCTAGAACAGCCCCTCGCCATCGCCTTCTTCCTCTCCGGCAAGACCCGACCGCCATAACCTCTTGCGAGCTTGATTGCGAGCAGCTCCTGCCATCTCTCGCCGTGCCATGGGTACAGCCAGGTGGGACGTAGCCCCCTCTCCATTTCTATCCCTCCAGTTAGGCCCAAGGACCCCTCCTCACCGACGTGAGCTCCGGCGAAGCGCCGTCGCATTCTGTTTCTCTTCCCCTTCCCTCTCTCCTGACCGATGGGGCCCGCTGTCAGCCTCTCCGCTCGCACCCGCAACGGTACGAGTGGAGGCGTCTTTTGGCTTTATGCCATCGACATCACCCCCCTGGATTTTCTGTTTATTCATTTAATTCAAATATTTTGACCAGAATTTTGACCTTGAATAGCTCCTAGCCTATAAGTCCAAATGAGTTGATTGTTTGTTACAGAAAATTCTAGCAGCACACCAAAGTGTGGATTTTTCCTTGCTTCCTAGAATTTCTAGTGATTTTCAGAATGGTTCTTTATATTTTGTTTTGTGATTTTCAAATATTTTCAGAGGGAGGGACTTGTCTTGAAGCTGTCTAGGAGGAGTGTGAACCTCCTCTGCACTAAGGCAAGCCACAATAACATTTGGATGGTGTAATATCAATATCTTTGATTTTCTCCTTGAATATGAGCTAATTGTCATTCGTTTAAAATAGTTAAATAATTATGTTTTGATGCTTAGTTACTTTGTCATGCTTGTTATGCTTGTTTTAGTTACTGGTTAATTGCATGGAGTAGTTTAATCAAGTAGAGCAAATTTTTAGCTTAATGGTAATGCTTTGGTAAATAATGGTAGTTTCTTTTGATAATTGATATTTTCATATTAAAGATAAATTACTAAAAATGAGGTTTGATAATAACTAGTGTAGTAACATCAGTAGCATAAGAAGATAGTTATTTCTGTGATGTTGATCTGTTATTATGAGTTGCATCTAGAGCATATCGAGTAGTTGCATGATCATGGCATCGTATGGCTTGTAGTGAGTTTATATTCAAGTTAAACTTGATAATAATCCAACTTGAATATTAAGTTGATCAAGTCATGGTGCTTTTGAATCTGGTTCATTTCAGTGCGACCACATTTACCTTTATGGGGGGTCTTGATTCGGTCCTTTGTCATGCCTCTTACTGGTGCCTCCAACTAGGGAAGGTTATGGGCGTGCGGTACCGTGGCCCGCTAAACAGACATAACCTTGTGTGCTCGTTTGTTTTTATGGTACCTTGTCCCCATTTGGGACCATTTTTGCCACAACGGTGGCTGCAGATGCCTTTGGTAGGCATGGGCCACCCATGACTTAGCCCTGAGAGGGAGTGAGTTGGAGTGGTCGAGGAGAGTGTCATGGCAAGGGAAGGGTTTCGTCAGAACTCCTTGGTCCACCTGAATGGGAGTGCGAGGCCCTTGAGTTCCGTAGTGCAGGTAAAGTGCGCTAACCTCTGCAGAGTGTATTTTTAATCTATCGATAGTCGTGTCCTCTATTGTGGACACAATTCGGTAGTAAGTCACACCATGGATCAATGACTATAATTAATCTTGCACACTTGGTATATTTGTGGCACTAGTTTCATGATGACTTGTGGATCATGTGATGATCGTAAGTGATTGGCTTTAGTTGTGATCCGGGTATGATCACCGCATGGTTACAGTGGTAATCCATCTAGTAAGTGAGTTCGAGGGACTCGATGCACATGTTGGTTTCATTGCATCTATAGTATCAGTTGCATTGCATTAAACCTGATTAATTGTCATGATATTGTATGTCATTGTGCTTATGTTTGTTGTGAGCTTGCAAGTACATTCAATGTACTGACCTGGCGTGTCATGCCAGCTTTCAGGCAAGACTGATCTGATCGAAGAGCGTCCCGCGTCTAGTATCGTGTCCACGTCGGTGTCCCTGGACTATGGAGTCCCACTTCATCGTTATTCCGCTGCCGCGTAGTTGATATGATCGAGGCCCGTTCATGTTCATTAAATAATGTACATACTATTCAGCTGCACCATGTGTGCCGCTTGGCCTCTTATCTCGATGTAATATCAGACTTATGTACCCCTAGCATCAATAGAGTGGTTGTTTCTGTACCATGTTGTTGTGTGTTGCCAGAAGACTTGATCTCTGGGCTGGCAATGAAAGGTAAACCGGTTGCTCTGAGCTGGGGTGCAACATTTAATTGCCCAATATGCTTTATGTTCTAACTCAAGAGGCGACAAGATTTTCCATAAACCATTTTGTATGGAGACATACCTATAGGATTTTTATAAGTTGTTCTATAGGCCCATGCATCATCAAGTTTCTTAGACCAATTCTTTCGGAACCTATTAACAGTTTTTGGCAATATTAATTTTATTTCTCTATTGCTGATTTCAACTTGACCACTAGATTGAGGATGATAGGGTGATGCAATCCTATGGTTGACATCATATTTAGCAAGAATTTTACGGAAAGCACCATGAATAAAGTCTGAACCACCACTAGTCATTAAATATCTAGGACTCTAAACCTTGGGAAGATGATTTCTTTAAGCATTTTAATCGAGGTGTTATGATCAACACTGCTAGTCGAAATAGCTTCTACCCACTTAGTGACATAATCAACAGCAACCAAAATATTTTTATACCCATTAGAGGAAGGAAAAGGTCCCATATAATCAAAGCCCCAAATATCAAATGGTTCAACAACAAGTGAATAATTCATAGGCATTTCTTGACACTTACTGATACGTCCATTTTGCATCATGTTTTCCTACTATTATTTATAATGGTTTTATGCATAATAATGCTTTATGGACCAATTCTGATGCCTTTTCTCTCATAGTATGCAAGGTTTACACAAAGAGGGATAATACCGACAGCTGGAATTCTAGACCTGAAAAAGCTACGCCAGAGATACCAATTTTGCACATCTCCAAATGAGCTGAAATTTTACGGCGAATTATTTTGGAATATATTATAAATATTGGAGAAAATACCAGAGGGGGGCTGTCTGGTGCCCACAAGATGCCCGGGCATGCCAGGCCCCCCAGGCACGCCCTGGTGGGTGGTGGGCAGCCCAGCCCACCACCTGTGCCCATCTTCTGGCATATGAGGTCTTTTGACCTAGAAAAAATAAGGAGAGGAGTTTCGGGATGGAGCGCCGCCGTCTCGAGGCGGAACTTGGGTAGGAGCACTTTTGCCATCTGGCGGAGCGATTCCGCCGGGGTAACTTCCCTCTCGGATGGGGAAATTGAAGCCATCGTCATCACCAACAACCCTCTCACCTTTGGGTGGCGAATCTCCATCAACATCTTCAACAACACCATCTCATCTCAAACCATAGTTCATCTCTTGTGTTCAATCTTTGTACTGCAACCTCACATTGGTACCTGTGGATGACTAGTAGTATTAATTACATCTTGTAGTTGATTACTATATGGTTTATTTGGTGGAAGATTATATGTTCATATCCATTATGATATTTAATACCCCTCTGATCTTGAGCATGAATATCATCTGTGAGTAGTTACCTTTGTTCTTGAGGTCACGGGAGAAGCCATGTTGCAAGTAATCATGTGAATTTGATATGTTTTCCATATTTTGATGATATGTATGTTGTGATTCCCTTAGTGGTGTTATGTGAACGTCCACTACATGATATGTATGTTGTGATTCCCTTAATAGTTATTAGATGATGGGTTGCTAGAGTGACCGAAGCTTAAACCCTACTTTATGCGCTATTTCGTAAGGGACTGATTTGGGTCCATATGTTTAATGCTATGGTTAGATTTCATCTTAATACTTTTGTCATAGTTGCGGATGCTTGGGAGGGGGTTAATCATAAGTGAGAGGCTTATTCAAGTAAGAACAACACCCAAGCACAGGTTCACCCACATATCAAATTATCAAAGTAGCGAACGCAAAGCAACCCAACATGATGAAAGTGACTAGATGAAATTCCTATGCGCCTTCAAGAACACTTTGCTTATTATAAGAGACTGTTTTGGCCTGTCCTTTGCTACGAAAAGGATTGGGCTACCTTGCTGCACTTTATTTACCATTACATTTACTTGCTCGTTACAAATTATCTGGCTATCAAACTACCTTTACCGACAATTTCAGTGCTTGCAGAAATTACCTTGTTGAAAACCACTTGTCATGTCCTTCTGCTCCTCGTTGGGTTCGACACTCTTACTTATCCAAAGGGCTACGATTGATCCCCTATACTTGTGGGTCATCAAGACTTTTCTGGCATCGTTTCCAGGGAGTGAAGCGCTCTTGGTAAGCGGAAATCAGTAAGGAAATATTTATATTACATGCTGAAATTTATTGTCACTTGTTACTATGGAAAAAATATCCTTTGAGGGGTTTGTTCGGGGTATCTTCACCTCGATCAGAAACACAAAGAGTTGCCCCTCAATGTACTGCACCTACTGAAAATATTGGTTGTGAAATTCCTTCGGGTATGATAGAGCAACTGCTTGCTAATCCTTACGTAGGAGACGGAATTGAACATCTTGATATGCATTTAATATATGTGGATGAAATTTCTGGATTGTTTAAGCTTGCAGGTTTACCCAGAGATGAAGTTAAGAAGAAGGTTTTCCTTTTATCTTTGAAAGGAAAAGCATTGCCATGGTATAGGATATGCGATGATATTGGATCTTTCAACTGGAATCGATTGAAATTGGAATTTCACAAAAAAAATTATCCTATGCATCTAGTTCATCGTGATAGGAATTATATATATAATTTTTGGCCTTGTGAAGGAGAAAGTATTGCTCTAGCTTGGGGGGCTTAAGTCAATGTTATATTCATGCCTCAATCATGATCTCTCAAGAGAAATTATTATTCAGAATTTTTATGCCGGCTTTCTTGTAATGATCAATCCATGCTCGATACTTCTTGTACTGGTTCTTTTATGACGAGGACTATTGAATTCAAGTGGGATCTTTTAGAAAGAATTAAATGCAACACAGAAGATTGGGAACTCGATGAAGGTAGAGTCAGATATTAAGCTTCAGCTCGATTGTGGTAAATCTTTTATGAATACCGATGCTTTTCACAAGTTTAGCACTAAATATGGACTTGACTCTGAGATAATAGTTTCTTTTTGTGAATCATTTGCTACTCATGTTCATCTCCCTAAGGAGAAGTGGTTTAAATATCATCCCCCTATTAAATAAGAAATTAAAGAACCAGTAAAATCTAAAGATGAAACTATGTAAGAACGAAGTATGTCTACCAGAGGGGGGTGAATGGGAGTTTTAATTTTTCTTCGAAAAACTCAAAAGTCTCGGAACCCAGCAGCACAACGAATGATAAACAAACTACATCGAGCTAAATCTAAGTACCGAGAGAAACTAAATATGCATCGAGACAAATCACATGAAGGAAAACTTATCGAATGTAAACATGGATAACAGAGATAACCTGTGGTGCTCGATGGCGACAAGGTATCTGTTCGACCGGCTCGTCCTTTTACACAAGGACTATGGCTGGTTGGATGGGCTATGACTTAACATGGAAGATAAACTCTCTTCACGCTATTCTCCTCGACAATTGGCTCATCAACCAATGTCGATCACTCGTGGTAGGTACTTGAAGGTGATCTCCGAACCTTTACAGACTTCTTCTTCGATAACCACAATCACTCTTGGTCTCTGAAAAGAAATATACACTTAACCGTCTAGAGAGTTTGCAACTCTCAAGAGTAATAGGAAGAGCGTACAGGACTTAGATTCGAGTGATGCTGAGCCACTATCTAATTCTTCAGCTCTAGGGGTTTTTCTCTTGATGGATTTTAAACTCAAATCGCTCAGAGAGGGGGTTGCTCAACAATCTTCTCAGAATCAAACGGAGCAACCACTGGACAAAGCCGTCGTGGGGTGGCTATTTATAGTTGCGGCCTTCCTTGATGGGAAATGACCATTTTGGACACGCGATCCAGCCAATGGCCAACCAACACGTTCACAAAGGTCAGATTTGGAGCAATGATAACATTACTTGATGAACAAGTAATGCTAACTCCTCGGTCCGAAACAAATCTCTCGCAACGAAGAAGATCACAGTCTCTTGCTGGCAACTATTTGCCCGGGACACAAAGAGATTTCTCTAGCAACTTCCATAGGATTTGGGTTTAGCATCAGAGAATCAAAGTTTCGAACGCTATACCCCTCTTAATAGTACGGTGGTCCTATGACTCAATAAAAAGAAGAAGAAGAAGAACGAAACAAATGCTACGTCTTCACTTCGTCTTCAAATCTCCTCGGACGTAGTTGATACATCAACAACGTATCTATAATTTTTGATTGTTCCATGCTATAATATTACCTGTTTTCAATGTTTATGGGTTTTACTAAACACTTCTATATCATTTTTGGGACTAACCTATTAACCGGAGGCCCAGCCCAAATTGTTGTTGTTTTTGCCTATTTTAGTGTTTCACAGAAAAGGAATATCAAACGGAATGAAACCTTCGGGAGAGTTATTTTTGGAACAAACGCAATCCAGGAGACTTGGAGTGGATGTCAAGAAGCAATCGAGGAGGCAGGGAGGCGCACCCTAGGGGGTGGGAGCGCCCCCACCCTCATGGCCCCCTGGTGGCTCCCCTGACTGCTTCTTTCGCCTATATATATCTACATACCCTGAAAACATCTAGGAGCACCACTAAACCCTATTTCCACCGCCGCAACCTTCTGTACCCGCGAGATCCCATCTTGGAGCCTTTTTCGGCGCTCCGCCGGAGGGGGAATCAATCACGGAGGGCTTCTACATCAACACCATAGCCTCTCCGATGAGTTTTGAGTAGTTTACCACAGACCTTCGGGTCCATAGTTATTAGCTAGATGGCTTCTTCTCTCTCTTTGAATCTCAATACAAAGTTCTCCTCGATCTTCTTGGAGATCTATTCGATGTAACTCTTTTTGCGGTGTGTTTGTAGAGATCCGATGAATTGTGGGTTTATGATCAAGTTTATCTATGATAAATATTTGAATCTCCTATGAATTCTTTTATGTATGATTGGTTATCTTTGCAAGCCTCTTCGAATTATCAGTTTGGTTTGGCCTACTAGATTGATCTTTCTTGAATTGGGAGAAGTGCTTAGCTTTGGGTTCAATCTTGCGGTGTCCTTTCTAGTGACAGTAGGGGCAGCAAGGCACGTATTGTATTGTTGCCATCGAGGATAAAAAGGTGGTGTTTATATCATATTGCTTGAGTTTATCCCTCTACATCATGTCATCTTGCCTAATGTGTTACTCTGTTCTTATGAACTTAATACTCTAGATGTGTGCTGGATAGCGGTCGATGTGTGCAGTAATAGTAGTAGATGAAGAATCGTTTCGATCTATTTGTCGCAGACGTGATGCCTATATACATGATCGTGCCTAGATATTCTCATAACTATGCACTTTTCTATCAATTGCTCGACAGTAATTTGTTCACCCACCGTAATACTTATGCTATCTTGAGAGAAGCCACTAGTGAAACCTATGGCCCCGGGTCTATTTTCCATCATATAAGTTTCCGATCTACTTTATTTTGCAATCTTTACTTCCCAATAAATATCATAACAATACCAAAAATATTTATCTTATCTTTTTATCTCTATCAGATCTCACTTTTGCAAGTGGTCGTGAAGGGATTGACAACCCCTTTATCGCGTTGGTTGCGAGGTTCATGTTGGTTGCTGAGGGAGTCCTGGACGAGGGGGTGTCCGGACAGCTGGACTATCATCGTCAGCCGGACTCCAAGACTATGAAGATACAAGATTGAAGATTTCGTCCCGTGTCCGGATGGGACTTTCCTTGGCGTGGAAGGCAAGCTTGGCGATACGGATATGTAGATCTGCTACCATTGTAACCGACTCTGTGTGACCCTAGCCCTCTCCGGTGTCTATATAAACCGGAGGGTTTTAGTCCGTAGGATAGACAACCATTACAACAATCATACCATAGGCTAGCTTCTAGGGTTTAGCCTCCTTGATCTCGTGGTAGATCCACTCTTGTACTACCCATATCATCAATATCAATCAAGTAGGAGTAGAGTTTTACCTCCGTCGAGAGGGCCCGAACCTGGGTAAAAACATCGTGTCCCTTGTCTCCTGTTACCATCCGCCTAGACGCACAGTTCGGGACCCCCTACCCGAGATCCGCCGGTTTTGACACTGACATTGGTGCTTTTATTGAGAGTTCCTCTCTGTCGTCACCGATAGGCTGGATGGCTTCTTCAATCAACAACAACGCCGTCCAAGGTGAGACTTTTCTCCCCGGACAGATCTTCGTGTTCGGCGGCTTCGCACTGCGAGCCAGTTCACTTGGCCATCTGGAGCAAATCGAAAGCTACACCCCTGGCCATCAGGTCAGGTTTGGAAGCCTAAACTTCACGGCCGGCATCCGCGGAGACTTGATCTTCGACGGATTCGAGCCCTACCGAAAGCGTGCAGCGCTGTCACGATGGGCATGATTTAGCTCTGCCACGGACAAGGCCACGAGGTCGCTGCACGAGTCCGCCTCGACCCATAGTCCGGAGCAGACCGCGCAGATCGAGGACAGGTGGCTGGACAACGCCTCGGGAGCTGCAACTTCTACGGCGATGGAGTCGAATACTGACCTTTTCCCTTGTAAAGCTCGTGACTTCGAGGCGCCGGACTCCTTGCCGGACTCCGAACCTCCTGCGCCCCTGCCAGTCGAATCCGATTGGGCGCCGATCATGGAGTTCACGGCCGCGGACATCTTTTAGCACTCACCCTTTGGCGACATCTTAAATTCGCTAAAGCATCTCTCGTTGTCAGGAGAACCCTGGCCGGATTGTGGTCAGGATGGTTGGGAAGCGGACGATGAAGAAATTCAAAGCTCACCCACCACCCACTTTGTAGCCACTGTCGACGATCTAACCGACATGCTAGACTACGACTCCAAAGACATCGACGGTATGGACGATGATGCCGGAGACGATCAAGAACCAGCGCCTACAGGGCACTGGAAGACCACCTCGTCATACAACATATACATGGTGGACACCCCAAAAGATGGGGACGGCGAAGAAGCAGCGGAGGCAGATTCTTCTAAGAAGCAGCCCAAGCGCCGACGTCAGCGGCGCTGCTCTAAATACCGCCACAGCAAGAATGGAGATTCCGGCACCAGAGATAATAAAACCCCAGAGAGTGCCGAAGACAACCCCCTCCAGCAAGATTCAGCACAGGAGGATGGAGTAGCTAGCCCTCAGGAGAGAGCGGCAGATGAGGAGGACGAAAATTACATGCCTCCCTCTGAAGACGAGGCAACCCTCAATGACGACGAATTCGTCGTACCCGAGGATCCCGCCGAACAAGAGTGTTTTAAACGCAGGCTAATGGCCATGGCGAACAACCTAAAGAAAAAGCAGCAGCAGCTTCAAGCTGATCAAGACCTACTAGCCGACAGATGGACCGAGGTCCTCACGGCCGAAGAGTATGAACTCGATCGCCCCTCCAAAAGCTACCCAAAACGCAAGTTGCTCCCCCGACTAGAGGAGGAAGCATACAAACCTTCATCACCAGCGCACAATACGGCAGACCGACCACCCCGTTGTCGCGACAGAGAGGCATCTAGGCCCTCCATCAGGACCGTACCCCGGAACCGCTCGAAAAGTACGAAGCCACGGGGGAATGCGCCGAACTTGCGGGATATATTGGAGGACAAGGAAGACAATCCAGATCTATCTACGGATCACGTGGGCGCCCCACGAACCACGATTTACTACCGTCGCGCGGATCAAAGAACTCC
The DNA here is from genome assembly GCA_021437245.1 of Aegilops speltoides. Taxonomy (NCBI): domain Eukaryota; kingdom Viridiplantae; phylum Streptophyta; class Magnoliopsida; order Poales; family Poaceae; genus Aegilops; species Aegilops speltoides. The sequence continues at coordinate 438,983,897 of CM038147.1, read as the reverse complement.
GGCTGGGCGAACACAGCAGAGATAACGCCTCTTGAGCTACGCCGCGATATTGCTAAATATAGAGGCGCCGCACACCCACTATGCTTCACAGACGAAGTAATGGATCATCAAATCCCCGAAGGGTTTAAACCCGTGAACATTGAATCCTACGATGGCACAACAGACCCCGCCGTTTGGATCGAAGATTATCTCCTTCACATCCATATGGCCCGCGGCGACGATCTCCACGCCATCAAGTATCTCCCATTCAAGCTTAAAGGAACAGCGCGGCATTGGCTTAACAGCCTGCCCGCAGAGTCAATTGGGTGTTGGGAGGACATGGAAGCCGCATTCCTCGACAACTTCCAGGGCACATATGTGCGGCCACCAGACGCCGATGACCTAATCCACATAATTCAGCAGCCAGATGAATCGGCCAAACAGTTCTGGACACGGTTCTTAACAAAGAAAAATCAAATCGTCGACAGTCCGGATGCAGAGGCCCTCTCAGCCTTCAAACATAACATCCGCGACGAGTGGCTGGCCCGGCACCTAGGACAGGAAAAGCCGAAATCCATGGCAGCCCTCACATCACTAATGAGCCGCTTCTGTGCGGGAGAGGACAGCTGGCTAGCTCGCAGCAACAACCTCAGCAAAAATGCTGGCAATCCGAATACTAAGGACCACAATGGCAGTTCGCGTCGAAAGAAAAACAAACGCCGCGTTAACGGCGAAAACAATGAGGATACGGCAGTCAACGCCGGATTCAAAGGCTCTAAACCCGGTCAATGGAAGAATCCATTCAAAAGAACTACTCCGGGTCCGTCCAATTTGGACCGAATACTCGACCGCTCTTGCCAGATACATGGCACCCCCGAAAAGCTAGCTAATCACACCAACAGAGATTGTTGGGTATTCAAGCAGGCAGGCAAGTTAATTGCCGAAAACAATGACAAGGGGCTGCATAGCAACGACGAGGAGGAGACCAGGCCCCGAACAGTAGAGGACAGAAGGGTTTCCCCCCACAAGTGCGGACGGTAAATATGATATACGCAACCCACATACCCAAGAGGGAGCGGAAGCGTGCACTGCGGGACGTATATGCGATGGAGCCAGTCGCCCCGAAGTTCAATCCATGGTCCTCTTGTCCGATCACTTTCGATCGAAGGGACCACCCCACCAGTATTCGCCATGGCGGATTCACCGCATTGGTTCTACACCCAATCGTCGATGGATTCCACCTCACTAGAGTCCTGATGGACGGCGGCAGCAGCCTGAACCTGCTTTATCAGGATACAGTGCACAAGATGGGCATAGACCCCCCAAGGATTAAACCTACAAAGACGACCTTCAAAGGCATCATACCAGGTGTCGAGGCCAATTGTATAGGCTCGGTCACGCTGGAAGTGGTCTTCGGATCCCCAAATAATTTCCGAAGCGAGGAGTTAATCTTCGACATAGTCCCGTTCCGCAGTGGTAATCACGCCCTGCACGGACGAACCGTGTTTGCAAAGTTCAACACGGTGCCGCATTATGCATACCTCAAGCTCAAGATGCCAGGACCTCGTGGAGTCATCACAGTCAATGGAAACACTGAACGCTCCCTCCGAACGGAGGAACACACAGCGGCTCTCGCGGCAGAAGTACAGAGCAGCCTCTTAAGGCAATTTTCGAGTCCAGTCGTTAAAAGACCGGACATGATTAAACACGCCCGGAGTAACATACACCAAGACCACCTGGCACGTTCCGAGCATGCGTAGCAATGCGGCCCCAACCCCAGCCCTCGCATGATTGCAAGACCAGCTCTTCGCGTACATCACTACGCTCTGAAGATACCATGGGCATAGGGGGAGGGGCATGACCACGACAGGCCCAGAGTGCGGCTTAACCACACCAGGGGCTCCCAAATGTGTCACTCTTTCTTCTTCTTTTTTTTCATATCTACAGGACTCCGTTTACAAGAGGCCCTGTCCGACAGTAGATCTGCCGAACTCACGATGCAATGGCCAGGGAGGAACAAGGGCTACGATGAACACTCAGGTGGTCTCCATTACGAGCATTAAATTTGTTTATTGCACCATTCCACAGCCCACCCCTGGAGGGGGACTTGTCTAATAATCCAAACCCTTGCTTACCGCACTATTTATATCGTTCTGCACTCACAGCAGAACTCCTTGAATAAACAATGCATCATTTTTCGCTTATAATTTCATTCCCTTTATTTATATATATGTTCATCTATGACATCTTGCATCCGTACACTTTGGTACGGCCGAATACACCAGGGGCTTATGTTCCCCGCATTATGGTGTGATAAGTCCGAACACTTTCACAAGTGCGGCACCCCGAACTTATAGCACTATACGCATCGGCTCAATCATGTCTTGGGTCAATAGTTGGGTTTGCCTGCTCCCATGTTTTGGTACCTTACGCCTGCTCCGTTGGCTAAGGTAGCACTGGAGAACCACTGCGATTGCGCCCGGTTGAGTTGGGCGAGCGCCTCGATGGAGAAAGCTAAACTGATCTGTCATGATAAGGCGAGAGACTGGTCGCTGTTCGAGAGGTCTTTCGAGTCCCTAAAGACTTATGCCGCTTAGAGCGAGGAACCGGATGTGTCCGCCCAGCGTGATAGCGCCCGAACTCGGTCTTCCGACACTAGGGGCTTCGCCGAAATTTAAAATTATAGAATTCTATGGCTAAGTGAGAGTGTTCAAGCATTATAAGTCCGATTGCCTTTTTCGTTGTGTTGAGCTCCTCCCTAGATGGACCCATAAATGGGAACAAGAGCGCTCAAGTTTATCCCGAACACCCCAACACTCGTGGCATGGGGGATTAAGCCGATGACTTGCCATATCTCAGATTTGATAAACGGCCGCACAGAAGGTAATATTTTAAATCAAATAAGCGTTGCTTAGCGCATATGAACAAAGTTCTAAGCGCACAGGATAAACACATTGCGAGTTTACTCAATAATTACATCTTTGGGGCACTCATCTGCAATCTTGCGGGCACCCTTCAGGACAGTCTTATAGTACATCTCGGCGACGACGATACTCCTTGCCCGCCGGGCGCGTCCGTCGAAGCCTCTCAAGATCCAGCCTGCCCGGTGCACCTTTGCACGGGCAAGGCCCGACGGCACCTTCAATGCAAAGTGAGCGCTTGATGACCTCCACCCAGGGCACGATCCACCAGCCGCCGCTGAGGCTGAAGTAGCTCCACGGCATGGCCTCTCCAGCCACACCGGACTATGAGGCCCTTCATGGCCTGCTCGGCTACCTTGTGGAGCTCGACCAGCTGCTTCACCTGGTCGCTAGGGGCACTGGATGTCCGCCTCAAAGATATCGAGACCAGAAGACCTTCTCCGTTGAGCTCCACTCATCGGCCCGGTAGAATGCGGCGGCATCAGACACGCTGCGAGGCAGATCTGCAAACGCCCCTGGAGAGCTCCGAATTCGGGTAAGTAACAGGTAATTTACATTCACATGCTTGCTTTGCATGAAAAATGCCTTACCCGCCGCTATCTTCTTCATCGCCTCAATCTCCTGGAGGGACTTATGGGCCTCGGCCTTAGCGGCTTTGGCACTTTCAAGAGCCGAGCCAAGCTCGGACTCTCGAGTTCGAGTCGCGCCCAAACTCTCATGCTTTTCCATGAGAGCACAGAGCTCTTGCCGCACCTCCGCCACCGCGCCTCCTGCTTCTCTCGCTCCGCTCGCTCATGGCTGCATTGCGCTCGGCCACGGACGCGCCTCCTTCAGGGTTGCCACCTCGTTCGTGGCCCCTGCAGTGCCCACGTTATCCTTGTTATTTCTATTGCAACCAAAATCCTTTTACAGAAGGTACAAATTTCAAAGTGGTGTTACTCACCTTCTTTGTCCTCGAGCTGCTTCTTGGCAAGGCCGAGCTCTTGCTCGACCACTCGATATCCTGCTTCAAAGCACCGACCTCCATGATCGGTCTGGCGGAGGTCAGCAGCGCAGCCTGCAAACCCATATTGACATAATTTTAGCACTCACAGATATCTTTTTAGATCCTCGGTCCGGTTTTTCTTCCAACACCGAACCGAGCATCGAAACTACCGCCTATGCGGTATCACATTACATATTTTAAACTTCTTACCTCAAAGCCTGTTAGAAGGCTACTGTAGGCTTCGGTCAGCCCGCTCTTGGCGAGCTGAACCTTCTGAATCACCGCACTCATGATAGTGCGGTGCTCTTCCTCGATGGAAGCGCTGTTGAGCGCCTCCAACAAGTTGTCCGGCGCCTCCGGTTGGACGGAGGCTACCGGTGTCACGGTCTTGCCCTTCTTGCGAAGGGGCCGCCTGCCGGACTCGGAAACCACTGCGGGTTCCGGCGCGGAGTCCGGCACGAAGTCCGGGAGGTTACCTTGTGGCACCTCTGGAGCCCCCCCTCTTGGCGGGTCCCCTCCTGGGATCCCACCTCGGCGTCCTCCGCATCATGAGGGGTGGAGGCGGTCGGAATGGAATCTACATCCGACGGGGCCAAGGACCCGCTGGATGAAGCGGGAAGATCCTCCTCAGCCGGGCTACAGATAGTATGCGGCATTAGAAGGACACTACGTGGCACAAAAAAGAAATTACAAATCACTCAGGAGTCCGGATACTTATGATCTTGCCTGGGGCTTGGCCCCTGAGGGCCACTCCTCATTGCCGTCGTTGGCGTGGGTGGTGCTGTCCGGAGGAAGGGTCCTTCCCCTCTTAGACCCTTCGGCATCCCCCGTTGGGGAAGCCTTCCTTTTCCTCTCTCCCCCCTCCGGGGGAGAGTCCTCTTTCTCCTCCTCGTCTTCGGGGGAGGAGTCCGCCTCGGAGCCATCGGACGATGAGTCTGATATCACCTGGCGCCGGGAACTTCTTCGAGTTCCCGTGACCTTCTTCTTGTCCTTCTTCTCCGGCACCACATAAAGTGCCGGGACTAGCAGCCTCGCTAAACGGGCGTCCGCTGGTTCTTCGGGAAGGGGAGCCGGATAGTCTACCTGTCCGGACGTCCTCTGCCAGTCCTGTCAAAGGCATTGGTAGTTTTAGATCCCATATAAAATTAAATTGTGAAAGAAGATAAGTGTCCCATAGAGGATAAGAAAGCTTACCTCGCCGGGCGCTTGGTGCTGAATCCGCGGTCTTCCATCGCGGACGCGGGGGCTTCTCCGCCCTTGAACAGCAACCTCCAGGCATCTTCGTACATCGTGTCGAAGAGCCCGCTCAGGGTCCGATGCTGTGCCGGATCGAACTCCCACAAATTAAAGGCCCGCTGTTGGCAGGGGAGAATCCGGCGGATGAGCATGACCTGGATCACATTGACAAGCCTAAGCTTCTTGTTCACCAAGGTCTGGAGACATGACTGGAGTCCTGTCAGCTCCTCCAGACTGCCCCATAGCAAGCCCTTCTCTTTCCAGGAGGTGAGCTGCATAGGGATACCAGATCTAAACTCGGGGGCCGCTGCCCATTTAGGGTCATGCGGCTCGGTGATGTAGAACCACCCCGATTGCCATCCCTTGATGGACTCCACGAAGGCCCCTTCGAGCCAGATGACGTTGGGCATCTTGCCCACCATGGCGCCTCCGTATTCCGCTTGGACGCCCTTCACTACCTTCGGCTTGACATTGAAGGTCTTGAGCCACAAGCCGAAGTGGGGCTGGATGCGAGGAAGGTTTCGCACACCATTTATAAACGCCGAGATGTTGAGGATGAAGTTTGGCGCCAGATCGTGGAAGTCCAGGCCGTAGTAGTACATGAGCCCCCGGACGAAGGGATGCAACGGGAAGCCCAGTCCGCGGAGGAAGTGGGGAAGCAATACGACCCTCTCATGGGGCCTGGGGGTGGGGATGAGCTGCCCCTTATCGGGCAGCCGGTGCGCGATGTCGCTGGACAGGTATCCGGCGCCACGCAGCTTCTTGATGTGCTCCTCCGTAACGGAGGAAACCAACCACTTGCCTCCCGCTCCGGACATGACTGGAGAAGGTCGACACGAAATGTGCGGGCTTGGGCGCTGGAGCTCGAGTGCGCGGAGATGAATAAGCAAAGGAGGAAGAAGGCGTAGGTAAAAAGGTGGATCCTTATCCCCTTATATATAGGAGGACAAAGACTATGTGTCCCCACCGGCCTGGTAAAACTCGCTTATCTCCCAAGCGCCACCATCAATGGCGCGGTTGGGTTACCCACGTCCGTATTGATGAGAATCCCGGAATAAGGGGAACACGATCTCTGCTTCAACAAGACGTGCCAAGGAAACCGCTTCGCTAAACGCGCTGAGGTGGTATAATAAAAAACGATTCAAGTAAAGGCTTGGTAGTGGCGTGATGTCATGCCGCAGAATACGTCAGCAGATTGAGCTTGTGTACATATTATTCTCTCTACGGTGGAACGTGGAATTTATTTTGCAGAGCCGGACACTATCCTGGTGTTCACGATCTTCTATGAATTATTCGGAGGAGGAACCCGCCTTGCAATGCCGAACAATATGCGCGCCGGACTCATCGTCATTGAAGCCTGGTTCAGGGGCTACTGAGGGAGTCCTGGACTAGGGGGTGTCCGGACTACCGGACTATCATCGTCAGCCAGACTCCAAGACTATGAAGATACAAGATTGAAGACTTCGTCCCGTGTCCGGATGGGACTTCCCTTGGCGTGGAAGGCAAGCTTGGCGATACGGATATTTAGATCTCCTACCATTGTAACCGATTCTGTGTAACCCTAGCCCTCTTCAGTGTCTATATAAACCAAAGGGTTTTAGTCCGTAGGACAGACAACCATTACAACAATCATACCATAGGCTAGCTTCTAGGGTTTAGCCTCCTTGATCTCGTGGTAGATCCACTCTTGTACTACCCATATCATCAATATCAATCAAGCAGGAGTAGGGTTTTACCTCCATCGAGAGGGCCCGAACCTGGGTAAAAACATCGTGTCCCTTGTCTCCTGTTACCATCCGCCTAGACGCACAGTTCGGGACCCCCTACCCGAGATCCGCCGGTTTTGACACCGACAGTTGCCGTTTAATTCGCCCTCTCTTTCCCGTTCGCCTCTTTCTCGCTTGTCTCTTGTGTGCTCGTGTGTTAGATCGTTAATCGTGGCTAGTCCTCCTATCATCGTTAGTACTGCCGATCATGAAGTTCTTAATTTTAAACAAAGGGAGGGAGAAAATCTAAAAGATGCTTGGCATAGAATTTGCAATGCTCAAAATAGATCTACTAAGAAGCAATCTACTTCCGTTCTTCTTCGCAATTTTTATGTAGGCATTACTCCTTGGAATAGATGCATTCTTGATACCATTACCGGAGGGAACTTTTTGGGTAGCCATACTTTTGATGCTTAATTATAATGCTATTTTAGATTTGTTTGGTCCACCACCTCTTTTGGTTAATGGAACTATTTTAACTTTAGAACATGTGATGCAAAGGCTTGAAATTATTGAAAACAAAGTTGCCACTGTTGAGTTAATTGATAGTTTGGATAAAAAGATCCACAACCAAATTACCCAATATGGATCTAAGGTTGGAGTTACTCTGAAATTTTTTAAAGAGAAAGAACCTATAGTTAACGAAAGAATAGATCAAGATTCTACAAGAATCGGTAAACTTGAGGATATTATTACCAACTTAGGGTCTTCCTTTTCATCCGTGAAAAATACTCCAACTCCTCCTACCAAAATTGCCAAATTAATGTATGTTCCTAAAAATAAGGGTGAATCTTCTAGTAAGGAAAATGCGGATCTCAAATCAATAAGTGTTCATCGCAACTTTTTCGCTTTCATTAAGGAACCTTTTGCTACAAACGAATCTCTTGATTTCTTGCCTAGGAGTTTAATCATTACTAAAAAGAAACAAACTCCTAAGGGTTATAAGTGTTCAATTTAAGAATTGAATACCAAATATGGCAATACTTAGATCTATTCTCGCTTTTATGCCTAGCTAGGGGCGTTAAACGATAGCGCTTGTTGGGAGGCAACCCAATTTTATTTTTGTTCCCTGAATTTTGTTCCTGTTTAGTAATAAATTATTCATCTAGCTTCTGTTTAGATGTGATTTTATGTTTTAATTAGTGTTTGTGCCAAGTAGAACCTATAGGATCATCTTGGGTGATAGTTAATTTGATCTTGCGGAAAAACAGAAACTTTTGCACGCACACGAATAATTTTAATAAATCACAGAAACGTGATTTTTAGTTGATTCTTTTTGCAGTAGATTAATAGACAAATTTATTAGGACTTCCTATTTTTTCAGGAATTTTATAGTTCCATAAGTATTCGAAAGTTACAGATTTCTACAGACTGTTCTGTTTTTGACAGATTCTATTTTTTGTGTGTTGTTTGCTTATTTTGATGAATCTATGGCTAGTATCGGGGGGTATGAACCATAGAGAAGTTGGAATACATTAGGTTTAACACCAATATAAATAAATAATGAGTTCATTATAGTACCTTAAAGTGGTGGTTTGCTTTCTTGCACTAACGGAGCTTATGAGATTTTCTGGTTAGTTTTTTGTTGTGAAGTTTTCAAGTTTTGGGTAAAGATTTGATGGATTATGGAATAAGGAGTGGCAAGAGCCTAAGCTTGGGGACTCCCAAGGAACCCCAAGGTAAATTCAAGGAGAACCAAAAGCCTAATCTTGGGGATGCCCCGGAAGGAATCCCCTCTTTCGTCTTCGTCCATCGGTAACTTTACTTGGAGCTATATTTTTATTCACCACATGATATGTGTTTTGCTTGGAGCGTCTTGTATGATATGAGTATTTGCTTTTTAGTTTACCACAGTCATACTTGCTGTACACACCTTTTGGGAGAGACACACATGAATCGGAATTTATTAGAATACTCTACGTGCTTCACTTATATCTTTTGAGTTATACAATTTTGCTCTGGTACTTCACTTATATCTTTTTAGAGCACGGCGGTGGTTTTATTTTGTAGAAATTATTGATCTCTTATGCTTCACTTATATTATTTTGAGAGTCTTTTAGAACAGCATGGTATTTGCTTTGGTTATAAAATTAGTCCTAATATGATGGGCATCCAAGTTGGGTATAATAAAAACTATCATATAGAGTGCATTGAATGCTACGAACAATTTGATGCTTGATGATTGTTTTGAGATATGAGGATGGTAATATTAGAGTCATGCTAGTTGGGTAGTTGTGAATTTGAGTAATACTTGTGTTAAAATTTTGTGATTCCCGTAGCATGCATGTATGGTGAACCGTTATGTGATGAAGTTGGAGCATGATTTATTTATTGATTGTCTTCCTTATGTGTGGAGGTCGGGATCGCGCGATGGTTAACTCCTACCAACCCTTCCCCTAGGAGCATGCCTGTAGTACTTTGTTTTGATAACTTGTAGATTTTTGCAATAAGTATATGAGTTCTTCATGACTAATGTTGAGTCCATGGATTATACGCACTCTCACCCTTCCACCATTGCTAGCCTCTCTTGTGCCGCACAACTTTTGCCGGTACCATACACCCACCATATACCTTCCTCAAAACAGCCACCATACCTACCTATTATGGCATTTCCATAGCCATTCTGAGATATATTGCCACGCAACTTTCCACCATTCCATTATTTATGACACGCATCATCATTGTCATATTGCTTTTGCATGACCATGTAGTTGACATCATATTTGTGGCAAAGCCACCATTCATAATTCTTTCATACATGTCACTCTTGATTCATTGCATATCCCGGTACACCACCGGAGACATCCACATAGAGTCATATTTTGTTCTAAGTATTGAGTTGTAAGTAAATAAAAATGTGATGATCTTTATTATTAGAGCATTGTCCCAAGTGAGGAAAGGATGATGGAGACTATGATTCCCCCACAAGTCGGGATGAGACTCCGGACTTTATGAAAAATATAAGAGGCCAAAGAAGCCCAAATAAAAAAATAGGCCAAAGAAGCCCACCAAAATAAAAAATAAAAAATGAGAGAAAAATATAGAAGGGACAATGTTACTATCCTTTTCCATACTTGTGCTTCAAAGTAGCACTAGGATCTTCATGATAGAGAGTCTCCTATGTTGTCACTTTCATATATTAGTGGGAATTTTTCATTATAGAACTTGGCTTGTATATTCCAATGATGGGCTTCCTAAAATTGCCCTAGGTCTTCGTGAGCGAGCAAGTTGGATGCACACCCACTTAGTTTCTTTTGATGAGCTTTCATACACTTATAGCTCTAGTGCATCCATTGCATGGCAATCCCTGCACACTCACATTAATATCTATTAATGGGCATCTCCATAGCCCATTGATATGCCTAGTTGATGTGAGACTATCATCTCCTTTTTTTGTCTTCTCCACAACCAACCATCCTATTCCACATATAGTGCTATGTCCATGGCTCACGCTCATGTATTGCGTGAAGATTGAAAAAGTTTGAGAATACTAAAGTATGAAACAATTGCTTGGCTAAAACGGGGTTGTGCATGATTTAAATATTTGTGTGATGAATATAGAGCATAGCCAGACTATATGATTTTGTAGGGATAACTTTCTTTGGCCATGTTATTTTGAGAAGACATGATTACTTTGTTAGTATGCTTGAAGTATTATTACTCTTATGTCAATATTAAACTTTTATCTTGAATTATATGGATCTGAACATTCATGCCACAATAAATAACATTACATTAAGAATTATCCTAGGTAGCATTCCACATCAAAAATTCTGTTTTTATCATTTACCTACTCGAGAACGAGCAGGAATTAAGCTTGGGGATGCTTGATACGTCTCCAACGTATCTATAATTTTTGTTGTTCCATGCTATTATATTACCTGTTTTGGATGTTTATGGGCTTTACTAAACACTTCTATATCATTTTTGGGACTAACCTATTAACCGGAGGCCCTGCCCAAATTGTTGTTTTTTTTGCCTATTTCAGTGTTTCGCAGAAATGGAATATCAAACGGAGTCCAAACAGAATGAAACCTTCGGGAGAGTTATTTTTGGAACAAAGGCAATCCAGGAGACTTGGAGTGGGCGTCAAGAAGCAATCGAGGAGGCCACGAGGCAGGGAGGCACGCCCTAGGGGGGTGGGTGCGCCCCCCACCCTTGTGGGCCCCTCGTGGCTCCCCTGACCGACTTCTTTCGCCTATATATATCTACATACCCTGAAAACATCGAGGAGCACCACGAAACCCTATTTCCACCGCCGCAACCTTCTGTACCCACAAGACCCCATGTTGGTGCCTTTTCTGGCTCCGCAGGAGGGGGAATCGATTACGGAGGGCTTCTACATCAACACCATAGCCTCTCCGATGAGTTGTGAGTAGTTTACCATAGACCTTTGGGTCCATGCTTATTAGCTAGATGGCTTCTTCTCTATCTTTGAATCTCAATACAAAGTTCTCATCGATCTTCTTGGAGATCTATTCGATGTAACTCTTTTTGCAGTGTGTTTGCCGAGATCCGATGAATTGTGGGTTTATGATCAAGTTTATCTATGAGAAATATTTGAATCTCCTCTGAATTCTTTTATGTATGATTGGTTATCTTTGCAAGTCTCTTCGAATTATCAGTTTGGTTTAGCCTACTAGATTGATGTTTCTTGCAATGGGAGAAGTGCTTAGCTTTGGGTTCAATCTTGCGGTGTCCTTTCCCAAAGGATGTAGGGCAGCAAGGCACGTATTGTATTGTTGCCATCAAGGATAAAAAGATGGGGTTTATATCATATTGCTTGAGTTTGTCCCTCTACATCATGTCATCTTGCCTAATGTGTTACTCTGTTCTTATGAACTTAGTACTCTAGATGCTTGCGTGATAGCGGTCAGTGTGTGGAGTAATAGTAGTAGATGCAGAATCGTTTCGATCTACTTGTCACGGTCGTGATGCCTATATACATGATCATGCCTAGATATTCTCATAACTATGCACTTTTCTATCAATTGCTCGACAGTAATTTGTTCACCCACCTTAATACGTATGCTATCTTGAGAGAAGCCACTAGTAAAACCTACGGTCCCCGGGTCTATTTTCCATCATATAAGTTTCCGATCTACTTTATTTTGCAATCTTTACTTTCCAATCTATATCATAAACCAAAAATATTTATCTTATCTTATTATCTCTATCAGATCTCACTTTTGCAAGTGGCCGTGAAGGGATTGACAACCCCTTTATCGCGTTGTTTGTTTGTGTAGGTATGAGGGACTTGAGTGTAGCCTCCTACTGGATTGATACCTTGGTTCTCAAAAACTGAGGGAAATACTTACGCTACTTTGCTGCATCACCCTTTCCTCTTCAAGGGAAAACCAACACAGTGCTCAAGAGGTAGCAGTAGTCAATTCCTTCGGACAAACATAGAACCAATTGCTTCACTTCAGCAATTTTTAGGGGTCACTCTTGTTAACATGATCTTCGGTGATAACCTTTGCCGCACCGTAGAGAGATTATCTTCGTCGTTTGCATCAAACTCCTCATGATCTCAGGGACCTGTTACTCTGTGTGTACTAGCAAACACATAAGTCCCAAACTGTTTATGTCAACAAACTCCAAAACATAAGGGGCTTATCATTGCACCAACAATCTCCCCTTTTTGGACGGTTGTTGACAAAACAGATAATCATCAAAGTGAAGATAGATAAGAGAAAAGTAATTCGAACAAGAGTGAATTAGCGTTACTTGGCTCGATGATGAAACATACTCCCCCTAGATCTATGCAGGGTTATAAATATGAGATAAAATCTCCTGCAACTCCTTGAAGTATATGGAGGTAATTTCAATCATTCGAGATAATGCTCTACACTGATAATGTATAATCCATCGAGATTGTAGTGCCATCATTCATAACTTATGATAATGATTCCACCTGCAAAACAAATGCTTTTAGACAGATAATGCAGTAGGCGGGGTTAGTAATATTAAGGCACATAAGTTTTACATCGAAGCAAATATTGCCTTTATGGCATCAGGTTCAACTCGCATGGAAAACCAAACCAAATAAACACAGAGAGCAAATCTATCAAAACTCGATGTAATTCTCCCCCTTTTGTCAACTAGTGTCAAAAAGGTGACGAAGAACATGAGTGCAAAAGTTGTGAACTTGATTCACTTTGTGGCTTCACTAGAAGAGCTATCCGAGGAGGTTTCTGATTCGTAAGTCATGGGAAGATCTTCATCGTGAGCAGCAACAGCAGATTTGTCTTCAGGAATGTCCTCTTGATGTTGAGATGATGAAGGCATATTGGGATCGGCTTCTTGAGTAATACGGGATAGCACATTTCCTTCTGCTAGTTTCTCCGTTGGTGGGGTAGCTTCGGATTCTTCAAGCAGCTTGCGAAGATTATATGTAGAAGATCAGTCAGTGGCGCTCGAGCAGGAAGAGGAGGTGTACGGCGATCTTGAAAGTCTTCACCAGCAAAACCTTTGTGAAGATAGTCATAGAGTTATTTAAGATCGGCATCCCAGAGTTGTTTCTCGGAGAAAAAAATTTGAAGTAATTTCCAGAGGTGCTTCTTATTCTCAGCTATAGACATATGCACTACTTTTGTTCGGTTGATGATTGCATTTAATTCGGTAGCAAGATGCTCTTTCTCTTGTTGTTCTTTAGCAATATGCTTGAGCAACAGTTGTTGCATGCGCAACCTCACTTCAAGATGAGATGGATGTTGATGAGTAATAATTCGGTCGCTTAGGCAGACGTGGCCCATCGAATCCTTTGTGACAATCTTGAGGACTTGACTCAGGCACTTTACCCAAAGAAATATCGTGCATGACTTGCAGGGTGTCGCAAACTGGAGGAATGAAGCTTCTATGGCATGCTTTTGCCGAGTATTTGGTCTTCATGGAATAATCAACCACCTTTTGAATCCATGGTGCATATACCTTGAGTGTTTTCAGATATTCAGCAGAATCTTTCAAGATGCACAAAAACATATCTTCAACGTCAAAGATAAATCATTCAGAGATGGCGTAGTTTGTATTCCAAAGAACACTAGAGATAGTGCCATCAGTGTTCATCCCGGCCAGAGGGCACATCATATAAGTGAGCATGTGATAGATAGTTTGATTCTCGAAGGTTAAGTGCTCTGGCTTGGGAGGACCATTGTAGTCCTGAATCTTTTCTTTGTCCTTGGTGCACCAAAACATATAATCAGAAACTACATCGATGTTGTGCACTCGAATGTCAATTTTTCCATGCTCAAAACTAGGGAAATGAAAGTGTGAGACAAAATCCCTGGAGGTACACTTGATGCGTTGGCTTCTGTCATCCATTCCATAATCCATTTGGAACTGTCAGATTCATCACCAGTGATGTATAAGGTTGCATAGAACTGTAGAATAGTCTCTCAGTTCCAAGGATATTCGAATGTAAACACACTGGTGAGGCAAAAATCTTCCACAAGTTGCAGTAGCTGATCAAAACACCCAATACTCTTCATAGCTGCAATGACTGGGAATTCATGAGGAAAAAGTTTCTTGCTATCATAGAGAATCCGAGAATAAAAGATAGCATGTTCCTGAGTCCAGAACCGAGGTGATTTAGATGTCCATGGCCCATTGTAAGGACTGTCTTGAAAGAATTTAAGATGCGTATTCCGATGAATAGCGGTCCTTTGGCACCAGCACGTGCGGAAAACATAGGCAGTTTTCATGAGGGAAATGATATTTGAGTTCATCCTCGATAGAGATCACTTCATCGCCATATATTATGGAGTCAGTATGACGAGCAGAAACTGATTTGTGACCGGACGGTCCATCATCTGATATTCTTGTCGTTGTGTTGATGGAAATCCACAGTTGAGAAGGAGCAGATTCTTTAATAGGCACCACTGACATTGAATCAGGGGCTGGAGTAGGAGTAGGTTGCTCTTCAGGAATCTGTGGTTGAGTAGACGGAGGAACTGAAACATTTGGTTCTTCACGAGCCATAGAAGCTTGAGGCTTGGACTGAGGGGTTTCACCATCTTCTGTGACATGTGACTGAGATGGAATATCATCTTTAACAGAGGGAGGGCACATGCACTGGTTCAGTTGGCCTTGGCGAGGGAATTGCTTGCTCAGGGGAGTTCTTTTGCGTGGGCTGATCATCAGAACAAGCAGGACACATTACAGTCGTAGAAGGAACAACATTTCTCTTCGTGGTTTTCTTTCGCTTCTTCTGTGTCTGATGAGAAACTTGATCAACATGCCCTTTGACTAACTCTTTATATCCTGTGACTTGGGCTTGATGCTCAATGCATATGTTTCGAACAATACTGTCCAGATCAGAGTGAAAATAGGGTCCTAGGCATTTCACTTAGACAACAAAACACAAACGCTCGAGCGAATAACTATGAGAGAAATGCATTGGGACAAACGAAAAAACTTTCAATCAAAAACAAACTCAATGAAAGAAAATTGTGGTGGCATGACCCGCCGTATAAGAACTGTATGACCCTGAGCATCGCACAATTATCGTGGCACACATTTAATCTAGTTCTTTGTTAATGTATTCACTCTCAGAAAGAAAATTTCACTTTGTTGAAATTTTCAAATTCTTCAAGTGTTATGCACCCATTCCTTTTATGATGTGGAAGTGTTAGCATGGGTGTCGAGTCCAGCTTACTGCATGTTTGCGAAGTCTAGGATATTTAGCTCACACCATAACATACAAAATCTTTTCTCATCGAGAGGCTTGGTGAAAATATCAGCAAGATTGTCTTCGGTCTTGACATGATTGATGACAATATCCTCTCAAGCAACATGACCAGGAATGAAATGATGTTTGATGACAATGTGCTTGGTGCGAGAATGCTGCATAGGATTGTGTGCAATTTTGATGGCACTCTCATTGTCACAATATAAAGGGATCTTCTTGACCTTGATGCCATAGTCCTTCAGTGTTTGATTCATCCACAATAACTGAGTGCAACAAGCGCCATCAGCAATATATTCATCCTTAGATGTAGAGAGAGATACACAATTCTGCTTCCTTGATGACCAACATACCTATGATCTACCGAGGAAATGGCATGTCCCCGAAGTAGATTTCCTGTCAACCAAGTCACCTACGTAATCCAAGTCTAAATATCCAATGAGATCAAAGTGTGCTCCCTTAGGATACCATAAGCCTAAGGTGGGTGTGTGAGCCAAATATCTCAGAATACGCTTGATCGCTTGGTGATGCGATTCTTTCGGTCCAGCTTGATAGTGGGCACACATGCAAACACTCAACATAATGTCAGGTCTGGATGCACATATGTAAAGAAGAGAACAAATCATCGAACGATAAGCCTTCCGATCATAATCCTTACCGTACACATCTGCATCCAGCTTACCATTCGCGGGCATAGGTGTTTTGTAGCCCTTAATTTTGGAATCTTGCATTTTGAACTTCTTCGGGCATTATTTAAGATATTTTTCTTGAGATATGAAAATTCCTGTTGACTTTTACGTATTTGTAACCCGAGAAAGAACTTAAGTTCACCCATCATAGACATTTGATATTTCTCAGATATCATTTTCCCAAACTCTAAGCTACAAGCATTGTTAGTACAGCCGAAGATAATATCATCCACATAAATTTGACATACGAATAGATCATTCTCAACAGCACGAGTGAAAAGTGTGGGATCTATGGATCCCGGCTTGAACTATATTTTTTAAAACTTTTTAAAAGCACACAACAGAATAAAATGACTCTCTAAAACTTCCGGGTTGTGTCCCTAGCAGCGCTTTCTTTAAATCCATTAAGCTAGGCATAAAGTGCTCAAGTAATTGATCTACCCAGATCCCAAGGTATATCAAAGCCAATTTTAATTAACAATGATTTGTAATTTAGTAGTGAGCACCAAGAAACATATATCACATAACAATGGAGTCTAACTCTCTTCCTATGCATCGGCATGTCATAAAAGTACAATTCGTGCACAATAAGTAACGGCCAATGCATAGTATAAGCAGTTTCTTGCAATTTTATTGTGTTGGAAACTTAGAGAGGTGAATATGTGGTTCCCCTCTCATTATAATTGCAAGTAGGAGCAGCAAGTACATGCATATTATATTCATGAAAATTATCATGTGCAATAGTGAAACACAACCCATCAATATAATCCTTAATAAGCGCAAACTTCTTTGATATAGTGTTGTTGGGAGAATTCAAAAACATAATAGGACTATCATGTGTAGGAGGAATGGTAACAATTTCATGTTTAACATAAGGAACTATAGCAAGTTTATCTCCATAAGCATCATTCATATTGGCACCATGGCCACAAGCATAACAAACACAATTTCATCAAAAAGGGATATTTCAAATCAATCCAAGGGATCATAGCAATCATCCCTTCGGTACGCATGAAGGGAAATTAAATAATGTATGAGCTGAAGAGTTACTTTCAATAGAAGGTGGGCATGGGTAGCTAATCTGCTCTTCCTCCTTTTGTTCTTCACTCTCCTCTTCATCTTTTTCATCCAATGAGCTCACAGTTTCATTAATTTCTTCTTCCATAGACTCCTGCAAACTATTAGTCTCTTTTTGGACAGCGGAGACTTTCTCAATAAATTCATCAATATCGGCATTGTATTTATAATCTCATAGAAATATATAAGTATAGCAAAATTTTCAGATCTGTAAACAGCATCATCACAATCTTCATACTTTTCAAACAAAAATTCAATTTCATAAGCACCCATAAAAGCAACAAATTCTTCTATTCGTTCCACATCATAATAATCATATATACCATTAGCACAAGAAGCCAAGGTTTCATTATCATTAAATTCACATGAAAAGGGAAGGTGTGGAGCCTTCATCCTAGAGCAACAAATGCAATCATATCTCAAGCATAAATTCCAAGCATACCATTGCAAATAATCAATTTGATCCCATAAGTGTTTCCCTTTTTGAGACAAAGGATAATCCCTAAAGTATTCACGTTGATCCAGCATGTCTCCCATTATCAAGTTGAATGGGGTTTTCCCAGTGTCACACCCTGATTTTCATGCCACAACACTTAAGTCAATAAATCATGCTAAAATGTGGTTTGACAAAAACTTTTGAGTGTTTTGTCTTTGCTTTGATTGAATGTTTGTCTGCTGTTTGCAAGTGCTCTAAAAATCAAATAAATCCTCCAACTCCTATACTTCATCTCCTTGCTCCAAATTCTTGAACCAATGATCATGCCATGTGTATAGGACATAAAAATATTTTCTTACAAAAATATTTTTGCCAAATAGTATTTTCAAAAATTAGTTTTTCAAAAACCCCTGAATTGAGGTTTGCACTGCAAGTACTTAATTAAGGGTAGTAAAAATCTTTCTAAAAATATATTTGACTCCTATTAGATATAGCATACCCAGAAACCACAAAAATATAATTTTAAAAGTTATTTTCCTATTTTATTTAAAAGCTTTTTCTTAAGGCCAGAAATGGTCTTTAATAGGGAAAAATTATTTTATTGCTTCAAAAATATTTGACAAAATTTAGGGAAATCAGTGGACATATATTGTCCACATATAAGAGTTTCAACACATGGTCATGTTCAAAATATTGGTCAAATACCTCAAAAACCCTTTCTGGATATTTCAAGCTTTTGAAATATTTACAAAGGAAGTGTTCTCCAAAAATTCCAAGAAAATTCTATCATGTCACATATAACATATTAGGTGATCTTGCCAAGTCTCATGACTTGGAGAACAAGATAACATCATCAAATCCCCTCAAAACCATTTCTGTCCATTTTGAAGTTTGAGCAACTTTACATTGACAAACATGTCCAAATGTTCTCAAACCTTGTGAACATGCTCAAATGTTCTAATTACATCTAGACCAAGTGGCACAAGTTGGAGAACAATTTAACTTGATCAAAGTGCCCCAAAACCCTTCCTGTCCAGAACCAAATTTGAACAACTTTACATTGGCAACTTCCTCCTTTTGATCTCAACTTTTGTGGACATGTTCAGAGCCTCAAATGATGACACTACACCAAGTGGTGCATCAAGCAGAATTGATTTGCATGACTAAATCTTGGTGAAGCCATTTCTGCTGATTTCTAGGGTTTACCAAAGTTACATTGGCTACTTTGCTCAAATGAGCTCAAACTTGGTGGAACACCCTAATTCTATGTGCCATTCCATCCTGTTAATTCTCATGGCAAGTGGAATTAATTTTCTTGCCCAAACCAACAACAAACACCTTCTGACACTTTACCAAAATGCCATTTTTTATCTCTTCCACTCTTCTCCATGGCCTCTACTTTTTACCACAGCCCCTCCTAGTCCCCCTCTACCTTTGGTGTGCTTCCTTGCCCGAGAGGCAATGATTAAGGGGGGCAGGGATCCATTTTTCCTCTCTGGACAGCTGCATTTCTCCTCTTTTCTCACCTCTCTCTCACTCCTGCCAAGTCCCAGAGCATCCAAGGCCTCCTCCCCCCTTATTTATTCTTCCTGCAGCCACTAGACACAAGTGGGAGCGTGAGGACGCGAGGAAAAGCCGCGGATGCCGGCCATTTGCGCGCTCTGGAGCACGTCAGCGTGCTCCCAACCGTTGACGCCGCGTCCCCCGACTACCTCGAGCCTCCCCCGCGCGCCTGCCGATGCGCCTCGGCGTCCGCAACACGCTACGCGGTCGGCCCCCTCCTCTCTCCTCCTCGCCGCGCCTCCGCGCTAGCGAACAGAGGCCGCCCGAGCGCGCCAATGGAGCGCCTCACACGCGCGGCACCCTGGCCCTTCCTCGCTCCTTCTCTCCCCTCCTCTAGCCCTAGACCAACCCCACGAACACCCCAGACACGCCCACGCCTTGCCCCGTGGCCTCCAAAGAATGGCTAGGAGCTCGGCCAAGACGAGCCACTTGCACCTCGCCCCTTCTATTTAAGGCCACCCGAGCCTCCTCTCTACTCCTTTGCCTCTCTCTCCCTCCCAGAGACCACCTGGACCAACTCACTCCTTTCCCCGTGCCCTCCATCCACCACCACGGCCGGAGCCTTGCCGTCGGCCTCGGCTTAAATTCGCACCACCCGAGCCCCCTCCTCCTCGCCTCACCATTCCATGGCATCACCACGACTATCATGGAACTCTCCCCTGCTGTTTCCCCTCCTTCCCGTGGCCATGCGGTCGAGCTCCATCTCCACCGTCGGCCCCGCCCGCCATGGTTGATGAGGCGCCCGCGTCCGACCACCCCTGCGCTCTCAGCGCACCTTGGCGGATGCGGCATTTTCTCCTGGACCCGTTGGTCTGCTGGGCGTCGCCGGAGATGGCCGGTACCGCCAGGGAGAGCGCCAGCACCGTCCGGCCTCGCCTCCTCGTTTCCCGACACCCAGCTGGAGGTTGGGGATGAACCCGACAGCGGACCCATGGTCGGCGACCCACCCGGCCGCCCCGCGGATTAAGTGGAAGCGGTCAACTGAGTCCGCCTCCCCGTGGCGAAGACGCCCTCGAGCTAGTACGCCTTCGACGTGGCCTCTTCTCCCGCACGGCTACGCAGCTGGGCCGGCCCGTCAGCTATCCCTCGCCCAGAGCGCGCCGCCGCCGCCCAGATCCAGCCCGTTTCGGTAAAACCTTGGTCTTTTTCTTTTTCCAGTCAACTTCAAAAATCCACAAATAAATCAAATCAACTCCAAATTTGATGATTCAAATTTCTAGTGACTCTATAAATCACGATCTATCCGGTGATGCTACATGCACCTTTTTCCAGAGACATTTTCTTCACAAATATTTATCAACTCCTATTTTTCCTATTTCTGTGATAAACTTTAGAATATTAAAGAGAGCTCATATTTGATCCAAATGCAATGATTAAAATTCCTAGATGCTTCTAAGTTCATAACTTAGTTTATGAACATTTTTATTAATACCTTCTGTACGCCACAATATAATGAGCCAATTCTTCATATTTGTCAACTTTGCAAATTCATAAGAAATTCATTTGAACTCCAAATCTAGTGAAATCAAATCCTAGATGCTTCTAAAATCATCCTTTGTTAAGTGGGTATCTTTTCTCATTTTCCAAAAATATATTTCTGTACACTTCTTGCAAATCCATAAACCCCTTGATTCCATCATATTGAAATGTTCAGAGATGTCCATTGATCAAATCCTAATGGAACCACTTTGGTCATCCCTCATATGACCAGAGGTATCCCAGAAAAGTCCAACTCATATTTTTAGAGCACTTTTATTTCCTGCATTGTTGTGTTGCTTATTATGGTTGCTTTCGGCGATAGTTGACGAAGTAGACGGAGCACTTGGAGAAGGACCAGAAGATTTCAAGACTCTGATGAACCAGGCAAGCAGCCCTTTGACCATGTCCATGAAACCCTTTTTATGCATGACATATAACTCTTTATTATTGTTGCATCGGAATCATGATGAGATGGTAGACCATGTTGGTTGGTTGCCTCACACTTCCTCATTGATACTTGCATTGTGCATGACCCTACCTTCTTATGAGGGTTATGCCGGTGGGAGTAGATAGGATGCTAAAGTAGTTGCTACGCAAAGTGGGTCAGGGTTATGCACGGAAAGGAACAAGTGTGGTTTGACATACTTGCAAACAACCCCAGTGGGTGCCACTAATGCCCCTGGGAGATGATGATGAACTAGGTCACTACTTGGAGGAGAAGTAGCATACCGAGGCTTGATAAAAGTGTTGTTTACAGAGATGGATTAGATTTAAGATTTGTCGACTGTCCCAACCTTACATGCGCAACCACTCTACCCTTATATGGGAAAGGGCATTATTGAGTACCTAGACCGATACTAGCTTGGAGCGTGCATTACTAGTGACGGGAGAGTTGTTGGTGCGCTCTCTCGGGACGGGGTCGTGCCAGGTAGGGCGGCCATGACCATCTTTATGGGGCACTGGACACACCGTTTGTACCCCGTGCCAGTGGTATGTGATAAATATGGGAGCAAGGCTCCATGAAAATGTTATGTGAAATGTTGGGCACGGGGGTTACTGCCAATCGAGTGGACTCCATGTTAGTGTCATCTAGGGAAAGGTAGTGATCGGGTGCTTACCCCGGGTACTTGAGGTACCGCGGGTCGTGGTGACACGGAAGTTCCCGGATCTTATGGGTACAGCAGCAACCTCTGCAGAGTGTAAAACTATTCAATAGCCGTGTCCATGGTCAAGGACAGTTAGGTGCTGCTTAGACTACGCCCATATGTTTACGAAAAACAACACGCTTTGGTGATATTGATGATGTGACTCGTGAGGAAGTCACGATGAGCTTGAGCATGAGTTGTTTATAACTCTTTCTCGATGATGATGTCTGAAACCTCCTGATACTTGTTGCAGACACAGTCATGCCCTTGATATATGTTGATCATACTTGCATGAGAAAAACTAGCTTTCTGCAAAATTTACCTATATCATGCATTGTTGTATCTTGAACCAAAATGTTGGGGTCCGGACTCGTATCCGTGGCCTCGAGCACCTATGGGGCACTCGGGGGCCCCTTCTGGTTCGGCAGGGGGGCGAGGGCCGCGCGCAGAGCAGATCGAGGTCGAGCACGCCACGGGAGACGGGCGATCTTTACCCAGCCGGGGCTCTCCGGAGAGATAACACCCTCACTGCTGCTCGAGTTGTTATAGAATCTAGCTCGAATGTGCGAGCATATGGTGGTGGTGCGGTGTCGAATGAACCGAACCCCTTTACGTGCGCATGGGCCTCCTTTTATAGTCCAAGGGGTACCCACAGGTGGCAGCGTTGGAAGAGGGGGTAGAAACGTAAAAGCGCAGGTTGGTACAACAGTGTACAACAGTGCCCCTACCTAATTCTGACGGCAGGGGACAAAGGCATTAAATGCCCGTCCGGTCGCCCCAACAGTGCAGGAGGGGTGACCGTTAAGTGAGCCACCGGTTGCCACGATGGCGCCTCTGTCAGCTCCGCTCGCCACCTCGCTCTGCATGGCTGTGTAGCGCCCCGCCACGTGCCTTTGGGATGGCCTTGCGACGACACGTCGCTGGGTGCGCTGGAGTCTGGGTGGCAGCCTTGCCACGGCAAGTGCCTTGCCGCGGCCCTGTTCTTGTTGTGCCGGCAAGTTTGCCGGCCGCCAGGTCTTGCCGGGGCGCGGGCACCGCGGCAAGTCTTCTGATGTTGCCCTGGCTGGCCTTCCCGGCAAGCTCCTCTTGCCGGGGCCTTCGTGTTCTTGGCTAGTACTTTGTTCTTGAATGGCAGTGTTAAGGAGTGGTGGGGAGCCTCGCCGGTCGTCGGGCAAGCCTTGCCGCGGGGTGCTACGACCGCCCGTGCACAAGTTCGGGGTACTAAGGTGCCCCCCTACTTTAGTACACCGACAGGAGCCCCCGGGCCTGGGCCATACACGGTGCCGAGCGTTGATGGTCCAGGCCCAAGTCAGTGCACGGGCACGCGTGGCCTTGGTCCACACAGCAACGGGCTCCGCACCCACCGCGCTCTCCCGCAACGGCACGCGTTGATTGCAGCGTCGTGGGAGACGTGGGTCTATACTTAATTCCAGGAAATGCGTAACGTTCGCATCTCCTATTTATAAGCAGGGCGACCGGGGTCGTTCCCCCACTTTTTGCCATTCGCATCTCCTTCCTCCGAAAGCTCCGCTGCTCTCCCCTCATCTCCTGAACCGAGAGGAAAATAGCGCCGCCGCCATCGCCGTCCGCCGCGCCGCCTCCCGCCATGGCTCAAAACCGGAAGGCTACGAAGGCCGCAAAGGCTGCGAAGGCCGCGAATCGACCGAGGCGATGGAGCTCGAGGCGCTGCGCGCAGGAGCAGGTGCTCTTTCCCCGAAGCTTACTCGAGGCGCTATGGACGGAGTTTTACCTTTTCTCGTCGACGGAACGCGTGCGCACTCACAAGACGCCGGTGATTTCATGAGGCCTCCAAATCGAAGAAAGTGCCCCAGGGGGTACTACTTCTTCCCTGTGTTCTTCTACTGCGGGCTCTGCCCACCTTTTTCCTATTTCTTTTGTGATATCATGAAAACCTACGGGTTTCATCTGCTTGACTTCACCCCCAACGCCGTCCTAACAATGGCGGTTTTCGCGCATCTCTGCGAGAACTTCGTTGGTATCCTCCCCAATGTGGCCCTCTTCCGTCATTACTTCTCCCCTCAGGCTGAAAAAGGGGAGCCGCTGGCCGGTGGGATCGCCTGGACCTCCCGGATGGGTATGAAGGAGGTGTACTTGTCGGGCGAACTTCGCAGCAAGTGGGACGAGTGGAGGGCGGAGTGGTGTTGGATCTGTGATGACAACCCGCCGTCGTTCACCGAGCTGCGCAAGACTCGGGTGGTGCGTGGCAACGACTGGAGCGCTCTGTCGCCGGACGACGCCAAGCTGTCGATCGCCACCACCCGAATCCTCCGGCTCAGGCAGGCCGGGCTCACCACAGGGGCGGTTGGCGCGGATTTCCTCCGCCGCCGTATCGCCCCTCTGCAAGTGAGGGGGGCGGCCTGCCTGGCAGTTCAGCGGCCCGGCAGATTTCATGAGGCTGCGCCCAGGCCTTAATTTCAACTTCACGGTCATGGAGCTCGGCGCGATGTTGAGGGAGATGTTCAAGCATGATCCCAATCATCCAGAGTGGTTCCAGTTGGCGCGGGGTGTCATCCCTTTGTGCAAAAATTCCCAGCGCGATCGCATCTGCGCGATGATGCCAGAGTGTGATTCGCATGGGATAAACGCGAATTGGATAGAGCCAGCTGCCGAGGTGGTGCAACAATTTTTCGACAACTTGTCGGAGGCGGCAGTCAACTCCGATGAGCAGAAACTCCTCACCCGCACCACCACTGCCGAAGAGCTAGCATATATTGCTAGCCGGGCGAAGAGGTTGCCGCGCGCTTCGCGGCGAAGTTCGATTTACGCCGTTGAGGCAGACGCCAAGCGCGGCGGCAAGCCTTGCCGCCTCGAAGCGCTTAGCCGGGAGGACGGCGGCGAGAGGCCGAGGCCGGGACGGGCGAGTCCGCCAAGGGCGCGAGCGGCCAGCCGTCCTCGGGCGGCCCGCCACAGGCAGAGCCCACAGCGCAGCCCCAATTCCGTCCGAGGAGGCGTCTTCGTCGGGTCGGTGAGCTGGCGGAGGAACAGGCCGCCCCGCAGCCGCGGCGTCGCGGGACACGTTCTACCGCGGCGGGCGCCGCAGTCGCGGGCGGATCCCAGGCCGCGCCGGCAACCGAGGCGGGGTCTTCCCGGGCCGTCACGCCTGATCCTGTCGTAGCCCCCGCCAAGCGCCGGAGGGAGCCCACCCCTCCACCACGTCGTGCCGAGAGGGTACCGGAGTTCGACCTCTCCGCGCTGAGCTCCGACGACGACGAGGAGGAGGAAGAGGGGGAGTAAGGCTTCCCTTGCACCGTGCTTGTCCTTCTCTCAATCTTTCTTATTGCTTGTCGTGTATCTAACCCGCTTTTCTCCAAACTCACGTTTCGTACCAGGACTTTGGCGGAGAGGGCGGCGAAGAGGGCCAAAATCCCCGTGGTCAATGTTGAAGACGATCCTGCCGTGATAGCAGAAGACACGTCCGAGACCATTTTGACGGACCCAATCCCTTCTCCTCGCAGCAGCCCCCAGCACAGCCCTCGGCGTGAGCATCTTGATTCATCCTTCATCACTTCTTCCTCAGTCAACGTCTTGATCTTTGGCTCTTTTGTATATAGGAGGAGAGCAGGCCCACCAGGGGCGGCCGGCGTTCGACGCTGAGGTGTCGTCGGCCTCTACTACACCATCGAGGGCCGATTCCCCGGTGTGGGAGCCATCTCCAACAAGGATGGGGTCTCCGGCAAGGGGTGAGGCCGGCGAGCCCCCGGCGGTGGAGCCCGTATTTGCGGAGTCCAGCGCGGGTGAGCTTTCTTGTCGGGGTCCTTCCTTTGGAACCTGCTGCTCTCTCTTTAGTTTCTTCTGGTTGTTGATTATCTCTTTTCTTCCCTGCCTTCAGATGTTCCCCTTGGGGACCCGATGGAGGCCGAAGTCGCTGCTGAGGGGGACGACCGTGGCAACGCCGATGACGCTGCCGCCACCGAGGAAGGGGCCGGCGCGGAGGGGTCCACCGGCGAGAGGGCCGCCGGGGCCGCCGGCACAGGGGCCGGTGACCGTGCCGACGGCCCGGAGGACGCAGGAGCACAGGGTGCTGCGCCGACCGCTGATCCCTCCGCTGCTGGCACGGGCGCCGAAGCTCAAGAGCCCCACCAGCAGATACCAAGGCCGGAGCGGGTGTGTACATCAAGCTCCCCTGAGCATCTAGTTCCAGGGCGCCAGTAGAAGGAGAGGAATTCGATGAGGAGGTACTCGCCTCTGCTGGGCTGGCGGTGGTCGATAGACCAAGCAGCAGCAGCGGCGAGTCAGAGGAGGAGGAGCTGCTCCGGAAACTGGTGTCGCTTACGCGCCCGCAAGCGAAACTTCGTGTCCTGGAAGCGCTGTCGTCGATAGGCGGGAGCTGACATGGAGAAGCACGCGGAAGAGCTCAAGAGCCGCAACCAGGAGGCCCTCCGGTCCATTGCCGAGGAGAGGGCGCAGCTCGATGAGGCGAAGAAGGCCTTTATTCTGGAGAAGGCCGAGGCTGAAGAGCAGCAGAGGATTGCCGCCGAGGAGCTATCTAAGCGGGATGGTGAGCTGATACAGCGGAAAGCGTACTTGGACAGCCATGATGAGGAGCTCGCCGGCTGAGAACAGTCACTGGCCGGGGCGCTGAAGGAAGCAAAAGATGCCGCCGCGGCTACCGAGACCGCCAAGAAAGGGCTGGAGGAGAAGGTGACGCGGCTGGAGGCGGACGCGACGGGGAAAGACGAGGAGCTTGCCGCACTCCAGCGTGACCGCGAGGAGGACGCAGCACCAAGCGATCTGCAGGCCCAACTCTTCGAGAGGATTAAAGAGCTGGACGCCGCCAAGAAACGGGAAGATACCCTGAGGAAGGACCTCAAGGACCATGAGGAGCTACTTTCGAGGGCCGCCGAAGCCTAGAACACCCTCAAAACCACAGTGGAGCTCTGGACGGAAGGCCTCGTCAACATTGCCGCGCTTATTGATGAGGAGTTGGCGGGGCTGAATTTGACGGGCTTCGGGTACTCCACAGAAGCAAACGTCCAACCCAGCGCCAAGCTCACGCTTTTCTTCAAGGACGTGGTGACGGCGCTGCGGCAGCTCCGGGAAAGGATCCCGAAGCAGTTGGCCGCAGAGTCGCGTGCCGTCTGTGCTGGAGTTCTGGAGAAAGTGTTGGTGAAGGTCCTCTTCCGCAACCCGGACGTCGACCTCTCCCGCGTCACCAAAAAGCTGCCGGCGGGTGCTGATGTCGAGGGCCTCAGGGCCATCGTCGCACCCATCGTGGATAAAGTGAACGAGGTTAAGAGGCTCGATGGCGGGCGCGCGGATTAGGTTGCTCTTCCTTTCCCATTTCCTTGCTGCTGTCATTTAGTTATGAGAACAATTTCAGTCAGTGCCACAATAAGTCATTTTTGTAATATAACTTAATCATGAGCACTGCTAGCCGCGCTATCCCCTTTATTTTGTTGCGTCCTTTGTATGCTTTTACCCTGCGCTTTGAGGGACCTTGCCGGGGCAAGCACACTTGCTGAGCGCGGAACATCAGCAGCCCGCTGGCGGTGCTGCCTCCGGCAAGGAATCTTGTCGGGGCTAGTTGCAGCTCACTCGTATTGTCGAGCGGGCTCGAAAACAACGCAGGGGCGCAACTTAGCCGCGAATCGATTCCTTTGCGCGCAGGTTCGCCATACAAAGCACGATCGTTCAAGGGCTATAGCCGGAAAAGAAATTTAAATTTGAGCAGACCCAAATTTTAGCTACTTAGCTTTTCTGTCTTCGGCGTCCCGGCAAGGCTATATTCCTTTGAACGTCGCCTGTTCCATACTTCTACCCTCCTTTCCCTCCCCCCCGGTGAACTTGCGGGCGGAGGAATCTTCTGTCTATGAGAAGAAAGAAGAGAAAATAATCGTACGGAACCTCAAGGTACGCTATTGCTTACCGGGGTGGTGTGCTGCACAGAGTGTCAGGTATAGATGCAAAAAGGAAGATAATGCATTAGATTTGACGAGATGTGCGAAACACGCGAACTTTATTTATGCACGGGAACTGCGCCCGACTTTGTACAAAGGGTTACACGCCACAGCGGCAATGCTTGTACAAAAGAGAGTGGTTTGCCGGAACGGGTCCGGCAACCGCGCCTCATGGGTAAAACTTGCGAAGATGTTCGTGTTCGTGAGTTGCTCACTGAACGCCATCTTCGATCTCAAGGCGGACAGCGCCGGGCCTAGTGACTCGTTTCACCCGATAAGGGCCTTCCCACTTCGGCGTCAACTTGTTTGAATTCTTGGCGGATTGAACCCGCCGAAGAACAAGGTCGCCTTCCTCGAAGCTTCTGGCGTTAACTTTGCAGCTATGATAGCGGCGCAAAGTCTGCTGGTAGCGAGCAGCTCGCACAGCGGCCTGAAGATGATTCTCCTCGAGGAGCAGCGCGTTGTCTTGTCGCAGCTGCTCTTGCTCAAGCTCATCATAAGCGAGCACTCGTGGTGATCCGTATACGAGTTCCGTGGGGAGAACTGCTTCTGCTCCGTAGACGAGAGCAAAGGCTGTCTGGCCGGTGGCTCGATTTGGCGTCGTCCTGATCGACCAAAGAACCACCGGCAGCTGCTCAATCCAATTTCTTCCGCACTTGTGCAGCCTCTCGAAAGTTCTGGTCTTGAGCCCGCGCAGAACTTCAGCGTTCGCCCTTTCCGCTTGACCGTTGCTTCTCGGGTGAGCAACGGAAGCAAAGCAAATCTTGGTGCCAAGATCTTGGGCGTACTGCATGAAGGTGTGGCTCGTGAATTGTGTACCGTTGTCAGTGATGATCCTGTTTGGGATTCCGTAAGCGGCAAACAATTGACCTGAAGAACTTGATCACGATCGGTTGTCGCCTTCCTTACTGGTTCCACTTCAGGCCACTTTGTGAACTTGTCGATTGCAACGTACAAGTACTCAAAGCCCCCGATAGCTCGGGGAAAAGGGCCGAGGATGTCGAGCCCCCAGACCGAAAATGGCCAGGATAAAGGGATTGTTTGGAGAGCTTGAGCGGGTTGGTGAATCTGTTTGGAGTGGAACTGGCATGCTTCACACTTGGTTACTTGTGCAGTAGCATCCTGGAGGGCTGACGGCCAGAAGAAGCCTTGCCGGAGAGCCTTGCCGGCAAGTGCTCTTGCGCCAATGTGGTGACCACATATGCCTCCGTGTATCTCTGCCAACAGCTGCTGTCCATCTTCCCGGGAAATGCACTTTAATTTCACTCCGTTGAATCTTCTTCTGTATAGTACGTCATCGACAAACTGGTACATACTCGATTGTCGGGCTACTCTCTCTGCCTCTTCTTGTTCCTCGGGAAGTTCCCCCGTCTGAAGGAAATGGACGATTTGCTGTGCCCATGCCGGAGCCTGAGGCTCGACGACAAGGACTAAAGGCGCAAATGCTGCTGCGGGAACATCCGCTTCTATGGCAAGAATCTGGGATCCCGCCGGAGCGTGATGCTCCCCGGCAAGCGTGTCGGGACACAGCTTGTCGGGAGCGTCTGCTTCAACGAAACAAGCCCTGGGGCTCGTCGGAGCAGACTGCCCCTCAGCACTTTCTGTGTTGATCCTGGGGACCTTCTTGACGGCGGCTTCGGGGAGCTCCGCCGGAAAGTAGTCGCCAGTAACCAACTTTCTTTTCTTGCTCTGTCCAGTTGATGATGTCACAGATGGTTGAGTCAGCTTGAGCACGAAAATCCCTGGTTCCACAGGTAACTTGAGTGCGGCACACTTTGACAGGCCATCTGCAATGTCATTCTGAGCTCTTGGAACATATTCCATTTGTAGGCCGTCAAAATGTTCTTCTAGCTTCCTCACTTCATCGATGTATGCTTCCATCAACGGACTCTGATAATCTTTGTTGACTTGACGGACGACAAGCTGTGAATCACCCCTGACAATAAGCTTCTTGATCCCAAGCTCTGCTGCTATCCTGAGTCCGGCAAGCAAGCCCTCATACTCTGCAGTATTGTTTGTTGCTTGCTCCTTGGGAAAGTGCATTTGGATCACGTACTTAAGGTGCTCTCCGGTGGGTGCAACAAGTAGTACGCCCGCACCGGCGCCTTGCAGCGAGAAGGCACCATCAAAGTACATGATCCATTCTTTGCTTGCTTCCTTGACAGGGATGCTCCTCTCCGGAGTTTCTTCGTCGGGTGTTGGCGTCCATTCTGCTATGAACTCTGCCAACGCTCGGCTCTGAATAGTTGAAGTACTTTCAAACTTGAGGCCAAAGCTTGACAATTCCAGTGCCCACTCGACAATCCTGCCTATTGCTTCTGGATTCTGCAATATCCTTTTCAACGGAAAGCGAGTGACCACTGCGATCTCATGTGCTTGAAAGTAATGGCGCAGCTTCCTCGAGGCCATGAGAAGGCCAAAAAGCAACTTCTGCACACCAGAGTACCTTGATCTAGCCCCCTGTAGAAGGGAACTGACAAAGTAAACCGGGCGCTGCACCATCTTCTTCTGTTTCTCCTCTTGTGGCTGCGCAGATCCATCCTTGCCGGAACCAGAACTTGTCGGATCAGGGCTTGTCGGGCCAGAGCTTGTCGGGGAAGCCCCCTGCTTGTCGCTGGACTCGCTTGCCGCGGCCGCTGGCTCATCATCTGCCTCCCTCTCCGCTACTAACGCAGCACTAACCACTTGATTGTTTGCCGCCAGATATAGCAGCAACTTCTCTTGTGGCTTGGGTGCGACAAGTGTTGGAGTGGAGGACAAAATTTTTTTCAAGTCTTGCAGCGCAGCCTCTGCTTCCGGAGTCCATTTCATTGGACCCGCCTTTTTCAAGATTTTTAAAAATGGCGGTAGCTGCTCAGCAGACTTGAAATGAACTCTTGAGAGCAGCAACGCAACCGGCAAGCCTTCGTACGTCCTTGACTCGCTTCGGTGCTTCGATTTGCTCGATGGCCTTGATCTTCTCGGGATTAGCTTCAATCCCTCTATGTGACACAAAGAACCCGAGAAGCTTGCCGGAAGGAACTCCAAACACACACTTCTCGGGATTCAACTTGAGATTGATCTTGCGCAGATTTGTGAAGGTCTCGTCCAAATCTTGGATCAGAGTTGCTCTGTCTCTGCTCTTGACCACTATGTCATCCATGTAAGCTTCTACATTTCTGTGCAGCTGTGGCTCAAAAGCATGACTAACTACTCTTGCAAATGTTGAACCAGCATTCTTTAGCCCGAAAGGCATCCGTACAAAGCAGTACGTGCCACATGGAGTAATGAATGCGGTTTTCTCTTCATCTTCTTCAGCCATGAAGATCTGTTGATATCCTGAGTACGCATCAAGGAATGAAAGCAGATCACATCCTGCTGTGGAGTCAACAATCTGGTCAATGCGCGGCAAGGGAAATGGATCCTTGGGACAAGCTTTATTAACATCAGTGAAGTCAATACAAAGCCTCCACTTCCCGTTTGCTTTGCGCACGACTACTGGATTGGCTAACCACGTTGGATGGAGTACTCCTCGGACCAGGCCTGCTGCTTCCAACTTCCTGATCTCTTCTGCAATGAACTCTTGTCTTTCCACTGCCTGTTTTCTGACTCTCTGCTTGACGGGCCGCGCGTGAGGACAAACGGCAAGGTGGTGCTCAATTACTTTCCTAGGAACGCCGGGGATGTCAAATGGTTGCCATGCAAACACATCGACATTCGCCCGCAGGAAAGCAACGAGCGCGCTTTCCTATTTAGGATCAACCGTGGCACTGATGGTGAAGGTACCACCAGTGTCGTCCTCCTTGGCGGCCACTTTCTTGGTCTCTGGTGAAGCTGTCTTTGCCTTCTTGCACTTGCCGGTGGAGCTCGATGGTGCGTCCTCGACGGCAGCGCAGCACTCCGAAGAGGTGCGCTTGCCGGAGTGGGCATCAGAGCTACTCTTGCCGGACTTGGCCTTCTTCTTCCCCCCGGGAGCTTCAGCGGCAAGTGGCTCGCGCTCTGCCGCAGCAGCTGCTTCCCGGTATATCTTGTCGGCGCAGATGAGTGCATCCTTCTTGTCGCCTTGGATAGAAATGACACTCATCGGGCCAGGCATCTTAAGCACATTGTATGCGTGGTGAGAGGCCGCCATGAACTTGGCGAAAGGGTCGGCCGAGTATCCCGTTAGGGCAAAGGGATATCAGCCACGTCGAATGTGACCCTCTCGATCCTGAAGTTCAACTCGCGTGCGACGTCACCGCAATGTGATCTTCCCTTTAGGCTGGCTCCTTCCGGGTTTATTCCTTGAAGGTGCCGTCTCTTCAAGTTCATTGTCGGGGATCCGGAGCTTCTTGAGTACTGCGGAGGAAATCAAGTTCAGGCCGGCCCCGCCGTCGACCAACATCTTCGTGACCTTGAGGTTGCGGATCGTTGGTGAGACCAACAGCGGCAAACACCCGACCGCAGTGATGCGATCAGGGTGGTCCTCAACGTCGAAGACGAGGGGCGTGCTGGACCACTTCAGAGGCTGCGGCGCCTCGACGGACGGCTCCGCTGCATTCACCTCCCGCACCCACTGTTTGAGTTGGCGGTGCGAGGTGTGCAGGGAGGCGCCGCCGTCGACGCACAATACCTCTGTCGCTTTCTGAAACTCTTGATCCTCAGTCTCATCTTCCTCCATCTCATCATCTTCATCTTCCTCCTCGTCCTTGTCGCGGCCACGGGGAGGCCTGTCTCCTTGCCGCGTCTTGGCCTTGCCGCGTTCCTCCCCGGCGGAAGTTTCTTGCGGATCCACCGCCACCTCCTTGGGCTCTCTCCTTATCGCGGCGCGCAGATTCAGCTTTCTGCAGCTCCGCCATCTCGCTCTACTTTTTGCAGGTTTGGAGGTCATGGCCTTTGGTGCGGTGGATCTTGCAATAACGCTTGCTGGAGCCGTCCTGCTTGTCGGCGGCCGCTACAGCCTCGCCGGAGTCGTCGGTCTTGGCCTTGTCGGAGCCGCCTCAGTTGCCGGAATGCTCAACAGCTAGCACATCCTTAGCTTTCCTCTTCCTATTGTTCCGCCTCCGGTTCCTTCTTGCCGGGGCAGCGTCCTCGCTATCAGATCCTTCTACTCCGGCAACCTCTCCGGGGATTTTCCTCCCCTCTTCAGCCCGTGCACACTTGTCGGCAAGAGCGTAGAGCTCACTGACATCTCGAATCTTTATCATCGCCATCTCCTCCCTCATCCTGCGGTTGCGCACGTTCTGATGAAACGCGCTGATAACTACGGCAGGGTGGACGTCGGGGATGTTGCGCTGCACCTGGCTGAATCTTTGTATATACTTGCGCAGGGGCTCCCCCTCCTTCTGGACGAGCAAGTGTAGGTCACTTTCCTGGCCATGGGGCTTGTGGCCGCCCGTGAAGGCGCCAACAAACTGATGACATAGGTCCGCCCACGAAGAGATGGAGCCGTCCGGCAAGTGCATGAGCCACGATCTGATGTTGGGCTTGAGTACCAGCGGGAAGTAGTTGGCGAGGAACTCCGACGGGTGTATCCTGCCATCATACTTCTCGGGAACATCTGGCTTGAAATTTTTAGTTTTGGGCCACTGAACTTGCCGCAGCTCGCGGGTGAACGCAGGGCAACCTGCCGCATATGGCAAGTCGCCTGGTTCTCCGGGTGCGTGCGCGTCAACAGCGGGCCCGGCGCGCTGGTCAGATTGACGTCGCGCTTCTCTTCGGCGCTCGATGCGAGTGCGAGCGTCTTCGTGTTGCCGTTCTTGGAGAACGTGGCGCTGATCCCGGCGAGTTCGCGGGTCCGATGACGCGGTGGAGTCGGCGTCAAGGTTGGTCCGGCGAGCTGGCGATCTTGGCCTGTGGGGCTGGGAGCGCACAGAAGCGGTACCCCCAGCGGTCCCGTCGGCGCCGTCCTGCGCCGGGGCGTCTTGTCGGGCCCTTGACGCGTTCGGTCGCCGGGGTTTGTCACCATTGGCGAAGCTGACTAGGCTGTGTATGGCCATCCTCCAGTCGTCGATCTTGTGCGGCGCTGGAGGGAAGTCTAGGAGCAGCTGGGCTCGGGCCAGCGCTTCTTCTGCAGTCTTGGGCAGCGGTGGTGATGGGCGGCGCGAGGAGCGAGACGTGCTCGGACTCCCAATCGGGTTGGGAGGAGCAACACCTCGTCCAGGCGACCGTACTTCACTCGCACCAGCATGCGTTCGTGCATGCTGCCCGCGAGCGCCCTGCGACCCACCAGCTTGGCCTTGCTCCAACGCGAGCACGGTGCTTGGAGCACCGGGGCGCTGTTGGCCTTGAACTTCTTGGGACGGGCGTGGCGTATGCACCATCGCCGACGCTTGCGGGGCCTTGTTCTTGGATCTGGTGACGACACGAGACCCACCGGCGGTACCGGCCGCCCCGCCGGCGCCCACCTCACCGCCTGTTTGCTCTGGCGGTGGCGGTAGAGTTGATGTAGACGGAGAGGCCACCTCCGAAGGCTTCTTCTTCGGTGGCATGCGTATCCGTGGCCTCGAGCACCTATGGGGCACTCGGGGGCCCCTTCTGGTTCGGCAGGGGGGCGAGGGCCGCGCGCAGAGCAGATCGAGGTCGAGCACGCGTGGGGAGACGGGCGATCTTTACCCAGCTTCGGGGCTCTCCGGAGAGATAACACCCCTACTACTGCTCTGAGTTGTTATAGAATCTAGCTCGAATGTGCGAGCATATGGTGGTGGTGCGGGTGTCGAATGAACCGAACCCCTTTTACGTGCGCATGGGCCTCCCTTTTATAGTCCGAAGGGGGTACCCACAGGTGGCAGCGTAGGAAGAGGGGGTAGAAACGTAAAAGCGCAGGTTGGTACAACAGTGTACAACAGTGCCCCTACCTAATTCTGACGGCAGGGGACAAAGGCATTAATGCCCGTCCGGTCGCCCCAACAAAGGCAGGAGGGTGACCGTTAAGTGAGCCACCGGTTGCCACGATGGCGCCTCTGTCAGCTCCGCTCGCCACCTCGCTCCGCATGGCTGTGTAGCGGCCCGCCACGTGCCTTTGGGATGGCCTTGCGATGACACGTCGCTGGGTGCGCTGGAGTCTGGGTGGCAGCCTTGCCGCAAAGTGCCTTGCCGCGCCCTCGTTCTTGCTGTGTTAAGGCAAGTTTGTTGCCGCCAGTCTTCTTGGCGCGCAAGGCACCGCGGCAAGTCTTCTGATGTTACCCTGGCTGGTCTTCCCGGCAAGCTCCTCTTGCCGGGGCCTTCGTGTTCTTGGCTAGTACTTTGTTCTTGAATGGCAGTGTTAAGGAGTGGTGGGGAGCCTCGCCGGTCGTCGGGCAAGCCTTGCCGCGGGGTGCTACGACCGCCCGTGCACAAGTTCGGGGTACTAAGGTGCCCCCCTACTTTAGTACACCGACACAAAACATGGGTTGCTTGCGAGTACATTCAAAGTACTCATTGGCTTGCCACTGGTTATTTTATTGGCCAGGCATGAAAGAACAAGATATGATGAAGAATACTTCGGTGACGAACATGCAAGCTAGGACGCTTCCTAGTCAGAATGCCTGTAGGGTTAAGGCAGATGGCATGGGTCCAAGTTATCGACGAAGATTTCCGCTGCGATGCTATACTCAAGACTCGACCATAATGATCCTACTTGTGTAATACGGTATGTATGGATGTAAGACTCTTGTTGTTCAGCTTCTGTGTGTTTAGTGAGCATTGATCTCTGGGATCACTGTACACGTGCATTCGGTGATCATGACTTATGAATCGGGGTCCCCACAGAGCTGGTATCAGAGCCATCCTGACTGTAGGAAGCCTTAGTTAGCATGGTCGTTAGTTAGGGTAAAACTATTTCCAAAACAACTACTAGTTTTCAAAACCATCTATACTTCTCTTCCCTTCTCAGTTTTTCGAAAACTAAGGTATACTTTCCTTATTGATCTCTTCCCCTTCAAAACCTTTGGTCGCTAGAACCCTTATGCCCCTGGCCACTGGATTCCTTGTAATCCTCGTGGATAATCTAGAAGGAAGATGCCTTGCCAGACATTCACCCACACCTCCTGAACACAAGATTGGCGACATCACAACAAGACGATACCAATAGAAGATACATCCTCGAGGAATGAGGACCTGAAGACCCAGGAGATGGTGACACCCTTGACACTGCCCCAAGATGATGCAACCTTAGCCTACGATGATCAGGGCCTAGAATATGCAAGATCATGATATACATCGCTAACAGGGTAACCCTGTCACTACCGTTGTTGTATCGGCAACCACCGATGGATGAGAACCTAGCCATTTGGTCCGCCTCACCATAGTGAGCAGGAAAACGGTTCTCCTCATCCCCCTCTCTTGGTGTCGATGTTGTCATCAACGTAACCGACATGATGGACCTCTATTACGCCTTGATAATGTCATTGCATAAAGGATTACCTACCTGGTACCATCGACGGCTTAGAAGACAAAAAGGGACCATCGTGATTAAGAAGACAATAGAAGACCAAGTCAATGCCAGTTACGAGGAGCCACCTTCACCCCATCACTTCAACAGGCGAGAAGTCGTTAAAGAATCTTCAGGCTCAACCCGGATTGTTTCATCGAACAACTACAAGAGACGTAGCAACACCTGAGGAGAACTCAGAAGACTGCATGAGGCACAAGGCACGACTACTGAGTCCAAGAACCCCTAGGGTAGGATGAGTCGTGTACCCCCTATGCACAGTCGAGTCCGTATGATAGTTCGAATAGAACCATGATTGTGTGTTGCTTGTTTTTATTTGTTTGTGTTTTGATATAGGTCGCACTTTTGCCCTAAGCGACAAGTATGCGACTATGTCACCTTCCTCACCTTGTTTCTTTTGTTTGGCCCTCTTTGCACCTGTTTGTTAGCACTTGCACTATAGAACCCCCTTTAGGCATTCCCCTCCTCTATGCTACTTTTCCCTCTCATCTCTTTCCTCAACTGAAGACAAGCAAGACATTATGCACCAAGGATTCCACCTCGGCGACCAACAAGCATTGCAGACTTTTGCTACAACCTCCTCGACCAAATGCAACCCCGTATGTTTACACCTCAAGATTAGAAACCCATTCTTAGACCCTTCAAGACTTCATAAGATACCCCAGCTCGAATCCTTAACCAGGTGCTTAACCCACAGAATTGCGAGAAAACCTGTTAAGCCTCCGTCACCTTGCTTATCACTGGGTTCATTATGGAACTAGTGGACATAGTGAACGAGCACATTATCTTCCTAAGATAGCACCAAAACTGACGATGCTATAGGGAAGACCAATAAGAGGATATAGGAATAGAGGAGAAATGACTTGCTGAGTTTATAGCAATGACTTGAGGAATTATATGAGACTATTTGGTGGATTATGAGGCTTTGATGTTGGTAGATGAACTTGGTGGGATCATGATTATAGAGTAGCATAACTCTCATTGCCCCTGGGTAAATTCGATTTATAAGACAACTATGTTCGCAAGCTGAAACTCCTGGAAGTGCAAGGATTTGACTTGATCAGATGATATTGATAGGAGACAGTTGATATTACGTAAATAACTTGGGGAAAAGTGAAGAAATTCTCGTTGGACATGAAATTTGGATTTAAGTAGGTGATTCTAGCTGAATATAGATGATGAGTATGTCTACATGGTTCGGAGTAAATTG
Organism: Aegilops speltoides; assembly: GCA_021437245.1. NCBI lineage: Eukaryota > Viridiplantae > Streptophyta > Magnoliopsida > Poales > Poaceae > Aegilops > Aegilops speltoides. The sequence goes on along the minus strand of CM038147.1, from coordinate 438,946,421 downwards.
GATTTAGACTGACGATCTCGATCATGATACCATGATTCTTGGTGGAGGATAAACTAGGAGATTGGACTAATTGTCGGAGTTTATTTAGGCATCTTGGTGAGCTTGACCTTGGAGTATAACTAGATCACAATATCGGGAATTGCTGGACTGACTATAGTAAGGCAGCCCTTTCAAGTATTGGGGATTACAAGGACTTTAGGAGATCATGTGGAACACCAGCATAGGCATTGGATTTTTAGAATTAAATGGATTATGTAGTGGTTGATGGAAGTTAATGGGTTGTTGGAGTTGATTCATAGGAAGGAAACAAGATCTTGGAGTGGCTTACGATGTGTTTCCTTGGGATAGAGATGCACTACCTTGGACCTTGGAAGAATGGGCTGAGCACTTGGATTGTCATGTTTAATTGAAGCTTAGCAGCTTATATGTTCTACCCATGGATTTTTAGGGGTAGCCATACATATGAGTTTGGGGATTGTGGACATATATGATTTTGTTAGACCTCCTCTCGGGATCCATGAGGATATGAATAACATGAGTAATGATTGGAGTTGACGTATACGAGTTGATTCTTTTGGTAATATGAGGTGAAGACTAGGTAGAAGTATTGGCATCTCAGAAACTGTGCTCAAGGATGGGTTGATAAACTTTCACTCGCACACTAGAATCCTTGAAACCCTTAAGCCCTACCAAGCCATGATATGGTAGGAATCACAACCATGGGCTTTGGCTCTAGGACAAGGAAACCTTGGCCAATACCCAACCATGACCACCACCGATACCCCAACCTATACCCTATGTACCCCGTGGGCAAAGTCTTCACGGAGTACTCGGACAAGTTAGTTGCCATCTTTCCTTGATGACATACTTGCCTACCCGAAGACGGAAGAAGAACCATTCAACTAGTTAGGGAACGTCTGAAGATCGCCATGTCCAGGAGGAAGGACTACACCAACCACCATCGTCAAGAAGGAAACCTCTGCATCGAAGACCAGGCATATCTGCAGGCCCCTCCTCTCTAAGGAACCAAGCAATTCCATGACTAGGAGACCCACACCAAGATTCATCGGCCCCCTTTGAGATCACTCCAAGATTTAACAACCCCCTTCGAGATCGCCACAAGACGAAGAGAAGACACATACCAACTAGAGTTACCACCTGGCACACCCACTGTGCACAACGTTTTTCCACACGAAACCACTCCAGAAACATTTCCAACTTCCTAACTAGCCCAGTCTCTACAAGGACATCGATCACCGAGCCATCGACCTCCAGCCCAATATGACCACCGCAAGCAACCCCTTAGAAACCTGGACCGAGAAGAACGTCATACACGAAGCCACACCATCAAGTACTTCAAGCTCAGTGGAGTACTACACGGAAGCAGAAGCAACATGAGGACTTGAAGACTACCCCAGATCCAAGTTTCTATATCCCTTTCCGCGCCTAGTCTGGGAATCTCGGGGACGAGATTCTTGTAAGGGGGGTAGGTCTGTCACACCCTGATTTTCATGCCACAACACTTAAGTCAATAAATCATGCTAAAATGTGGTTTGACAAAAACTTTTGAGTGTTTTGTCTTTGCTTTGATTGAATGTTTGTCTGCTGTTTGCAAGTGCTCTAAAAATCAAATAAATCCTCCAACTCCTATACTTCATCTCCTTGCTCCAAACTCTTGAACCAATGATCATGCCATGTGTATAGGACATAAAAATATTTTCTTACAAAAATAATTTGGCCAAATAGTATTTTCAAAAATTAGTTTTTCAAAAACCCCTGAATTGAGGTTTGCACTGCAAGTACTTAATTAAGGGCAGTAAAAATCTTTCTAAAAATATATTTGACTCCTATTAGATATAGCATACCCAGAAACCACAAAAATATAATTTTAAAAGTTATTTTTCTATTTTATTTAAAAGTTTTTTCTTAAGGCCAGAAATGGTCTTTAATAGGGAAAACTTATTTTATTGCTTCAAAAATATTTGACAAAATTTAGGGAAACTCAGTGGACATATATTGTCCACATATAAGAGTTTCAACACATGGTCATGTTCAAAATATTGGTCAAATACCTCAAAAACCCTTTCTGAATATTTTAAGCTTTTGAAATATTTACGAAGGAACTATTCTCCAAAAATTCCAAGAAAATTCTATCATGTCACATATGACATATTAGGTGATCTTGCCAAGTCTCATGACTTGGAGAACAAGATAACATCATGAAATCCCCTCAAAACCATTTCTGTCCATTTTGAAGTTTGAGCAACTTTACATTGCCAAACATGTCCAAATGTTCTCAAACCTTGTGAATATGCTCAAATGTTCTAATTATTCATCTAGACCAAGCGGAACAAGTTGGAGAACAATTTAACTTGATCAAAGTGCCCCAAAACCCTTCCTGTCCAGAACCAAATTTGAACAACTTTACATTGGCAACTTCCTCCTTTTGGTCTCAACTTTTGTGGACATGTTCAGAGCCTCAAATGATGACACTACACCAAGTGGTGCGGCAAGTAGAATTGATTTTCATGACTAAATCTTGGTGAACCATTTCTGCTGATTTCTAGGGTTTACCAAAGTTACATTGGCTACTTTGCCCAAATGAGCTCAACCTTGGTGGAACACCCTAATTCTATGTGCCATTCCGTCCTGTTAATTCTCATGGCAAGTGGAATTAATTTTCTTGCCCAAACCAACAACAAACACCTTCTGACACTTTACCAAAATGCCATTTTTTATCTCTTCCACTCTTCTCCATGGCCTCTACTTTTTACCACAGCCCCTCCTAGTCCCCCTCTACCTCTGGTGTGCTTCCCGCCCGAGAGGCAATGATTAAGGGGCGGGATCCATTTTCCTCTCTCGACAGCTGCATTTCTCCCTTTTCTCACCTCTCTCTCACTCCTGCCAGGTCCCAGAGCATCCAAGGCCTCCTCCCCCCTTGTTTATTCATCCTGCAGCGACTAGACACAAGTGGGCGCGTGAGGACGCGAGGAAAAGCCGCGGATGCCGGCCATTTGCGCGCTCTGGAGCACGTCAGCATGCTCCCGACCGTTGACGCCGCGTCCCCCGACCACCTCGAGCCTCCCCCGCGTGCCTGCCGATGCACCTCAGCGTCCGCAACACGCTACACGGTCGGCCCCCTCCTCTCTCCTCCTCCCCGCGCCTCCGCGCTAGCGAACAGAGGCCGCCCGAGCGCGCCAATGGAGCGCCTCACACGCGCGGCACCCTGGCCCTTCCCCGCTCCTTCTCTCCCCTCCTCTAGCCCTAGACCAACCCCACGAACACCCCAGACATGCCCACGCGCGCCCCTGTGGCCTCCAGCAACGGCTAGGAGCTCGCCGGCACACGAAACACGGTGCACCTCGCCCCCTTCTATTTAAGGCCACCCCGAGCCTCCTCTCTACTCCTTTGCCTCTCTCTCCCTCCCAGAGACCACCTGGACCAACTCACTCTTTCCCCGTGCCCTCCATCCACCACCACGGTCGGAGCCTTGCCGTCGGCCTCAGCTTAAATTCGCGCCACCCGAGCCCCCCCCTCCTCGCCTCACCATTCCATGGCATCACCACGACCATCGTGGAACTCTCCCCTGTTGTTTCCCCTCCTTCCCGTGGCCATGCGGTCGAGCTCCATCTCCACCGTCGGCCCTGCCCGCCATGGTCGATGAGGCGCCCGCGTCCGACCACCCCTGCGCTCTCAGCGCACCTTGGCAGATGCGGCATTTTCTCCTGGACCCGTTGGTCTGCTGGGCGTCGCCGGAGGTGGCCGGTACCGCCGGGGAGAGCGCCGGCACCGTCCGGCCTCGCCTCCTCTATCTCCCAACACGCCCGCGCGGGAGGTTGGGGATGAACCCGACAGCGGACCCGCAGTCACCGCGACCCACCCGGCCGGCCCCGCGGATTAAGTGGAAGCGGGTCAACTGGAGTCCGCCTCCCCGCGGCGAAGACGCCCTCGAGCTAGTACGCCTTCGACGTGGCCTCTTCTCCCGCGCGGCTACGTAGCTGGGCCGGCCCGTCAGCTATCCCTCGCCCAGAGCGCGCCGCCGCCGCCCAGATCCCGCCCGTTTCGGTAAAACCTTGGTCTTTTTCTTTTTCTAGTCAACTTCAAAAATCCACAAATAAAGCAAATCAACTCCTAATTTGATGATTCAAATTTCTAGTGACTCTATAAATCACGATCTATCCGGTGATGCTACATGCACCTTTTTCCAGAGACATTTTCTTCACAAATATTTATCAAATCCTATTTTTCCTATTTTTGTGATAAACTTTAGAAATGTTATAGAGAGCTCATATTTGATCCAAATGCAATGATTCAAATTCCTAGATGCTTCTAAGTTAATAACTTAGTTTATGAACATTTTTATTAATACCTTCTGTACCCCACAATATAATGAGCCAATTCTTCATATTTGTCAACTTTGCAAATTCATAAGAAATTCATTTGAACTCCAAATCCAGTGAAACCAAATCCTAGATGCTTCTAAAATCATCCTTTGTTAAATGGGTATCTTTTCTCATTTTACAAAAATATATTTCTGTACACTTCTTGTAAATCCATAAACCCCTTGATTCCATCATATTGAAATGTTCAGAGATGTCCATTGATCAAATCCTAATGGAACCACTTTGGTCATCCCTCATATGACCAGAGGTATCCCAGAAAAGTCCAACTCATATTTTTAGAGCAATTTTATTTCCTGCCTTGTTGTGTTGCTTATTATGGTTGCTTTCGGCGATAGTTGACGAAGTAGACGGAGCACTTGGAGAAGGACCAGAAGATTTCAAGACTCTGATGAACCAGGCAAGCAGCCCTTTGACCATGTCCGTGAAACCCTTTTTATGCATGACATATAACTCTTTATTATTGTTGCATCGGAATCATGATGAGATGGTAGACCACGTTGGTTGGTTGCCTCTGTTACTTCCTCATTGATACTTGCATTGTGCATGACCCTACCTTCTGATGAGGGTTATGCCGGTGGGAGTAGATAGGATGCTAAAGTAGTTGCTACGCAAAGTGGGTCAGGGTTATGCATGGAAAGGAACAAGTGTGGTTTGACATACTTGCAAACAACCCCAGTGGGTGCCACTAATGCCCCTGGGAGATGATGATGAACTAGGTCACTACTTGGAGGAGAAGTAGCGTACCGAGGCTTGATAAAAGTGTTGTTTACAGAGACGGATTATATTTAAGATTTTTCGACTGTCGCAACCTTACATGCGCAACCACTCTACCCTTATATGGGAAAGGGCATTATTGAGTACCTAGACCGATACTAGCTTGGAGCCTGCATTACTAGTGATGGGAGAGTTGTTGGTGCGCTCTCTCGGGACGGGGTCATGCAAGGTAGGGCGGCCATGACCATCTTTATGGGGCACCGGACACACCGTTTGTACCCCATGCCAGTGGTATGTGATAAATATGGGAGCAAGGCTCCACGAAAATGTTATGTGAAATGTTGGGCACGGGGGTTACTGCCAATCTAGTGGACTCCATGTTAATGTCGTCTAGGGAAAGGTAGTGATCGGGTGCTTACCCCGGGTACTTGAGGTACCGCGGGTCGTGGCTGACACGGAAGTTCCCCGGATCTTGTGGGTACAGTGTGCAACCTCTGCAGAGTGTAAAACTATTCAAATAGTCCTGTCCACGGTCAAGGACAGTTGGGCGGTGCTGCTTAGACTACGTCCATATGTTTCTGAAAAACAACACAGTTTGGTGATATTGATGATGCGACTCGTGAGGAAGTCACGATGAGCTTGAGCATGAGTTGTTTATAACTTTTTCTCGATGATGATGTCGAAACCTCCGATACTTGTTGCGAATACAGTCATGCCCTTGATATATGTTGATCATACTTGCATGAGAAAAACTAGCTTTCGCAAAAATTTACCTATATCATGCATTGTTGTATCTTGAACCAAAACATGGGTTGCTTAAGTAGTACATTCAAAGTACTCATTGGCTTGCCACGGGTTATTTTATTGGTCGTGCATGAAAGAACAGGATATGATGAAGAATACTTGATGATTTAACATGTGAGCTAGGACGCTTCGGTCGTAATGCCCGTAGGGTTAAGGCGTATGGCATGGGTCCAAGTTATCGATGAAGATTTCCGCTGCGATGCTATACTCAAGACTCGACCATAATGGTCCTACTTGTGTAATACGGTATGTATGGATGTAAGACTCTTGTTATTCATCTTCTGTGTGTTCAGTGAGCATTGATCTCTGGGATCACTGTACACGTGCATTCGGTGATCACGACTTATGAGTCGGGGTCCCCACACCCAGGATTATCAAAGTAGTGTTTAATATTTTCCACATAATGACCATCGTGGGTTTTAGGAGGTTCCCCATCTCCATGAGTAGCAAGTACAACTAATTGTTTTGGTACTTTGTGTCCCATATCCATAACTAAAGATATAAAACAACTTAGAACAGAAAATAAAAACTGCTTAGTGATGAAGTAGACAAGCACACACGAGAATATTCACCCCACGCTATTGCGCCAAAAAAAGGTCTTGATAACCCACAAGTATATGGGGTCAATTGTAATAAATAAGAGTTTTGAATCCAAGGTGGAGCTAAAGGTAGAATTTATATTCTCTTCAAATTCTATCAACCACCAATATAACTCTGCGCACACTTAACGTTTGCTTTACCTAGAACAGGAATAAAACTAGAAGTACTTTGTATGTGTAAAGTGATAGGTTTGGAAGATAATAAAGAGCGTGAAAATAAAGTGAGGTGTGGTTCTAATAAAGTACAATTATATTAGTATAGCGAGTGTGGAAAAGTGGTGGCAGAATTTCTGGAATTGTCCCTAAGCAATTGGCTAGTTTACTAGACCGATAGCAAGTTTTTATGTGGGAGAGGCCACTGCTTGCATGCCATCCCTTCCTTGGAATTCTATGCACTTATGATTGGAGCTATTAGCAAGCATCCTCAACTACTAACGTTCATTCAGGTAAAACCCAACCATAGCATTAAGATATATTGGTCCCCCTTCAATCCTGTATGAATCAATTTCTATGGTAGGAAGAAGCTTCTCTCACTCTTGCCCTCCAATGCATAGTCCTATCAACATACAACTAACCCTATGGTGTGATCCACACATGCTCTCATATGACGGGCAACAAAGCACATCAACATAACCACAAGCAAATTAAACCAATCATAGCAATTCACCAAGTACCCATAGGATAACAAAAATCTACTCAAACATCATAGGATGGCAACATATCGTTGGATAAAAATATGAAGTATAAAGCACCATGTTCAAGTAGAGGGTACTGCGGGTTGCAGGAGAGTGGACCGCTGAATATAGATGAGGGAAGCTGATGGAGGTGTTGGTGAAGATGACGGAGTTGTTGGAGTAGATCGCCGTCACACGATGATTGCCTCGGCGACATTTCGACGTCACTTGGAGAGAGGGGGAGAGAGCCCCCCTCATTCTTATTCTTCCTTGCATCCCCCTAGATGGGAGGAGGGTTTTCCCTCTGGCCCTTGGCCTCCATTGCACACGGAGGGCAAGAGGCCCTCCGATATTGGATCTCTCTCTCTCTCTCTCTCTCTCTCTGTGTGTGTGTGTGTGTGTGTGTGTGTGTGTGTGTGTGTGTGTGTGTGTGTGTGTGTGTGTGTTCTCTTCTGTTTCGTGTTCCTGTTTTCTGGCCCTTTGCCATTTCTTAAATTCCCGGAGATCCATAACTTTGATTGGGCTGAAATTTTAACACGATTTTCTTCTAGATATTATCTTTCATGGGGCGAAGGAAAGGCACCAACCGCCTTACAAGGTCCCAACAAGCCTGCAAGGCGCGCCCATGGTATGGGGTGCATTGTCTGAGCTTGTGGCCCCCTCGTGTTGATTCTTTTTCCCAAAAATCACATATATTCCAAAATAAATCTCTATAAAATTTTATTGCGTTTGGATTTCGTTTGATATGGATATTTTGCGACAAACATGCAACAAACAGGAACTGGCACTGCTACTGGATCAATATATTAGTCCCAAAAATAATACAAAATGTTGCCCAAAGTATATAAAAGTTGTAGAATTTGGCATGAAATAGTCAAAAATTATATATACGACGGAGACATGTCATCCAACAATTCTAAAAAAATAGGATAACATGGGTAATTAGTTTATCAATATTTTGTAAACAATTCAGAATTTTACCATGTTCCAGTGAATTTAAACTCCGTTATTGGGTGCAGAAGTTTCTGTTTTCTCACATAGTCAAAGCAACTATCATCCAAATCATCCCAAAGGCCTTACTTGGCACAAACACTAATTTAAACACACAAACACAATCATAACAGTAGCATAACTATGTGCACACCAAAAAAATAGGAAATGATAACTATTGGATTGTCTCCCAACAAGCTCTTTCTTTATAGCCATTAAGATAGGCTTGAGATTTTATTGATACTCACAAGAAAGAAAAGAATTGAATCACATAGAGAGCATCGTAATACATGTGACAAACACATTTAAGTTTAACATACTTCCTATGCATAGGCATTTTATAAGAAAACAAATTATCAAGACAAGAAATATCTAGCATACGCAAGGGAGAAGAATAAAACATTGACAATCTCAACATAACGAGAGGTAATTTGGTAACATGATAATTTGTACAACCATACTTTCCTCTCTGATAATAATTACATGTGGGATAATACTCGAATTCAACAATATAGCTATCATAAACAATATTCTTTTTCTGATCCATATGCATAAAAATTTATAATCTTCGAAAATAGTGGGATTAACATTAACTAAAGTCATGACCTCTCCAAACCCACTTTTATCAATCATTTCATAAGATTGAACACTCTCCATATATGTGGGTTTTCTTTTTCTAAAGTTAGCACTCTTCCAAACCCTCTTTTAATATTATTGCAAATATTATTATCAATTTCATATTCCTCATGAGGCTTAAATAAATTTTCAAGATCATAAGAAGCATCACCCCAATCATGATCATTACAATGAGTAGTGGACATAACAAAAACATCATCTTGAAGCTTGGGGTTTGGCCTATCATTAACATAATTGAATTAATAGAATTTATAGTAACAACATTCTAGTCATGTTTTTCATTCAAGGAACTATCGTGAATCACCATATAAGTTTCTTCTTTTAACACTTCATCACAATTTTAAGGTTCACTATCTTCAAGCAAAACTTCATAAAGATAATCTAGTGCACTAAACTCACTAGGAATTGTTTCATCAATAATTGGATCTTTTGAAAAGATTAGCAAGTGGATGAGGATACATATGTCTTTAATTTCCCTTTTTCTTTTCATTTTTTGGTGTGTTGACATGAAGGCAATAAAAGCAAGCAAACGAGCAAACAAGCAAAAAGGCAAATGAAAAATATTTTTGTGATAATGTTTTAGAAGTGTGGGAGATGAAAACGAGAGGCAAATTGCAAATAGAAGTAAATGCAAGCAGATGAAAGTTTATTTGATGGTACTTGATAGATGTTGATGATGTCTCCCCCGCAACGGCACCAGAAATTCTTCCTGCTACTTGTGAGCTGCGTTGGGGTTTCCTCGAAGAGGAGAGGATGATGCAATATAGTAGACATAAGTATTTCCCTTGGTTAAGAACCAATGTTATCATTCCAGTAGGAGAACCACACAACACCTTGTTAGCAGTAGCTACACACAAAATAACAAATACTTGCACCCAACGCAAACAAGGGGTTATCAATCCCTTGGCTGTTAATTTCAAGGATCAAATCTCGTAGTGATAGATAGATTAACAAAAACAAAAATAAATGTAAAGTAAATAAATTGCAGCAAGGTATTTTTGGATTTTAATATATGATTAAAATTGACTCGGGGGCATAGTTTTCACTAGAGGCTTCTCTCTTGAACATAGCATACAGTGGGTAAACAAATTACTACTGAGCATTTGATAGAAGAGGGAATAATTACGACAATATCCAAGGCAATGATTATGTATATAGGCATCACATCCGAGACAAGTAGACCGACTCCTGCATGCATCTATTACTATTACTCCACACATCGACCGTTATCCAGCATGCATCAAGAGTATTAAGTTCATAAAGAACGGAGTAACAAAGTAAATCCAATTAATATGAATAAACCCCATCTTTTTATCCTTAATGGAAACATTACAAGTATGTGTCATGTCCCTTTCTGTCACTGGGATTGAGCAACATAAGATCGAACACATCACAAAGCACCTCTCCCATTGCAAGATAATCAATCTAGTTGGCCAAACCAAACGGATAGATCAAAGAGAAATACAAAACTATAAAAATCATGCATAAAAGAGTTCGAAGAAGACTCAAATAATATTCATGGATAATCTGATCATAAACCCACAATTCATTGAACCCCAACAAACACACCACAAAAAAGGATTGCATCAAATAGATCTCCAAGAACATCGAGGAGAACATTGTATTGAAGATCAAAGAGAAAGAAGAAGCCATCTAGCTACTAGCTATGGACCCGTAGGTCTATGGTAAACTACTCACACATCATCGGGGGTGGGGGGCAACAAGGTTGATGTAGAGGCCCTCCATGATCGATTCCCCATCCGACAAGGTATCCAAAAAGGACTCCAAATGGGATCTCCGAAGAACAGAAACTTGCGGCGGCAAAAAAAGTATTTGCGGTGGCTCTCTGATGTACGTGGAATATTTGGGAATTTATAGAGCTGGAATTAGGTCAGGAGGTTCCATGAGGAGTTCACAAGCCTAGAGCATGCCTGACAGGCTTGTCGCTGGCTCGTGGCACTTCGGGCCTTCTCATGAAGCTTCTAGGGTCCCTTTTGGTCTAGAAAAATCGTCAAAAAATTTCATAGCGTTTGGACTCTGTTTAGTACTGATTTTCTGAAAAGCCAAAAACAAGCAAAAAAACAACAACTGGGTTAAGAGCTTAGTCCCAAAATGATATATAATTGCATAGTAAACACCCAAGATTGATATTATAATAGAACTGAACAATCAAAAATTAAAGATACGTTGGAGACGTATCAAGGGCAGGTCTACCCTTTCAGTCGGTTAAGAAGTCGAATCCGCAGGTAGCTATGCAACCTTCGCCGTCGGGGCAACACCTAGTGGTTGGTCTGGTCTCTTTCCATCTTCCCTCCTCTTGTGCGACCTCCCCTAACACAGCTCTGGGATGGCCCTCAGAGATCTCAGCGCACGGAGCCCCAATTACGGCAAGTCCGTAGCTTGCCTTAGTAATGCGCCCATGCTGAACGGCGTACAATGGGGCGGCAGGCCCTCAGGGCTGGGGAGGATTGGAGACAAGGTTTACAAATGCATGTGGGGTAGAGCACGGTTAAAAAGGGTCTGTGAGGAGTTCACATCACTTCACATGCTGGCCAAAAGAAACACAACGGAGGTCATCAGCTTTACTCCCTACTAGTGAGTGCGGGTTTACCAGACTGAAAAGCTCAAGGGTGACTGATAACCCACAAGTATAGGGGATCATTTGTAGCCTTTTTAATAAGAGTGTCGAACCCAACAAGGAGCTAAAGGTAGAAGTTATATTCTCTTCATGTTCTATCGACAACCGATACAACTCTACACACACTTGTCATTCGCTTTACCTAGGACAAGAATAAAACTACTATGTGGGTGTAATAGAATAAATTTGCAAGGATAAAACTAGGAGTACTTAGAGAGAATAAAACTATGAGTAATTTGCAAGATAATAGAAGTTAGTTGCTTATTATAAAGCTTTTGGTAAAAGAAGAAAAGGATTTGTCCATAGGAAATTGATAACTAGACCTGTAATCACTACTACAATTTTATATGAGGGAGAGGCATGAGCAAACATATTTTCCATACTTGGATCATATGCACTTATTATTGCAACTCTAGCAAGCATCTGCAACTACTAAAGATCATTAAGGTAAAACCCAACCATAACATTAAGTAACAAGTCGTCTTTACTCCCATACGCATTGGTTTAGCTTCTGCCACTCTCGCAACCCACTATAAGTGAATCATGAACGTATTGCAACACCCTACAGGGGGAATCCCCCACGTGTGCGTGGCACGGAAGGCACAATAGGACATCACCAAAATAAATCATACAACTCTAACCAATCATGATCATCAATCAACGCATAGGACAAAACAAATTTACTCAAACATCATCATTGGATAATAATATGTGGCATAAAGAACCATGTTTAAGTAGATATTATAGCAGGGAGAGAGAGGTTATACCGCTACATAGAGGGGGGAGTTGGTGTTGATGGTGGCGAAGTTGTTGGTGTAGATCACTAATACGTCTCCAACGTATATATAATTCATGAAGTATTCATGCCATGTTTACAACAATTTTATATGGTTTTGATATGATTTTATTAGAACTAACCCGGACTAACACTATTTTCAGCAGAACTATCGCGGTGTCTTTTTTGTGCAAAAATAAAAGTTCTCAGAATGTGCTGAAAATTTATGATGATCCAGACCCCCGGAGCACCGGAGCCAGGCCAGGAAGTGGACGAGGAGTCCCCAAGCCTAGGGGTCGCACCCTACCCCCCTGGGCGCGCGCCATGGCCTGTGGGCCCCTCGAGCATCCCCCTGATGTGAGACTGATGCCAAAAATTCCGATAAATACCCAAACCTCTGAAAAGAACCCTAGATCGGAAGTTCCGCTACCGCAATCCTTAGTATCCACGAAAAACCAATTGGGACCCATTCTGGCACCCTACCGGAGGGGGAAATCATCACTGGGGGCCATCTTCATCATCCCGGCGGTCCCCATGACGAGGAGGAAGTAGTTCACCCTCGGGGCTGAGGGTATGTACCAGTAGCTATGTGTTTGACCTCTCTCTCGTGTTCTTGATTTGGCACGATCTTGATGTACCGCGAGCTTTGTTATTATAGTTGGATCCTATGGTGTTTCTCCCCCTCTACCTTCTTGTGATTAATTGAGTATTACCTTTGAGGTTTCACTATTATCGGATTGAATACTTTTATGGATTTGAGAACACTTGATGTATGTCTTGTGTGGGATACCCGCGATGACAATGGGGTGTTCTATTGATTCACTTGATGTATGTTTTGGCACTCAACTCACGGATTCCCGAGTGACATTGGGGTAATCTATGCATAGGGGTTGATGCACGTTTTCGTCCTTGTTTCTCCGGTAGAAATCTTGGGGCACTCTTTGAAGTTCTTTGTGTTGGATTGAATATCATGAATCTGAAGTTGTTTGATGCATATCGTATAATTGACTCACGGATACTTGTGGTGACATTGGAGTATCTAGGTGACAGGGTTGATTGATGTACATCATGTGGTGTTATTTTACTACGAACTCTAGGGATGTTTGTGACACTTATAGGAATAGCTCAATGGATTGATTGGAAAGAATAACTCTGAGGTGGTTTCATACCCTACAAGCAATTTCATCTTATGTTCTCTGCGATAGGAACTTTGGAGTGACTCTATGTAGCATGTTGAGGGATTGTTATATGATCCAATTATGTTACCATGGTTGAGAGATCTTGCACTAGTGAAAGTATGAACCCTAGGCCTGGTTTTCAAGCATTGCAATACCGTTTTTTCTCACTTTTGTTCTAGTTACCTTGTTGTTTTTTATTTATTCAGATTATAAAAATATATTTCTTGTAGCGACCACGATCCTAAAAATTCCAGAAACAATTTCCACCGTCCCTACCTAATATTTGGGACAAGATGAACATTTTTCTGGACTAAATGAAATTTTTAAAAATGCATGTTTTCCTCTAATTCAAATAAAATAGCAAATAAAATCAAATAAAATAATATTTGATTTGAAAATTTCTTCTCCAATATTTCTCCTTTGTTTTGAAGAAGTCATATTATCTTCTCTCATTTATTTTTATTGTTTGAAATAATTGGAAAGAAAATATTGAAAATCAAATTGATCCACTTTTTCAAATTTAAAATAAATCCAAATATGAAAATTTTGTGAAACTCTCTCCTTGGGTCCTTGAGTTGCTTAAGATTTCTTGGATCTCAACCAAAAGGCAAATAAAATATGATATGCATATGATGATCTATGTATAACATCCAAATTGAAAATTGGGATGTTACAAACCTACCCCCCTTAAGATGAATCTCGCCCTCAAGATTCAGGTTGGTTAGCAAAAAGGTTTGGGTGGTCCATGCGGAGGTCTTCTTCTCGCTCCCGGGTGGCTTCCTCATCGGTATGGTGGCTCCACTAAACTTTGCAAAACTTGATAACCTTGTTGCAAGTAACACGGCTAGAAAACTGGAGAATTTTGTCTGGCTTCTCTTAATAGGTCATATCACTATCCAACTGAATTGCTTCCAGCGGCACTGTATCTCTCAGAGGAATGTCGACCATCTCTGCATGGCACTTCTTCAACTGGGAAATGTGAAACACATCATGAACTCTCGACAATCCTTTGGGCAATTCCAACTTGCAGGAAACTTCTCCCATGCGCTCCAAAACTCTGTAGGGTCCCACAAAACATGGTGCTAGCATTCCCTTGACTCCAAAACGCTTAACTCCTTGAAGTGGGGACACACAAAGATATGCTCGGTCTTCGACTTCATAGGCTACCTCCTTGCGTTTAGTATCTTCATAACTCTTCTGCCTGGACTGGGCTACCTTGAGTCTGTCTCGAATCAACTTAACCTTCTCCTCAGAATCTCTAATTAAGTCTGATCTGAACAACTGTCGATCTCCAACTCCATCCCAGGATAGTGGTGTCCTGCACCTCCTTCCGTAGAAAGCTTCGAAAGGGGCCATCTTCAAACTAGCTTGATAAATATTGTTATAGGAGAACTGCATAGGGCAAATTGTCATCCCAACTAGATCCATAATCTAGCGCACAGGCTCTCAACATGTCCTCTAGAATCCGATTGACTCTCTTAGTTTGTCCATCTATCTGTGGATGAAAGGCTGTACTAAACTCTAGCCTGGTACCCAAAGTTTCATGCTACTAATTCCAAAACTTTGAAGTAAACTGTGTTCCTCTATCTGATACAATGGTCCTTGAAACTCCATGCAGACATACGATCCTGGTCATGAATATCTTCACCAACTTAGCACTTGTATAAGTTGTCTTCACGGGGATGAAATGGGCTACCTTCATCAAGCGATCAACTACAACCCAGATAGAGTCATAGCCTAAACGAGTCCTGGGTAATCCCATGATAAAATCCATGCCAAGTTTATCCCACTTCTATTTGGGTATCGACAACGGCTGCATCAACCCTGCTGGTTTCTGATGCTCTACCTTTACTCTCTCACATACATCACATACTGCTACATACTCGGTGTCGGTGTCAAAACCGGCGGATCTCGGGTAGGGGGTCCCGAACTGTGCGTCTAGGCGGATGGTAACAGGAGACAAGGGACACGATGTTTTTACCTAGGTTCGGGCCCTCTCGGTGGAGGTAAAACCCTACTCCTGCTTGATTACTATTGATGATATGGGTAGTACAAGAGTGGATCTACCACGAGATCAGGGAGGCTAAAACCCTAGAAGCTAGCCTATGGTATGATTGTTGTTCGTCCTACGGACTAAAACCCTTCGGTTTATATAGACACCGGAAAGGGCTAGGGTTACACAGAGTCGGTTACAATGGTAGGAGATCTACATATCCGTATCGCCAAGCTTGCCTTCCACACCAAGGAAAGTCCCATCCGGACACGGGACGAAGTCTTCAATCTTTTATCTTCATAGTCCCGAGTCCGCCAATTATGATAGTTCGCTATCCGGACACCCCTAGTCCAGACTCCTCAAGAGCCCTCAACCAGGCTTCAATGACGACGAGTCCGGCGCGGATATTGTCTTCGGCATTGCAAGGCGGGTTCCTCCTCTGAATAATTCATAGAATATTGTGAACACCAGGATAGTGTCCGGCTCTGCAAAATAAATTCCACATGCCACCGTAGAGAGAATAATATTCACACAAGTTCGAACTGCTGACGTATTTCGTGATATGACGTCACACCACGGCCAAGCCTTTACTCGAATCGTTTTTATTGTTCCACCTCAGCGCGTTTAGCGAAGTAGTTTCCTTGGCACGTCTTATAAAAGCAGAGATCGTGTCCCCTTATTCCGGGATTCTCATCAATACGGACGTAGGTAACCCAACCGCGCCATTAATTGTGGCGCTTGGGAGATAAGCGAAGTTTTACCGGCTGGTGGGGACGATAGTTTCGCTCGCCCATATATAAGGGATAAGGATCCACCTCTTTACCTCGCCTTCTTCCTCCTTTGCTTATCCATCTCCACAAGACTCGAGCTCTAGCGCCCAAGTCCGCACATCTCACCTCAACCTTCTCCAACCATGTCCGGAGCGGGAGGCAAGTGGATGGCCTCCTCCGTCACGGAGGGGCACATCAAGAAGCTGTGCAAGGCCGGATATTTGTCCAGCGATATCGTGCACCGGCTCCCCCACGAGGGGCAGCTCATCCCCACCCTCGGGCCCCATGAGAGGGTGGTTTTCCTTCCCCATTTCCTCCGCGGACTGGGCTTCCCACTCCACCCTTTTGTCCGGGGGCTCATGTTCTACTATGGCCTGGATTTCCATGATCTGGCCCCGAATTTCATCCTCAACATCTCGGCGTTTATCGTCGTGTGCGAGGCCTTCCTCTGCATCTAGCCCCACTTCGGCTTATGGCTAAAGACTTTTAATGTCAAGCCGAAGGTAGTGGGCGGCAGCTAAGCGGAGTGCGGAGGTGCCATGGTGGGCAAGATGCCCAACGCCACCGCTCGAGAGCGCCGTGGAAACCATCAAAGGGTGGCAATCGGGTGGTTCTATGTCACCGAGCCACGTGACCTGAATGGGCAGCAGCCCCGAATTCAGATCTGCATCCCCACACGGCTCACCTCCGGAAAGAGAAGGGCCTGTTGTGGGACGATTCGAGGAGCCGACAGACTTCAATCTGCCTCCAAACCCCGTGAACAAGAAGCTCAAGCTTGTCAACATGGTCCAGTCATGCTCATCCGCCGGATCCTCCCATGCCAACAGCGGACTTCAACCTGTGGAGTTCGATCCGCACAAAGACTGCACCTTGAGCAGGCTCTTTGACACTACGCATTTAAGAGGCTTGAGGGTGCTGTTCAAGGGCGCCGAGGCACCATCCGCTACCAAAGATCGCGAGTTCAGCTCAGAAGGCGTCCATCAAGCGAGGTAAGCTATATTATCCTTTACGGGACACTTGCTTTCCATAGTTTGACTCTATGTGGGATCTAAACTCCCAATACCTTTAACAGGCCTAGCAGAGGACGTCCGGACAGGTTAACTGTCCGGCTCCCCTTACAGAAGACCCAGCGGATGCCCGTTGGATAGGGCTGCTGGTCCCGGCACCTTACATGGTGCCGGAGAAGAAGGCCAAGAAGAAGGCCACGGGAACCCAGAGGAGTTCCCGACGGCAGGTGTTATCGGATTCATCGTCCGATGACTCCGGGGCGGACTCCTGTCACGAAGACAAGGAGGAGAAGAAAGAGGCCTCTCCCCCAGCGGGGGGAGAGAAGAAGAGGAAGGCTTCCCCGATGGGGGGGGGCGAAGGGTCCAAGAAGGGAAGGACCCTTCCCCCGGACTGTTCCACCAACGCCAACGATGGCGACGAGGAGTGGCCCTCAAGGGCCAAGCCCCTGGCGAGATCGTAAGTGTCCGCACTCTGAATAACTCATAATTTTTCTTTTTGTCGATAGCGCCTTCTAACGCCGCATACAAGCCTCGTAGTCCGCCCATGGATTTATCTCCCCGCTTCGCCGAAGGGTCCTTGGGTTCGCCGGATGTGAATAGTGCTTCACTTCCCGCCGCCTCCCCACGTGGCGCCGACACGCGCCGAGGTGGGATCCTGAAGGGGACCCACCAGAGGAGGAGGCCCCGAGGTGCCGCAGGCAACCTCCCGGACTTTGAACGGACTCGCACCGAACCTTCGGGTTCCGACTCCGGGCGGCCCCTTCGTAAGAAGGGCAAGATCGTGACGCCGCGGCCTCCGCCCATCCGGAGGCGCCGGATAACTTGCTAGAGGCGCTCAACGGCGCTTCCATTAACGAGGAACACCGCACTGTCATGAGTGCGGTGATTTAGAAGGTTCAGCTCGCCAAAAGCGGGCTGACCGAAGCCTGCGGCAGCCTTCTAACAGGCTTTGAGGTAAGAATATTTAAGATATGTAAAATAGTACCGCATAGACAGTAGCCCCTGATGCTCGGTTCGGTGTTCGGAAAAAAAAGCTGGACTGAGGATCTAAAAAGATATACGCAGGAGTCTAACAAAAATATGTCAATGTGGGAATGCTGGCTGCGCTGCTGACCTCTGCCGCACTGACTGCGGAGGTCAATTCCTTGAAGCAGAGCCTCGAGCGGTCCGAGATCGAGCTCGGCCATGCCAAGAAGCAGCTCTAGGACAAGGAAGGTGAGGAACACCTTATTAAAGTTGTACCTTATGGAAAAGGATTTGGTTGCAAGAAAAAATGACAAGAATAACGTGGGTACTCCAGGGGCTACGAACGAGGTGGCGACCCTGAAGGAGGCGGTGTCCGCGGCTGAACGCAAACGTGCCGAGCGAGAGGAGCAGGAGCCGCGGGTGGCGGAGGTACAGCAAGAGCTTCAGGCTCTCGTGGAAAAACACGAGAGTTTGGAGCGTGACTCGAAGACTCGAGAGTCCGAGCCTGCGTCGGCTCTTGAGAGTGCTAAAGCCGCTAAGGCCGAAGCCCAAAAGGCCCTCCAAGAAATCGAGGCAGTAAAGAAGATAGCGGCGGGTAAGGCATTCTTCATGCAAAGCAAGCATGTAAAAGTGAATTACCTGTTACTTACCCGCATTCGGAGCTCTCCGGGAGTGTTTGCAAATCTGCCCCGTAGCGTGTCCGATGCTGCCACTTTCTACAGAGCCGAGGAGGGGAGCTCAATGGATAAGGTGCTCTGGTCTCAGTATGCTGAGGTCGGACATCCGCTGCCCCTGAGCGACCAGCTGAAGCAGCTGGTCGAGCTCCACAACGTGGCCGAACAGGCCATGAAGGGCCTCATAGTTTGGCTGTGGCCCAAAGAAGCCATGCCTGGGAGCTACTTCGGTCTGGTGCAGCGGCTGGTGGACGCCTGTCCAATGGTTGACGTCATCAAGCACTCCGCCTGCATTGAAGGTGCCCGTCGGGCCCTTGCCCGCGCTAAGGTGCACTGGGGCAAGATGGACGCCGAGAAGCTTGTGACGGACGCGCCACCGCCGGGCAAGGAGTATCGCACGCCTGAGATGTATTATAAGGGTGTCCTGAAGGGTGCCCACATTATTGCGGGTGAATGCTCCAAAGATGTAATTTTTGAGTAGACTCGCATTTTGTTATCATGTGCGCTGAAAACTTTGTTCATATGCGCTAAGCAACGCTTGTTAATTTAAAATTTTACCATCTGTTCGGCCGTTTATCAAATCTGAGAGATGGCAAGTCGTTGGCTTCGGCCCCCATGCCACGAGTGCTGGGGTGTTCGGGATAAACTTGAGCGCTCTTGTTCCCATTTTTGGGTCCTTCTAGGGAGGCGCTCAACACAACGAACGAGGCAACCGGACTTATAATGCTTCAACACTCTCACTTAGACATAGAATTCTATAACTTTAAATTTCGGCGATGCCCCTAGTGTTCGGAAGGCCGATTTCGGGGCGCTATCCACGCCTGGGCCAGACAAAGCCGGTTCCTCGCTCTAAGCGGCATAAGTCTTTAGGGACTCGAAATAACCTCTCGAACAGCGACCGGCTCTCGCCCTATCATGACGGTCAGTTTTAGCTTTCTCCACTGAGGTGCTCACCCAGCTCAACTAGGGCACAATCGCAGTGGTTCTCCCGGCACTACCTTAGCCAATATAACGGAACGTAAGGTACCAAAACAAGGGAGCCGGGCAAACCCAACTATTGACCCAAGACATGATTCGGAGCCGATGCATATAATGCTACAAGTTCGGGGTGCCGCACTTGTGAAAGTGTTCGGACTTATCACACCATAATATGGGGAACTTAATCCCCTGGTGTATTTAGCCGTACCAAAGTGTACGGATGCAACATGTCATAAGTGAACATATGTATAAAAAAGAAATGCAATGGTAGGCAAAAAGCGATGCATTGTTTATTCAAAAAAATACTGCCATGAATGCAAAACGATACAAATAGTGTGATAAGCAAGGGGTGGGACTATTTAACATGTCCCCCTCGAGGGGTAGGCTGCGGAATGGTGTATAAAACAGGTATAATGCTCGTAATGGAGACCACCTGGATACTCGTCGTAGCTTTTCTGCTTCCCTGGCTGTTGTATCGTGAGTTCGGCGGGTCTACTGCCGGACAGGGCTTCTGGTAAACGGAGTCATGAGGATAAGAAAAAAAAGAAGAAAAAAGGATGACACATTTGGGAGCCCCTGGTGTGGTTGAGCCGCACTCTGGGCCTGCCGTGGTCGTGCCCCTCCCCCTATGCCCATGGTATCTCCAGAGCGATGTGATGTACGCGTGGTACTGGTCTCGCAATTTTGCGAGGGCTGGGGTTGGGGCCGCATTGCTCCGCGTGCTCGGAATGTGCCAGGTGGTCTTGTTGTAGGTTACTCCGGGTGCGCTTGACGGTGTCCGGTCGCTTAGCAGCCGGACTCGAGAATTGCCTTAAGAGGCTACTCTGAACTTCCGCCACGAGGGCCGCTGTATGCTCCTCCGTTCGGAGAGAGCATTCGGTGTTTCCGTTGACCGTGATGACTCCTCGAGGGCCTGGCATCTTGAGCTTGAGGTATGCGTAGTGCGGCACCGCATTGAACTTTGTAAACGTGGTTCTTCCGAGCAGTGCATGATAGCCACTGCGGAATGGGACTATGTCGAAGATTAACTCCTCGCTTCGGAAGTTATCCGGGGATCCAAAGACCACTTCAAGTGTAACTGGGCCTGTACAATTGACCTCTACACCTGCAATGACGCCTTTGAAGGTCGTCTTTGTGGGTTTAATCCTTGAGGGGTCTATGCCCATCTTGCACACTGTATCCTGATAAAGTAGGTTCACGCTGCTGTCGCCATCCATCAGGACTCTAGTGAGGTGAAATCCGTCGACGATTGGGTCTAGAATGAATGCAGCGAATCCGCCGTGGCAGATGCTGGTGGGGTGGTCCCTTCGATCAAAAGTGATCGCGCAGGAGGACCATGGATTGAACTTTGGGGCGACTGGCTCCATCACAGATACGCCCCTCGAGCGCATGCTTCCGCCTCCCTTTGGGTATGTGGGTTGCGATATCATGTTCACCGTCCGCACTTGTGGGGGGGAAACCCTTCTGTCCTCTATTGTTCGGCGGCCGGGTCTCTTCCTCGTCATCACTATGCAGCCCCTTGTCATTTTTTTCGGCAATTAACTTGCCTGCCTGCTTGAATACCCAACAATCCATGTTGGTGCGATTGGCTGGCTTTTCGGGGCTGCCGTATATCTGGCACGAGCGGTCGAGTATTCGGTCCAAATTGGACGGACCCAGAGTAGTTCTTTTGAATGGCTTTTTCCGCTGACCGGGTTTGGAGCCTCTGAATCCGGCGTTAACTGCCGTATCTTCACTATTATCGCCGTTAATGCGGCGCTTGTGCTTATTGCGACGCGACCTGCCATTGCTGTCCTTGATATCGGGACTACCAGAATTTTTGGTGAGGTTGTTACTGCAGGCTAGCCAGCTTTCCTCTCCCGCCCAGAAGCGGGTCATGAGTGATGTGGGGGCTGGCATTGATTTCGGTTTTTCCTGTCCTAGGTGCCAGGCAAGCCACTCATCGCAGATGTTGTGTTTGAAGGCTGCAAGGGCCTTTGCATCCGGACAGTCGACGATTTGATTTTTCTTTGTTAAGAACCGTGTCCAGAATTGTCTGGCTGATTCGTCTGGCTGCTGAATTATGTGGCTTAGCTCATCGGCGTCTGGTGGTCGCACATATGTGCCCTGGAAGTTATCAAGGAATGCGGCTTCCAGGTCCTTCCAACACCCAATTGATTCTGCTGGCAAGCTGTTAAGCCAATGCCGAGCTGGTCCTTTAAGCTTGAGTGGGTATTTGATGGCGTGAAGATCATCCCCGCGGGCCATGTGGATATGAAGGAGATAGTCTTCGATCCAAACTGTGGGTCTGTTGTGCCATCGTAGGATTCAATGTTCACGGGTTTGAACCCTTCGGGGATTTGATGATCCATTACTTCATCTGTGAAGCATAGTGTGTGTGCGGTGCCTCTGTATTGGGCTATATCACGACGTAGCTCGAGCGAGTTTGTCTACTGTGTTCGGCCCGGCCGGAATTGCTGTATCCGGTGCGACGGTTGTCGTCACGTATCATGGGGCGCCCACGCGATCCGTAGATCGATCTTGATTGTCTTGCCTTATCCTCCAATATGTCTTGCAAGTCCGGCGCATTCACCCGTGGCTTTGTACTTTTCGAGCGATGCTGGGGTGCGGCTTTAGTGGAGGGCCTAGAGGCCTCTCTGTCACGGACACGAGGTGGCCGGTCAGCCTTATTGTGTGCTGGTGATGTAGGTTTATATGCTTCCTCCTCTAATCGGGGCAGCAGCTTGTGCTTGGGGTAGCTTTTGGAGGGGCGTTCGAGTTCATACTCTTCGGCCGCAAGGACTTCAGTCCATCTGTCGGCTAGCAAACCTTGGTCAGCTCTAAGCTGTTGCTGCTTTTTCTTGAGGCTGCTAGCCGTGGCCATAAGCCTGCGTTTGAAACGCTCTTGTTCGACGGGATCCTCAGGCATGACAAATTCGTTGTCGTCGAGGCTTGCCTCGTCTTCGGAGGAAGGCATGTAATTATCATCCTCTTGCTCATTGTCTGCCGCTCTCTCATGAGGGTTGGCTTCTCCATCCTCCTGTGCTGAATCTTGCTGGAGGGGATTGTCTTCGGCACTGTCCGGGGTGTTATTGTCTCCGGTGCCGGAATCTCCATTCTTGCTGTGGCGGGATTTAGAGCGGCGCCGCTGACACCGGCGCTTAGGCTGTTTCTTGGGGTGGTCATCCTCCGCTGTTCCATCGCCATTCCCATCCTTTGGGATGTCCACCATGTATATGTTGTATGCCGAGGTGGCTTTCCAGTGCCCTGTAGGCGCTGGTTCTTGGTCGTCTCCGGCATCGTCGTCCATACCGTCGATGTCTTCGAGTCGAAATCTAGCATGTCGGTTAAGTCATCGGCAAGGCTACGGGTGGGTGGTGGGTGGGCTTTGAATTTCTCCATCATCCGCATCTCAACCGCCCCGACCGTAATCCGCCAGGCTCTCCGATAAAGAGAGATACTTTAGCGAATTCAGATGTCGCCAAAGGCGAGTCTGAAACATGTTCGCAGCGGTGAACTCCATGATCGCGCCCAATCGGATTCGATTGGTAGGGTGCGGAGGTTCGAGTCCGCGAGGAGTCCGCCTCGAGTCACGAGCCGCAAGGGACAGGGTCGGTATTCGCCCATCGCTGTAGAGGTGGCAGCCCCGAGGCGTGTCTAGCCACCCATCCTCGATCGACGCAGATGCCCGAAGTTAAGGGTCACAGCGGACTCTTGCGTCCTCGAGGCACCGTCCGCAGCAGAGCTAAATCATGCCCATCATGACAAGGCGGCGCTGCTGGTGTGGCTCAATCCATCAAGATCAAGTCTCCGCGGATGTCGGCCGATAATTGAATCTTCCAAATCGACCGATGGCGGGCGTAGCTTCGATCTGCTCCAGATGGCTGCTTAATTGGCCCAAGTGCAAAGTCGCCGAATACGAAGATCCGTACGGGGAGAAAAGTCTCTACATGGACTGCATCGTTGTTGATGATCGAAGGAGCCATTGGGCCTATGAGCGACAACACAGAGGAACTCTCAATGAAAGCACCAATGTCGGTGTCAAAACCGGCGGATCCCGGGTAGGGGGTCCCGAACTGTGCGTCTAGGCGGATGGTAACAGGAGACAAGGGACACAATGTTTTTACCCAGGTTTGGGCCCTCTCGGTGGAGGTAAAACCCTACTCCTGCTTGATTAATATTGATGATATGGGTAGTACAAGAGTGGATCTACCACGAGATCAAGGAGGCTAAACCCTAGAAGCTAGCCTATGGTATGATTGTTGTTCGTCCTATGGACTAAAACCCTCCGGTTTATATAGACACCGGAGAGGGCTAGGGTTACACAGAGTCGGTTAAAATGGTAGGAGATCTACATATCCGTATCGCCAAGCTTGCCTTCCACGCCAAGGAAAGTCCCATCCGGATACGGGACAAAGTCTTCAATCTTGTATCTTCATAGTCTTGGAGTCCGGCCAATGATGATAGTTCGGCTATCCGGACACCCCCTAGTCTTGGACTCCCTCACTCGGCAATATCCTTCTTCATTCCTGTCCACTAGAAACTTTCCTTCAAATCCAGATACATCTTGGTGTTGCCTGGGCGAATAGAGTAAGGTGAATCATGAGCCTCCTGAAGAATCAACTTCCTGATCTCCGGGTTATTAGGCACATAGATATGATCCTCAAACCATAAAGTGTCGTGCTCATCCTCACAAAATCCTTTAGCCTTTCCTTTACTCATCCTTTCCCTTATTTCAGCAATCTCCTTGTTCGTCTCCTGGGCTTGTCTGATCTTTACCAACAAAGTGGACTGAATTTCCAATGCTGCAACATAACCTCTCGGAACTATCTCCTGGCGTAGCTCTCGAAGGTCGTCTACTAACTCCTTAGGTAATTCTCCGGTTATGAGCGTGTTAACATAACTCTTGTGGCTCAATGCATCTGCTATGACATTGGCCTTTCCAGGATGATAATGCAATCTCATATCATAATCCTTTATGAGCTCCAACCATCTCCTTTGCCTGAGGTTCAACTCCTTCTGCATGAAGATGTACTTCAAACTCTTGTGATCCGTGTAAACATCACAATGGTTTCTGACGAGAAAATGTCTCCATGTCTTGAGCACATGCACTACGGCTGCTAACTCCAAATCATGCGTAGCATAATTCAACTCATGAGGTCGAAGCTGTCGTGAGGCCTATGAAACAACTCTGCCATCCTGCATAAGCACACCTGCAAGTCCTCGACATGAAGCATCGCAATACACTTGGAAATCCTTGCGTATATCAGGGAGAATCAGCACTGGGGATGTAACCAAACGTTTCTTCAACTCCTGAAAACTGGCCTACCAATCTTCAGTCCATTTAAACTTGGTGTGCTTCTTCAATAACTCTGTCATGGGCTTCGCAATCTTGGAAAAATTCTCAATAAATCTCTGATAATAACATGCGAGTCCAAGAAAACTTCTGATCTCTCCCACTGAGGTGGGTGCAGCCATTTAGTGGCAGAAACAACCTTGGTAGGGTCTTACTGCTATTCCTTCACCGGATATAACATGTCTGAGAAATCCAACTTCCTTCAACCAAAACTCACATTTGCTGAACTTGGCATACAACTGATGTTCCCTGAGCTTCTCGAGAACCAAACACACATGTTCCTTATGCTCTTCTTCATTCTTTGAGTAGACCAATATGTCATCAATGAACACTATGGCGAACTTGTCCAAAAACTCCATGAACACCTTGTTCATCATACTCATGAAATAGTCAGGGGCATTAGTCAAACAAAGTGACATAACTATATACTCATATAGCCCATACCTCGTGGTAAAAGTTGTCTTAGGTATATCCTGCTCTTGGATCTTCAAATGGTGATAACCTGATCGAAGATCAATCTTGGAGAAAACTTTAGATCCTTGCATCTGGTCAAACAAATCATTGATCATCGGCAGAGGGTATTTGTTCTTGATCGTCACCTCATTCAGCGCACGATAATCAACAACCATCCTCAAAGATCCATCCTTCTTCTCAACTAGAAGCACTTGGGCTCCCCAAGGTGATGAACTTGGTCGAATATAACCTTTTTCCAATAACTCCTTAATCTGCTTCTTAATTTCCTCCAGAGCATTTGCGGGCATCTGATACGGTCTCTTTGATATTGGTCCGGTGCCTGGCAATAACTCAATCAAACACTAAATGTCTCAATCCGGTCCCATGCCTGGTAACTCCTCCGGAAATTCATCGGGGTAATCCTTCACCACTGGTACTTCCTCCTGAACAATTCCTGTTAAGGAATTCACCTGAGTCCTCCTCGGCACATGCCTAGATACATGTGATCCTCTTTCCTTCCTGGGTGGTGAGAAGAATTGATTTACTGGCGCAATCGATGTTTCCCTCATACTTGGATAACCAATCCATGCCTAGTATCACATCCAATCCTTGTGACTCCAGGACAATTAGGACGGTTGGGAAAACATGTCTACCAATGGTTACGGGCTAACTTGCTGAACTCATCCATGTACTGTCCCACTGTACGACTTCCTTGGTGCAAGTTGTGAAACTCATGCTTCTTCATGCTCATAGCTCCTGCTGAAACATGAGCAGTGCGGAAAGCTTGCTGAAACTGATCCCATGTAACTGTATCAATGGGGGAAGTGGTGGTGAAGTCCTCCCACCAAGATGTTGCGGGTCCATCAAGCTGATGTGCGGCAAAGCGCACTCTCTCGGCATCTGTGCATCCTGTAGTGGTCATCTCTCTTCCAATCTTGTGGAGCCAATCATCTGAAACAATCGACTTGGTGCTGCTAGAGAACACCGGCGGATTCAACCTCAGAAAACGGGCTAGGTTGTCAACATGGGGTGGTGGCGGTGGGTTATTGTTGTTGTTGTCGTTGTTGTTGCCTTGGTTCTCGTTCTGATTCTGAACTAGCATCTGCATCAAGGCATTTTGCTGCTGGATCAACTGGGTGAGCTCCAGTGGGAACACGAATCCGGTGTCACGTCTCGGAGGCATCTGATGGTTAGAAGGGGTGAGAAAACAGAATAGAATAAGGTCTAAGAGAGATTCACTACCCATATGCACATGAGGCAGAAATAATCAATTCACTTCATTCAATATCAATAAAGGTTCACACAAACAGTCTAAACTACGATTACAAATCAATCGATGCCAACTATTTGTAAGAATACTACTAGTAACATGGTGGTCGCCTAGAAATTTTGATCGGAGGAAGACTCCATGATATCTGCTCCAGCTTCATCTACGTAGTCGTCATCACTGTCATCATTTGCATCACTGTTTGTGTCTGTGTCGTCCAAGATGATGTAGTCCTCCGAACGGATCTCCTTTTCAGGTTCTTGCTATTGGTTCTCCACAGGTAGTCCTAGATTCCTCTTCAAATCTTCATGCTTCTCCAGTAGTACAACAATTTCTTCCTCATATCCATCGTGTGTAGACTTGAGTTCCTCTTCTAGCTCGATATTCTTCTTCATGAGCTTCTTGATCTTCTTCATGTTGACGCACAACGGATTCTCGTATCAGCGAATATGATCACCCATATCCTGAATGTAAGATGCAATTGATCCATCCTTCATGGTACGAATTATCTCCCATTCTTCTTCTCGGTGTCCACATATTTGATAGACAGTGTTTTCTAGCTCATTGTGGTACGCTTCACATATTCGTCCAAAAGTGATATGACCTGCCATGCTCTTTCCCAAACTCCAACTTGGTGCGTCCAGGTAGAAATCAATAGGTTCTGTTTTTGGCGCAAATGTCCTCCCAGGTACCCAAACTCTTATCTTCGAGTGCTCCTCTTCCGATAAAGTTGCAGAGAAAGTCCCAGTGAATCTTGGTAGTCCGATGTTCAGATACTTAGTGACTTCCTTCATGTGTCGTCCGAAAGGGGTGTCGTCATCCGGCTGAGTGAAATTATTCCTGGGGTCCGCCATCTATAGAGTAGAAATAGAGGAGAATTAGAAATGAGCAGAGAAGAGAAATCATGTGGCTTATTCTAGTGGTCGCGTCCTACAATCAGCTTGTGCTCTGATACCATCTTGTAGCGACCACGATCCCAATGGACCGAAGTCTCTGTGCTTAAGTGTCATCCCTGGATCGGTAATGCTGACACACAGTACTTGAGGAATTATAGCAGAGTTCAATAACACACTTATTACATCGAGGTCCTCAAAAGAGTATGATTACAAAAATAAAATGGTTGAGGGCCATCTAAACTAAATAACTGCGGAAGCTTCGAAGGCAAATGAGTCCATCAACTCTAACGACATAGTTGAGTGCATGACAACAACCTATCTCATCTTATTCGTCGTCTGAGTAGTCTACAACATGATACGTTGCAGCCGCGTAGGTCAGCACATTGAATATGTTGGCAGAGTTACACTGTAAAGCAATAAATGCAAGAACTATATCTACATGCAATATTTGGCTGGTGGAGGCTCTAAGTTTATGATTTTGCATAAATCTAGCTTTCCCCTACAACAAAGGAATAAATTTATTTTACTACTCCCAAGTTGTACCAATATTTGAGAAGGTTCCTCCAACTCAAATCCCAATTAAGCAAATATCATCATTAAACCCAATTCAATTAATTAAAAGAGTGATGAGATCA
This sequence comes from Aegilops speltoides, assembly GCA_021437245.1. Classification (NCBI taxonomy): domain Eukaryota; kingdom Viridiplantae; phylum Streptophyta; class Magnoliopsida; order Poales; family Poaceae; genus Aegilops; species Aegilops speltoides. The sequence goes on along the minus strand of CM038147.1, from coordinate 438,918,036 downwards.
ACAATAATATCCAATTCCAGATACTCAAGATGTCCATAACCGGGGACACGGCTAACCATGATTAGTTTATACAATCTGCAGAGGTTGCACACTTTTCCCCACAAGACTCGACCGCATTCATGATCGGAAGATCGAGACATAGTCCTTCTAAAGCATTAACTCTCTACTCTGGGCAGACCAGTACACCTACTTTCCCCTACAGCTGCAATCCACCTCTTCGAAAGCTCATACAACTTACTCAACTATGCCAGAGCCCATAATGGCTTGTGGTTGCACATGGAAGTTTCTAGTCATGAAATATCATATGATCCCTTTGAGCCTGGGTGGCGAACCGAGGAAAAATCACACGAGTACTGCAGGATTTTCCAAATGGACAAACACTGGCCCCAATCAATCCACCCAGATGTGTATTAAGGTTGCCACCTTAATGTTATCCAAGATTAATAACTCTCATAACTTCCATGTGTATCACGATCCAATCCCCGTCTAAGAACATGGCTAAGCAATAATAGAGCATAGCGTATATTCCTGGGGTGATCAAAAGGTATTAGGTTCCTACCTCAAGTACTACAACCAAACCACATGTTCCCAATCCTACTCATGCAAATAATTGAGGGGCAAAACTGATGCATAGTAAAAACTAGGTATAGAAGAGTATGATCAAAGTGTAACTTGCCTTGCTGACAATTTGCAAACTCTAGATATTCGTAGTAACAAGCTTCACCCTTCGGGTAATCTAGCATCGACAAATAGTAGCATACATAAGCAATCACTCAAACGAAACAAAGAGAAATCGGGAAAAGTCCAAATCAAACTCGAAACAAGCAAACGACTAAACTAAATAGAAAACAAAACCTAACGACATTATTTTCATCTGGATTAGATCTTAACAGTAGGTACATGTGACTAGCTACGATATGCAAAAAGAATCAACTCAAACGGAGCTACGAAACTCAAGATACAAACGAAACAAGATCGAATACTAATCTGAACTAAAACCAAATTTTAAATTGTCAAAATCATGTTTAAATTGGTTTACTGGAAAGAAGAGATTGTTACGAAGATTTAGGCATTGGTTTCATCTAATTTGGATAAACTAGCAAAAAGTTATGCTAGTTTTAAGATCAGGGGCTAAATCACGAGAAAACTATTCATGGATAGGTCCCTGGCCGAAAATAAAACTAAAAAGAAAAATCTACGGAATGAGCGTTCGCTAACAGAACTAAACGAACAAATTCATCTGTTCAAATAAACTAACAGGTGAACGTTCGTCAAATAACGAATCTAAAATAAATAAAACCGATCTAACCTAAACTGATCTAAAAAACTGAGAAAAACCGAACGGTTGTATACCAGTTAACCGGAATTGAGTGGCGGCGGGAAAAGTCGGCGGCGGCGGCGGATCGGGCTTCGGCTCCAGTGGCGGTTCGGCGGGGTGAGGCGACTCGTGGCGGCGGCGGTAGCGAGCAGCGGCGGCGGTGAAGGCGGGCGGCGGCGCGCTGGGTTTATGGGAGGACAGGGGGCAACGGGGTCGGCATTTAAAGGGGGGCGTCGGGGAGCAGGGGGCGCCGGCGGCGGGTCCGACCCGGCCTCCCCTTGCGGAGTCTGGTGCCAGCACGGAGCGGTGAAGGCGGTTGGCGGCGGCTGGGCTTGGCCTCGGGTCGGCTGGCCTGGCCCAGGAAGAGATTTTTTTTAAACGATTTCCGCGAAGAAAATTCCTAATAAAATATAAATAAAATCCTAAATATTCTAGAAACAATTTTCACCGTCCCTACCTAATATTTGGGACAAGTAAACATTTTTCTGGACTAAATGCAATTATTAAAAATACATATTTTCCTCTAATTCAAATAAAATAGCAAATAAAAATCAAATAAAATAATAATTTGATTTCAAAATTTCTTCTCCAATATTTCTCCTTTGTTTTGAAGAAGTCATATTATCTTCTCTCATTTATTTTTATTGTTTGAAATAATTGGAAAGAAACTATTGAAAATCAAATTGATCCACTTTTCAAATTTGAAACAAATTCAAATATGAAAATTTTGTGAAACCTCCAACACTCTCCTTGGGTACTTGAGTTGCTTAAGATTTCGTGGATCTCAACCAAAATGCAAATAAAATACGATATTCATATGATGATCTATGTATAACATCCAAATTGAAAATTGGGATGTTACATTTCTACCATCCATATTACACTTGTATCACCATCTCTTTCCCGAACTAGTGCACTTATACAATTTTCCGTTGTATTGGGTGTGTTGGGGATAGAAAAGGCTCTTTATTATTCAGTTGCAGGGTTGTTTGAGAGAGACCATCTTCATCCTACGCCTTCGGCGGATTGATAAACCTTAGGTCATCCACTTGAGCGAAATTTGAGACTGTCCTACAAAACTCTGCGCTTGGAGGCCCAACACAAGCCTACAAGAATAAAGGTTGCATAGTTGATATCAATCACCGTCATGATGATTGCCCCGGCGGCGTTCCAGCGCCACCGGGAGAGAGGGGGAGAGAGAGCCCCCCTCCTTCTCCTTCTTGCTTGGCCTCCCCCCTAGATGGGAGGAGGGTTTCCCATGTGGGCCTTGGCCTCCATGGCTGCCAGAGGGCAGAAGCCCCTCCGAGATTGTACCTCTCTCTGTTTCGCGACCCTGTTTCTGGCCAAAAACCATTTCGTATATTTCCAGAGATACGTAACTCCGATTGGGCTGAAATTTTGAGGGGATTTTTATCCGGAAATTATCTTTCTTGCTGCGAAACAAGGGCTCCAATCTACCTACAAGTTTCCCACAAGGCAAGGGGCATGGTCAGGGGGTAGGACGTGCCATGTTGCCTTGTGGAGCCCTCGAGCATCGTATTGCATTGATTCTTCCTCCCAAAATTATATATATTCCAAAATAAATCTCTATAAAAATTTATTGCATTTGGACTTCGTTTGGTGTGGTTTTTCTGTGAAACAAAAAACATGCAAGAAAACATGAACTGACACTAGATTAATTAGTCCATAAAACCATATAAAAGTGCACGAAAACCATAAAAAATTATTGTAAACATGGCATGAATACCTCATAAAATATAAATACGTTGGAGACGTATCAGTATCCCCAAGCTTAATTCCTGCTCGTCCTCGAGTAGGTAAATGATAAATGAAATAATTTATGAAGTGTGAATGCTAGCACAATGCATAAGTTTGATCAATGATACTTTCAAACACTTTTTCTAGCATCATTATATATCATGAATAGTAGCTCATCCCGTAAACCTTCTCATGATAAAGTAGCAAGCTACTCACATGTTAAAGTATAGACCGTAAATTTTTTTGACAACTAACAAAATATGCTCTCAGTCATCAAACAATTGCAACTCATCTTATTTTAGGGAAGGGTATATGTAAGAGTTTGATTTAGCAAATTCCACATACTCAACTATCATTTAGTCTTCAATGATTGCTAACACTCAAAGCATATTTTTAGAACAACCCATTTAGGAAGATAGGGGCTTAATGTTTCGCCTCCCAACCTATTTATCTCAGGGATAATGTCAACAATAATTACTCATGATCACCTATATTCAACTAGATATATGTGCCTGGATCATTCCCTACACATGTTGCGTGCCCACAAGAGAATAAATAGAGCGGAATAGGGATGAATATTACTGACTCTAGCATAAAATAAATATAGAAAAGTGAAAGATAGGCCCTTCGCAGAGGGAAGCAGAGGTTGTCATGTGTGTTTTATCTCTCGATGTGCATGCTCTTAATGGAAAGGAATGTCACTCTATATTGCCCCTTGTGATAGCAACATTTAGGTTGTCATGCGCTTTTCATCTTTGGATGTGCAAACTCTTAATGCAAAGGAACGCCACTTTATTAACCCTTGTGATAGCAACATTTATTATGCGGTCTGTCATTCTTATTTTTCACCATCACAAGTTCATACAAAGCTTATTTTCCCAACCAATAAAAAATCATACAAATTTAGGAGCAATTTTTATTGCTTTTTGCACTAATGACAACTTAATTGAAGGATCTTATTCAATCCATAGGTAGATATGGTGGACTCATGACAAGAAACATGGTTTAAGGGTATTTGGATGCACAAGTAGTATCTCTACTTAGTATGAATTTTTAGTTAGCAAAATATCTTAAGCAAGCGCCACATATTAGAGGATAAATGACAATATAACTTCTATGTGAAAATAAACAAACATAACCCATTATATTGCCTTTCTCCTCCAACGTCCACTACTTCATCAAGCTTGAAAATAATTAACGGGGGCCAACAATCATAGAAAATGTCCAAGATAGTATATTTATATGTGAAGTTTCTCTTCCTTTAATATTCTTTCATGGATTGTTCAAGTGACCAATGCGGTGTTTGCTAACTTTTAATAAATTTTACTAATTATACTTCTTATATGTGAAGTCATTACTCCCCATGGGACAAGCATATAAAGCACATATAATTTCTATTTTTTTGATATTCAATTCTTTCAACAATTTACTATTAGGATATAAGTGAAGAACGAGAGTAAATGACAAACTACTCCAAAAGATATAAGTGAAGATGAATAAGTAGCCAAATAATTAAGTATCTATGTGAGGACGCTCTCTCTCTCTCTCTATCACCTAAAAAATTCATATCTAAGAATTTTATTAAAAAATAAAATAAAAATAGAAGTGTACTCCAAGAATAGAACATATCATGCAAATAACAAGTAAAAACTTAGGCTCAACCAAAACTAACTGATAGTCGTTGATGAAGAAAGGTGGGATGCCTACCGAGGCATCCCCAAGCTTAGTTGCTTCAGACTTCTTGGAAAATTAGCTTTGGGATCCTTGGTCATCACCAAGCTTGATCTCTTGTGTCTCCTTAATTCATATCATATCACTGTTTCTCCTAAATTTTAGAAACTTCATCCACACAAAACTCAACAAGAACTCGTGAGATAAGTTAGTATAAACCAATGCAAAACCTTTTCATTCTCTACTGTAAAAAATAACCAAATTATAATTAAACAATGCATACTAAATGTATCTTCATATTTAACACTCCTATCCTCAAATAGAATCATTAGACAAGCAAACATATGCAAACAATGCAAACATAACAACAATCTATCTAAATAGAATAGTCTCTAAAGGATGAAGGAAAATTCATACTTCATTCAACCCAAAAATTCTAAAAATTTACCATATTAAAGAAAACTTATCATAGCTTAAGGTATCAAAATTTCAATATTTTATCATATATTGACTTTTCTAGAGAATTCAGACAATAATAGAAAATTTTCTATTTTGAAACAGCAACTCATACACTTGCAAAATGAGCATGGTAAAGGCTATACTTGAGACTTATATTGAAATAAAGATACAAAACATTGTTCTATATAATAGCAAGAAAATATCAACAAAAGAAAATGACTCTCCAAGCAAAACACATTTCATGTGACGAATAAAAATATAGCTCCAAGTATGGTTACCGATAATGTTGAAGACAGAAAAGGCGATGCCTTTCGGGGCATCCCCAAGCTTGGACGCTTGGGTCTTCCTTGAATATTACCTTGGGGTGCCATGGGAATCCCCAAGCTTAGGGTCTTTCCACTCCTTATTCTCCTCATATCAATATCACACCCAAAACTTGAAAACTTCAATCACACAAAACTTAACGGAACTTGTGAGATAGGTTAGTATGATAAAGAGCAAATCATTCACTTTGGTACTGTCAATAAAATATACATAATTGTTCTCACATAATGTCTACTGTACCCTATCATTCCTACAATTTATATTGACCTATATAAGCTATAGATGCTATAAAACAAACAAACGATGCATTGAAAACAGAATCTATGAAAAACATAACAGTCTGTAATGATCTGAAGAAAGACCATATTTTTGTAAATCTAAAAATTAGGACATAATAAAATATTTTCATAGTAGTACTATGTAAATTTTCTAAATTGTTCCATGTTCCAGTGAATTATGAAAATTTAAGAACTATAGCAAAAGTTTCTGTTTTTCACGGCACACACCAAACAAACAATTGAAAAATCCTAAAGGTAAATCTTGGCACATTAATTTTATAATACAATGGATTTTAAAAGGGGATAATTTTTTTGAGAAACTTCCATGAAAAATTATACATTGTTTCCATGAACATGAACACAAGTGTTCAAGGTCGACCCTCACTTCTCCAATGCATAGTCTTCCAATCACTTCTGCTTTTGAAAAAGTTTTTAGGTTTCCCTCTATATTTTTTTGTTTCTAAATATTTTAAAAGCACACAACAGAAGAAAATTACTCTCTAAAACTTTTGGGTTGTCTCCCAGACAGCTCTTTCTTTAAAGCCATTAAGCTAGGCATAGAGTGCTCAAGTAATTGATCCGCCTGGATCCCAATGTATATCAAAGCCAATTTTCATTAGCAATGATTTATAATTTGGTAGTGAGCATAAAGCAATATATATCACATAATGACAAAGTCTAACTCTCTTCCTATGCATTGGCATTTCATAAAAGAATAATTCATGCACACAACGTAAAGGTCGATACATAGCATAAGCAGTTTCTAATCATTTTATCGTATTGGAAACATGGAGAGGCAGAGATATAGTTCCGCTCTCATAATAATTGAGAGTAGGATCAGCAAGCACATGCACATTATATTCATCCAAATCATCATGTGTAATATAAAACGCAACCCATCAATATAATCCTTAATAAGAGCAAACTTCTCTGATATAGTGTAGTTAGGAGAATTAGAAAAGATAATAGGACTATCATATGTGGGTAAAATAGAAACAATGTCATTCTTGACATAAGGAACTATAGCAAGTTCATCTCCATAAGCATCATTCATATTGGCATCATGGCCACAAGCATAGCAAGCATCAATATCATTAAAAAGAGATATTTCAAATGAATCCATGGGATCATAGCATTCATCCTTTAGTAAGCACAAAGGGAAATTAAAAAATGTATGGGATAAAGTGTTACTCTCATTAGAAGGTGGGCATGGGTGATTAATCCATTCTTCCTCCATTTGTTCTTTGCTCTCCTCCTCATCATTTTTCATTTAATAAGCTCACAGTTTCAGCAATTTCTTCTTCCATAGTTTCCTGCAAAATATTATTCTCTTCTTGGACATTGGATACTTTCTCAATAAATTCATCAATATATGCATTGTATTTATAATTCTCATAGAAATATTTAAGTATATCATAACTTTCAGATATGTAAAGAGCATCATCACAATCTTCATACTTTTGAAACAAAGATTAATTTCATGACCATCCTTAAAATCAACAAATTCTTCTATTTGTTGCTCACATTATATATACACCATTGGCATAAGAAGCCGAATTTTCATTACCATTAAATTCACATTGAAGGGGAAGCTGTGGATCCTTCATCCTAGAGCAACAAGTAGAATCATACCTCAAGCATAAATTCCAAGCATAGAATTGCAAATAACAATTTGATCCCATAAGTGTTTCCCCTTTTCAGATGATAATCCCTAGAGTATTCAGGTGATCCAAAGTATCTCCCATTATCAAGTTGAATGGAGATTTTTGAGGATTATCAAAGTAGTGTTTAATATTTTCCACATAAAAAGAATCGAGGGTTTTAGGAGGCTCCCCATCTCCATGAGTAGCAAGCACAACTAAATTTTTTTGTATTTTGTGTTCCATATCCACAAATAAGGATAGAGAACAACTTAGAATAGAAAATAAAAATTACTTAGTGATAAAGCAAACAAGCACACACGAGAATGTTCACCCCACGCTATTGCTCGTCGGCAACGGCTCCAGGAAAGGGCCTTGATAAGCCACAAGTATAGGGGGTCGCTTGTAGCATTTTTCGATAAGTAAGAGTGTCGAATCCAATGAGGAACTAAAGGTAGAATTTATATTCTCTTCAAGTTGTATCGACCACTGATACAACTCTATGCACACTTAACGTTCGCTTTACATGGACAAGAATAAAACTACTATGTAGGTGTAATAGGTTAAATTTGCAAGGATAAAACTAGAAGTACTTAGCGAGAATAAAACTACGAGTAATTTGTAAGATAATAAAAATTAGTTGTTTAGTAGAAATCTTTTTGTAACACAAGAGGAATATTTGTCCCTAGGCAATTGATAACTACAAAGTTAATCATTATTTCAATTTTGTATGAGGGAGAGGCATGAGCTAGCTTACTTTTCGTACTTGGATCATCTATACCTCTGTACCTACTAATAAAAGAAATAGGTATTATTAGTCCACTTTGCTATTTTATAGAAAACCCCCTAATGTTTCTGACATTAAACCTATAGTACATATCAAATGTTTTTTAAAATACTCATATGTTCTAAACCGTCACTCGAAATTTAACATGTTATATATGGAATTTGATTAGAAAATAATGTACAATCTGAATATGATGTTATTTTACCTGTTAAGAATTTTAAAAAAATACTATATAGGCTGCAATGTTAATCAACAATGCATTATCTGTCTTTTTTCATACCGGTACTGATTCAGATTGGGGATGAACACCTCAGCAAAATCCGGATTGGACATGAACTTGAAGATAAAGTTGCTACAGACACCCAATAAATAAGGATACGCATGTCAAGAAATAAAAGAAGAACCCAATAAAGATGGGATGTCCGCTATAAAATAAATAAAGAGAAAATGCAGAGGAGATCAGATAAAGATGAGATGTTGCGTTGTTCTCCTATATATAAGAAGAAAAAAGATAGGACATGCATGAAAAAAAATTATAGGAGGCATGCATGAAAAAAAATAAAATAAAACACAAGTTTGATAATATATAAATAGTGATGAAAAACAAGGACCAATATCGATGACATGTATGGGATGAAATACTGATGAAATAGGGGCGCAAGTACTTGCGTCCACAAGAGACCATACAAAAATGTTCTTTTCCAGACAAAAACTCTCTTTTTATGATTAAAAATCATGTATCTTTTTAACAACCTTTTTAACAACTCTTCATGTATTTAAGAAATATGCATGTGAAAAAAGTGTTCAAGAGTTACCCTAAGTTGGTAATTCTTAAAGTGAAAACTGCCATTGATGCTCAAATGTCTCTGTAGTGTGCTAATGTGTCATCGTTTCTTTCTGCCATTTTTCTTTACTCACCCGTAACAACACCCCATTCCGAACATGACATGAGTAAATGAATGATCACTTGCCTGTTTCTTCGTACGGATTAAATCTACATACAAGCCATGTTGAAATAGAACACCTGTAGAATCTTAAACTGCGCTATAAATTCTCAGATTATAGGCCATTTTCGTAAATTAAGAGCGTGTGGTATTTTTTTCTCCCGTTGCAGCGCACGGGCCTTTTTGCTAGTATGCACTTATGCTTGGAACTCTAGCAAGCCTCCGCAAATACTAAAGATCATTAAGGTAAAACCCAACCATAGCATTAAGTAACAAGCCCCCCTTAATCCATACACAACAACCCCCTTACTAGGGTTTAAGATTCTGTCACTCTCGCAACCCACTATAAGCGAATCTTGAACGTATTGCAACACCCTAAATTGGGAATCCCCCATGTGTGCATAGCACGGAAGGCATAATAGGACAACACCAAAATAAACATATACAAGTCTAACCAATCACAATCATCAATCAACCCATAGGACAAAACAAATTTACTCAAACATCATAGGATGGCAACACATCATTGGACACTAATATGTGGCATATCACCATGTTTAAGTTGAGATTACAGCTTGAAGAGAGAGGTTACACCAATGCATAGAGGGGGAGAGGGTTGTTAACGGCAGCAAAGTTGTTGGTGCAGATCGTCGTCACGATGATTTCCCTGACGGCGTTCCGACGCCACCGAGAGAGAGAGAGAGGGGGAGAGAGCCCCCCTCATTCTTCTTCTATCTTGGCCTCCCCCCTAGATGGGAGGATGGTTTCCCCTCTAGACCTTGCCCTCCGTGGCTCCCAAAGGGTAGGAGCCCCTCCGAGATTGGATCTCTCTCTGTGTTTCTCTTCTGTTTCGTGGCCCTGTTTCTGGCGAAATCCGTTTACTATATTCCCAGAGATCCGTAACTCCGATTGGGATGAAACTTTGAGGGGATTTTTATCAAGAAATTATATTCCTTGCGGAAAAATAAGGGTCCAACCAACCTACGAGGTGCCCACAAGACAAGGGGGTGCGACCAAGGGGTAGGTCGCGCCCTGTTGCCTTGTGGATCCCTTGAGCATCGTCTTGCGTTGATTCTTCCCCCAAAAATCACATATTTTCCAAAATAAATCTCTGTAAAATGTTGTCGCATTTGGGCTTCGTTAGCTGTGGTTTTTCTGCGAAACAAAAGGCATGCAAAAAATAGGAAGTTAGTCCATAAAAATCATATAAAAGTGCACCAAAACCATACAAAATTATTATTAGCATGGCATGAATACTTTATAAATTATAGATACATTGGAGACGTATCAGTCACCCCCATGTGTATCTGCCCGAGGGGGAGGCCGATGACCAAGTGTATGCGAGCCTCCACCTCACTCTCCAGGGGCTCCCTCTGGAGCAAGCAATTTGGGTCATCCAGGCCTCTATATTTAAACGTAGCGGACGTCTTGGAGCCAAGAGGATGGATATTCCTATCCATCCAGGTCTTCCCAAGTTGGATGCATGTTAGGTCTCTCTCGCGCATCTCAAAGACCGCCTGGGTCAGGAGGCTGGTCTCTAGCTTGAAATCTATTTTTGAACCCCATTCCGGCCCTTGTCGACTGGGGACATCAGAGAAGACATGCATAGCAACCTCGTAATGACCCTAGGTGTCGTTGGTGGCGTAGAACCACCTATGTTCCCATGGCTCAGGACCATCATTGCCAGGAACCTCAAACAAGCCAGAGTCTGGCCAGAATCGGAGCTCCGCACTACCACAGGAGGGTATCTTACACTACAAAAAAAGACACATAAATGACATTTTGGGACGAACGATAATTGTGACAAAATCCGGTATCATCATAGATGTGGTGGGCTCCTACTTCTATGACAAAAAATCATGAGAGAAAATGGGCTTTTCGTCCTGGGCGGGCCGGAGACGCAGCTGCATGACATTCTTTGGGCTGTCCATGACGGAAAAACCCGTGGTAGAAGTGAGGGCGAGGAAAATATCGGGGTGTGTCCGGTTACGTTGGGTGGTCGGGGCCGAGCGATGCGCGTTTCTCTCGTACACGTACGCGCGTGTGTGCGAGGCGTTGGGCTCTAACTAAACCCGAGCGATGCGTTGGGCTCTAACTGAACCCGAACGATTGCACTACAGGCTACGCATTACTGAACCCGAGCGATCGATCGATGGCTGTTAACTGAACCCGATCGAGCGATTCCTTCGCTACTGCTTCTAACTGAAGCCGATCGATGCTGCCTCTGGATGAACAGTGAGTGTTGTGGGAGGGTTTGGATGAACAGTGAGCGATGGGGGTGGATGAACAGGACCCCGTGGTGTTGCCTCCGGATGAACAGGACCCCGATCGACCAAGCCGGTTGGGCTGGATGAACAGGACCCTGTGGAGGGATGGATGAACAGGACGATCCCGTGGAGGGCTAGATGAACAGTAGACTATGGAGGGGTGGATGAACAGTAGCCCGTGGAGGGGTGGTTGAACAGGAGCCCATGGAGAGGGGTGGTTGAACAGTAGCCAGTGGAGTAGCGCGTGGTGGAGGCTGGATGAACATGAGCCCGTGGATGAACAATCGCAGGTGGAGGCTGGAGGAGGTCGACGGTGGATGAACAGTAGCCCGTGGAGGCTGTAGGAGGTCGATGATGGAGATGAACAGTATCCCGTGGAGTCCTGCTTGCGGCACGCCACACCCTCCCGATGAACAGACCCCTGCTTGACCAGAAGCGCCCAACACAAGTCCGCTTTAAATGCTTTTTGCGGTATGCCACACCCTCCCGATCAACAGACCCGCTTTCGACCGTAGGAGGTCCAACACAAGTCTGTTTCCTCCGTTTTGTGGTATGCCAAACCCTTCCCGATGAATAGGATCCTGTTTCGAACATGGCCGGTCGAACACAAGGTCATTTCCTTCGTTCTGCGGTACGCCATGATACGTCCATTTTGCATCATGCTTTTATATCAATATTTATTGCATTATGGGATGTTATTACACATTATATCTCAATACTTATGGCTATTCTCTATTATTTTACAAGGTTTACCATGAAGAGGGGGAATGTCGGCAGCTGGAATTCTGGCGGGAAAAGGAGCAAACATTGGAAACCTATTCTGCACTGCTCCAAAAATCCTGAAACTCCATGAAACTTATTTTGGAATTAATAAGAATTATTGAGCGGAAGAAATACCAGAGGGGGTCCACACCCTGGCCAGGAGGGTGGGGGGCGCGCCCACCCCTACCGGCGCCCCTGCTCATCGGGCCCCGGTGGCCATCCGTGTCCATCTTCGCTATATGAAGGCTTTTACCTGGAAAAATCATGGTCAAGCTTACGGATTTAAACTCCGCCGCCACGAGGCGTAACCTTGGCGGAACCAATCTAGTGCTCCGGCAGAGCTGTTCGGCCGGGAAAACTTCCCTCCGGGAGGGGGAAATCATCATCATCGTCATCACCAATGATCCTCTCATCGGGAGGGGGTCAATCTCCATCAACATCTTAACCAGCACCATCTCCTCTCAAAACCCTAGTTTATCTCTTGTATCCAATCTTGTATCAAAACAACAAATTGGTACATGTGGGTTCCTACTAGTGTTGATTACTCCTTGTAGTTGATGCTAATTGGTTTACTTGGTGGAAGATCATATGTTCAGATCCTTAATGCATATTATTACTCCTCTGATTATGAACATGAATATGCTTTGTGAGTAGTTACGTTTGTTCCTGAGGACATGGGTGAAGTCTTGCTATTAGTAGTCATGTGAATTTGGTATTCATTCGATATTTTGATGAGATGTATGTTGTCTTTCCTCTAGTGGTGTTATGTGAACGCTGACTACATGACACTTCACCGTTACTTGGGCCTAGAGGAAAGCATTGGGAAGTAATAAGTAAATGATGGGTTGCTAGAGTGACAGAAGCTTAAACCCTAGTTTATGTGTTGCTTCATTAGGGGCTGATTTGGATCCATATGTTTAATGTTGTGGTTAGGTTTACCTTAATACTTCTTTTGTAGTTGTGGATGCTTGCAATAGGGGTTTATCATAAGTGGGATGCTTGTACAAGTAAGGGCAGTACCCAAGCACCGGTCCACCCACATATCAAATTATCAAAGTACCGAACGCGAATCATATGAGCGTGATGAAAACTAGCTTGACGATAATTCCCATGTTTCCTCGGGAGCTCTTTTCTCATTATAAGAAATTGTCCAGGGCTATCATTTGCTACAAGAAGGATTGGGCCACCTTGCTGCACTTTATTTACTTTATTTACTTGTTACTCATCACAATTTATCTTATCACAAAACTATCTGTTACCTACAATTTCAGTGCTAGCAGAGAAAACCTTACTGAAAACCGCTTATCATTTCCTTCTGCTCCTCGTTGGGTTCGACACTCTTACTTATCGAAAGGACTACGATAGATCCCCTACACTTGTGGGTCATCAAGACTCTTTTCTGGCGCCATTGCTGGGGAATGTAGCGCTTTTGGTGAGTGGAACTTGGTAAGGAAACATTTATATAGTGTGCTGAAATTTTCTGTTATTTGTCTCTATGGAAACTAATCCTTTGAGGGGCTTGTTTGGGGTATCTTCACCCCAACCAGAAGAGCAAAGAGTTGATCCTCAACCTACTGAACTTTATGAAAATATTTACTTTGAGATTTCTTCAGGTATGATAGAAAAACTACTAGCTAATCCATTTGCAGGAGATGGAACATTGCATCCCGATTTACACCTTATCTTTGTGGATGAAGTTTGTGGATTATTTAAGCTTGCAGGTATTCCCGATGATGTTTTCAAAAGGAAGGTCTTCCCTTTATCTTTGAAGGGAGATGCATTGACATGGTATAGGCTATGTGATGGTACGAGATCTTGGAATTATAAGCGATTGAAGTTGGACATATTACATTTAAAGAAAAGACTGTCACTTATAGTGATCCTGTTGTTCCTACTACTTATGTTGAGATACTCCTTTTCTTGTTAGGATAAAGCATCATGCTAAAACTTCGGCTGTTGTTCGTAAGAATTATACTAGGACTTATACACCTCCTAAGCAAATCAAAGTTGAACCTAGTATTACTATGGTTAAAGATCTCTTGGATGATGATTTAAATGGGCATGTTATTTATTTCTGTGGTGAGACTGCTAATATTGTTAAACCAGATGCTAAGATTCATAGACCTGTTGTAGGCATGCCTGTTATTTCTATTAAAATAGGAGATCATTGTTATCATGGCTTATGTGACATGGGTGCTAGTGCTAGTGCAATACCCTATGACTTATATAAAGAAATTATGCATGATATTGCACCCGCTGAAATAGAAGATATTGATGTTACTATTAAGATTGCTAATAGGGACACCATTAAACTAGTTGGGACTGTTAGAGATGTTGAAGTCTTGTGTGGGAAGGTTAAATATCCTGTTGATTTTCCTGTTCTTGGTTCCCCACAAGATGACTTTTGTCCCATTATTTTTGGTAGACCCTTCTTGAATACTATTAATGCTAAGATTGATTGTGAAAAGGATACTGTTACAATTGGCTTAGAGGGTATGTCTCAAGAGTTTAATTTTGCTAAGTTTCGTAGACAACCTCATGATAGAGAACCACCTAGTAAGGATGAGATTATTGGTCTTGCTTCTATTGTCGTGCCTCCAACTGATCCTTTAGAAAAAAATATTTGCTTGACCATGAAAATGATATGTTTATGAAGGAAAGAAGGGAAATAGATGAAGTGGTCCTTAAATAGGAACCTATGCTGAAACACAACCTTCCCTTTGAAATTCTTGGGGACCCCCTCCACCCAAGGGTGATCCCGTGTTTGAACTCAAACCATTACCTGATAATGTTAAGTATGCTTATCTTGATGAAAACAAAATATATCTTGTTATTATTAGTGCTAACCTTTCATAGCAAGAAGAAGAAAGATTATTGAAAACTCTGAAGAAGCACCGTGCTGCTATTGGATATACTCTGGATGATCTCAAGGGCATTAGTCCCACGTTATGCCAACACAAAATTAATTTGGAGGACAATGCCAAACCAGTTAGAGATCCTCAACGACGATTGAATCCCAAGATGAAAGAAGTGGTAAGAAAGGAGATACTAAAGCTCCTTGAGGCAGGTATAATTTATCCCGTTGCTGATAGTGATTGGGTAAGCCATGTCCATTGTGTTCCTAAAAAGGGAGGTATTACTGTCGTTCCTAATGATAAAGATGAATTGATCCTGCAAAGAATTATTATAGGTTACAGGATGGTAATTGATTTTCATAAATTAAATAAAGCTACTAAGAAAGATCATTACCCTTTACATTTTATTGATCAAATGCTAGAAAGACTATCCAAACACACACATTTTCTGCTTTCTTGATGGTTATTCTGGTTTCTCTCAAATACCTATGTCAGCTAAGGATCAATCGAAAACTACTTTTACTTGCCCTTTTGGTACTTTTGCTAATAGACGTATGCCTTTTGGTTTATGGAATGCACCTGCTACCTTTCAAAGATGTATGATGGCTATATTCTATGACTTTTGCGAAAAGATTTGTGAGGTATTCATGGATGATTTGTCCGTTTATGGATCCTCTTTTGATGATTGCTTGAGCAACCTTGATCGAGTTTTACAGAGATGTGAAGACACTAGTCTCGTCTTGAATTGGGAAAAGTGCCACTTTATGGTTAATGAAGGCATTGTCTTGGGGCACAAGATCTTTGAGAGATGTATTGAAGTTGATAAAGCTAAAGTTGATGCTATTGAAAAAATGCCATGTCCCAAGGACATAAAAGGTATAAGAAGTTTCCTTGGTCATGCCGGTTTTTATAGGAGGTTCATTAAGGACTTTCCTAAAATCTCTAGGCCTCTGACTAATTTATTGCAAAAAGATATTCCTTTTGTCTTTGATGATGATTGTGTAGAAGCATTTGAAATACTTAAGAAAGCTTGATCACTGCACCTATTGTTCAGCCACCTGATTAGAATTTACCCTTTGAAATTATGTGTGATGCTAGTGATTATGTTGTAGGTGCTATTCTAGGGCAAAGAGTTGATAAGAAATTGAATGTTATCCAGTATGCTAGTAAGACTCTTGATACTACCCAGAAAAATTATGCTACTACTGAAAAAGAGTTCATAGCAGTTGTGTTTGCATGTGATAAGTTTAGACCTTATATAGTTGATTCCAAAGTTTTTATTCACACTGATCATGCTACTATTAAATATCTTATGGAAAGAAAGATGCTAAGCCTAGACTCATTAGATGGGTTCTCTTGCTCCAAGAATTTGATTTGCATATTATTGATAGAAAGGGAGCTGAGAACCCGTTCTATGCATAACTTGTCTAGGTTAGAGAATGTTCTTGATGACCCACTGCCTATTGATGATAGCTTTCCTGATGAACAATTAGCGGTCGTTAATGCTTCTCGTACTACTCCTTGGTATGCTGATTATGCTAATTACATTGTTGCTAAATTTATACCCCCTAGTTTCACATAACAGCAAAAGAAAAAGTTATTTTATGATTTAAGACATTACTTCTGGGATGACCCACACCTTGATAAAGGAGTAGATGGTGTTATTAGACGTTGTGTACCTGAGCATGAACAGGAACAGATCCTACACAAGGGTCACTTTGAATCATATGGAGGACACCACGCTGGAGATAGAACTGCACATAAGGTATTGCAATCCGGTTTTTTATTGGCCTACTCTCTTCAAAGATGCTCGTAAGTTTGTCTTATCTTTTGATGAATGTCAAAGAATTGGTAGTATTAGTAGACATCAGGAAATGCCTATGAATTATTCTCTTGTTATTGAACCATTTGATGTTTGGGGCTTTCATTATATGGGACCCTTTCCTGCCTCTAATGGTTATACACATATTTTAGTTGCTGTTGATTACATTACTAAGTGGGTAGAAGCTATTCCTACTAGTAGTGCCGATCATAACACTTCTATTAAAATGCTTAAAGAAGTTATTTTCCCGAGGTTTGGAGTCCCTAGATATCTTATGACTGATGGTGGTTCACATTTTATTCATGGTGCTTTCCGTAAGATGCTTGCTAAGTATGATGCTAATCATAGAATCGCATCTCCTTATCATCCGCAGTCTAGTGGTCAAGTAGAGTTGAGAAATAGAGAGCTCAAGTTAATTTTGCAAACGACTGTCAATAGATCTAGAAAGAATTGGTCCAAAAAACTTGATGATGCATTATGGGCCTATAGAACTGCATAAAAAATCCTATGGGTATGTCTCCATATAAGATGGTTTATGGAAAAGCTTGTCATTTACCTCTAGAACTTGAACATAAAGCATATTGGGCTATTAAAGAGCTCAACTATGACTTCAAACTTGCCGGTGAGAAGAGGTTATTTGATATTAGCTCACTTAATGAATGGAGAACCCAAGCTTATGAGAATGCCAAGCTATTCAAAGAAAAAGTCAAACGCTGGCATGACAAAAGGATACAAAAGCGTGAGTTTAACGTAGGTGATTATGTGTTATTATTCAACTCTCGTTTAAATGTTTTTTGCAGGAAAACTTCTCTCTAAATGGGAAGGTCCTTACGTTATCGAGGAGGTCTATCGTTCTGGTGCCATAAAAATCAACAACTTCAAAGGCACAAGTCCAAGGGTGGTTGTCGCGGCCGATGGGTGGCGCGGCACCTATGGGGCCGGGGCCCCTTTGTGTGTTCGGTACGGGGGCGGAGGCTGCGCGGAGAGCAGATCGAGGCGATGCACGCGGGGGATTTTTACCCAGCTTCGGGCCGCGATGGTCGCGTAAAACCCTACTGCTGCATTGTGTTGTATTAGATCTTGCTCAAGAATGCGAGCCAACGGTGGAGTGGCGAATGATCCCTCGCTAGAGTAGCGAGTCGCGGAACCCCTTCTACGTTGTGCATGGGCCTCCTTTTATAGGGCAAGGGGTCACCGACAGGTGTCAACGTGAGGTAGAGGGGTAAAACGTAAAGAGGTGGTAGCTGGAACAGTCGCGGAACAAAGGCAGCTACAATGGATTCTACCTACTTTTGACAGAGGGGACAAGAGCATTGAATGCCGTCGCCGCCGCCCCAAAAGCTCCCGCCATTGCGTCTCCTTCGCCACGGCGGCGGCCACCACCGTGGAGTGCCACCGCATTCCTCATGCAAAGACAGCCCACCGCCACGCGCCTCTCGAGAAGGCCGGAGGCGACGCTGGGCGATGAGCTGGAATGCGGCACGCAGATAGCTCTCCCGGCAAGCACCTTGCCGGGCTTTGATCTTGCCGGGCCCGGGCTTGTCGGGCTTTATGACTTGCCGCCTCGGTCCTCGCCGGGCGCGCGCGCCGAGGCGTGTCTTCGTGATGTGATCTTCTAGTCCTCCCGACGAGCTCCTCTCGCCGGGGATCTGCAGGAATAATGTAGCCTTGAGCCTGGAATGGCCTTCCCGGCAAGATCCTCTTGCCGGGGTCTTGAGCTTCTGCCTTGTACACTTTGTTCTTGAATGGCTTGGTGTGGAGCGGAGATGGTCTCCGGCAAGCATTTGGTGGATCTGGCTGCGGGGAGCTGGGGGTGCCCGTGCACAAGTTGGGGTACTGAGGTACCCCTACCTTAGTACACCGACAGGAGCCCCCAGGCCTGGGCCATACACGGTGCCGAGCGCTGTTGGGCCAGGCCCAAGACAGTGCACGGGCGCACGAAGCCCATGGCCCGCCGAATCTGCTGCTGCATCTGTCGCCTCCCCTCCCGCAACGGCACGCGTCGATTGCGGCGTCGTGGGACAGGTGGGCGGCGCATGCAGTCTTTAAGGCGTCCACCCCGTGATCGTGGCGGAGAGCGGGGTCGCTTCACCCGTCGCTCCGGCTCCGCTTTTTCGCCACGCGGCCCCCATGCATGGGGGTCGTGGGCGGCGAAGGTGGGAGACCGAGCCGTCACGGGGCGGAGAGGGCGAGTCGGCCCCGCTCCTCTGGCCTCCTTGCTTTCTGATTGGTCGAGCGGGGCGGTTGAGCCCCCACCTCGCCTCTTTAAAAGGGGCGAAAGGGAAGCACAATGGCCACACTCATCCACTTCTCCTTTCATCTTCATCTTCTGCTCTTCTCACCACCATGGAAGGAGGGAACCCCGGCTCTTCGACGGTGGCGGCGCTGGTCGCTTCGGCAGCGCACCATTCCCCATCCTGCTCCCGCAGGCGGAGCCGCCACGAGAGGGAGAGGGAGGGGCGTGGCTGCTGATCGAGGCCGAGGGCGTGGCCGAGGCGGTCGAGGAGAGGCGGTCGCGGTGAAGAGCCTCCCGCCTCCTCCGGCGTCTCCTTCGCCTTCCCCGACAAGCTCCTCTTGCCGGTCTCCTCTCCCGCAAGCTTATCTTGCCGGGGCTCTTGACCTACCTCCCAACTCCCGAACAGAGAAACAGGAGAGGGATCACGGCACCTTATCTTTTCAAATTGTAAGCCCTCGGGCATTTAGCTGTATTTAAGAACTTGTAATCCTCTTCATCATGTTTTTCATCCTCTATGGACTTGTACTAAATTGGATGTTTTTAATGAAAAGAGGGAAAGCTTGCCGACTGAGTCTTTTACTTGATCAAGTGCCTTGTGTGTTCTTACGCTATCGGGAGCTTGCCGGGCGAACACGCTTAGCGATCATGGGACAGCCCGCCGGTGGTGTCGCTTCCGCAAGCAACCTCGCCGGGCGATTCTGACGCCTACCTTGCCGAAAGGCTCGAAAGCAAGATAGGTGCAGCGCACACTTGTGCTTGTTGAGCGGACTCGGAAACAAACCAAGTACGCAACTGGGCCACGACTCGGCTCCTCCACGTACGGGTTTTTACAAGACACGATCGTTCAAAGACGCAGTCCCGCGTCTCCCGGTCCATGAGAGGATGCATGATGAGGGATGAGAAACTTATCTGAAACCGCAGCCCCCGGCAACACTAGCTCGCCGGAGACGAATCTCGATGCTCGCAGCCCCCAGCGAGGCTGGCTCGCCGAAGAAGAACCTTGGCATCAACAGCCCCCGGCGACCCTGGCTTGCCGGGCCCCAGGCGCGGGTGTGATCTTTTGGTTCCTTCTTGTTGCTGCAATTTTAGCCATGAAAATAGCTGAGGTAGATATGCAATTGCTCGACGCACATGTATGTGCATGTGTATATAAATCTTGACTAGGCAATACGATGCCGGGCTTTGTCCTTCAGATGTTTGTACTTCACGCTCTTGGGGAGCTTGCCGACGAACACGCTTGCCGCGGACAGCCCGCTGGTGGTGTCGCTTCCGCAAGCAACCTTGTCGGGCCATTATGACGCTTAACTTGCTCGAGCGTGGCTCGAAGCAAGATAAGGGTGCTGCAGCACACTTGTGTTTGTTGAGCGGACTCGAAACAAAACAAGCACGCGAATCGGGCCACGACTTGGCTCCTCTTGCGCCCAAGTCTCACATACGGACGACATTTCACGGCATGACTCGCCACGTTATACCCTCCGCCCTACACCCTTTGTGTGCTTTCACCCCACGCTTCTAGGTAACTTGCGGTGCTCAACACGCTTGCTGAGTGCGGAACGCCGCAGCCCGCTTGGTGGTGTCGCCCGCAAGCAACCTTGCCGTGTCTGGCCGCGACGCACTTAACTTGCTGAGCAGGCTCGAAACGAAACGAGAGCGCGAAGCTGGTCGCGGCTTACTCTTAACTCGTTGAGCGTGTTCGAAGCGAAGTAAGGGTGCGACCATCCACAAGCAGGCTCCTCCGCGCACAGGTTTCGCGTACAAAGGACGAATGCGCGAGGGGTATAACATATAAAAGTATGAAATTAAAAGAGTGCTCTGCACGAAGGCTCGAGCGACTTAGCTTTTCTTTTTTCTTTGCCGCTGGTGGAGCTCAATGGTGTGTCCATGGCGGCGCGCTGGGCGCCCGGGAGGCGCGCTTGCCGGGACGAACACCAAAGTTGTCTGCACCGGGCTTACTGCGCCCCGAGGAGGTACGCTTGTCGGATGGGGCACCAGAGCCGTCCTTGTCGGACTTAGAACTCGATGGCGCGTCCTTCGACGACATCGTAACGCTCCAGGGATATGCGCTTGCCGGGGCCGAGGGGAGCGGGAGCGAGCGGTGCGAGGAGCCGGGTATACTCGGGCCCCTAACAATGTTAAAGGGGAGCAGAGCCCTGCCTCGACCTCTTTCGCTTTACTCATGCATGGACGGCAGTCCGGAGCGTCCCGCGAGCCCCCTGCTTGCTCTTGCCCCAGCTGGCGGATACCACCTTCTCGTGGTATGGTGCCGCTGGGCCGCTATATCTGCCGGAGGGACGCGATCTACGGAGGCCGAGGCGCGTCCTCCGCCCTGCCCTCGATCTCGTGGCACCGCGAGCGCCGCCGGTGTCCACCTTCCTCCGCGTCTCCTCCGCCCGCCGTTGGCTCGGTGGCGGCGGGAAGACGGAGATGGGTCTCGCGACTCAAGCTCTCGCCTTGAGGCCATGACGCAGCTTATCGGCGAAGCTGCTGATGAAGCCGGAGAGGTTGATGAAGAGTCCGGCGCGCTAACGCCGGATCAGGTTCGCACAACCTCGACGCGCTTCTACCGGCGCGCCGCCAGAGATGTCGCGGCCGATGGGTGGCGCGGCACCTATGGGGCCGGGGCCCCTTTGTGTGTTCGGTACGGGGGCGGAGGCTGCGCGGAGAGCAGATCGAGGCGATGCACGCGGGGATTTTACCCAGCCGGGCGCGATGGTCGCGTAAAACCCTACTGCTGCATTGTGTTGTATTAGATCTTGCTCAAGAATGCGAGCCAACGGTGGAGTGGCGAATGATCCCTCGCTAGAGTAGCGAGTCGCGGAACCCCTTCTACGTTGTGCATGGGCCTCCTTTTATAGGGCAAGGGGTCACCGACAGGTGTCAACGTGAGGTAGAGGGGTAAAAACGTAAAAGAGGTGGTAGCTGGAACAGTGCGGGAACAGTGCAGCTACAGTGGATTCTACCTACTTTTGACAGAGGGGGACAAGAGCATTGAATGCCCGTCGCCGTCGCCCCAAAAGCTCCCGCCATTGCGTCTCCTTCTGCCACGGCGGCGAAGCCACCACCGTGGAGTGCCACCGCATTCCTCATGCAGCATGCCCACCGCCACGCGTCTCGGAGAAGGCCGGAGGCGACGCTGGGCGATGAGCTGGAATGCGAGCACGCATAGCTCTCCCGGCAAGCACCTTGCCGGGCTTTGATCTTGCGGCCCGGGCTTGTCGGGCTTTATGACTTGCCGCCCCGGGTCTCGCCGGGCGGCGCGCCGAGGCGTGTCTTCGTGATGTGATCTTCTAGTCCTCCCGACGAGCTCCTCGCCGGGATCTGCAGGAATAATGTAGCCTTGAGCCTGAATGGCCTTCCGCAAGCTCCTCTTGCCGGGTCTTGAGCTTCTGCCTTGTACACTTTGTTCTTGAATGGCTTGGTGTGGAGCAGAGATGGTCTCCGGCAAGCATTTGGTGGATCTGGCTGCGGGGAGCTGGGGGTGCCCGTGCACAAGTTGGGGTACTGAGGTACCCCTACCTTAGTACACCGACAGTGGTGAACGGTCAAAGAATTAAACATTGTATATCAGGTAATCCCATCAATGTCGAAACTAATATTATTGAAACCGTAACCCCGGAGGAATACATAAGGGACACTTTCCAGAATGTTCCAGACTCCGAAAAGGAATAGGTATGTGGTACGGTAAGTAAACTGACTCCAAAACAATTCTAGTGGCAATTTTTATTAGTTTTGGAATGTTTAAGAATTTTAGGAAGAAAGAAGTGGTCCGGGAAGGACACGAGGCCTCCACGAGGGTGGAGGGCATGCCCACCCTTCTTGGGCACGCCCCCTATCTCGTGGACACCTCGTGTGCCTCCCGGACTCCGTTTTCTTGCACGTTACATATTTTTGTTGGTAAAAATTCATTATATAATCTCTCGAAGGTTTTGACCACTGTATCATGCAAATATCCTCTGTTTTCATTTCGAGTTGTTCTTGTTGCAGATTAAGAGCAAGATGTCTTCTCGGGAGTTAGTCGGGGAGAGTCGGGTGTCTCACCCAACACCAGGTCCAGGATTAAATAGCGATGCTTATCACTTTGGACCATCAACGGAGGATGAGATGGAGGCCGACTTGAAAAGGATAGATGCCATGGAGGAAGATCAAGAAGTTACCTCTCGTCTCCAAGCAGAATTCATGATGGGGGAACTACATAGCTCGGCTATTCCAAATTCGGTCATCCCTTCCAACTTTAGATTTCTTTCTTATGAAAATATGAAGAAGAGCGTCACTTGTTCTCCAGAAGCTATGCAGCATCCATGGTAAAGGGATCTTTAACCGTTACGGGCAAGCTCCGTAAAGAAATTATCGACCTCAAACAACAAGTCAATAAGCTCGAGGAGGAGAACCATATCCTGAGGGGCATCATTTCCAAGAAGATCATAACACCAACCGTGAAGAAAGAGACATAATCACATGGGTATGGGCAGTCCCCTTGGCAACTGCAAAGCTTGGGGGTATCATATCACCATCACACTCCTATCTTTACCGTTTTATTTAGTTCGATCCTTTTAGTAGTATCTTCATCTAGTAGATTGAAGTTTTAGTATCAAGTAGTTTTGAGTTTTGCTTTGTGATCTCTTTATGTACTCGAGTCCGTGAGCTATCTATAATAAAGATTTGTGTTGAGTCAAGGGCTTTGCTATGTTGCTATGATCTTGAGAAAGTAGAAAGAATAAAAGAGTTCATATTGATCTTATGGATAGTAATGACTTCACACATAGAAAGTATGAGGCATAAAAGTTGTTGAGAGTTGATAAACATAGTTTTGGTCATCGTTGCAATTAATAGGAAGTAAACAGGAAAGAGAGGTTCGATACAAATATATTATCTTGGACATCTTTTATGGTTGTGAAGCACTCATTAAGTATGAGATGCTAAAAGAGTTGACGTTGGACAAGGAAGACAACATAATGGTTTATATTTTCTCACATCTCAGTTCAAGTATATTATCATTGACCTTACAAACATGTTGAGCTTGCCTTTCCCCCTCATGCTAGCCAAATTCCTTGCACCAAGTAGAGATATTACTTGTGCTTCCAAACATCCTTAAACCCAGTTTTGCCATGAGAGTCCACCATACCTACCTATGTATTGAGTAAGATCCTTCAAGTAAGCTGTCATGTTGCAGGCAATAAAAATTGCTATCTAAGTATGTATGACTTATTAGTGCAGAGAAAATAAGCTTTATACGATCTTGTTGTGGAAGCAATAAAAGCGATGGACTGCATAATAAAGGTCCACTTACAAGTGGCAATATGAAGTGACGTTCTTTTGCATTAAGATTTCATGCATCCAACCCTAAACGCACATGAAAACCTCTGCTTCCCTCTGCGAAGGGCCTATCTTTTACTTTATGTTTTTACTTTATGCTTGAGTCAAGGTGATCCTCACATTTCCCTTTTTCATTCTATCCTTTGGCAAGCTCCTTGTGTTTGAAAGATCATGATATATATATATATCCAATTGGATGTAAGTTAGCATGGACTATTATTGTTGACATCACCTAAAGGTGAATACATTGGGAGGCAACACAATAAGCCCCTATCTTTCTCGGTGTCCGGTTGAAACTCTATAACCACGTGAGTGTTAGCAGTTGTAGAAGACTACATGATAGTTGAGTATGTGGACTTGCTGAAAAGCTCTATTTTTTACTCTTTCTGATGTTATGATAAATTGCAATTGCTTCAATGATTGAGATTATAGTTTGTTAGTTCCCAATGAAGTTTTCGAACCATGCTTGACATTGTGAATTGATTGTTACTTGAGCATAAGAAATTATATGATAATATATATATATATATATATATATATATATATATATATATGGTGTTGTTATAAGAATGATCATGATGCACTCATGTCCGTATTTTATTTTTATCGACACCTCTATCTCCAAACATGTGGACATATTTTTCGATTTCGGCTTCCGCTTGAGGACAAGCGAGGTCTAAGCTTGGGGGAGTTGATACGTCCATTTTGCATCATGCTTTTATATCAATATTTATTGCATTATGGGCTATTATTACACATTATATCTCAATACTTATGGCTATTCTCTCTTATTTTACAAGGTTTACCATGAAGAGGGGAATGCCAGCACTGAATTTCGGATGGAAAAGGAGCAAACATTGGAAACCTATTCTGCACTGCTCCAAAAATCCTGAAACTCCACATTAGAATTAATAAGAATTATTGAGCGGAAGAAATACCAGAGGGGACCCACACCCTGGCTAGGAGGGTGGGGGCGCGCCGACCCCTACTGGGCGCGCCCCCCGTCTCCTGGGCCCCCTGGTGGGCCTTCGGTGTCCATCTTCCACTATATTAAGGCTTTTACCGTGGAAAAAATCATGGGCAAGCTTACGGGACGAAATTCCGCCGCCACAAGGTGGAACATTGGCTGAACCAATCTAGAGCTCCGACAGAGCTGTTCTGCTGGGGAAACTTCCCTCCGGGAGGGGGAAATCATCATCAGTGTCATCACCAAAGATCCTCTCATTGGGAGGGGGTCAATCTCCATCAACATCTTCACCAGCACCATCTCCTCTCAAAACCCTAGTTCATCTCTTGTATCCAATCTTGTATCAAAACCACAAATTGGTACCTTTGGGTTGCTAGTAGTGTTGATTACTCCTTGTAGTTGATGCTAATTGGTTTACTTGGTGGAAGATCATATGTTCAAATCCTTAATGCATAATATTAATCCTCTGATTATGAACCTGAATATGCTTTGTGAGTAGTTACGTTTGTTCCTGAGGACATGGGTGAAGTCTTGTTATTAGTAGTCATGTGAATTTGGTATTAGTTCGATATTTTGATGAGATGTATGTTGTGTTTCCTCTAGTGGTGTTATGTGAACGTCGACTACATGACCCTTCACCAATACTTGGGCCTAGAGGAAGGCATTGGGAAGTAATAAGTAGATGATGGGTTGCTAGAGTGACAGAAGCTTAAACCCTAGTTTATGCGTTGCTTCGTTAGGGGCTGATTTGGATCCATATGTTTAATGGTGTGGTTAAGTTTACCTTAATACTTCTTTCGTAGTTGCAGATGCTTGAAATAGGGGTTAATCATAAGGGGGGTGCTTGTCCAAGTAAGGGCAGTGCTCAAGCACTGGTCCACCCACATATCAAATTATCAAAGTACCGAACACGAATCATATGAGCATGATGAAAACTAGCTTGACAATAATTCCCATGTGTCCTTGGGAGCTCTTTTCTCATTATAAGAAATTGTCCAGGCTTGTCCTTTGCTACAAAAAGGATTGGGCCACCTTGCTACACTTTATTTACTTTATTTACTTGTTACTCGTTACAATTTATCTTATCACAAAACTATCTGATACCTACAATTTCAGTGCTTGCAGAGAAAACCTTACTGAAAACCGCTTATCATTTCCTTCTGCACCTCGTTGGGTTCGACACTCTTACTTATCGAAAGGACTACGATAGATCCCCTACACTTGTGGGTCATCACTCCAGGCCTCGTTTGCATCACATGCTGATCCGTCCATTTTGCATCATGCTTTTATTTTAATATTTATTGCATTATGGGCTGTTATTACATATTATATCTCGATACTTATGGCTATTCTCTCTAATTTTACAAGGATTAGCATAAAGAGGGGGAATGCCGACAGCTGGAATTCTTGCTGGAAAAGGAGCAAACGTTGGAAACCTATTCTGCACAACTCCAAAAGTCCTGAAACTCCACGAAACATCTTTTGGATTTAGTAAGAATTTTTGAGCGAAGAAATACACCAGGGGCCCACACCTGTCCAGAGAGAGGAGGGCGCCTCACTGGTGCGCCCCTATCTCCTAGGCCCCCTGGTGGGCCTCCGGTGTCCATCTTCTGCTATATCATCGCTTTTACCCTGAAAAAAATTGTGGGCAAGCTTACGAGACGAAACTCCGCCGCCACGAGGCGGAACCTTGGCGGAATCAATCTAGGGCTCTGGCGGAGCTATTCTGCCGAGGACACTTCCCTCCGGGAGGGGGAAATTATCACCAACGTCATCACCAACGATCTTCTCATCGAGAGGGGGTCAATCTCCATCAACATCTTCACCAGCACCATCTCCTCTCAAAACCCTAGTTCATCTCTTGTATCCAATCTTGTATCAAAAGCACAAATTGGTACATGTGGGTTGCTAGTAGTGTTGATTACTCCTTGTAGTTGATGCTAATTGGTTTACTTGGTGGAAGATCATATTTTCAGATCCTTTATGCATATTATTACTCCTCTGATTATGAACATGAATATGCTTTGTGAGTAGTTATATTTGTTCCTGAGGACATGGGTGAAGTCTTGCTATTAGTAGTCATGTGAATTTGGTATTCGTTCGATATTTTGATGAGATGTATGTTGTCTTTACCTCTAGTGGTGTTATGTGAACGTCGACTACATGAAACTTCACCATTATTTGGGCCTAGAGGAAGGCATGGGGAAGTAATAAGTAGATGATGGGTTGCTAGAGTGGCAGAAGCTTAAACCCTAGTTTATGCGTTGCTTCATTAGGGGCTGATATGGATCCATATGTTTAATGTTGTGGTTAGGTTTACCTTAATACTTCTTTTGTAGTTGCGGATGCTTGCAATAGGGGTTAACCATAAGTGGGATGCTTGTCCAAGTTAGGGCAGTACCCAAAGTACCGGTCCACCCACATATCAAATTATCAAAGTACCGAACGCGAATCTTATGAACGTAATGAAAACTAGCTTGACGATAATTCCCAATGTGTCCTCGGGAGCTCCTTTCTCATTATTAGAAATTGTCCAGGCTTATCCTTTGATACATAAAGGATTGGGACACCTTGCTGCACTTTATTTACTTTATTTACTTGTTACTCATTGCTATTTATCTTATCACAAAATTATCTATCACCTACAATTTCAGTGTTTGCAGAGAAAACCTTACTGAAAACCGCTTATCATTTCCTTCTGCTCCTCGTTGGGTTCGACACTCTTACTTATCGAAAGGACTACGATAGATCCCCTACACTTGTGGGTCACCAAGACTCTTTTTTGGCACCATTTCCGGGGAGTGTAGCGCTTTTGTTGAGTGGAACTTGGTAAGGAAACATTTGTATAGTGTGCTGAAATCTTCCGTTATTTGTCTCTATGGAAACTAATCCTTTGAAGGGCTTGGTTGGGGTATCTTCACCCCAACCAGAAGAGCAAAGAGTTGATCCTCAACCTACTGAACTTTATGAAAATATTTACTTTGAGATTCCTTCGGGTATGATAGAAAAACTGCTAGCTAATCCATTTGCAGGAGATGGTACATTGCATCCCGATTTACACCTTATCTTTGTGGATGAAGTTTGTGGATTATTTAAGCTTGCAGGTATTCCCGATGATGTTTTCAAAAGGAAGGTCTTCCCTTTATCTTTGAAGGGAGATGCATTGACAAGGTATAGGCTATGTGATGATACGAGATCTTGGAATTATAAGCGATTGAAGTTGGAATTTCACCAGAAGTTCTATCCTATGCATCTTGTTCATTATGATCGTAATTACATATATAATTTCTGGCGTCGTGAAGGAGAAACCATCGCTCAAGCTTGGGGGAGGTTTAAGTCAATGTTATATTCATGCCCCAATCATGAGCTCTCTCGGGAAATGATTATTCAAAAATTTTATGCTCGGCTTTCTCTTGATAATCGCAACTTGCTCGATACTTCCTATTCTTTTCTTATATGCTGAAGACTATTGATTTCAAATGGGACTTATTGGAAAGAATTAAACGCAACTCTGAAGATTGGGGTTCCGACGATGGTAAGGAGTCAGGTATTGTGTTAAATCTTTTATGGATACCGATGCTTTCCGTGGATTTAGCTCTAAGTATGGACTTAACTCTGAGATAGTAGCTTCTTTCTGTGAATCTTTTCCTACTCACGTTGATCTCCCTAAAGAGAAGTGGTTTAAATATAATCCTCTTGTTGAAGTGAAAGTAGTTGCACCTATTACAGTCGAAGAAAAGACTATTGCCTATAGTGACCCTATTGTTCCTACTGCTTATGTTGAAAAACCTCCTTTTCCTATTAGGACAAAGGATCATGCTAAAGCTTCGACTGTTGTTCATAAGAGTAATACTAGGACTTATACACCTCCTGAGCAAATTAATGTTGAACCTAGTATTCTATGGTTAAAGATCTCTTGGATGAGGATTTAGATGGGCATTGTCGGTGTCAAAACCTGCGGATCTCGGGTAGGGGGTCCCGAACTGTGCGTCTAGGTGGATGGTAACAGGAGACAAGGGACACGATGTTTTTACCCAGGTTCGGGCCCTCTCGATGTAGGTAAAACCCTACTCCTGCTTGATTGATATTGATGATATGGGTAGTACAAGAGTGGATCTACCACGAGATCAAGGAGGCTAAACCCTAGAAGCTAGCCTATGGTATGATTGTTGTAATGGTTGTGTGTCCTACGGACTAAAACCCTCCGGTTTATATAGACACGGAGAGGGCTAGGGTTACATAGAGTCGGTTACAATGCTAGGAGATCTACATATCCGTATTGCCAAGCTTGCCTTCCACGCCAAGGAAAGTCCCATCCGGACACGGGACGAAGTCTTCAATCTTGTATCTTCATAGTCTTGGAGTCCGGCTGACGATGATAGTCCGGCTGTCTGGACACCCCTAGTCCAGACTCCTCAAGAGTCTCCCTAACCAGCTCCAATGACGATGAGTCCAGCGCACATATTGTTCAGCATTGCAAGGCGGGTTCCTCCTCCGAATAATTCATAGAAGATTGTGAACACCAGGATAGTGTCCGGCTCTACAAAATAAATTCCACATTCCACCGTAGAGAGAATAATATGTACACAAGTTCAATCTGCTGACCTATTTTGTGGCATGACGTCACACCACTACCAAGCCTTTACTTGAATCGTTTTTTATTATACCACCTCAGCGTGTTTAGCGAAGCGGTTTCCTTGGCACGTCTCGTCGAAGCAGAGATCGTGTTCCCCTTATTCCGGGATTCCCATCAATACAGACGTGGGTAACCCAACTGCGCCCGTCGCCACGCCCCCTCTATCGGAGGTAAGTTCCGAACGGTCACGGGGACGACCCTTGGTATTCCCCTTCTTTATAACGGGACCAAGGCTCATTTCTTTTCTTCAATCCTCAATTGAATCCACTCCCTGCCCCGAGTTCCAACACCCAGAGCCCCGGATTCGAGCGCTTCGAACCTTCAACAATGTCCGGCTCCGACCTTCAGGGTCGGTGGATGCCCTCTTCCGTCACGGAAGAAGACGTGCTAAAGCTGCGAGAGGCCAAGTACCTGTCTTACGAGATTTCGCATAGGTTGCCTGCCAAAGGGCAAGTCATCCCCACCCCGAGCCCGGCGAGTATGTCGTGTTTGTTTCCCACCTCCGACGGGGTTTAGGCTTCCCGATGGATCCTTTTGTGAGAGGGCTCATGTTTTACTATGGGTTGGAATTCCATGACTTGGCTCCGGAGTCCATCCTCCATATCTCTTCATTCATTGTCGTTTGTGAAGCCTTCCTCCGCGTTACCCCTCACTTCGGCTTGTGGCTTAAGACCTTCGACGTGGAGCCGAAGATGATCGAGGGGCGTCAAGCAGAGTCTTGGCGGGCGGTTATGCGTATGACCGACGCTCCATGGCCCGGGGGCTCTTTTCAGGAGGAGCTCGGCTTATGGCAGCAGGAGTGGCTCAACATAACCGCTCCCAGGGGCAGCAGGCAGAAGCCGCCGCCCATCTTCCGCTCGGGCCCTCCGTAGTGGCTGATGTCATGGGTCAGCCAAGGGCTCAACTGGGGGCCGTCAAAGGATGTGCCCCTATTGCAGGGCCGGATTCAAGAACTCCAGGCGAGGGAGATCAATTTGGTCGTCGTGATGCAGGTCATGCTGATTAGGCGTCTCCTGCCCTGCAAACGCCGTCCTCTCCGGCTGTGGGAGTTTAATCCGTAGGGACCACGAATTCTCCAACACTTCATGGGTATGACACCCATGGAGATGTACAAACTGTTCTTCGGATCACGAGAAGCGTGTCCGGAATTGACCGAGGACACCGGCCTAAGCTGCAACCGCCCGGATACACAAGTAAGTGGCTTCGTATCCGGACATACCATTTGTTTGCCTTTCTATGATTCACTTTTTGACCAAGTGCCCTCTAAACAAGAGTGGATAGCACAAGCAAAACTGATACTGTGTCCGGCCCCCCTCCCAGAGACCGCGCCGGATCCCGTGCTGGTCAGGATGCTGGAGGTTGCGCCTGCAGAGGAAGGTGAAGGGGAGAACAGAGGAACTACTACCTCAACCAAGGAGGCTTTTGAGGAAGGGGGGATCGAGAATCCCTCCCTCCAGGGGGAGAAGAGGACCGCCTCCGACAAGCCGGAGGCCAAAGCCCCGAAGCGGGGGAAGAGATCTTCACCGGAGGGTCCTACCTCCGGAGAGGCTCCGGCCGCACAGTCTCCCCCAAAGACTCAGCCCTCCAGCGAGCCGTAAGTAGAAAAAAGGGAGTTTTGCAATAAGGGACATCCTTATTTGTGCTTCTGAGGATAACTTAAGTTTTTACCTTGTAGTTCGGATCTCCGTCCTTCTCAGATGAGCTCGTCTTCGGGGGAACTCCGTCCGGAGATGATGGAGAGCGAGACGCCTCCATCTGCCGCCCCATCGGATACGGCGGACGAGCCTGAAGTGTCATCACGGAGGGTATCCCCGAGTCCGGCAGGGCCGAATAGTTCGGTACCAGCTGGTGTCCGGCCGGGGGAGCTGAAGGATCTGCTTGAGAGGGCGTCCATCTCAGAAGGTCACCGTACATTGATGAGTACGATGATTGAAAGAATTTCATCCGCCGAAGGCGGATTGCGTGATGCTGTCAGGAGTTTGCTGGCAGGGTTTGAGGTTCGTAAAAATGACATCCCCTTTGACAGTTTTACACATAAAGTGCGCCCTGTATAGATAGTAGCCTCTGAGACTCGGTAGGGTGTCGAGAACGACAGCGTGCCGAGGATCAAAATCCCAGGTATTGATTTACGCCTTTCCTAAGCAGGTGGTGGATAGTTCGGTGGCTAGCCGGACTGATGGAGTTGCCGAACTAAAGCGGTAGCTCAATGTTACGGATGCGGACATCGCGCTGGTCAATAAACGACTTGACGAGTCACAAGGTAGGTTTTTTCTCCGTGGTCACCTAGTAAGGGAGCCGAAGCCCACTCCTTACAACATGTGTGCTAAATGCAGATGGTGCCGCTGCTGTGGAGAGCCTTCGGGCAGAACTTGCTCAAGCCAAGGAGCAAGCCCGAAGGAGTGATGCGGCTGCCTCGAGGGCGGCCGAAGAGCTAGAAGCCGAAAGGGCTGCACACTGCCGAAGCAGGGAGGAGATGGCCGAAATGGCCGTGAAGTTAAAAGGTGCTACCGACCGCAATGAGGTTCTTGAGAAGGAGCGCCTAGCGGAGCGAGAAGACCTAGGGAAGGTCACCGCCGAAGCCAAGGATGCCCGTTCTGCAATGCGGGCTATAAAGGAGGAGCTGCGCCAGGCCAGAGACATTGTGGCTGGTAAGCCTTTTCGCTACCAAGGTTTACAGATCCAAAGTATGCTCAGCTGGGCCAGCTGTGGGGTCCGGAGGATCCTTATATGGACTTAGCGGCGAGTGCGGCAGATGCCATTGTGCACTTCCGAAGTCAGAAGGATCACAAGACGGAAGAGCTGTTTTGGTCTCAATTCCATAGTCCGGAACGTTCACTTCCACTGACCGATCGGCTGGCCGAGTGGGCTGAACTGAATAGATTGTCCGGACTTGCCATGACGGATATCGTGGCTCATGTCTGGCCGGATAGGCCCAAGCCGAAGAGTTATTTTGGCTTATTGCAGCAATTCCTTGGGGCGGTGCCGCATATCAAGGCGATGAAGCGGTCAGCTTCCATAGAAGGTGCACGGATGGCCCTCGCCCGTGTGAAGACACACTGGACAGAGATGGATGCCACCGCTGTTCCGACCCAGGGTTCGGACGAGAGTCAGTTACCCGCCGAGCACTATTTTGGGGAAGTTCTGCATGGTGCTCGTGTAATAGAGTCGTAGTGCTCAAAGAATGTCACGTTCAAATGAACGTTTTTGGTTTGTAAAACGATGTTTATGATGTAAGCGCTTTTTTTGGACTTGTGCGTTCAAGTATTAGAATATCTCCTGTGCGGCCGTTTATGTATACGCGTGTATAACCTGAAAGATGGCGATGTCGGCTTTAGCCCCCACGCACAAGGTGCGGGGTGTTCGCAAAATAGCGATTTTCACACTTAATCCGACGCCTAGGTCCCGTGAAGGAGGTGGTAGCGAGCAAACGAGGCAACCGGACTATAATGCTTTATCACTTTCACTTAGCCATAGGAGTTCGAGGGTGGGGCTACGATATAGCCCCTAGTGGCACCGCGCTCCGAATTCGGGCGCGATGTGCTGATCGGAAACAGTCCTTCGTCAAAGCGGAGGAATTCTAAACATTCCGCGCTTGATCGAGTGGTTGACCAGCTCTCGCAGATCATGACAATCGATTTTCGGCATTCTCTCATCGAGGTGCTCGCCCGACCAACCGGGCACAATCGCAGAGTTCTCCGGTGCCGTGTTAGCCGATGATACGGAACGTAAGGCAGCAAAACACGTGAGCCGGGCAAACCCAACATTTGACCAAAGACATGATTCGAGCTGATGCATATAAGGCCTAACTCGAGACGCCAACACTCCCTAAGGTATTCGGTCTTTATGATAGCGGCGAACAATGCCCTAAGCCCCTAGTGTCCACGTCGTGCAAGGTCCTCGACGCGCCGATGCCAAAACGCCGCTCCTCTCCGTTATAATGAAAACCTGGGGATATATAGCAACAAGAGACAAGAAAAAAGGTTTACGCAGTTCTTAATCAAAAGAATCCTTGCAATGGGTCCCTCCGCACGCTCTGCGCTGTGTCTCCGTTGTCTTTGTATCCTCGACGGGTGTAGCACGCTATTCATCTGTAAAAGAGAGGAACTTAGTTTGAAAAGTAATTGTGCAAAAAATGAAATAAAAATCGAAATTTGAATGAATGAATGAAGCTGAGCTTATATTAGCTCATACGCACAGCCCCTTGTAAGGGGTGTGCGGCTAGGAGCCCTAGTTTATTTATGCCGGACTCGTCTAGCCGTGTCCGGGGTCTTGAACGACCTTTTAATGAGATGATGCCGCGTGGACCGGGCATTTTGAGTGTAAGAGACGCGTAGTGTGGTATTGCATTAAAGCGGACAAAAGCTTCACGTCCCAATAGTGCTTGATGGCTACTTTTGAATGGGGCGACGTGAAAGATTAGCTTTTCACGTCGGAAGTTGTCGGGTGACCCGAACACAACTTCTAGTAGTAAGGAGCCCATGCACTTGGCGTAGGGGCCTGGCGTCACTCCTTTGAAGGAAGTGCGGCTATGTCAAATTTTAGTAAGGTCTATCCCCAACTTGCGGATTGTGTTCGGATATAGCAGGTTTAAATCGTTGCCGCCGTCCATCAGGACTTGTGTAAATTGTAGTCCGTCGATTATAGGATCCAATATCAGAGCAGTCCATCCTGCGTTTCGAATGCTTCTGGAATAGTCCAGGTGGTCGAAAGTAATTGGTTTTGACATCCAATCTCGGGTTCCATTGGGGTGGACCGTATGACACCTATTTTGGCGGGTGTCGATTGTTGTTCCGTGTTATCACCAAGTGAGTTTACTGTTTTGACTTCTTGTGGAAAGTCTTCGCTTTTCCGTGCTCGCTTTGGTGGGGTTCGTCATCATCCTCGCTTGCGCCGAGCCCCTTGTGTTCGGCGTTGAGTCGGCCGGACTATTTGAAAACCCAACAGTCTCGGTGGGTGTGGTTTGCAGGCCTTCCGGAGGTGCTGTGGATTTGACATATCCGATCCAAAATTTTGCTTAAGCTGGATAGCTCTTCACTGTTGTCCTTAAGAGGCAGTGCTTTGTTGTTCGGCCGCGAGCTTTTGAATCCACCGTTGACCGCCGTATTCTTCGGGCATGTTTCTTTATTTCGGCGCTGGTCCTTTCTGCGCTGTGATTTTCCATTTCCATCCCTTATCTCGGATGTACTCGGGTCGCTGGTGCTGCATCTTGCTAGCCAGCTGTTCTCCCCTACGCAAAAGCGGGTCATGAGGCTTGTTAGCGCGGCCATAGTTCTCGGCTTCTCTTGGCCGAGGTGTCTGGCGAGCCATTTGTCTCGGACATTGTGTTTAAAAGCTGCTAAGGCTTCGGCGTCCGGATAGTCGACTATTTGGTTCTTTTCGGTAAGAAACCTGTTCCAGAATTTGCGTGCTGACTCTCCGGGCTGTTGAGTTATATGACTTAAGTCGTCTGCATCCGAGGTCGGACATAGGTCCCTTGAAAATTTGCTCTAAACGCATCCTCGAGCTCTTACCAACTTCCAACAGTATTTTCTGGGAGGATTTTGAGCCAATGCTGAGTTGGCCCTTTGAGCTTGAGGGGTAAATATTTTATGGCGTGGAGATCATCTCCTCTAGCCATGTGTATGTGTAGTATGTAATCCTCAATCCAGACTCCGGGGTCTGTTGTTCTGTCGTATGCCTCTATGTTTACGGGTTTGAATCCCGCTGGAAATTCGTGATCTAGCACCTCATCGGTGAAACATAGTGTGTGTGCGGTGCCCCTGTATTTAGGCGTGCCGTTATCTTCAAGCATGCGGCGTGTTGTGTTGCTTCCTGGGGCCCTCTTTTTTGGCCCATAGATGGACCTAACCGGGCCGTCTATTTTACGAGGATCATGTGTCGTCTTGTGTGCGGCGCCGCTTGTCGCTTTTGGCCTGTCATCTGGTAGTCTATCCGGCCAGGCGGCCTCTTTGCTTTTTGACTGTGGGGGCTCTATGGCCTCCTCGTCGAATTCTGGCAGCAGCTTGCGCTTCGGGTAGCTCTTTGTTTGGTGGCTATTGCCGTATTTGTCCGCGGTCTTGAGTACTTTGCTCCACCTCATTCTGAGTATGTCTTCCGCTGTTTTGAGCTTCCGTTTTTCCTTTTTCAGACTTCTTGCAGTGGCGACAAGTCTTTTGTGAAGTTTCTTATGCTCCGGTGGTGTGTCTGGCGTAAGATCGTCTGGACTGTTGTTTTCGCTGGGCATGGATTGATTATCCAATTCGTCCTGTTCGGACGGTTGCTTGGTTGCATATTCGTCGTCCACTGGTTTGCCCTGCTCTATTGCTGGGTCATTAGGAGTGTTGTTTTTGTCGAGGCGGGACTTAGGGCGGCGTCTGCGTCGCCATTTTGGTTGTTTGTCAGTGGAATTATCCTTTGCCGCATCTCGTTGTTCCTCGTTATCACTTCCTTTTGGGGTGTCCACCATATATACATCATGGGTTGGGGTGGCCTTCCGATTACTCGATAGGCGCTGGTTCTTAGTAGTCTCCGCATCGCCGCCCATACCGCCGATGTCTTCAGAGTCGTAGTCTAGTATGTCGGTTAGATCGTCGACAGTGGCTAGAAAGTGGGTGGTGGGTGGGCTTTGAATTTCTTCGTCGTCCGCATCCCAACCATCCTGACCGCAATCCGGCCAGGGTTCTCCTGATAACGAGAGATGCATTAGCAAATTTAAGATGTTGCCAAAGGGTGAGTGCTGAAAGATGTCCGTGGCGGTGAACTCCATGATCGGCGCCCAATCGGATTCGATTGGCAGGGGCGCGGGAGGTTCGGAGTCCGGCAAGGAGTCCGGCGCCTCGGAGTCACAAGCTTTATAAGGGACAAGGTCAGTATTCGGCTCCATCGCCGTGGAAGTTGCAGCTCCCGAGGTGGTGTCCAGCCACCTGTCCTCGATCTGCGCGGTCGGCTCCGAACTATGGGTCGGAGTGGACTTGTGTGCGGCCTCCAGGGTACTGTCCGGCGGCAGAGCTAGATCATGCCCATCGTGACAGTGCGCCACGCTCGGCTGTGCCTCGACTCCATCGAAGATCAGGTCCCCGCGGATGTCAGCCGTGAAGTTTAGTCTTCCAAACCTGACCTGATGGCTAGGGGTATAACTTTCGATCTGCTCCAGATGGCCAAGTGAATTGGCACGCATTGCGAAGCCGCCGAACACGAAGATCTGTCCGGGGAGAAAAGTCTCACCCTGGACGGCGTTTTTGTTGATTGAAGAAGCCATCAAGCCTATCGGTGAAGACACAGAGGAACTCTCAATGAAAGCACCAATGTCGGTGTCAAACCGCGGATCTCGGTAGGGGGTCCCGAATCGCATCTAGGCGGATGGTAACAGGAGACAAGGGACACGATGTTTTACCTGTGTTCGGGCCCTCTCGATGGAGGTAAAACCCTACTCCGCTTGATTGATATTGATGATATGGGTAGTACAAGAGTGGATCTACCACGAGATCAAGGAGGCTAAACCCTAGAAGCTAGCCTATGGTATGATTGTTGTAATGGTTGTGTGTCCTACGGACTAAAACCCTCCGGTTTATATAGACAACGGAGAGGGCTAGGGTTACATAGAGTCGGTTACAATGGTAGGAGATCTACATATCCGTATTGCCAAGCTTGCCTTCCACGCCAAGGAAAGTCCCATCCGGACACGGGACGAAGTCTTCAATCTTGTATCTTCATTGTCTTGGAGTCCGGCTGACGATGATAGTCCGGCTGTCCGGACACCCCCTAGTCCAGGACTCCCTCAGGCATGTTATTTCTTTCTATGGTGAGACTGCCAATATTGCTAGACCTGATACTAAGACACGAAGACCTGTCATAGGCATGCCTGTTATTTCTGTTAAAATAGGAGATCATTGTTATCATGGCTTATGTGATAAGGGTGCTAGTGCTAGTGCAATACCTTATACTTTATATCAAGAAATTATGCATGACATTGCACCCATTGAATTAGAAGACATTGATGTTACTCTCAAGCTTGCTAATAGGGATAACATTAAACCCTTTGGGATTGTTAGAGATGTTGAAGTTTTGTGTGGGAAGGTTAAATACCCTGCTGATTTTCTTGTTCTTAGTTCCCCACAAGATGATTTTTGTCCCATTATTTTTGGTAGACCCTTCTTGAATACGGCTAGTGCTAAGATTAATTGTGAAAAGAATACAGTCACCGTTGGCATAGATGGTATGTCTCATGAGTTTAATTTTGCTAAGTTTAGTAGACAACCTCGGGATAGAGAACCACCTAGCAAGGATGAAATTATTGGTCTTGCTTCCATTGCTGTTCCTCCAACTGATCCGTTAGAACAATATTTTCTAGACCATGAAAACGATATGTTTATGAAGGAAAGGGAGGAAATAGATGAAGTGTTCCTTAAACAGGAACCTGTGCTAAAATATAACCTTCCTGTTGAAATTCATGGGGATGCCCCTCCACCCAAGGGTGATCCCTTGTTTGAACTCAAACCATTACCTGATAATATTAAGTATGCTTATCTTGATGAAAAAGAAATATATCATATTATTATTAGTGCTACCTTTCAGAGAAAGAAGAAGAAAGATTATTGAAAACTCTGAAGAAGCACCGAGCAGCTATTGGATATACTCTGGATGATCTTAAGGGCATTAGTCCCACATTATGCCAACACAAAATTACAGTGGAGAAAGATGCCAAACCAGTTAGAGATCCTCAAAGACGATTAAATCCCAAGATGAAGGAAGTGGTCAGAAAGCAGATACTAAAGCTCCTTGAGGCAGGTATTATTTATCCCATTGCTGATAGTGAATGGGTAAGACCTGTCCGTTGTGTTCCTAAAAAGGGAGGTATTACCGTTGTTCCTAAGGATAAAGATGAATTGATCCCGCAAAGAATTATTACAGGTTATAGGATGGTAATTGATTTCCATAAGTTAAATAAAGCTACTAAGAAAGATCATTACCCCTTACCTTTTATTGATCAAATGCTAGAAAGATTATCCAAACACACACATTTCTGCTTTCTAGATGGTTATCCTGGTTTCTGTCAGATACATGTATCAGCGAAGGATCAATCTAAACTACTTTTACTTGCCCTTTTGGTACTTTTGCTTATAGACGTATGCCTTTTGGTTTATGTAATGCACCCGCTACCTTTCAAAGATGTATGAAGGCTATATTCTCTGATTTTTGTGAAAAGATTTGTGAGGTATTCATGGATGACTTCTCCGTCTATGGATCCTCTTTTGATGATTGTTTGAGCAACCTTGATCGAGTTTTGCAGAGATGCGAAGACACTAGTGTCGTCCTGAATTGTGAAAAGTGTCACTTTATGGTTAATGAAGGCATTGTCTTGGGGCACAAGATCTCTGAGAGAGGTATTGAAGTTGATAAAGCCAAAGTTGATGCTATTGAAAAGATGCCATGTCTCAAGGACATAAAAGGTATAATAAGTTTCCTCGGTCATGCTGGTTTTTATAGGAGGTTCATTAAGGACTTTTCTAAAATCTCTAGGTCTCTGACTAATTTATTGCAAAAAGATATTCCTTTTATCTTTGATGATGATTGTGTAGAAGCATTTGAAATACTTAAGAAAGCTTTGATCACTGCACCTATTGTTCAGCCACCTGATTGGAATTTCCCTTTTGAAATTATGTGCGATGCTAGTGATTATGCTGTACGTGCTGTTCTAGGGCAAAGAGTCGATAAGAAATTGAATGTTATCCAGTATGCTACTAAGACTTGTAAGTGCATCTAGTGCCCCTTAGTGATTTTGGTGTATTGAAGACTTATAGGTTAAGGGACTAATGTGTTTATGAGTGTACACAGGTCTATAAGTCTATGAGGAGTTTGATATTTACAGAGAAAGTCGGCCCTAAAAATGAATATCTTCGACTGAAGATTTTGGTATTCCTGAAGACTTTCATGAAGACTTTGAAAGTGAAGAAATTGGTGTGTCCATGAAGCTTGATATTCATGCAAGGAATATGAAGCTTGAAGACTTTCGTTTTCATAGTTTTGTTTTTCTCCTTCTTGAGTCATAGGAAACACCGTCATCGTTAAAGGGGTCGAGGAAATACTAAGGAAAAATTTCCATGTGATGCTCAACTCAAAATCCTACACCTACCAATCCTTCGAGTGAAGCCATTGAAATCTCATACAGCTTCACCAATTTCTTCAAAGGATGAGACGAAGTTCTTCCGTCACGAGGAATTTGTTCTGACCGAGGAGTTAGGAATTCGCCAGTGCGGATTGCCTACACAGTGAGGAACATGATAGCCCCGAGGAATTTGAGAGTCAAAATTCCGACCGTTGCTGTGCTGCGCGCCAGCTGTCCCAAAATATCTTATCCACCTAACGGTCATATCATCGAAGGGCATTTATGTCTTATCATGTCGGGCTGCTCCCTAGGCTATAAATAGCCACCCCCTACAACCACTACCTGGTTGGCTGCTCCGAGAGAAACTGACACTTGTCATTTGAGAGCAACCCATCCTCCGAGGACTTTGAGCGAACATCATCGAGTGAAAAAAAACCCAAACCCAAACACCTACAAACCCAAAGTGATTGAGCATCACTGAAGAGATTGATCCTTTGTGGATCCGATGCTTGTTACCTTTGAAGACTGTGCTTCTTCTAGATGGTTAGGCATCATGGTCTAGAGCATCCAAGAGGAATTATGGATCGCCGAGTGACCGAAGTCTGTGAAGGTTTGGAAGTCGCCTGAAGACTTACCACAAGTGATTGGACGAGGTCTGTGTGACCTTAGTTCAAGGAGAATACGGTGAGGACTTGGTGTCCTAAGCTGCGTGCTCAGCGACTGGGTGTCCGGGACTGTGTGTCCTCGAGTTTAAATACTCAGCCGCTCCAACCAGACATACAACTGAGACAGCAGTTGGAACTAGTCTACCAAATCATTGTCTTCACCAACCTTACTGGTTCTATTTCCTCAACTCTTTCATTTCTTCATTACTGTGTTGAGTGATTGTTCATATCTGTGTTTGAAGACTTTGACTGAAGACTTTCTCAATTTTCTCAGTTCAATTTCTTCAGTCTATTTGTCTTCATCTTGTGTTATCTTGTGTTTACGCTTTCTGTACTCTATGTTTGTCTTCATTTCATCATGATGACTACGTGTGTATTCTGTCATGCTTACTTCTGAGTACTCATTCCGCTGCAAGTAGTTCTTCACTAAGGAATTTCCTCACCGGCAAAATTCCTCAGTGAAGAATTCATAAAAAACGCCTATTCACCCCCCCTCCAGTATGCTACTAAGACTCTTGATACTGCCCAGAGAAATTATGCTACAACTGAAAAAGAGTTCTTAGCAGTTGTGTTTGCATGTGATAAGTTTAGACCTTATATTGTAGATTCCAAAGTTACTATTTAAACTAATCATGCTGCTATTAAATATCTTATGGAAAATAAAGATGCTAAGCCCAGACTCATTAGATGGGTTCTCTTGCTCCAAGAATTTGACTTGCATATTATTGATAGAATGGGAGCAGAGAACCCCGTTGCAGATAACTTGTCTAGGTTAGAGAATGTTCTTGATGACCCACTGCCTATTAATGATAGCTTCCCTAATGAACAATTAGCGGTCGTTAATGCTTCTCGTACTGCTCCTTGGTATGCTGATTATGTTAATTACATTGTTGCTAAATTTATACCGCCTAGTTTCACATACCAGCAAAAGAAAAAGTTCTTTTATGATTTAAGACATTACTTCTGGGATGATCCACACCTTTATAAAGAAGGAGTAGATGGTGTTATTGGACGTTGTGTGCCTGAGCATGAACAGGGACAGATTCTACGCAAGTGTCACTCTGAATCTTATGGAGGACACCACGCTGGGGATAGAACTGCATACAAGGTACTACAATCTGGTTTTTATTGGCCTACTCTCTTCAAAGATGCTCGTAAGTTTGTCTTATCTTGTGATGATTGCTAAAGAATAGGTAACATTAGTACACGTCCAGAAATGCCTATGAATTATTCTCTTGTTATTGAACCATTTGATGTTTGGGGCTTTAATTATATGGGACCTTTTCCTGCCTCTAATGGTTATACACATATTTTAGTTGCTGTTGATTACGTTACTAAGTGGGTAGAAGCTATTCCAACTAGTAGTGTTGATCATAACACTTCTATTAAAATGCTTAAAGAAGTTATTTTTCCGAAGTTTGGAGTCCCTAGATATCTTATGACTGATGGTGGATCACATTTTATTCATGGTGCTTTCTGTAAGATGCTTGCTAAGTATGATGTCAATCATAGAATGGCATCTCCTTATCATCCGCAGTCTAGTGGTCAAGTAGAGTTGAGCAATAGAGAGCTCAAATTAATTTTGCAAAAGACTGTGAATAGATCTAGAAAGAATTGGTCCAAAAAACTTGATGATGCATTATGGGCCTATAGAACGGCATACAAAAATCCTATGGGTATGTCTCCATATAAGATGGTTTATGGAAAAGTGTGTCATTTACCTCTTGAACTTGAACATAAGGCATATTGGGCTATTAAAGAGCTCAACTATGACTTCAAACTTGTCGGCGAGAAGAGGTTGTTTGATATTAGCTCACTTGATGATTGGAGAACGCAAGCCTATGAGAATGCCAAGCTATTCAAAGAAAAATTCAAATGCTGGAATGATAAAAGGATACAAAAGCGTGAGTTTAATGTAGGAGATTATGTGTTATTATTCAACTCTCGTTTAAGATTTTTTGCAGGAAAACTTCTCTTAAAATGGGAAGATCCTTACGTTATCGAGGAGGTCTATCGTTCTGGTGCCATAAAAATCAACAACTTCGAAGGCACAAATCCAGGGTGGTAAATGGTCAAAGAATTAAACATTATATTTCAGGTAATCCAATCAATGTTGAAACAAATATTACTGAAACCGTAACTCCCGAGGAATACATAAGGGACACTTTCCAGAATGTTCCAGACTCCGAAAAGGTATAGGTATGTGGTACGAGAGTGGAGGGTGCCCCCCCTACTGGGCGCGCCCCCATGTCTCGTGGGCACCTCGTGTGCCTCCCGGACTCTGTTTTCTTGCATGTTACGTATTTTGGTCGGTAAAAATTCATTATATAGACTCCTGGAGGTTTTGACCACCGTATCACGCAAATATCCTCTGTTTTCGTTTTGAGCTATTCCTGTTGCAGAATAAAGCAAGATGTCTTCTCAGGAGTCAGTTAGGGAGAGTCGAGTGTCTCACCCAACGCCAGGTCCCGGAGCAAATAGTGATGCCTATCACTTTGGACCATCAACGGAGGATGAGATGGAGTCAGATTTGAAAAGAATAGATGCCATGGAAGAGGATCAAGAAGTTACCTCTCGTCTCCGAGCAGAATTCACTATGGGGGGACTACCTAGCCTGGTTGTCCCTACTCCGGTCACTCCTTCCAACTCTAGATTTCTTTCTTATGAAAATATGAAAAAGACTTTCACTTGTTCTCTAGAAGCTATGCAGCATCGTTGGGTAAAAGGAGCTTTGGCTGTTACGGGCAAGCTCTATAAAGAAATTATGGACCTCAAATAACAAGTCGATAAGCTCGAGGAGGAGAACCGTATCCTGAAGTGCATCATCGCCAAGAAGATCATAACACCAACCGTGAAGAAGGACACATAATCACATGGGTATGGGCACTCCCCTTGGCAACTGCGAAGCTTGGGGGAGGTGCCCCGGTATCGTATCACCATCACACTCCTATCTTTTCTGCCTTATTTAATTTGATCCTTTTAGTAGTATCTTGATCGAGTAGTTCGAAGTTGATATCAAGTAGTTTTGAGTTTTGCATTGTGATATTTTTTTGTAATCGAGTCCGTGAGCTATCTATAA
This sequence comes from Aegilops speltoides, assembly GCA_021437245.1. Lineage (NCBI taxonomy): Eukaryota > Viridiplantae > Streptophyta > Magnoliopsida > Poales > Poaceae > Aegilops > Aegilops speltoides. Next base: position 438,874,171 of record CM038147.1, on the reverse strand, counting down.
TAAAGATTAGTGTTGAGTCAAGGGCTTTGCTATGTTGCTATGATCTTGAGAAAGTAGAAAGAATAAAAGAGTTCATATTGATCTTATGGATAGTGATGACTTCACACATAGAAAGTATGAGGCATAAAAATTGTTGAGAGTTGATAAACTTAGCCTTGCTCATCGTTGCAATTAATAGGAAGTGATAAGGAAAGAGGGGTTCACATATAAATATATTATCTTGGACACCTTTTATAATTGGGAGCACTCATTAAGTATGACATGCTAAAAGGGTTGACGTTGGACAAGGAAGACAACGTAATGGTTTATGTTTTCCGACATCTCAATTAAAGTATATTGTCATTGACCTTCCAAACATGTTGAGCTTGCCTTTCCCCTCATGCTAGCCAAATTCCTTGCACCAAGTAGAGATACTACTTGTGCTTCCAAATATCCTTAAACCCAGTTTTGCCATGAGAGTCCACCATACCTACCTATGGATTGGGTAAGATCCTTCAAGTAAGTTGCCATGTTGCAAGCAATAAAAAATTGCTATCTAAATATGTATGACTTATTAGTGCAGAGAAAATAAGCTTTGTACGAACTTGTTGTGGAAGTAATAAAAGCGACGGACTGCATAATAAAGGTCCACATACAAGGGGCAATATAAAGTGACATTCTTTTGCATTAAGATTTTGTGCATCAACCCTGAACGAACATCACAACCTCTGCTTCCCTCTACGAAGGGCCTATCTTTTACTTTATGTTTTTACTTTATGCTTGAGTCAAGGTGATCCTCACCTTTCCCTTTTTCATTTTATCCTTTGGCAAGCTCCTCGTGTTTGAAAGATCATGATATATATATCGAATTGGATGTAAGTTAGAATGGGCTATTATTGTTGACATCACCTAAAGGTGAATACGTTGGGAGGCAACACAATAAGCCCCTATGTTTCTCACTGTCCGGCTGAAACTCCATAACCACAAGTATTGTGTGAGTGTTAGCAATTATAGAAGACTACATGATAGTTGAGTATGTGAACTTGCTGAAAAGCTCTATTGTTGACTCTTTCTGATGTTATGATAAATTGCAATTGCTTCAATGACTGAGATTATAGTTTGTTAGTTCCCAATGAAGTTTTTGAACCATACTTGACATTGTGAATTGATTGTTACTTGAGCATAAGAAATCATATGATAAAATCTATATATGTAGTTGTTATAAGAATGATCATGATGCCCTCATGTCCGTATTTTTATCGACACCTCTATCTCTAAACATGTGGACATATTTTTTGATTTTGGCTTCCGCTTGAGTACAAGCAAGGTCTAAGCTTGGGGGAGTTGATACGTCCATTTTGCATCATTCTTTTATTTCAATATTTATTGCATTATGGGCTGTTATTACATATTATATCTCAATACTTATGGCTACTCACTCTTATTTTACAAGGTTTACCATAAAGAGGGGGAATGCTGGCAGCTGGAATTCTGGCTGGAAAAGGAGCAAACGTTGGAAACCTATTCTGCACAACTCCAAAAGTCCTGAAACTCCACGAAACATCTTTTTGGATTTAATAAGAATTTTTGAGCGAAAGAAATACACCAGGGGGACCACACCTTGTCTAGGAGAGAGGAGGGCGCCCCCCCCCTACTGGGCGGCCCCCCTATCTCTTGGGCCTCATGGTGGGCCTCCGGTGTCCATCTTCTCCAATATCATCACTCTTACCCTGAAAAAAATTGTGGGCAAGCTTATGGGACGACACTCCGCCACCACGAGGCGGAACCTTGGCGGAATCAATCTAGGGCTCTGGCGGAGCTGTTCTGCCGGGAACACTTCCCTCCGGGAGGGGGAAATCATTACCAACCTCATCACCAACGATCCTCTCATCGGGAGGGGGTCAATCTCCATCAACATCTTCACCAGCACAATCTCCTCTCAAAACCCTAGTTCATCTCTTGTATCCAATCTTGTATCAAAACCACAAATTGGTACTCGTGGGTTGCTAGTAGTGTTGACTATTCCTTGTAGTTGATGCTAATTGGTTTACTTGGTGGAAGATCATATGTTCAGATCCTTTATGCATATTATTACTCCTCTGATTATGAACATGAATATGATTTGTGAGTAGTTACGTTTGTTCCTGAGGACATGGGTGAAGTCTTGCTATTAGTAGTCATGTGAATTTGGTATTCGTTCGATATTTTGATGAGATGTATGTTGTCTCTTCCTCTAGTGGTGTTATGTGAACGTCGACTACATGACACTTCACCATTATTTGGACCTAGAGGAAGGCATGGGAAAGTAATAAGTAGATGATGGGTTGCTAGAGTGACCCCTGTTCAAGAATTCATCCGATTAACCAGTTAACCTGCCGATTAAAACCTACTCGTAGGGTCACCGACTAGCCGATTAACTCATAAATCATCCGATCAATTGATTAAATGGTTGATTAACTTGCTGATTAGCCGATTAATCCCCTACTCGCCAGCCAACCGAGCAGCTACCAGTTAACGATTTCCTCAACAATGAGAGTGACAGAAGCTTAAACCCTAGTTTATACGTTGCTTCGTTAGGGGCTGATATGGATCCATATGTTTAATGTTGTGGTTAGGTTTACCTTAATACTTCTTTTGTAGTTGCGGACGCTAGCAATAGGGGTTAATCATAAGTGGGATGCTTGTCCAAGTTAGGGTAGTACCCAAAGTACCGGTCCACCCACATATTAAATTATCAAAGTACTGAACGCGAATCATATGAACGTGATGAAAACTAGCTTGACGATAATTCCCAATGTGTCCTCGGGAGCTCCTTTCTCATTATTAAAAATTGTCCAGGCTTATCCTTTGCTACATAAAGGATTGGGCCACCTTGCTGCACTTTATTTACTTTTTTTACTTGTTACTCGTTGCTATTTAACTTATCACAAAACTATCTATCACCTACAATTTCAGTGCTTGCAGAGAAAACCTTACTGAAAATCGCTTGTCATATCCTTCTGCTCCTCGTTGGGTTCGACACTCTTACTTATCGAAAGGACTACGATTGATCCCCTACACTTGTGGGTCATCACCTGCTCCGTCCAAGCCCTCCCGATGAACACGACGACGCATTCTGTTCCGACCCAGTCGGTTGGCTCTCCATGAATGCGACGGCAACGTTGTTTCTCCGTTCTGACCCAGCCATGTACACGAGCCCTGGCCGTACGTATGCGCGAGTAGGCATTTGAGACCCCGCCCGTATGTACGTATGTGGCCGTATTTACTTTCTTGCACCCTGACCGTTGTATGTACTTGTACATGCTACGTGTGCGCGTCTACTACGACACGTGTGCGCCTCTACTACGACACATGCGCGCCTCTACATCGACCAGTATGTACGTACAGGTTCGCGACCAGAATGACAACGCTACATACGCTTCGACCAGGTGGGTCCCGACTGTCAGACACTTCGTTGCATGCGAAGATGTAGCTGGTGGGTCCCAGCAGTCAGGGGGGCAAATCATTTTTTTTTGCCCGGACGCACTTCCTTGCGTGCGAAGATATAGCTGGTGGGTCCCAGCAGTCAAGGGGGAAACGTTTTTTCGTGAAATACAGTGGCCCGTCCGGTGGGTCCGTGCTGTCAGGTGGAGGAATCATTATTTTCCGCGTAATAAGGAGGCACTTCCTTGCTGCGGCCGTGGACCCAGCTGTCAACCTCTCCACATACAGTCCACGTCTGATGGAAGTCGTTCCTTGACCACGTTGACCACGCCGCGCCGAGGGCACCACGGCGGTGGACGGTGGTGAGGCCTAGGAAGGGGACAACGCAGAGTCAGGGAAGACGCGGGAGTGGATGCCCACGCGGAGAGGAGTACGAGGGTTCACTGGTTCGGCTGCGGTATGAGGCTGCCGTCGCCGCAGAATAACAGGGGGTGTGGGTGAATAGAGGGATGGCCTGGCCAGCGGTGGGAGTAGTATGGGGCGGTGAGGCCTCCGCGGCAGCACAACCGGCCATGAGAGGCAGGAGCAGGCGGCACGACTGGCGCTGCTTTGGGTGGCTGGAGCAAGAAGACCGGATGTTGAAGAAGCACTATGGCCATTGGATGGACATCATACGGTCACTGGAGTATTGACTAAGTTGACAAAGCCCTCCGTCCCCGTCAACTTAGTAGGCCCAAAATCAGCCACCCACTATGGTGGGTCCCAGGTAGCAGAGGGGTATTCATTTTTTTCTACGTAATAAGGAGGCACTTCCTTGCGTGTGAAGATATAGCTGGTGGGTCCGGCCTGTCAGCGAGGGGAACTTTTTTCGCGAAATAAATAGGCCCTTCTGGTGGGTCCTAGATGTCAGCTGGAGGAATCATTATTTTGCGCGTAATAAGGAGGCATTTCCTTGTGTGCGGCCGTGGACCCAGCTGTCAGCCTCTCCAGGTACAGTCCACGTCCGATGGAAGTCATTCCATGACCACATTGACCATGCCGCGCCGAGAGCACCAGGGCGGTGGATGACTGCGAGGCCTAGGAAGGGGACAACACGGAGCCGGGGAAGATGCGGCAGTGGATGCCCATGCGGAGAGGAGTACGAGGGTTCACTGGTTCGATTGTGGTGTGAGGCTGCCGTCGCTGCAGGGCCTAGCTAGCGGTGGGAGTAGTAGGGGCGGTGAGGCCTCAACGGCAGCACAGCCGACCACTAGAGGCAGGAGCAGGCGGTCTCGCCGGCGCTGGTTTGGGCGGCTGGTGCAAGAAGAGCAGCACTTGAAGAAGCAGCAGGACCGTTCGATTCAAATCCAACGGTTACTGCTGCTACAATCGTTTGTTGACTAAGTTGAGAAGCTCTGCGTACACGTCAACTTAGTAGGCGCACAGGTCAGCCTCCCAACCGATGCGCCCCAGATGTCAATGGGAGGAATCATTTTTTCGCGTAATAAGGAGGCAGTTGATTGCGTGCGGCCAGGCCAGCGGAGGGTGTACGGTGGGTCGGGGAAGCCTGCGCACCATCACAGCGGGCCACAAGAGGAGGAAGCAGGCAGTCCTGCCGGCGCTAGTTTAGGTGGCTGCAGTAGGAAGATCAGAGATTGAAGAAGCACAACGGTCGTTGGATGGACATCCAACAGTCACTACTAGAATCGTGTGTTGACTGACAAAGCCTTGCGTAAACAAGTCAGCCTCGCAATATGTGGCGTGTACAACCCATTTGCTATTATTTTTATATTTTTTACTCATTTTCAAATTCATATGGAATTTATTGCAGCCCATTTTCCATTTTTAGAATTGATGCCTGCGGGAGTCCTGGATTAGGGGGTGTCCAGATAGCCGAACTATCACCTTTGGCCGGACTCCTGGACTATGAAGATACAAGATTGAAGACTTCGTCCCGTGTTCGGATGGGACTTTCCTTGGCGTGGAAGGCAAGCTTGGCGATACGGATATGTAGATCTCCTACCATTGTAACCGACTCTGTGTAACTCTAACCCTCTTCGGTGCCTATATAAACCGGAGGGTTTTAGTCCGTAGGACGAACAACAATCATACCATAGGCTAGCTTCTAGGGTTTAGCCTCTCTGATATCGTGGTAGGTCTACTCTTGTACTACCCATATCATCAATATTAATCAAGCAGGAGTAGGGTTTTACCTCCATCGAGAGGGCCCGAACCTGGGTAAAAACATCGTGTCCCTTGTCTCCTGTTATCATCCGCCTAGACGCACAGTTCGGGACCCCCTACCCGAGATCCACCTGTTTTGACACCGATATTGGTGCTTTCATTGAGAGTTCCTCTGTGTCGTCATCTTTAGGCCCGATGGCTCCTCCGATCATCAACAACGATGCGGTCCAGGGTGAGACTTTTCTCCCCGAATAGATCTTCGATTCGGCGGCTTTGCATCGCAGCCAATTCGCAGCCATCCGGAGCAGATTGAAAGCTACGCCCGCCATCGTGTCGATTTGGAAGTTTGAACTATACGGCTGACGTCTGCGGAGACTTGATCTTCGACGGGTTCGAGCCACAGCCAAGTGCGCCGCACTGTCATGATGAGCATGATCTAGCTCTACCGCTGGACAGTGCCCTGGAGGCCGCACCAGTGTCCGCTCCGACCCTTAGCTCAGAGCCGACTGCGCCAATCAAGGACGGGTGGCTGGACACCGCCTCGGGGGCTGCGATCTCTACGGCGATTGAGCCGAATACCATACCTGTCCTTTGCAAAGCTCGTGACTCCAAGGTGACGGACTCCGAACCTTCCGCACTCCTGCCAATCAAATCCAATCGGGCGCCGATCATGGAGTTCACCACCGCGGACATCTTTCAGCACTCGCCCTTTGGCGACATCCTGAATTTACTAAAAGTCTCTCTCTTTATCAGGAGAGCCCTGGACAGATTATGGTCAGCAAGGTTGGGATGCAGACGACGAAGAAATTCAAAGCCCACCCACCACCCACTTCGTAGCCACTGTCGAAAGTTTAAACGGCGTGCTCGATTTCGACTCCGAAGACATCGACGGTATGGATGACGATGTAGGAGATAAGAATGAACCAGCACCTATAAGGCACAGGACAGCCACCTCATCTCACGATGTATACATGGTGGACACACCTAAAGGAAGCGACGATGAGGAACAACGGGATGCCACAAGGGATCATTTCCTCGAAAAGCAGACAAAACGGCAATGTAAGCGCCGCTCAAAATCCCGCCTCGACAAAGACAGCAGCCATACAGGCCCAGCCATAGAGCAGGGCGAACTGGTGGACGGCGAACATGCTATCGAGCAACCGTCCGAACAAGATAATATGGATAAACAATCCGTCCCCGGTGAAGATAACAGTCCGGGCGATCTCACGCCGGACAAGTTGCCGGAGCAGAAGAACCTCCACAAAAGGCTCGTCGCCACTGTGCGTAGCCTGAAAAAGCAGAAGCGGAAGCTCAAAACAGCGGAAGACGCTCTCAGAATCAGATGGAGCAAAGCACTCAACACTGCAGACAAACACGGTGATAGTCGCCGAACAAAGAGCTACCCGAAGCGAAAACTACTGCCCGAATTTGATGAGGAGGCCGTAGAGCCCCCGCAATCAAAAAACAAGGAGACCACCCGGTCGGATAGACGACCCCACGGCAAACATAGAGCGGCAAACAGCGCCGCACACAAGCCGGCACGCGATCCGCACACGGATTCGCATCAAAAAGATGGCCCAGTTAGATCTATCTACGGGCCAAGAAAGCAAGCTCTAGTAAGCAATGCAACACGTCAATTATCCGAATATTACCGTACACCTAAATATAGGGGTGCCGCACACCCCCTATGTTTCACCGATGAGGTTCTGGATTATGAATTTCCAGCGGGATTCAAGCCCGTAAACATAGAGGCATACAACCAACAATGACCTAGAGTGCGGATTGAGGATTACATCCTCCACATACACATGGCTAGAGGAGATGACCTCCACGCCATAAAATACTTACCCCTCAAGCTCAAAGGGCCAGCCCGGCATTGGCTCAAAAGCCTCCCTGAAAACACCATTGGAAGTTGGGAAGAGCTCAAGGATGCTTTTCGGGAAAATTTTCAAGGGACCTATGTCCGACCTCCGGATGCAGACGATTTAAGTCACGTAACTCAACAACCCAGAGAGTCAGCCCGGATATTCTAGAACAGATTCCTTACTAAAAAGAACCAAATAGTCGACTGTCTGGACGCCGAAGCCTTAGCAGCTTTCAAACACAACATCCGAGACGAATGTCTCGCCAGACACCTCGGCCAAGAAAATCCAAGAACAATGGCCGCATTAACAAGCCTCATGACCCACTTTTGCACGGGAGAGGATAGCTGGCTGGCAAGATGCAGTGCCAGCGACCCAAGTACATCCGAAGTTAGGGATGGAAACGGGAAACCACAACGCAGCAAGGACCAGCGCCGGACCAAGGGAAACAGCCCAAAGAGCACGGCAGTCAACGCCGGATTCAAAAGCTCTCAGCAGAATCATAAAAAACTGCCCCTTATGGATAACAGGGACGAGCTATCTAACTTAAACAAAATCTTGGACAAGATATGCCAAATCCACAGTACTCCCGAGAAGCCTGCAAACCATACTCAACGCCGAACACAAGGGGCTCGACACACCAAGCGAGGACGATGACGAACCCCACAAGCAGAGCACCGGAAAACAAAAGAATTTCCCACAAGAAGTCAAAACAGTTAACTCACTTCACGTGACAAAAGGGAAAAATAGAGCGGCGCCCATAGAGGTACGCGCCATACGGCCTATCCCAGAGGAGTCCCGCCATTGGTTGTTAAATCCAATCACCTTCGACCATCAGGATTACTCTAGAAGTATCCGGAATGCAGGATGGACTGCCTTGATATTAGACCCAATAATTGGCGGACTCCAACTTACACAAGTCCTAATGGACGGCGGCAGTGATCTAAACCTGCTATACCAAGACACAATCCGCAAAATGGGGATAGACCCAACCAAAATTCGCCATAGCAACACTTCCTTTCAAGGGGTAATGCTAGGCCCATATGCCCATTGTACGAGCTCTCTACCGCTAGAAGTTGTGTTCGGCTCACCCGACAACTTCCGCCGCGAAGAGTTAACCTTCCACCTCGCCCCATTTACAAGTAGTTAGCAAGCACTACTGGGACGCGAAGCTTTCGCCCGCTTTAACGCAATACCGCATTATGCATCCTTTACACTTAAAATGACCGGTCCGCGAGGCATCATCTCCTTAAAGGGAAATATCGAGCGATCCTCGAGCGCGGAAGATTGTGTAACTGTCTTGACAGCCACACACTAAACTAGCTTTACTAATCAAAGCACCTAAACAGGTCGTCCAGACCCCGGACACGGTTAGACAAGTCTGGCGTAAACATACAAGGGCTTACTAGCCGCATAGCCCCGCACAAGGGGCTCCGCGCCTGGACAACAAGAGACAATAAAGCTCAATCTTATTCATTTTTTGAATCGTACTTTGTTTAATTAATATAACGTACATTTTCACATGATCTTTTTCAACTAAGTTCCTCTCTTTTACAGATGAACACCGTGCTACACCCATCCAGATACGGCTGGCGGAGACACAGCCTGAGGCGTGCGGAGGGACCCGTGACAAGGATTCTTTTGATTAAGACCTGCGTAAACCTTTTTATCGTCTCTTGTTGATACACATCCCTGGTTTCTTGCCATAACCGAGGAGGAGGCTGGTGTTTTGGCATGGGCCACGCCGAAATTTATGCGTGCACTCGACACGGGGCTTATTACCAAGGGCGTTGTTCGGCCCATTTTTATAAACACCGAATACCTTAGGGAGTGTTCGGCGTCTTGAGTTAGGCCTTATATGCATCAGCTCGAATCATGTCTTTGGTCAAATGTTGGGTTTGCCCGCTCACGTGTTTTGCTGCCTTACGCCCGCTCTATCGGCTAAGACGGCACCGGAGAACTATGCGATTGTGCCCGGTTCGCCAAAGCGAGCACCTCATTAGAGAAAGCCGAAAACTGATCATCATGATATAGCGTGAGACTGGTCAACCACTGATGACCCGCCGAATCTATAGGATTCTCCGCATTGACAAAGGGCCGTTTCCCGGTCAGGCACATACGCGCCCCGAATTCGGGTGAGCGCGGTGCCCCTAGGGGCTATATAGTAGCCCCACTGTCAAACTCCTATGGCTAAGTGAAAGTGATAAAGCATTATAGTCCGGTTGCCTAGTTTGCTGTGCTACCACCTCCTTTATAGGACCAAGATGTTGGATCAAGTGTGAAAATGCGCCTTTTTGCAAACACCCCCGCATTATATGCGTGGGGGCTGAAGCCGAAGACTGCCATCTTTCAGGTTACATATACATATACATTAGCGGCCGCACAGGAGGTATTTTAATTCTTGAAAGGCATAAGTATAAAAAGCTTTTATATTCCATCGATACATTGTTTCACAATAATACATGTTATTCGAACTAAATATCCTTCAAGCACTGCGTCTCTATTAAACGAGCGCCCTGCAGAACTTCCTGAAAATAGTGCTCGGCAGGTACTCGGCTTCCGTCCGAATCTTGGGATGCAACATCGGTGGCCTTCATCTCCGCCCAGTATGTCTTGACACGGGCAAGAGCCATCCGCGCACCCTCTATCCATGCCGACCTCCTCATTGCATTGATATGCGGCACCACACCAAGGAACTGCTGCACCAAGCCAAAATAACTCTTCGGCTCGGGCCTTTTCGGCCACAAAAGACTCACGACATCCTTCATGGCAAGTCCGGATAACCTATTTAGCTCCGCCCATTCAGCCAAGCGATCGGTTAATGGAAGTGGGCGCTCCGGATTATGGAACTGCGACCAAAAAACCTTTTCCATTACGTGATCCTTTTGATCTCCGAAGTGTTCGGCCGCGTCCGCGGCACTTGCCGCCAAGACCAGATAAGCATATTTAGGATCCACGAATTTCCTCTGCAGCAGAAAGGGCTTTCTAGCCGCGATATCTTCGGCCTGACGCAGCTCCTCCTTCATAGCTCTCATCATAGAGCGAGCATCCTTGGCCTCGGTAGTGTCCTTCTTCAGGTCCTCTTGTACCGCTCGATCTTCTTTTTCAAGAAGCTTGCAGTGATCGGCAGCATCCTTCAACTTCACGGCCATCTCGGCCATTTCCTTCTTGCTTCGGCAGTGAGCAGCATGTTCGGCTTTTAGCTCTTCGGCCGCCTTTAAGGCGGCCGCATCACTCTTCTGGCCTGCTCCTGGCTCGGGCGAGCTCTGCCCGAAGGTTCTCCATGGCAGCGGCACCATCTGCATCAAGCATACATGTTGTAAGGAACAGGCATCAGGCTCTGAGGGAGTCCTGGACTAGGGGGTGTCCGGATAGCCGAACTATCATCATCGGCCGGACTCCAAGACTATGAAGATACAAGATTGAAGACTTCATCCCGTGTCCGGATGGGACTTTCCCTGGCGTGGAAGGCAAGCTTGGCAATACGGATATGTAGATCTCCTACCATTGTAACCGACTCTGTGTAACCCTAGCCCTCTGTGGTGTCTATATAAACCGGAGGGTTTTAGTCCGTAGGACAACAACAATTACAACAATCATAATATAGGCTAGCTTCTAGGGTTTAGCCTCCTTGATCTCGTGGTAGATCCACTCTTGTACTACCCATATCATCAATATCAATCAAGCAGGAGTAGGGTTTTACCTCCATCGAGAGGGCCCGAACCTGGGTAAAAACATCGTGTCCCTTGTCTCCTGTTACCATCCGCCTAGACGCACAGTTCGGGACCCCCTACCCGAGATCCGCCGGTTTTGACACCGACATTGGTGCTTTCATTGAGAGTTCCTCTGTGTCGTCACCGATAGGCTTGATGGCTCCTTCGATCATCAACAATGACACTGTCCAGGGTGAGACTTTTCTCCCCGGACAGATCTTCGTATTCGGCGGCTTTAAACTGCGGGCCAATTCGCGTGGCCATCTGGAGTAGATCAAAAGCTACGCCCCTGGCCATGAGGTCAGATTTGGAAGTCTAAACTTCACGGCTAACATCCGCGGAGACTTGTTCTTCGATGGATTCGAGCTACAGCCGAGCGCGCCGGACTGTCTCGATGGGCATGATCTAGCTCTCTCGCGGACAAAGCCTCGAGGTCAGACATGAGTCCGCCCGACCCTAATTTGGAGCCGATTATGCAGACGAGGATGGTGGCTAGACACGCCTCGGGGCCGCCGCCACGGCGATGGAGCCGAATCGACCTTGTCCCTTATGACGCCAGACTCGAGGTGCCGGACTCCTCGCCGGACTCCGAACCTCCTGCGCCCCCTCCAGTCGAATCCGATTGGGCGCCGATCATGGAGTTCGCCGCTGCGGACATCTTTTAACACTCACCTTTTGGCGACATCTTGAACTCGCTAAAGTACCTCTCGTTATCAGGAGAGCCCCGGCCGGACTGCGGTCAGGACGTTTGGGATGCGGACGACGAAGAAATTCAAAGCCCATCCACCACCCACTTTATAGCCACTGTCGACGATTAACCGACATGCTAGACTTCGACTCCGAAGACATCGATGGTATGGACAACGATGCCGGAGATGACGAAGAACCAGCGCCTACTGGGCGCTGGAAAGCCACCTCAACTCATGAACTATACATGGTGGATACACCAATAGGAAGCGATAACGAGGAACAATGGGACATGGCGAAGGATAATTCCCCCGAAAAACAACCAAAACAGCGACGCAAGCGCCGCCCGAAGTCCCGCCTCGATAACAACAACACCCATAATGACTCAGCCGTAGAGCAGGGCGAACCAGTGGACGACGAACATGCAACCAAGCAACCATCCGAACAGGATGAATTGGACAAGCAACCCATCCCCGGCGAAAACAACAGTCCAGACGATCTCACGTCGGACAAATAACCGGAGCATAAGAACCTTCGTAAAAGGCTCGTCGCCACTGCAAGAAGTTTGAAGAAGCAGAAATAGAAGCTCAAAACAGCGGAAGACGTACTCAGAATGAGATGGAGCAAAGTACTCAAGACCGCAGACAAATACGGCAATAGTCACCAAGCAAAGAGCTACCCGGCGCAAGCTGCTGCTCGAATTGACGAGGAGGCCGAGAGCCACCACAATCAAAAAGCAAAGAGGCCACTGGCGGATAGATGACCAGATGATGTGCTAAGAGCGGCAAGCGGCGCCGCACACAAGCCGCACATGATACACATAAAGATCCTCGCAAAAAGGATGGCCCGGTCAGGTCCATTTATGGGCCAAAAAAGAGGGCCCCAGGAAGCAACACAACACGCTGAGTGTTTGAAGATAATGGCACACCTAAATACAGGGGCACCGCACACCCACTATGTTTCACCGATGAGGTACTGGACCATGAATTTCCAGTGGGTTTTAAGCCCATAAACATAGAGGCATACGACGGAACAACAGACCCCGGAGTCTGGATTGAGGATTACACCCTACACATACATATGGCTAGAGGAGACGATCTCCATGCCATAAAATACCTACCCCTCAAGCTCAAAGGGCCAGCTCGGCATTGGCTCAAAATCCTCCCAGAAAATACCATTGGAAGTTGGGAAGAGCTCGAGGATGCGTTTAGAGCAAATTTTCAGGGGACTTATGTCCGCCCTCCGAATGCAGACGATTTAAGTCACATAACTCAACAGCCCAGAGAGTCAGCACGCAAATTCTAGAACAGGTTCCTCACCAAAAAGAACCAAATAGTCGACTGTCCGGACGCCGAAGCCTTAGCAGCTTTCAAACATAACGTCCGAGACGAATGGCTCGCCAGACACCTCGGCCAGGAAAAACCAAGAACAATGGCTGCGCTAACGAGCCTCATGACCCGCTTTTGCACGAGAGAAGATAGCTGGCTGGCAAGATGCAGCACCAGCGACCCAAGTACATCCGAGGTCAGAGATGGAAATGGGAAATCACGACGCAGAAAAGATCAGCGCCGGAATAAAGAAAATGGCCCAAAGAACATGGCGGTCAACGCCGGATTCAAAAGCTCTCGCCCGAACAAGAAAACACTGCCTCTTAAGGACAACAGTGACGAGCTATCCAACCTAAACAAAATTTTGGATAGGATATGTCAAATCCACAAGACTTCGAAGCTCGCAAACCACACCCACCAAGATTGTTGGGTCTTCAAGCAGTCCGCCGACTCAACGCCGAACACAAGGGGCTCGACACACCAAGCGAAGACGATGACGAACCCCACAAGCAGAGCGCCGGAAAACAAAAGAATTTCCCACAAGAAGTCAAAACAGTAAACTCACTTCATGTGATAATATGGGACAATGGTGCGGCACCTGCTAAAGTACGCGTCGCACGGCCCACCCCAGCGGCATCTCGAGATTGGATGTCAAAACCAATTACTTTCGACCATCTGGATTACTCTAGAAGTATTCGAAACGCGGGATGGACTGCCTTGATATTGGATCCTATAATCGACGGACTACAATTTACACAAGTCCTAATGGTTGGCGGCATCGATTTAAACATGCTATATCCGGACACAATCCGCAGAATGGGGATAGACCCTACCAAAATTCGCAATAGCAACACTTCCTTCAAAGGAGTGATGCCAGGCCCTTACGCCAATTGCAAGGGCTCCTTACTACTAGAAGTTGTGTTCGGTTCATCCGACAACTTTCGTCGTGAAAAGCTAATTTTCCATATCGCCCCATTTAAAAGTAGCCATCAGGCACTCTTGGGACGCGAAGCTTTTGCCCGCTTTAACGCAATACCGCATTACGCATCTCTCACACTTAAAATTCCCGGTCCACGCGGCATCATCTCATTAAAAGGTCGTTCAAGACCCCGGACACGGCTAGGCGGGTCCGGCATAAATAAACTAGGGGCTTCCTAGCCACATACCCCTTGACAAGGGGCTGTGCGCATAAACAATGAGAGCCAATAAAAGCTCAACCTTATTCATTTTTTCATACTCTGTTTTAAATACATTTTTTGCACGGTATTTTCCCAAGCTAAGTTCTTCTCTTTTACAGATGAACAGCGTGTTGCACCCATCCAGGATACAGCACAACGGAGACACAGGCAGACGCGTGCGCAGGACCCGCTGCAAGGATTCTTTTCAAATTAAGACCTCACGTAAACCTTTCTTATCGTCTCTTGTTGATACACATCCCCGGTTTCCTATTATAACCAAGGAGGAGGCTGGCGCTTTGGCATCGGCCGCGTCGAAGTTTTCGCCGCACTGACACTAGGGCTTAGGGCATCGTTCGCCTGCTTTCATAAACACCGAATACCTCGTGGAGTGTTCGCGCCTCGAGTTAGGCCCTATACGCATCAGCTCAATCATGTCTTTGGTCAAATGTTGGGTTTGCCCGCCTCTGTGTTTTGCTGCCTTCGCTCAGATCATCGGCTAACGCGGCACCAGGAGAACTATCGCGATTGTGCCCGGTTCGCCGGGCGAGCACCTCAAGAGAGAAAGCCGAAAACCGATCATGATATAGCGAGAGACCGGTCAACCACTCGATCGACTACCGGAATGTCTAGAATTCCGCCGCTTTGACGAAGGACCGTTTCCCGGTCAGGCACATACGCGCCCCGAATTCGGAGAACGCGGTGCCCCTAGGGGCTATATCGTAGCCCCACCCTCGAACTCCTATGGTATCACGCCCAAGATGCGACCCTATCCTAAAGGAACTCGAAGGTCCCACCAAGGATAGAAGCGCATCTTGTAGATGCTTTTGCAAGGTGGATATCATTACATCAACATTACAGAATAGATGGGGATACATACAAAAGGCATACAACGCCACACGAATACAACAATACAAGAACAACCTCCGACTACGGATGAAACACAAACAGAAGCTCAAACGACATCCACCCTACTAGCCCAGGCTGCCGACCTGGAACCTATCCCCTGATCGAAGAAGAAGCAGAAGAAGAACTGAACGCAAGCAAGCATCGCTCTCACGTCATGATCATCGCATAACCTGTACCTGCAACTGTTGTTGTAGTAATCTGTGAGCCACGAGGACTCAGCAATCCCATTACCATGGGTAACAAGACTAGCAAAGCTTAATGGGAAAGGAAGGGGTAAAGTGGTGAGGTTGCAGCAGCGACTAAGCATGATATGGTGGCTAACATACGCAAATGAGAGCGAGAAGAGAAACAAAGGAACGGTCGTGAAGCTAGCAATGATCAAGAGGTGATCCTGAACACCTACTTACGTCAAACATAACATAGAAACCGTGTTCACTTCCCGGACTCCGCCGAGAAGAGACCATCACGGCTACACACGCGGTTGATGCGTTTTAATTCGGATCAAGTGTCAAGTTATCTACAACCGGACATTAACAAATTCCCATCTGCCACATAACCGCGGGCACGGCTCTCGAAAGTTTATACCCTGCAGGGGTGTCCCAACTTAGCCCATGGCAAGCTCTCGCGATCAACGAAGGAATAGACCTTCTCCCAGGAAAACCCGATCAGTCTCGGAATCCTGATTTACAAGACATTTTGACAATGGTAAAACAAGACCAGCAAGACCTCCTGGCGTGCAGACATCCTAATAGTAGCCGCGTGTATCTCGTCTCAGGCCACGACCAGATGAGCAGTACGTACAACTAGAACCATCCCTTAAGTTTCCCCAAGGTGGCGCTGCAAGTGGCTCTAGTTTGGACCAACACTTAGACAAGCATTGGCCCGGGGGGCTGAATAAAGATGACCCTCGAGAAAGCGACTCCCAAGGGAAAAGTAGGTGGTGGTGAGGCAAAAGGTAAAACCAATGTTGGGCCTTGCTGGAGGAGTTTTATTCAAAGCGAACTGTCAGGGGGGTCCCATAAATCACCCGACCGCGTTAGGAACGCAAAATCCGGGAACATAACACCGGTATGACGGAAACTAGGGCGGCAAGAGTGGAACAAAACACCAGGCATAAGGCCGAGCCTTCCACCCTTTACCAAATATATAGATGCATTAATAAAATAAGAGATATTGTGATATCCCAACATAAACCCTGTCCACCATGGAGCAATCTTCAACTTCACCTGCAACTAGCAACGCTATAAGAGGGGCTGAGCAAAGCGGTAACATAGCCAAACAACGGTTTGCATAGGAAAGGTGTCAAAGGTTAGAGGTTCATGGCAATATGGGATGGCTTGATAAACAGGTAATAGGTAGCGCATCATAGCGATAGAACGAAGCAACTAGCATGGCAATGATAGTAGTGAGATCCAGGGTAGCGGTCATCTTGCCTGAAATCCCGCAACGAAGAAGAACGAGTCCATGAAGGAGATGAAGCCACGAAGACGAACCACACGTAGACGAACGAATCCTCACGATCGCAACGAAATAGGAACTATCGAGAAGAAGCACACAACATGGTAAACACACCACACATGAACAAGACATGATGCACAACAAGCATGATGCATGAAAAGCTAGATGCGGCTACTCATGGCAAGAGATGATGCAAACAAGAACAACACATCAAGGCAAGTTTAAATGAGGCTGGGAACAACATATAACAATTCCGGAAAGTCCTCATATGCATATTTCGAAATTGGTCCAGATCTGAATAAACCTTATGTTCAAGTTGTTAAACAGCAAGTTAAGATGCACCAAGATGATCTACATGAAATTCTAGTCAAGTTACATATAAAGTTCATTAGATTTGGAGCTACGGACGAGAAGATATGAGCAAAACAAGTTAAACATGGCATTGATGCAAAATGCATGCAAACATCAAGCAAACACACCAAAACAAGGATGCAACATGATAATATGAAACTACATGCAAAATCAAGCAAGTTTCATATAGAGCACACTCAAAACAGAGCAACGGTGCAACACATACACTCTATACAAGTCATAACAACAATCTGTCCATAACAGCAACTAGGCATCTTGAGAGCATCAAAACAACATGCTACAGCACCCCCAACATAAGAACAAAAGGCATGAGCATGAAGTACAGGTAAAGCATAACAAAACATGAACACTGAGCTATCTCCAGAAACAACTAGAACATGCTCAAAAGGACATGGTAAGATTGCAAATTATAACAGTTTCAGACTTTAGCAGAAATAACATCAGGTTGCAATGTTTAGAGCAAGCAAACAATATGTTACATGAAGCTATCATGGCAAACAAAGACATGGCATGAATCTACTAAATGCATAGAACAAGAGTCCCTTACTGACCATGAGCCAAAAGGGCACGGAAAATATGATGGCACCCATGTAAACATGGCAAGTTATATTACAGATTCATACATGGCAGGAACAATAATAAGTAGGCATGTTGGTGAGCTTGAACCACTCACCACAGAGCAATACATGGCATGGCAAGGCAACCAACAGTAAGAAGGCATATTTATGAAGCTAAGCATGGCAAGAACAAGGCCATAGGGTGCATGGATCACTAGGAAAACACATGGAAACAAGTGAACTTAATGTTAACAGGCTGATAGAAACATTATCAAGCAACTTTGGAGCAAGATATGAAGAATCTACAGCAAGCTATAAATGCAACCAGGGGCATGGATGGATAGGGCATAACATGTAGATCAAAACATGTTTATAGGACATCTCCAGATTATGCATAGAATGATTGGTAGAAGCATGTTAACATGGCAACAAAATATAACAGAATCTGTCAGGAAAACAGCAACAGCAACTACCCTCCTTAACAAGCTCGATTCACTCACCACAATTCATTGCATGACAAGATAAGCATAGCATCATCAAGAAGACATGTTTGTGTAACGAACCAAGTCAAGAACAAGTCCATAGCATGCAAGGATCAACTATAGCAACCTTGGCCAAATTGAATAACAAGTAAACAATCTGCCAGGAAACATTTTGAAGCAAAAGTAGAGCACTCAAATGACATGCTAAGCCAGTACATAATTGCAAACAAGGGCATGAATGGATAGACAATAACCATATGTTCAAAACACCCTTGCTGAAGTATCTCAAAATATGCATGGATCTCTCTGTAGCATCAAGTTTACATGGCATCAAAATAACAAAGCAGTAACAGGACTAAAATCAGCAATATCACGAAGCCTAGTTTGCATGCTTGTGCTAGTCACCACATTGATCACAAAAATACATGGCATACACCCCTGGAAAGATGGCATGGCATAGATCAAAACACATGTAGACATCAACCTCATAGGATGCACACATCAATCATGGAAAAAATGACAAATGAGCAAGTTATAACAGTTTTAGCAGATTAACATCAACATGCACTCTTCCAACAGCATTTCGGGCATCAAGATGAGATCAAATGAAAATGAGGCAATGGAATGAAATGAAGTACTCGTCGAGACGAACAATTTGACATATTACACGCACGAAACGGAGCTATGGATGCAGAGATACAATGCGATGAACATAGCATGATTATGACAAAAATCTGGGACAGCAAATCGGGGACTACCTCGGATCCAGATCTGGATCGGGCAGCGCGGGCACGGACGACGAGGCGGGGCCGGACTCGGGCCACCGGAGTTGGAGAGGAGGGGCTGCCAGGAGCTCGCCGAGCAGAAGCGCCGGCGGGCGGGGAGGCGCGGCGCGGCGCTGGGAGAAAGGGCGGCGCGGCGGTGGGGCGAGGCGAGGGCGCCGGGCGGGCCGAGCGGCGGGCGGCGGGGGCGCAGGCGCGGCGCTGGCGGCGGCAAGCGGATCTCGACGGCGCGCGCAGGCGGCGGGCGCGGCGAAAGTAGCGCCGCGGCGGCGGGCGGAGGAGGCGGCCGGCGGCGGGACCGGCGGTGAGGGCACCGCGGGCGCGAGGGACGGGCGGCGCTGGCGCGCCGGGCTCGGTCACGGCGCGGGCGCCGGCCTCGCCCGCGGCCGGGCGCGCGGGCACGGCGTGAGGCCACGTGGCGCGCTCCCGTTGGCCACGGGAGGCGGCGGCGCTGACGTGGAGGCCTATGATTGGCTGGGGTGAGGTGGCGGCAGCGGTGGACACGTCCGACGCGGAGGCGGACATGTCCGGCAGCGGGGAGGAGCGGGGCTAGGGTTTCATCTACACGAAAATCCGGGGGGGGGGAGCACATATTTATAGGTAGAGGGAGCTAGGAGAGTCCAAATGAGGAGCGGTTTTCGCCCACACGATCGTGATCGAACGAACGAGAGCATGGAGGGGAGTTTGCTGGGTTTTGGGCCACTTTGGAAGGGGTGTTGGGCTGCAACAAAAGAGGGCTTTGTGGTTACCCGGTTAACCGTTGGAGTATCAAACGACCTCCAAATGGCACGAAACTTGACAGGGCGGTTTACGGTGCTATACCAAGGCCGCTTGACAAACCTCGGTCCATTCCGAGAACGTTTAACACCCGCACAAGAGAAGAGGCAAAAAGGGGACGCCGGGGGACATAGGAGTGCCGGATTGCAAAACGGACAACGGGGAAAATGCTCGGATGCCTGAGACGAACACGTATGAAAAATGAGATGCACATGATGACATGATATGAAATGAAGATGATGACATGGCAAAGATGGCGAATAACTGGCAGACACCTGGCGCATCGAATCCGGGGCGTTACATATGGCTAAGTGAAAGTGATAAAGCATTATAGTCCGGTTGCCTAGTTTGCTACGCTACCACCTCCTTCACAGGACCAAGACATTGGATTAAGTGTGAAAATATGCTATTTTGCAAACACCCCCGCACCATGTGCGTAATGTCAAGACTGCCATCTTTCAGGTTATATACACGTATACATTAACGGCCGCACAGGAGATATTTGAATACTTGTACGCACAAGTATAAAAAACACTTATATTACGAATATGGTTTTACAAATCATGCATGTCATTTGAACATAACATTTTTCGAGCACTGCGACTCTATTAAACGAGCGCCCTGCAGGACTTCCCCAAAACAGTGCTCGGCGGGTAACCGACTCTCGTCCGAACCCCGGGATGCAACATCGGTGGCATCCATCTCCACCCAGTATGTCTTCACATGGGCGAGAGCCATCCGTGCACCCTCTGTGCATGCCGACCGCTTCATCGCCTTGATATGCGGCACCGCCCCAAGGAATTACTGCAATAAGCCAAAATACCTCTTCGGCTTGGGCCTATCCGGCCACAGATGAGCCATTACATCCGTCATGGCAAATCCGGACAATCTATTCAGCTCAGCCCACTCAGCCAACCGATCGGTCAACGGAAGTGAACGCTCCAGACTGTGGAATTGAGACCAAAACAGCTCTTCCGTCTCGTGATCCTTTTGGCTTCAGAAGTACACAACCGCATCCATCGCACTCGCCACCAAATCCATATAAGGATCCTCCACACCCCACAGCTGGCCCAGGTGAGCATACTTCTGATCTATGAGCTTCCTGCGCAGTAGAAAGGGCTTTCCAGCCGCAATGTCTCCAGCCTGACGCAGCTCCTCCTTTATAGCCCTCATTGCAGAACGGGCATCCTTGGCTTCGTGGTGGCCTTCTTCAGGTCCTCTTGCTCTGCTCGGCGTTCTTTTTCAATAACCTCATAGCAGTCGGTAACATCCTTCAGCTTCACGGCCATTTCGGCCATCTCCTCCCTGTTTCGGCAGTGAGCAGCCTTTTTGGCTTTTAGCTCTTCGGCTGCCTTCGAGGCAGCCGCATCACTCCTTCTGGCCTGCTCCTTGGCTCGAGCAAGCTCTACCCAAAGGTCCTCCACAGCAGCGGCACCATCTGCATCAAGCATACACATTGTAAGGAGGGGGCGTTAGCTCCCTTACTAGGTGACCACGGAGAAACAACCTACCTTGTGACTCGTCAAGTCATTTATTGACCAGCGCGATGTCCGCATCCGCAACGTCGAGTTGCCGCTTTAGCTCGGCAACTCTATCAGTCCAGCTGGCCACCGGACAATCCGCCACCTGCATAGGAAAAGCGAGAATTAATAACTGAGATTATGATCCTCGGCACGCTGTCGCTTTCGACAACATACCGAGTCTCAGGGGCTACTATCTATACAGGGCGCACTCTATGTGCAAAACTGTCAAAAGGTATGACATTTTTACGTACCTCACAACCCGCCAGTAAACTTCTGATGGGATCATGCAACCCGCCTCGCCGATTTAAATTTTTCAATCACCGTACTCATCAATGTACGGTGATCCTCTGAGATAGACGCCCTCTCGAGCAGATCCTTCAGCTCCCCTAGCCGTACACCAGTAAGTGCCGAACTCTCCGGCCCTGCCGGACTCAGGGAGACCCTCCGCGACGACACCTCAGGGTCGTCCGCCCCGCCTGACGGTGCGGCAGATGGAGGCGTCTCGCTCTCCATCATCTCTGGACGAAGGTCCCGCGAAGATGAGCTCAGCTGAGAAGGGCGGAGATCCGAACTACAAGGTAAAAACTTCGGTTATCCTCAGAAGCAAAAGTAGGGATGTCCCTTATTACAAAACTCCCCTTCCCTACTTACGGCTCGCTGGAGGGCTGATTCCTTAGGGGAGATAGTGCGGCCGGGGCTTCTCCTGGCGCATGACCCTCTGGTGAAGATTTCTTCCCCCGCTTTGAGACCTTAGCCTCCGGATCTTCGGAAGCGGTCCTCTTCTCCCCCTGGAAGGAGGGATTCTCGATCCCCCCTTTCTTGAAATCCTCCATAGTAGAGGCGGTAGTTTCCCTGTTTTCCCCTTCGCCCTCTTCTGAAGGCGCAACCTCCAGCATCTTGACCAACACGGGATCCGCGTGGTCTCCGGAGGGGGCCGACATCAGACGCTTTTGCTTGCGCTATCCACTCCTGTTCAAAGGACGATTGGTTAAAAGGCAAATCTAAGATATGCAAATGAACGGTATGTCTGGACACAGGGCTACTTACTAGAGTATCCGGGCGATTGCAGCTTAAGTCGGCATCTTCGGTCAATTCCGGACACACCTCTTGTGATCCGAAGAATAGTTTGTACATCTCCACGGGTGTCATACCCATGAAGTGTTGGAGAGCTCGTGGGCCCTCCGGATTGAATTCCCACAGGCGGAGGGGGCGATGCTTGCAGGGCAGAAGGTGCCGAATCAGCATAACCTTCGCCACCACGACCAGATTGATCTCCCTCTCTTGGAGGTCTCGAATCCGGCCCTGCAATAGGGGTACGTCCTTGGACGGCCCCCCGGTCAAGCCCTTTGTTGACCCATGACGTCAGCTGTTGTGGAGGGCTAGAGCGAAAGACGGGCGGCGGCCTCTGCATGCTGCCCCTGGGAGCGGTAATATAGAACCACTCATGTTGCCACAAACCGAGCTCCTCCTGAAAGGAGCCCTCGGGCCATGGAGCATCGGCCCTCTTACTTATAATCGCCCCGCTTCACTCTGCCTGACGCCCCTCAATCATCTTTGGCTCCACGTTGAAGGTTTTGAGCCACAAACCGAAGTAAGGGGTGGTGCGGAGGAAGGCTTCGCAGACGACAATGAATAAAGAGATGTGGAGGATGGACTCCGGAGCCAAGTCATGGAATTCCAGCCCATAGTAAAACATGAGCCCTCTCACAAAAGGATCCATCGGGAAGCCTAAACCCCAACGAAGGCGAGACACGAACACGATGCTCTCGCCTGGCTCCGGAGTAGGAATGACTTGCCCTTGGGCAGGCAACCTATGTGAAATCTCGTAGGTTAAGTACCTGGCTTCTCTCAGCTTTAGCATGTCCTCTTCCGTGATGGAGGAGGGCATACACCGGCCTGTAGGTCGGAGCCGGACATTGTCGGTTGTCCAAGCGCCGAACTGGAGCCCCGAGTCTTTGGAACTTGGGGCGAGGGGTAGATTCGATTGAGGATTGAAGAAAAGAAACGAGCCTTGGTCTCATTATAAAGAGGGAGAATACCAAGAGCCGTCCCCGTGACCGTTTGGAACTCGCCTTCGATGGAGGGGGCGTGAAAACGGGCGCGGTTGGGTTACCCATGTCCGTATTGATGGGAATCCCGGAATAAGGGGAACACGGTCTCTGCTTCGATAAGACGTGCCAAGGAAACCGCTTCGCTAAACGTGCTGAGGTGGTATAATAAAAACGATTCGAGTGAAGGATTGGTAGTGGTGTGACATCACGCCACAAAATACGTCAGCAGATTGAACTTATATTCTCTCTACGGTGGTACGTGGAATTTATTTTGCAGAGCCGGACACTATCCTGGTGTTCACAATCTTCTATGAATTATTCGGAGAAGGAACCCGCCTTGCAATGCCGAAGACAATATGCGCGCCGGACTCGTCATCATTGAAGCCTGGTTCAGGGGCTACTGAGGGAGTCCTCGACTAGGGGGTGTCCGGATAGCCGAACTATCATCATCGGCCAGACTCCAAGACTATGAAGATACAAGATTGAAGACTTCGTCCCGTGTCTGGATGGGACTTTCCTTGGCGTGGAAGGCAAGCTTGGCAATACAGATATGTAGATCTCCTACAATTGTAACCGACTCTGTGTAACCCTAGCCCTCTCCGGTGTCTATATAGACCGGAGGGTTTTAGTCCGTAGGACAACAACAATTACAACAATCATACCATAGGCTAGCTTCTAGGGTTTAGCCTCCTTGATCTCGTGGTAGATCCACTCTTGTACTACCCATATCATCAATATCAATCAAGCAGGAGTAGGGTTTTACCTCCATCGAGAGGGCCCGAACCTGGGTAAAAACATCGTGTCCCTTGTCTCCTGTTACCATCCGCCTAGACGCACAGTTCGGGACCCCCTACCCGAGATCCACCGGTTTTGACACCGACAGGCTCCCTTACCAGGTGTCCATGGAGAAATTGCATACCTTGTGACTTGTCAAGTCGCCTACTGACAAGCGCGATGTCGGCATTCGCCACGTCAAGTTGCCGCATTAGTTCGGCAAATTCATCTGTCCGGCTAGCCACCGGACCCTTCGCCACCTGCATAGGAAGGGCGACACATTATACCTAGGATTATGATCCTCGGCGCGCTGTCATTTTTTACAACACACCGAGCCTCAGGGGCTACTATCTACACAGGGCGCATTTTATATGCGGAACTGTCAGAAGGTACATCATTTTGCGTACCTCAAAACCTGTCAGTAAACTTCTGACGGCTTCATGCAATCCGCTCTCAGCGAATGAAATCCTTTCAATCACCATACCCATTAACGCACGGTGATCTTCTGAGATAGACGCTCGCCCGAGCAGATCCTTCAGCCCCTCCGACCATACACTAGGTGGTGCCGGACTTGTCCGATGGCCTTTTTCGAAGGCCGGACGCGGAGGGCTTTGAGGGGACATACGACTGCCTTCCGGCCCCGCCGGACTCGGAGAAACCCTCCGCGACGACACCTCAGGGTCGCCCGCCTCGCAAGACGGTACGGCAGGGGGAGGCGTTTCGCTCTCTATCATCTCCGGACGAAGATCCCCCGAAGATGAGCTCTGCTGAGAAGGGCTGAGATCCGAACTACAAGGTAAAATTCGGTTATGTTCATCAGAAATAGGGCAGGGATATCCTTTAGAACAAAACTCCCCCTTTTTACTTACGGCTCGGTGGAGGGCTGACCCCCTTGGGGGCATAATGCGGCCGAGGCATATCTCGGCGCAGGACCCTCTGACGAAGATTTCTTCCCCCGCTTTGGGACCATGGTCTCCGGGTCTTCAGAGGCGGTCCTCTTCTTCCCTTGGATGGAGGGATTCTCGATCCCTCCTTTCCTGACATCCTCCTTCGCGGAGGTGGTAGCTTCCTTGTTCCCCCCTTCACCTTCTTCCGAAGGTGCAACCTCCAGCATCTTGGTTAACACGGGATCCGGCGTGGTCTCGGGAAGGGGGAACGGACACCTGATTAACTTTGCTTTCGTTATCCACTCCTGTTCAAGGGACATCTCTTTTGAGGGCGAATTCATGATAAATATGGGATAGCGTGTCCAAGTACAGGGCTACTTACTTGAGTATCCGGGCGATCGTAGTTCAGACCTGCGTCCTCGGTCAAGTCCAGACACATCATTTGTGATCCGAAGAAAAGCTTGTATATCTCCACGGGCGTCGCGCCCATAAAATGTTGGAGAGCTCGTGGTCCCTCCGGGTTGAATTCCCACAGGCAGAGGGGGCGACGTTTGCAGGGCAGGGTGCGACGAATCAGCATGACCTACGCTACTACAACCAGAGTGATCTCTCTCTCTAGGAGATCTTGAATGCGGCCCTGCAACAAGGGCACGTCCTTGGAAGGCCCCCTGTCAAGTCCTTAATTGACCCATGACGCCAGCCGCGATGGAGGACCCGAGTGAAAGGCAGGTGGCGCCACCCATTTGGTGCCCCTGGGAGCTGTGATATAAAACCACTCTTGTTGCCATAAGCCGAGCTCCTCTTGAAAAGAGCCCTCGGGCCACGGAGCATCAACATTCTTGCTTATAACAGCCCCTCCGCACTCTGCCTGCTGCCCCTTGATCATCTTCGGGTCCACTTTGAAGATCTTGAGCCACAATCCGAAGTGGGGGGTAATGCGGAGGAAGTCTTCGCATACGACAATGAACGATGAGATGTGGAGGATGGACTCCGGATCCAAGTCTTGAAATTTCAACCCATAGTAAAACATGAGCCCCCTCACAAAGGGGTCTGTCGGAAAGCCTAGCCCCCGAAGGAAGTGAGACACGAACACTACGCTTTCGCCAGGCAAAATTTCGTCGGTCACATACCTGGCATCTCTTAGCTTTAGCACGTCTTCCTCCGTAACGGAGGAAGGCATCCACCGGCCTTGCAGGTTGGAGCCGGACATCATCGAAGGTCCAAAGCGCCCGAATCTGGAGCTTTGAGTGTTGGAACTCGAGGCAAGGGGCGGATTCGGTTGAGATTGAAAGAAAGGAGTGGAGCCTTGGTCTCTTTATAAAGAGGTTGAATACCAAGAGCCTTCCCCGTGACCGTTCGGGACTCACCTTCAATAGAGGAGACGTACCAACGGGCACGACTGGGTTACCCACGCCCGTATTGATGAGAATCCCGAAATAAGGGTACATGATCTCTGCTTTGACAAGACGTTCCAAGGAAATCGCCTCGCTAAACGCGCTGAGGTGGGACAGTAAAAACTATCCGAATAAAGGCTTGGCCGTGGCGCGATGTCACGCAACGGAATACGTCAGGAGATTGAATTTGTGTAAATATTATTCTCTCTACGGTGGTATGTGGAACTTATTTTGCAGAGCCGGACACTATCCTTGTGTTCAAAATCTTCTCTGAAGTATTCGGAGAAGGAACCCGCCTTGCAATGCCAAAGACAATATGCGCGCCGGACTCGTCGTCATTGAAGCCTGGTTCAGGGGCTACTAAGGGAGTCCTGTATTAGGGGGTCCGGATAGCCGAACTATCACCTTTGGCCGGACTCCTGGACTATGAAGATACAAGATTGAAGACTTCGTCCCGTGTCCGGATGGGACTTTCCTTGGCGTGGAAGGCAAGCTTGGCGATACGGATATGTAGATCTCCTACCATTGTAACCGACTCTGTGTAACCCTAACCCTCTTCAATGCCTATATAAACCGAAGGGTTTTAGTCCGTAGGATGAACAACAATCATACCATAGGCTAGCTTTTAGGGTTTAGCCTCTCTGATCTCGTGGTAGATCTACTCTTGTACTACCCATATCATCAATATTAATCAAGCAGGAGTAAGGTTTTACCTCCATCGAGAGGGCCCGAACCTGGGTAAAAACATTGTGTCCCTTGTCTCCTGTTACCATCCGCCTAGACGCACAGTTCGGGACCCCCTACCCGAGATCCGCCGGTTTTGACACCGACAATGCCCATTTTCTAGTCAGTACCAGGGTTAAAAAATTAACTAAATATGTGCAAAATTTTAAAAACTCGCAAATTTTTGCTGGGGAACAAAATATTCTTAATCAAAAAATTAGTAGCCATACTAAAACAAATTTAAAAATAAATTAGTACTATGTCATGTTAAATCCAATGAAATACTATAAAATATCAGTGAAGAACAAAAACAAAAAAAGAAACTAATATCCCATTTGCTATAATTTTTTTGGAATTTTCAACCCCTTTGATATTACTTTTAACAGACACTGACCATACTCTTTGGCCAGGCCGGAATGCATCCCTCCTCATCTTGAAAGATTGGCAGCCCAGTAAGTCGAGGAAAACAAATAGGCCTAGCTTGTGTATTCGTCAAAAAGAAATACTGGGCTACTTATTTTCCCAAAGGAAAACCTGCTGGGCTGGTCATGTTGTTAGACGGGCCACAGAGACTGCACAACACAGTTTATAGCCTGATCCTCCGAATTACTAGTCAAAAAAAAGTTGTGCAATTCTGTCGTTAATTGACTATATGTTAAAAATGATGTGGGTCCCAGATATCAGCAGGGTGGATTAGAGTAAAAATCGAGGGGTGCATCTGAGTAGTAAAAGAGGCGCTTGCTTGTGTTCGGGAGTGGACCTGGTGGGTCCGTACTGTCATACTCACAACTATAGTTCTCTCCCAATTCAATATGTTGACAGGGACCATTTTGAAAAAAAACTATGTTGACAAATACCGAACAGTGATGCCCTGCAAGCAGCACACCAAGGCGGAGGATAAAGTGATGTCGCCAATGTGTTGGGCTGGGTTGGACATTCTTATTGAAAAATAAAAATGGACCAAAACTATTTACGACGTTGACTACGATTTGCATGGGTCCGCTGGTTGCAGGAAGAAAATGCTGGGAAAAAGAAGACCGGTCGCTATCTTTGCCTAAGAATAATATAGACTGATTGTAATGACACTATCATAGGAAATAAAATCCTCCTGTTAAATCATGAATTTAAAGAACTGGTGCATGAGCATTTAGCTTTATTTATTTATTTACTTATTTATATTTAGGGGACCATGAGCATGTACCTGGGCCGGATTCATGTGAGAGCCTCCCTTCCAGTTAATTATGGGCTCCTCTATTGGGCCTTCATCAGTGGGCTGCATGTTACCAACAAGTGGAAAATGTGTTCCATACGAAAAATAGTATGCGTTACGTATGGTACGGGGCACTAAGGATCGAACCGTGCAACGACTTCCAAAACATTGTGTTTGTCGTTCTAACAACAGATTTATTCAACCAACAGACGAAATATACTACTGATTGTACATTGAAAACAGTAGCAGCAACAACCAGGGCTGGGGGTATAACAGAAGCAGTAAGCAGGCCAGAAGAGTGAAGACGCAGCTCTCTCTTCCAAACCAAATATTAGCCATTATTACAAAAGGGATACCAAAAAAGAACAAGTGTATGCATCAAACAAAATAAAGATCCTACTACACCAAGTGTATGCATCTAACTAATTGGCTCAGTTAGACGTTACTATTTATTAAGCTGTGGAGATTGGCTGACGCCTTGAGCCAGATGGGTGCCTGACGGGTGAACCTCCGGCCAGCAGGTCAAAGTCTGATACTTGCGACCCTCTCTCCTACTTTGGGTTGCAGAGTGTGGCGGCACATATCAGGGTATGGTGCATGCAGATACGCATGGTACATAGTGTACACACAGTTTTGCCTGATGAACGAAACCGCGCTGCCATCATGATCCTTGCCATCAGTTATCTCCTGGTTAATCGGATAATTTAGTCCGACAAACAGAGAGCGTGTACCAAGGCTACTTACCAGCCTCCAGTCAAAAATTCCTCAAGGCCCAGAGAAGCTGGGATCCTGCTCAAAGACCATGAAGTGACTGTGATTGTATTCCACGAAACAACACGCCCGTTACGTGCGAACGATCATCAATCATTCGTCATCGTCTGATCGAGCGAGGAACCACCTGCAACTGCCATGCCGCTTTTCTTTGAAAGGTTCTGGGATTGGGAAGGGTAGGGACACCAGGCGGCCTACTACATCATATCAAGTTGGAGTCAAATAAAAAAGGGCTCTTGATGTAGTCAATCTTAAGAACGTTATGTTATGAGCATGAATATTCTTTCAGTAAATGTTGACAGTAATATAAGCAAGCTATCATGATATCATAGGAAAGTAACATATTGATGTAACAGCCGTTTGTAGTGATGACTGGAGTAGGCCAGCAATATGTCCAGCCATAGAAGGAGTCGACAGCGTAAATGAAGCCCTTGTGTTCAAGGGCATCAGAGAACCATGGAGGATGTATGATCCTGCGATGGACGTGCAGATTTATCCACTTACTGCAGTGACCTGTTAGATAGGCGAGACCGCTGTTGAAGAACGCAATAAGCCTGAAGTCTTATACTTCGCAGATCTTGTGGGCACTTGGCAGATTACAACCTTGAGCAAATCAAACTTGGTATCATGTTGGCTACTGTAAGATTCCGAGTATTCAGGGCTGCGATGCCAAAGCAGTGCAGTGTTAATCGAAGGAAGGGGGATCAATCGCCGGGTGTAGACCTCCACGAGCATCCAGCTGCCGCGACCGTCGACGAGCACCATCCAAGACGTGTTCATGTCGACCCAGTACATACCGTTAATGTAGTTGATGGTGACGGGGATCGGACCACATTCAAGGGGGGTTGATGCTCGCCACCCTACGATTGTTATGCTGCGTGACACGCCATTTGTGAAGATCAGGCGGTATCAGCAAGCAAGGAGCTGACTTAAAAAGCTCCGGCCTAAGGGCTTTGAGTAAACGGTACAGCCCCGACGAGCACGCGGCGAGCAGCATGGTACTGATATTGTCTACACGCGAAACAATGAGCTCGATTACCTCTGTGGGGAGTGAATTCCAGCCACTCTTTCAGCGGACGCTGCTCGGTTCTGCCATTGTTAGTGCTTGGGTTTCGGACGAAGGGGGAGGCGCCTTAGGGGGGATGGAAGATTGGACGACACTATGTGCGGACAAAGATGGAGAAGCAAATATGTGCTGCGGGAAGTGGATAGGTGATGATGACTACAGCATGCCGCTTGACTTACGAGACACATACTGGCAGCATAGGGTCATATCGGTGCCAGACAACTTGATTGAGTGATCACAGTACTGGTACTCCCTACAGTACCTACTACTATGCCCTAACTTGCTTGAGTAGAGTAGTAGAGTAGGACTCTGCTCTACTACTAGCACCAGAGGAGTAGTATATTCTAATCTAAAATAGTTACAAACTTCAATGCCCGAGTGTGGAACAACTACGAATCGTCCTAACTCCAATCCCCAGCAAATGTTCGCTAGGATACATGGCAGTTGCAAACGCCTGCGACGCAGTTACAGTACGTGTATGGCTTAAAAACAGGCCACCGTCGGATGGAAATCTGACAGTTACGTGGTATTCGCCAGGATTAAGCTCATGCCGAACAATCGCCAGATAGCATTACTAAAAAAAGGTTAAAACACCCGGTGCAATAACTTGCACTGGCCGACCACTAACAATGATACTAACATCCCGTCAGAAAAAACAATGATACTAACATAGTTGTAAAGTGGTCAAAGACCGTGTCTACGTGGTGTTTGGAATTATACGCAGAAAATAGCAAGATGCCTGTGCATTGCATGGCACATCATCATCACCAACTCGGTTTTTTCTCTACTCCTACTCCTAAAAAGACTCAGTTGGTGATGATGGAGGCGAGGAGGCGTGCTTTCACCAGGCGTCTGGCTGACGGCAAGAAGATTATTCGATTTGTTATAAAAAAACAAAGACGAGTAGTAGAGATAGAGATAAGAGTAGATATAGAGACTTAGGGAGGAGCACGAGGTTGTGGGAGATAAGGATGAACGAGGCAAGGCCTTATCTGTAGATGTGGAGAGAGGTGCGGGTATCTTTTGTAAAATTGTCATAGTTGGCTTTCTATGCGTCAGATATAGATCGGACGATCTATACAAGACGGCAGGCACACCACCATCACCAACTCGGTTTTCTATAAGAGTAGAGATTAGGGAGTACTAGTGAGGACACCATCTACTGCTTCGTGTGCTACTCCTACGCTCCATTCGGCGGCCACAATGTCCCCTACAGCCACTCCCTTCTGTGCTCCATTCGGCGGGCGCTGTTGAAATTCGGGGAGCGCGGTCTCGCGACTGCTCGCAGCCACGACTTCATCGACGACGACTTCTTCCCTGACCTTGGCAACCTCTTCCTCAATGACATGGGCGACAACCTCAATGCCAACGGTGCTACTCCCGTTGCACCGTATGTGTTTCTGTTCTTCCTGTTCGAAATCGTGATAGAATTCATGTTTCTACTCTGTATCCTACTACTATGCTAGTCCACATGATTAGTTTCATCTCTGTTATAGCCGTCATGATTTATTTTGTGCTTATTCAGATTAAATCTCGTAGTAACTTGCTCATATATTCAACCGGCGCAACGTCCCTTACAACCACTCCTATTTCATGGACGGCCTGGTCGATGCCTCTAAGGAGCCCTTCGTCTACTGCTATGAGTGCCCGATGCCGTTTTGCGGCTCGCCGACGGACATGGTGCATCACCTCACGGATGCGTGTAGCGGTCACTACTGGCCCTTGGCGGAGAACATCAAGTACGAGACGTGCTACCCGTTCACCATGCCGGAGTCGCTGGAGGATCACCGTCGCCTACTAGTCTCAGAGGAGGACGCGAGCGTCTTCCTCTTGATTGTGGGCACCGGCAAGGCCCGTGCAGGCAACGCCCCGTCTCTGTAGTGTGCGTCAGGGGCGACACCACTGACGCTGACACTGACACGAGGCCGATGTACGGGTGCATGCTCAGTGTTACTACCCCTCAGGGTCACGTGGGCGGCGACACCGGCTACATCGAACTGACTTGGACTCTGCGGAGCTGGGACCTTCCCGCCGATGTGGACATGGAAAACCCATGGTCTTATTTACCCACCAATAAGGTTCACGGGGACTCCAAGGAGGTTCACCGGGACATACGCATTATCAAGTTAAATGTTGATCATTAGTCTTCGCTCAATGT
This sequence comes from Aegilops speltoides, assembly GCA_021437245.1. Taxonomy (NCBI): domain Eukaryota; kingdom Viridiplantae; phylum Streptophyta; class Magnoliopsida; order Poales; family Poaceae; genus Aegilops; species Aegilops speltoides. The sequence goes on along the minus strand of CM038147.1, from coordinate 438,841,947 downwards.
AATCCGTTGTTTAAGCATGTGGAGACTTCCATGCATGATCTTGCTCTATTGGAGTATCGCGCATGAATAAATGTGTATCCATTTATGGTTTAGTCTAGAATCTTCCATGTATGAACTTTTACTACAGTACTGGTGAAAGACTTACTATGAACCATTTCTTACATCTCCTCTGCCCCTTCCAAGTCATCCTGATTTAATCCCTCCGTCTAGGTGTATAAGGGCATGGTTAGTACTTAATAGTATAGCCAACGGTTGACTACAAGAAAGTGCCATGTCATCTGTAGCCAACATGTATAACAATCGATATTCAAAAACTAATTCTTAAAGATCATTTCTTGCAAAGCACAATAAGTGTTATTTCTTCACAAGTTTTGGATGCAGGTTGAAACCGTTGAACGCTTTTGTTTGCAAAAGATACCTTTTTATCTATTTCACCTGGATGCTTGTGACCTCTAGAGATGAAATAATATCCGAAGAAACCTATCGATACCCGTTACACATGAGATGACCCCCACATCCTTTGTCAAAATAAACAACTCCCTGATCAATGCATTTCACTCTTCCATGCAACGCACGAGCACCTTACTACTATAGATTAGTATGACCAAAAACTGAACTAACATTATATATAGTACGATAAATGCTGATGCATGTCACCTAAAATTATATCATTGAAAACTATGTTCAAATACAAATCCAACGATATAGTTTTTGTTGACATGCACTAACATTTTGTCAGTTAAATCTTCAGTCAAATTCAATGGAGGACAAATAAACCACGACCGATGTAGTACAAGTGTAGAGGGCGGCGCTGCATGGGAGTCTCACCCTGTTCGTGGTGCGGCAGGAAAGCCGTCATATCACAAAACCCAACCACCGCCAGTAATAAGTGGCCTGGTAAAATAAACGGACAAGCAACCATCACATCCCTCCATCTTTTTTGCATTTCATCTCTTTGCATTTACTTTCTCCGGTTCATCTCGCACACTCGATCCCTAGCTGCTACTCCTAGTATCCCTAGCTACTACTCCTAGGGCCGGTTCTTTTGGCGGCTTAAAAAACAAGCCGTCTCTTCCCCTGCTTTTCCCATCAGACTAGTCACAGTGGAGAGTAACATTAAGGCGCCTCACTCATTTATTTGGGCTTCTAAACTACTACTAGTACTCCCTTCATTTTTATATACAAGGCCACAAACTCAAATTACAGGTACCAAGATAAAAATCAATGTGTGCTTTACAAGTCAATTTATTTTCTCGTTTACCGGGTTAATTAATAGGGTGCATGCACATTAGAAGAAATTGAGTGGCCGTGAGAGAGGAAGTAGATGAGTTTGTTATTATCATCCACTACATGCATGCTAGTAATTAAGCCATGGGTTACTAGTACGAGGAAACATCATTAATATTTGTCTCGATTACTGTTGGTGGCCTTGTATAGATGCAAAATGTATTTTTTATAGTGGACTTGTATACAAAAATGGAGGGAGTACCTCCGTCCTGGTTTATTCTTCACCATTGTAATTTGTAGTAAATTTTGACCAAAGATTTAACTGATAAAATGTTAGTGCATGTGACATCACAAACATTTCATTAGTTAAATTTATGATCAAAATTTGACACAGATTACAATGGGGACCAATAAACTAGGACGGAGCTAGTTGTAATGGGATTACTACTAATCTAGAAGCCTAAAGGAACTGGCCCCTGGAACTCCTACTAGTAGTACTAGTACTCAAGTTGGAATTCCAATTGCATGGCACAACTTGTTAGGCAAAAAATTCGATACAGGGTGTAGGAAGCGGTTTGGGAATTTGCATGCCTTTCCGACCAGTGAGATACTCCATACAAAGTACGACAGAGAAATAACCACACAGAAGGAAGCTAAAAGTAAACAATCAAACGAGCATTTTTGCATTTGTTTTGCATTGAATCGTTTCACAAGCTTGACTAGTGCTATTTTTCTACTTTTACAAAAACCGCATCATAATGTTAAAATGTACATTTGCCCGTACATAAGTAATAGTAGTACTCCCTCCGTCTAGGTGTATAAAGTCTTCCCTCCTTGGTCACGGTGCACAACCAAAGATGACTTATTCACCTGGACCGGAGGGAGTAGCATAGTCTGCAAGCATATATAGAGAGAGACGTGTAGTGCGATAGTATATAGTACTAAAGTTTGTGCTGTATGCACCTACTTAAAAAATGCGTACGGATCCACAAGGTTTCCAAACTTTCCCTCTTACATACTTAATTAAGGACACTAATAATTCCCGAACGTTCGGGATTTATCATTTGCGTCCCAAAACTAATGTCCACGGCGCTCGCAGGAGCGCTTGCGGCACGCCACAAGTGCCCTGGTGCGCGGACCTTTCCCGGCGCGCCGACACAACGCCTCTTCCTCAACCACGCAACTCGTGAGGTGCTAATTGGCGGCTTGCCGGCGGGCGAGCGCGATCTCACCAGTGTGGTGATCCGGTGCCAGCAGGTACTCCTCGGCCTTCTTCTCTGCCTCTATTTTGGCGTGCTCTGCCGGCGGCAAAGCCTCCCACGTGGCGACATCCATTTCTTTCCAAAGATCCTCAAGGGTAGGGGGGCTCAGCGGACGATGCAGCGTTCTCCTCATAGTGGGGACTCGATGCATCCTCCAACACGCGTGCTGGCGAGATTGGGAACGCCGACGCGTCCACCTCGACGCGTCACGGCGAGGAGTGGAACACCGACGCGTCCTCCTCGACTAGTGGCGGCAAGGAACGGAATAGCAACGCGTGACTGTTCGGGCGGTGCAACGAGGGGTGCCTAGGTCTTGGGGGGGCAATGCCATGGTGGTCGACGTGAGAGGGAGGGGGAGGAGATAGCGATGAACGTGAGCGTTCTTCCGAATGCCGTGGGAGGCGCAGTATTTATAGCGAGCAATGGCACACCTCGTAAGATATGGACTGAGCTGCATCGACTTAATCGCAGGTCGAGCTATGCCATCGCATGTGGGCTGACCCTTGTTGGGCCCATATGTCGCTGACACAATGCGCTGCAGCTAAATCAAGCAAATATCCCTAAGATATGTTGCATGATTAACGTAATAGCTACGTGGGCATATTTGTTGGAGTAAATTACGGGGGAGTGAAGGGGTGGAAATATTGCTAGTCACAACGGATTGGACGAGCGTGGGGGAGGAGAGTCATGCATGCAGATTTTTTCCACGCGGGGTGGAGTGGTGGGACCACCGGAGGGAGAAGGAGAGTCTGGCAGGCATATTGTTTCCACACATGGAGAGGAAAATATTTGGAGACGAACGGGCTTCCTGCAGGTATGGGGAACGGTGCATAATAAGTCATCTTGCATGCCGGGCTAGGTATAGTCTCAAGTCATTAAAAACATACACGCCTGACACATGTTCATATTTCAAGATGCACTAAATTATTGCATGCGATGATTAAGGCTGGCCATAATGGTGGTATCTTAGCTGGTATCATGCACACGGGAATAGCAAACATGCTGATGTGGCAAAGAATTAAAGAAGAGAGGGGGGTTAGAGTAACTAGTGTTCATGCATGCATCGATAAACACATTTTTTTGTGAAGAACGACAACATTAGTTGAGTACTTTTGCAGACTACAAAAACTATTCCACCGCCTCTATCTTGCTAAGAGTAGGTGAAATTTTTGAATCGAGCCCTTTAAACTAGAAGGGAGGTAGTAGTACTCTAATAGCTAACCTAGTTGTGATGACAAGATAGGACATGGCACACACCTGGACGGAGGAACTAGTCTGCATTGTGCATTTAAGTTTTGTCTAAAGTCAATGTACCTCTACTTTGACCAAACTTATAGAAAAATGTATCAACATTCACAATGTCAAATCAAAAAATTTATGCTCATTATAAAACGTAGTTCTTATACTCATTATAATCAGTATTGTAGATATTGATATTTTTAGTATTAATTTGGTCAAACACTTTGCAAATGGTTGACGGAAGTAAGGACCAGAGGGAGTATCATGCATGCGGAGTAGGCAAAAAAAGTTGCTCATTTATAGCCGGTCGAAGTCTCAAAGGGCGCAACCGCGCGAGGAAGGCGAAGGTCGTGGGAGGCGCGACAGTTGATGGAATTAAGTGAAGTTACATCCATGCGCCGGCATGGCGTGTGAACAGGAAGAAGCTATACCGTCAGGCCTACGATATGGGTCTATTAGACATGACATCTAGTGGGTCCCGCATAGTTCTCGAGAAATCTTTGGGGGCTTGCAGCCGTTTATCCATGGGCAAGCCAGCAACCCCACGCCGTTCGCACGCCCTACGCGTCCCCGTCTTCTACCTTACAACAGTTCGCTCCCAATCGTCCCGTCCTTTCACATTAGTTCGCTCCCATTTTTTTGCAGGGTACAACAGTTCAACTTCTCCTAACCCTCCTCCAAAATCCATGGTATCCCAAATCTCCATGGTCGCCGCTGAGTACCAGGTTAGAGCCATCATTGGCGATGAGTTCATCGTCATCTACACACGTGGATCCGCGACGGTGAAAGCATGGCTTGCTCGCTTCCTACGCATGTTCAACAGTTCAACGGATGAGTGGGTCGTTGGGCTAGATGTTGAGTACACCACAGTCCTGGAAAGAGAGAAGATTCTAAAGGAGGCAGAGAGGAAGAAGCCTGTCGTGATCTAGGTTTGCGTACATAGCGTTTGCTTGGTCTACCACATATTCCATGCCGACGTTGAGTGCCAGGATTTTAAGAACTTCCTCAAGGACGAAACAGTGAAATTCGTTACTATAGACTTTAGGAACGACAGGGATGTCCTGCATCGGATAGGTCTCGTTGTAGGCTAGCCCTTCGATCTCCAGAAGGCAAGTCTGGTGTCCTCCTCTCAGCCTTCAATGCTGACCCTGGCAGCAGCCATGATTGATCCTTCGTACGCTAAACTGAAGAAACCTCATCATGAGTTTCATCATGCATGGGAGTCGAAGACATTAGTTGAAGATCACATCCTGTACGCAGCAATGGATGCCTACCTTTGTTTAAATATCTGCAAGGGTTGGATGAAGAAGCAGAGCCCAGTGTCCGGTTTAAGCAAAGAAGCGCCAAAGAGGAAGAGGAAGAGGGGCGAGGGCGAAGTCGAGGGGCGTGGACTCGGACTCCGAGTAGGTGGCGATGTAAATCGCTCATGCTGGTTCTCTTCAGAGTGTCAAGCGAACTAGTTGCTTAGTTTATTTTCAAGGGTGTGTCGTGTTGAGGCCCCATCAGAACTATGTTTATGTTCTTTCTCGTTATTTGAACTCTTTAGTACGTACAGTAGTACTAGTACTATGTCTTACTACTATTCTTCTTGCAGTTGGTACTACTGCTTGTATCTTTGTGTTCCTACTGTACTTAATATGTTCATACTAGTAGTATAATTTGGGTTAGTCGATTTGTGAAAGAAGTTCGACGGAGCGAAGGAAGAAGACGGCAGAAGAGGTGGAAGAATCCCTTCTAGCCATCCATGTTGCATCAAACGGCTCACAAGAGTCGACTGACCCAAATTGCTCCTTCAGATTGCAGGATCCAAGTGGCATGCAAGGTCTCAAAGGTAGATTCCGCGTTCGCACCCGGTTTGCGGGCTCAACGCGCGCGCGATTGGCTTCCGCCGTGACAGCCACCATGCGTGCCTCCTCCGCACGGGCGGAGACGACAATGACACGCTGGTTCCTCCTCACCTGCGTGATGGAGCATGCGCTCATCCTCCTCTTCGTACGCTGTGTGCATAGATGCGTCTCCACCAGCTGCTCGCGTGCTTGGCAGCGTGGCGGCATCGCGAGGAGGGACTGCAGACGTCGTGAGCGGGCGAGCCTTCTGTTGGGGAACGTTGCATAAAATAAAAAATTCCTACGTTCACCAAGATCAATCTATGAGTTCATCTAGCAACGAGAGAGGGGAGTGCATCTACATACCCTTGTTGATCGCGAGCGGAAGCGTTCAAGAGAACGGGGATGATGGAGTCGTACTCGCCGTGATCCAAATCACCGATGACCAAGTGCCGAACGGATAGCACCTCCGCGTTCAACACACGTACGGAGAGGATGACGTCTCCTCCTTCTTGATCCAGCAAGGGGGAAGGAGAGGTTGATGAAGATCCAGCAGCACGACAGCGTGGTGGTGGATGCAGCAGAGTTCCGGCAGGGCTTCGCCAAGCGACTACGGGAGGAGGAGGTGTAGCAAGGGGAGAGGGAGGCGCCAAAACTTCAGGGTGCGGCTGCCCTCCCCTCCCCCTCCTTTATATAGGCCCCCTGGTGGGGCCGGCCCTGGAGATGGGATCTCCCAAGGGGGCGGTGGCCAAGGGGGGTGGAGTGCCCCCCAAGGCAAGTGGAGGCGCCCCCCCCCACCCTAGGGTTCCAACCCTAGGCGCAGGGGGTCCCAAGGGGGGCGCACCAGCCCACCAGGGGTTGGTCCCCTCCCCGCTCCAGCCCACCAGGGGCTCGTCCCCTCCCCACTCCAGCCCACGGGGCCCTCCGGGATAGGTTGCCCCACCCGGTGGACCCCCGGGACCCTTCCTGTGGTCCCGGTACAATACCGGTGACCCCCGAAACTCTTCCGATGGCCGAAACTACACTTCCTATATATAGTTCTTTACCTCCGGACCATTCCAGAACTCCTCGTGACGTCCGGGATCTCATCCGGGACTCCGAATAACTTTCGGTTTGCTGCATACTCATATCTCTACAACCCTAGCGTCACCGATCCTTAAGTGTGTAGACCCTACGGGTTCGGGAGACCCGTAGACATGACCGAGACGGCTCTCCGGTCAATAACCAACAGCGGGATCTGGATACCCATGTTGGCTCCCACATGCTCCTCGATGATCTCATCGGATGAACCACAATGTCGAGGATTCAATCAACCCCGTATACAATTCCCTTTGTCAATCGGTACGTTACTTGCTCGAGACTCGATCGTCAGTATCCCAATACCTCGTTCAGGTCTCGTTACGCAAGTCACTTTATTGTATCAGAATGCATGATCCGTGACCGACACTTGGTCACTTTGAGCTCATTATGATGATGCATTACCGAGTGGGCCCAGAGATACCTCTCCGTCATACGGAGTGACAAATCCCATCTCGATCCGTGTCAACCCAATGACACTTTCGGAGATACCGTAGTGCACCTTTATAGTCACCCGATTCGTTGTGATGTTTGGTACACCCAAAGCACTCCTACGGTATCCGGGAGTTACACGATCTCATTGTCTAAGGAAAATATACTTGACATTGGAAAAGCTTTAGCAAACGAACTACACGATCTTGTGCTATGCTTAGGATTGGGTCTTGTCCATCACATCATTCTCCTAATGATGTGATCCCGTTATCAATGACATCTAATGTCCATAGTCAGGAAACCATGACTATCTATTGATCAACGAGCTAGTCAACTAGAGGCTCACTAGGGACATATTGTGGTCTATGTATTCACACGTGTATTACGATTTTCGGATAATACAATTATAGCATGAATAAAAGACAATTATCATGAACATGGAAATATAATAATAATCCTTTTATTATTGCCTCAAGGGCATATTTCCAACAGTCTCCCACTTGCACTAGAGTCAATAATCTAGTTACATTGTGATGAATCGAACACCCATAGAGTTCCGGTGTTGATCATGTTTTGCTCCCGAAAGAGGTTTAGTCAATGGATCTGCGACATTCAGATCCGTATGTACTTTGCAAATATCTATGTCTCCATCTTGAACATTTTCACGGATGGACTTGAAACGGCGCTTGATGTGCTCGGTCTTCTTGTGAAACCCGGCTCCTTGGCAAGGGCAATAGCTCGATGTTGTCCGAGAAGAGAGTGATTAGCCCCGACGCATTGTGTATGACTCCTAGGTCGGTGATGAACTCCTTCATCCATATTGCTTCATCGCCGCCTCCGAGGCTGCCATGTACTCCGCTTCACATGTAGATCCCGCCAAGGCGCTCGCTTGCAACTACACCAGCTTCTCGCTCCACGATTCAACATATACACGTATCCGGTTTGTGACTTAGAGTCATCGGATCTGTGTCGAAGCTAAGCGTCGGCGTAACCCTTCTGACGAGCTCTTCGTCACCTCCATAAACGAAAACATGTCCTTTGTCCTTTTCGGTACTTCAGATATTCTTGACCGCTGTCCAGTGTTCCTTGCCGGGATTACTTTGGTACCTTCCTACCAAACTTATGGCAAGGTTTACATCAGGTCTGGTACAGGTCACGGCATACATGATAGATCCTATGGCTGAGGCATAGGGGATGACACTCATCTCTTCTTTATCTTCTGCCGTGGTCGGGCATTGAGCCGAGCTCAATCTCACACCTTGCAATACAGGCAAGAACCCTTTCTTGGACAGATCCATATTGAACTTCTTCAATATCTTATCAAGGTATGTGCTTTGTGAAAGACCTATGAGGCGTCTCGATCTATCCCTATAGATCTTGATGCCTAATATGTAAGCAGCTTCTCCAAGGTCCTTCATTGAAAAACATTTATTCAAGTAGGCCTTAATGTTGTCCAAAAGTTCTATATCATTTCCCATCAAAAGTATGTCATCTACATATAATATGAGAAATGCTACAGAGCTCCCACTCACTTTCTTGTAAACGCAGGCTTCTCCATAAGTCTGCATAAACCCAAACACTTTGATCATTTCATCAAAGCGAATGTTCCAACTTCGAGATGCTTGCACCAGCCCATAAATGGATCGCTGGAGCTTGCATACCTTGTTAGCATTCTTAGGATCGACAAAACCTTCCGGCTGCATCATATACAGTTCTTCCTTAAGATGTCCGTTAAGGAATGCCGTTTTGACGTCCATCTGCCATATCTCATAATCATAGTATGCGGAAATTGCTAACATAATTCGGACGGACTTCAGCTTCGCTACGGAAGAGAATGTCTCATCGTAGTCAACGCCTTGAACTTGTCGATAACCCTTAGCGACAAGTCGAGCTTTATATATGGTGAAATTACCATCTGCATCCGTCTTCTTCTTAAATATCCATTTGTTTTCTATCGCTCGCCGATCATCGGGCAAGTCTGTCAAAGTCCACACTTTGTTTTCATACATGGATCCTATCTCGGATTGCATGGCTTCAAGCCATTTGTTGGAATCTGGGCCCGCCATCGCTTCTTCATAGTTCGAAGGTTCACCGTTGTCTAACAACATGATTTCCAGGACAGGGTTGCCATACCACTCGGGTGTGGAACGTGTCCTTGTGGACCTAATAAGTTCAGTAGCAACTTGATCCGAAGTACCTTGATCATCATCATTAATTTCCTCTCTAGTCGGTGCAGGCACCACAGGAACATTTTCCTGAGCTGTACTACTTTCCGGTTCAAGAGGTAGTACTTCATCGAGTTCTACTTTCCTCCCACTTACTTCTTTCGAGAGAAACTCTTTTTCCAGAAAGGATCCGTTCTTGGCAACAAAGATCTTGCCTTTGGATCTTAAGTAGAACGTACACCCAATTGTTTCCTTAGAGTATCCTATGAAGACGCATTTTTCCGACTTGGGTTCGAGCTTTTCAGATTGAAGTTTCTTGACATAAGCATCACATCCCCAAACTTTTAGAAACGACAGCTTAGGTTTCTTCCCAAACCATAATTCATATGGTGTCATCTCAACTGATTTAGATGGAGCCCTATTTAAAGTGAATGTAGCTGACTCTAGAGCGTATCCCCAAAATGATAGCAGTAAATCGGTAAGAGACATCATAGATCGCACCATATCCAATAGAGTGTGATTACGACGTTCGGACACACCGTTACGCTGAGGTGTTCCAGGCGGCGTGAGTTGTGAAACGATTCCACATTTCCTTAAGTGCGTACCAAATTCGTGACTTAAATATTCTCCTCCACGATCCGATCGTAAGAATTTTATCTTTCGGTCACGTTGATTCTCTACTTCATTATGAAATTCCTTGAACTTTTCAAAGGTCTCAAACTTGTGTTTCATCAAGTAGACATACCCATATCTACTCAAGTCATCAGTGAGAGTGAGAACATAACGATATCCTCCGCGAGCCTCAACACTCATTGGACCACACACATTAGTATGTATGATCTCCAATAAGTTGGTTGCTCGCTCCATTGTTCCGGAGAACGGAGTCTTGGTCATTTTGCCCATGAGGCATGGTTCGCATGTGTCAAATGATTCATAATCGAGAGACTCTAAAGTCCATCGGCATGGAGCTTCTTCATGCGCTTGACACCAATGTGACCAAAGGCGGCGATGCACAAGTATGTGGGACTATCGTTATCAACTTTACATCTTTTGGTATTCACACTATGAATATGTGTAACATTACGTTCGAGATTCATTAAGAATAAACCATTGACCATCGGGGCATGACCATAAAACATATCTCTCATATAAATAGAACAACCATTATTCTCGGATTTAAATGAGTAGCCATCTCGTATTAAACGAGATCCAGATACAATGTTCATGCTCAAACTTGGCACTCAATAATAATTATTGAGGTTTAAAACTAATCCCGTGGGTAAATGTAGAGGCAGCGTGCCGACGGCGATCACATCGACCTTGGAACCATTCCCGACGCGCATCGTCACCTCGTCCTTCGCCAGTCTCCGCTTATTCCGCAGCTCCTGCTGTGAGTTACAAATATGAGCAACGACACGGTATCAAATACCGGGAGTTACTACGAGTCTTGGTAAGGTACACATCAATTACATGTATATCAAATATACCTTTAGTGTTGCCGGCCTTCTTGTCCGCTAAGTATTTGGGGCAGTTCCGCTTCCAGTGACCCTTCCCTTTGCAATAAAAGCACTCAGTCTCAGGCTTGGGCCCATTCTTTGACTTCTTCCCGGCAACTGGCTTACCGGGTGCGGCAACATCCTTGCCGTCCTTCTTGAAGTTCTTCTTACCCTTGCCCTTCTTGAACTTAGTGGTTTTATTGACCATCAACACTTGATGTTCCTTCTTGATTTCTACCTCTGCTGACTTCAGCATTGAAAATACTTCAGGACTAGTTTTCACCATCCCTACATATTGTAGTTCATCACAAAGCTCTTGTAGCTTGGTGGGAGCGACTGAAGGATTCTGTCAATGACCGCCTCGTCCGGGAGGTTAATGTCCAGCTGGGACAGGCGGTTGTGCAACCCGACATTTTGAGTATGTGCTCCTTGTAACTATTTTCCTCCATCTTACAAGCTAGAGAACTTGTCGGAGACTTCATATCTCTCGACCCGGGCATGAGCTTGGAAAACCATTTTCCGCTCCTCGAACATCTCATATGATCCGTGTTGCTCAAAACGCTTTTGGAGCCCCGGTTCTAAGCTGTAAAGCATGCCACACTAAACGAGGGGGTAATCATCAGCACGTGACTGCCAAGTGTTCATAACGTCTTGGTTCTCTACGATGGGTGCTTCACCTAGCAGTCCTTCTAGGACATATGCTTTCTTGGCAGCTATGAGGATGATCCTCAGGTTTCGGACCCAGTCTGTATAGTTGCTGCCATCATCTTTCAGCTTGGTTTTCTCTAGGAACGCGTTGAAGTTCATGTTGACATGAGCGTTGGCCATTTGATCTACAAGACATATTTGCAAAGGTTTTAGACTAAGTTCATGATAATTAAGTTCATCTAATCAAATTATTTAATGAACTCCCACTCAGATTTGACATCCCTCTAGTCATCTAAGTGTTACATGATCCGATTCGACTAGGCCGTGTCCGATCATCACGTGAGACGGACTAGTCATCATCGGTGAACATCTCCATGTTGATCGTATCTTCCATACGACTCATGTTCGACCTTTCGGTCTCTCTGTTTCGAGGCCATGTCTGTACATGCTAGGCTCGTCAAGTTAACCTAAGTGTTTTGCATGTGTAAATCTGTCTTACACCCGTTGTATGTGAACGTAGGAATCTATCACACCCGATCATCATGTGGTGCTTCAAAACGACGAACTTTAGCAACGGTGCACAGTTAGGGAGAACACTTTCTTGAAATTGTTACAAAGGATCATCTTATTTACTACCGTCACATGCAATTATAAAGTAGTGGCATGATATGGCCAATATCATATAGCTCCTTTGATCTCCATCTTCGGGGCTCCATGATCATCTTCGTCACCGGCATGACACCATGATCTCCATCATCATGATCTCTATCATCGTGTCTCCATGAAGTTGCTCGACAACTATTACTTCTACTACTATGGCTAACGGTTTAGCAATAAAGTAAAGTAATTACATGGCGTTAAATCATTGACACGCAGGTCATACAATAATTAAGACAACTCCTATGGCTCCTGCCGGTTGTCATACTCATCGACATGCAAGTCGTGATTCCTATTACAAGAACATGATCTCATACATCACAATATATCATTCATCATTCATCACAACTTTTGGCCATATCACATCACATGGCAATTGCTGCAAAAAAAGTTAGACGTCCTCTAATTGTTGTTGCATCTTTTACGTGGCTGCAATAGGGTTCTAGCAAGAACGTTTTCTTACCTACGAATAACCACAATGTGATTTGTCAACTTCTATTTACCCTTCATAAGGACCCTTTTCATCCAATCCGCTCCAACTAAAGTGGGAGAGATAGACACCCGCTAGCCACCTTATGCAACTAGTGCATGTCAGTCGGTGGAACCTGTCTCACGTAAGCGTACGTGTAAGGTCGGTCCGGGCCGCTTCATCCCACAATACCACTAAAGCAAGATAAGACTAGTAGCAGGAAGAAAGTTGACAACATCTACGCCCACAACAGATTTGTGTTCTACTCATGCAATAGAGAACTACGCATAGACCTAGCTCATGATGCCACTGTTGGGGAACGTTGCACAAAATAAAAGATTTCCTACGTTCACCAAGATCAATCTATGAGTTCATCTAGCAACGAGAGAGGGGAGTGCATCTACATACCCTTGTAGATCACGAGCGGAAGCGTTCAAGACAACGGGGATGATGGAGTCGTACTCGCCGTGATCCAAATCACCGATGACCAAGTGCCGAATGGACAGCACCTCCGCGTTCAACACACGTACGGAGCAGATGACGTCTCATCCTTCTAGATCCAGCAAGGGGGAAGGAGAGGTTGATGAAGATCCAGCAGCACGACGGCGTGGTGGTGGATGCAGCAGAGTTCCGGCAGGGCTTCGCCAAGCGACTGCGGGAGGAGGAGGTGTAGCAAGGGGAGAGGGGCGCCAAAACTTGAGTGCGGCTGCCTCCCTCCCCTCCTTATATAGGCCCCGAGGGGGCGCCGCCCCGAGATGGGATCTCCCAAGGGGGCGGCGGCCAAGGGGGGTGGAGTGCCCCCAAGGCAAGTGGGCGCCCCCCCCTAGGGTTTCCAATCCTAGGCACAGTGGAGCCCAAGGGGGGCGCACCAGCCCACCAGGGGCTGGTCCCCTCCCCACTCCAGCCCACGGGGCCCTCCGGGATAGGTTGCCCCACCCGGTGGACCCCCGGGACCCTTCAGGTGGTCCCGGTACAATACCGGTGGCCGCCAAAACTCTCCCGATGGCCGAAACTGCACTTCCTATATATAATTCTTTACCTCCGGACCATTCCAGAACTCCTCGTGACGTCCGGGATCTCATCCGGGACTCCGAACAACTTTCGGTTTGCTGCATACTCATATCTCTACAACCCTAGCGTCACCGAACCTTAAGTGTGTAGACCCTACGTGTTCGGGAGACACGTGAACATGACCGAGACGGCTCTCGGTCAATAACCAACAGCGGGATCTGGATACCCATGTTGGCTCCCACATGCTCCTCGATGATCTCATCGGATGAACCACGATGTCGAGGATTCAATCAACCCGTATACAATTCCTTTGTCAATCGATGCGTTACTTGCCGAGACTCGATCGTCGGTATCCCAATACCTCATTCAGTCTCAAGCATTGACAAGTCACTTTACTTGTACCGTAATGCATGATCCGTGACGGACACTTGGTCACTTTGAGCTCATTATGATGATGCATTACCGAGTGGGCCCAGAGATACCTATCCGTCATGCGGAGTGACAAATCCCGCTCGATCCGTGTCAACCCAATGACACTTTCGTAGATACCAGTAGTGCACCTTTATAGTCACCCAGTTACGTTGTGATGTTTGGTACACCCAAAGCACTCCTACGGTATCCGGGAGTTACACGATCTCATGCTCTAAGGAAAAGATACTTGACATTGGAAAAGCTCTAGTAAACGAACTACATGATCTTGTGCTATGCTTAGGATTGGGTCTTGTCCATCACATCATTCTCCTAATGATGTGATCCCGTTATCAATGACATCTAATGTCCATAGTCAGGAAACCATGACTATCTGTTGATCAACGAGCTAGTCAACTAGAGGCTCACTAGGGACATATTGTGGTCTATGTATTCACACGTGTATTACGATTTCCGGATAATACAATTATAGCATGAATAAAAGAAAATTATCATGAACATGGAAATATAATAATAATCCTTTTATTATTGCCTCTAGGGCATATTCCAACACCTTCGGCTTCATGGCACAGGGATGGCGGCGACACGGCGGTGATGGGCGAGAAATTGTTGGCTGGAGCAGGCGGGCGCCGGCATGTGCAACAGCGGCGGCGGCATATTGCTGAGTGCGTGTATGGGAGCTTAGTTTAGTTTTATATAGGGTTGATCAAACATAAAAGAAAACCGTACTAGTACACGTAAACATTAGACTTAGGCAGCGCTTTTATTAGTTAGTACCAAAGCCATGATACGGAATCATGTGCAAGCGCGTGAACCGCGACCGCGCGGTCGATCGAACAGTGTGTCACCGTGTCGCGCTCGAAGGACATCCACCGAACCTTTTTGTGTGTGTGAAAACAATCCCCGAATATTACTCAACTTTTTTTTCCTGGAAAAGTTCTCGACGCTACAATATTTCCATATATTTGAATTTAGCTCCAGTTCGTGTTTATTTGGATTTGGACGTTTTAGGTGCACTCTAGTTTTTTTAATACTAATTTTGTGTGTGTGACTGAGAGAGAACGTGTGTATGTGTCCATATGTGTGTTGTGGCGGAAGGGCAATGTGGAGACGTTGTCCGTGTGATACAGACATAGAGAGGTGTGAATGTGCAAATGATCATGCTTGAGTGAGACATAGACAGATGCCTGTACATTGTGTATACATGAGAGAACGGTCTTATAGTTTACTTGTGTGTGTGTGTGTGTCTGTGTGTGTGTGAGAGAGAGAGAGAGGGGAGCATCCATAACACAACACCCATCTCTCTCGATTCGTCCGTCCCTCGCACGATTGCATGTAACACATGCATCAACACGCACATTTTGACACCCTCACCCGGCCCCTACCCACCTCAAGGCCCGCACAATTTCTTCGTGAATACCCATTTATCTCCTTAGGTTTGTTATCTCTCAATATCTGACACACACACACACACACACACACACACACACAGCACAACACACACACACACACCCTCCCCCGAGCACACAATTCATCCCCATCCAAGGTTATATGGCGACCACTCTCGCTTGTGCTTCTTTGCACCCCAGCATGCACAACACCTCAATCTTCAAAGAGGGCATCGAGGAGATCGAAGACGGAGACCACACCGCGCTAGAGAATGCGGGCCATTTGGAAGAACGATGATGTGACGATGGCTGACTGACTCCTCCCCCCACCCTCTCTCTCTCGCACAAAATTACCAATCCCTCTCTCCCCCACACAAAATTATCAATCCCTCAACCCACGAGATCCTTCCCCTCTCGTCCATGTTTTTCCGGCTCTCTCATCAAACATGTTGTCTCTTCTCCTTCCACATATACAGAATCCGGATGCACACGCATCTCACGTATATTACATGTCTCCATCTTTCTCACAGACCTAACTTCTTCCTCTCTCTTTCTCTCTCTCTATCTCTCTCTCTGTGTCTTGTTAGGTTTATCTCCTACTCTCTCGTCCACATACATACAATCTTTCCTGCCCTATCTGCTCCATCGTCGCAAGCTCTCTCTACATGTTTCATTCACACATTGGGATATGTTCAAAATGTTGCTTCTATAATGGCTGATGTAGAGTTATGGTTTGTTTTGTTGCATCCTACAAAGTAATAACTATGAAATGCATTTAGATTCTCATTTGACTGGGATTATGTGAGTTTGAGCATGTTGTGAAGTACTATAGACCTTGTATCCATCTTGGAATTCGACAATGATTGTAACTATTGAATTGTATAGACCATTACATTCGAAGTCAGTAGCCTAATATATTTATTTCACAATTTCAACAAATGATTAGTTCACTACAAACTAAGAAAACAAATGTGTACTCCCTCCATTTTTATTTAAGTATGCTTATTAGCATTGGTCATAGTCAAGTTTTGTAAACTCTCAAAAAGATTATAACAAAAAAATATTAACATAAAAAATAACAAATAAATACCATTAGATTAATTATTGTATGTACTTTCACATCATACATATTTGTTATGGTAAATGTTTATATTTTTCTATAAACTTAGTCAAACTTTAGGAAGTTTGACTTCGGTCAAACCTAATATGCAGAGTTTACTAGTAGTACTCGCTAGTTGGTTAGCCGAATCACTCAACACGCCACACTGGGAGTTCAGTGTCACAAAATTTTGGGGTCAGCGGGAAAATCTCCCGTTACCATCATAGCCTTCGGAACAGGCCTACGGATGACGCTTGGTAGGGGGCTGTTTTCATAACTTCAGGTTCACCCTACCCAGCCAACCCCACCCCGGCACCCAGAGTAGTACACCTGAATACTTCCCATTTTCTATCCCCACCGTAAAATAGACTTCTCCATGGCACCGCAGCCTTTGTGCTCCTCCCCTTCTACATCGGCGCACTCGTCCAACGTAGCGCATCTGCCTCATAAACAACCTTGTACGCCGCACTGGAGCCGGTCCACTGTCGTCGTCGTACACGGAGCCACTTCCCCGGCACCATCTTCCACGGTCTCGGATCTGCTTCCCGGAAGCCGACGCCAAGCGCAGAAGAACCATCGTCGTGGACAAGGAACTGACTCCCGTTGCCGACCATGACTCACAGAGGACGTCGCGACCATCGTTCTCCTCCTCGATTGGTAATGTGTGTATTGAATCACTTAGCAGTACATGTGCAGTTCCAATTTTGTTCATACCTACCCTTCAAATTTCCTGGGTGCTATTGTTCCCGTGAAAGTAATTGGTTATAGCCTCCATTGTCCAACAGAATATCAGCTTGTAATTGTGCGTCTCTCCTGTATCGCATTGTGCTTGGGTTTGTTTTTCATCTGCAACTAGTAGTGTGGCAAATGATGGAAAGTTTTTTAGAGTAGCAAGATGCCCATGCATTGCACGCATCAAGATGCATTTGTATGAGTAGTTTATCTTGTGGGAGAAAAGGATGAGCGAGGGAAGGCCTTATTTGCCAAGATGGAGAGGGGTATGGGTATCTTTTTGCAAAATTCCCATTGTTTCCTTCCTATCTGTCAGATATAAATCGGACAGCCTATATTGCAGGATGGCAGGCACATCATCATCACCAACTCTGTTGTTTTAGAAGAAAAAAAGTATAGAGAAAAAAAGTAGACAGTAGAGAAGTAGAGATAAATATTAAATATAAAATAAATATAACATTAGAGAAGAGAGTAGAGATAGCAGAGACGTCGGGAAAGGATCGCGCGTGCACGGGAAAAAGCGGTCGGGCGTGCGCTAGTTTTGGCGCTCGGTGTCCGGCGCGCTTTATAAAATTCAACGCCCTATGTGCCTTGCCACCGCTCTCTCCCCGCTCTGTGCCTCGCCACCGCTCTCTCTCCGCTCTTTCTCGCCTCGCCGTCGCCGCGCCACCATGCTGCCACATCACCGGGAAACTTGGGGATACCGAGGCGTCCGTGCGCGCCCCTCCGGCGGCTTCTCCATCGAGATCCGGTTCCGCGGGATGCGCCTCGGCCTCAGCAATTTTGACACCGCCAACGAGGCTGCCCGCGCGTACGACGCGGCGGCATGGCGCCTCTGGTGGCCTCATAGAACATTGAACTTCCCCAACGTGCCGACGTAGGAGCGGGCGCAGGAGATTGCGCCTCTACCGTGGCTTAGCACTGACGAGGATCGTCACGACAATCGGAGGCGGGAGCACCATCTCGGCATCGCCGAGATTGACGAGGAAGCCATGGTGTTGTGGTGCCAACGCTTCTTGTCGGTGTCAAAACCGGCGGATCTCGGGTAGGGGGTCCCGAACTGTGCGTCTAGGCGGATGGTAACAGGAGACAAGGGACACGATGTTTTACCCAGGTTCGGGCCCTCTTGACGGAGGTAAAACCCTACGTCCTGCTTGATTAATATTGATGATGTGTATTACAAGAGTGGATCTACCACGAGATCAAGGAGGATAAACCCTAGAAGCTAGCCTATGGTATGATTGTTGTAATGGATGTTGTGTCCTCACGGACTAAAACCCTCCGGTTTATATAGACACGGAGAGGGCTAGGGTTACAGAGTCGGTTACAATGGTAGGAGATCTACATATCTGTATCGCCAAGCTTGCCTTCCACGCCAAGGAAAGTCCCATCCGGACACGGGCGGAGTCTTCCATCTTGTATCTTCAGTAGTCACGAGTCCGCGGACGGTGATAGTCCGCTGTCCGGACACCCCTAGTCGAGGACTCCTCGGTAGCCCACGAACACGGCTTCAATGGCGATAAGTCCGGTAGCAAGATAATGTTCGGCATTGCAAGGCGGGTTCCTCCTTTGAATAATCCATAGAAGATTGTGAACACCAGGATAGTGTCTGGCTCTGCAAAATAAATTCCATGTTCCACCGTAGAGAGAATAATATATACACAAGTTCAATCTGCTGACGTATGTTGTAGCGTGACGTCACGCCACTACCAAGCCTTTACTTGAATCATTTTTTATTACACCACCTCAGCGCGTTTAGCGAAGCGGTTTCCTTGGCATAGATCATGTTCCCCTTATTCCGGTATTCTCATCAATACGAACGTGGGTAACCCAACCGCGCCCATCGCCACGCCTCCTCTATCGAAGGCGAGTCCCGAACGGTCGCGGAGACGGCTCTTGGTATTATCCCTCTTTATAATAGGACCAAGGCTCGTCTCTTCTCTTCAATCTTCCATCGAATCCTCTCCTTGCTCCAAGTTCCAACACCCAGAGCCCCAGATTCGAGTGCTTCGGACCTTCAACAATGTCCGGCTCCGACCTTCAGGGCCGGTGGATGCCCTCCTCCGTCATGGAGGAGGTCGTGCTAAAACTGCGAGAGGCCAAGTACTGTCCTCTGAGATTTCGCTGGGTTGCCCTTGAAGGGCAGGCCATCCCCACCCCCGAGCCCGGCGAGCATGTCGTCTTCGTATCCCACCTCCGTTGGGGTTTAGGCTTCCCGATGGATCCTTTTGTGAGAGGGCTCATGTTCTACTATGGGTTGGAATTCCACGACTTGGCTCTGGAGTCCATCCTCCAAATCTCCGCATTCATCGTCGTCTGTGAAGCCTTCCTCCGCGTCACCCCCCACTTCGGCCTGTGGCTGAAGACCTTCAATATGGAGCTGAGGATGATCGGGGCGTCAGCGAGTCTTGGCGGGCGGCCGTGGCGGGAGGGCGATGCCCGTGGCGCTGAGGGCTCCTTCCAAGAGGAGCTTGGCTTGTGGCAGCAAGAGTGGTTCTATATCACCGCTCCGAAGGGCAGCAGGCAAAAACCGCCGCCTTCATTCCGCTCGGGACCTCCACGACGGTTGATGTCGTGGGTCGACCAAGGAGCTCAAGCGGGGGCCGTCAAAAGCGTGCCCCTATTGCGAGGGCCGGTTCGAGACCTCCAAGTGAGGAGATCAATCTGGTCATGGTGATGCAGGTCATGCTAATCAGCGTCTTCGCCTGCAAACGCCGTCCTCTCCGGCTATGGGAGTTCAATCCGGAGGGACCACGGATTCTCAACACTTTATGGAGTGCGACACCCGTGGAGATGTACAAGTTATTCTTCGGACCGCAGGCGGCGTGTCCGGAATTGACCGAGGATGCCGGCCTAAGCTGCAATCGCCCGGATACTCAAGTAAGTAGCTCAGTGTTCGGACGCACCGTTTGTTTGCCTTTCTACAATTCGCCTTTTAAACCCTTATCCTTCAACAGGAATGGATAGCGCAAGCAAAGCTGATACGGTGTCCGGCTCCCCTCCCAGAGACCGCGCCGGAGCCCGTGCTGGTCAGAATGTTGGAGGTCGCACCTTCAGAAGAAGGCGAAGGGGAAAATAGAGGAGCTACCACCTCGCCCAAGGGGGCGCTTGAAGAAGGGGGGATCGAGAATCCCTCCCTCCAGGGGGAGAAGAGGACCGCCTCCGAAGACCCGGAGGCCAAAGCCCCTAAGCGGGGGAAGAAATCTTCACCAGAGGGTCCTGCGTCCGGGGAGGTCCCGGCCGCACAATCTTCTCTAAAGAATCAGCCCTCCAGCGAGCCGTGAGTAGAAAAGGGGAGTTCATTAATAAGAAACATCCCTATTTGTGCTTCTGAGGATAACCGAAATTTTTACCTTGTAGTTCGGATCTGCGACCTTCTCAGATGAGCTCGTCTTCGGGGGATCTTCGTCCGGAGATGATGGAGAGCGAGACACCTCTGTCTGCTGCACCGTTGGATAGGGCGGACGAGCCTGAAGTGTCGTCACGGAGGGTATCCCCGAGCCCGGCAGAGACGAAGAGTTTGGTGCCGACTAGTGTTCGGCCGGGGGAGCTGAAGGATCTGCTTGAGAGGGCGTCCATCTCAGAAGATCACCGTGCATTGATGAGCATGGTGATTGGAAAGATTTAAATCCGCGGCGGATTGCATAATGCCGTCGAGTTTGTGGCGGGGTTTGAGGTGCGTAAAAATGGCGCACCTTTTGACAGTTTTGCACATGAAAGTCGCCTGTATAGATAGTAGCCCACGAGACTCGGTAGGTTGTCGAAAGCGAAGCGTCTTAGGATCAAAATTGCAGGTATTGAGTGTCGCCTTTCCTATGCGGTGGCGGATAGTCCGGGGCTGGCGGACTGATGGAGTTGCTGAATTAATGCGGCAACTTCGATGATCTGGATCACGGACATCACGCTAGTCAACAAGTGACTTGATGAGTCACAAGGTAAATTGTTTCTCCGCAGTTACCTATTAAGGGAGCCAAAGCCCACCTCTTACAATATTTATGCTTGACGCAGATGGTGCTGCTGCTGTGGAAAGCCTTGGGCAGAACTTGCTCAAGCCAAGGAGCAAGCGGAAGGAGTGATCGCGGCTGCCTCGAGGGCGAAGAGTTAAAGCGAAAGGGCTGCACACCGCCGAAGCGGGGAAGAGATGGCGAACTGGCCGTTAAATTGAAGGATGCTACCGACCGCAATGAGGCTCTTGAAAAGGCGCCTATCGGGCGAGAAGACACAGGAAAGCCACCGCCGAGGCCAAGGATGCCCGTTACGCAATGCGGGCTATGAAGGAGGAGCTCAAGCGAAGACATTGTGGTGGCAAGCCTTTTACTGCTGCGCCGCAGTTTACGGATACAAATTATGCCCAGCTTGGCCAGCTGTGGGGTCAGGAGGATCCATACATGGACTTAGCGGCAAGTCTGGCGGATGCTTGTTGTGCACTCCCGGTCGGAAGAATCACAAGACGGAAGAGCTATTTTGGTCTCAATTCCATAGTCCGGATCGTTCACTTTATTGGTGATCGGTTGGCGAATAGGCTGAGCTGAATAGGTTGTCGGACTTGCCATGACGGATATCGTGACTCATGTCCGGCGGAGAGGCCCAAGGCGACGAGCTATTTTGGCTTATTGCAGCAATTTCTTGGGGCGGTGCCGCATATCAAGGAGATAAGCGGTCGGCCTGCATAGAGGGTGCACGGATGGCCCTTGCCGTGTGAAGACACATTGGGCGAGATGGATGCCACCGCTGTTGCAACCCGGGTTGGACGAAAGCGGTTACCCGCCGAGCACTATTTTGGGGAAGTTATGCGTGGTGCTCGTGTAATAGAGTCGCGATGCTTTCGAAAAATGTCACGTTCAAATGAGCGTTTTATTTTGTAAAACAATGGTTATGATGTAATCACTTTTTATACTTATGCGTTCCAAGTATTGAAATATCTCCGATGCGACCGTTTACGTATCGTGTGTATAACTTGAAAGATGGCGTCTTGACTTAGCCCCCACGCACGTGCGGGGTGTTATAAAAATAGCGCATTGTCACACTTAATCGACATCTCGGTCCTCTTGAGGAGGTGGTAGCGTAGCAAGCGAGGCAACCAGACTATGATGCTTTATCACTTTCACTTAGCCATTGGAGTTCGAGGGTGGGGCTACGATATAGCCCACAGAATACACGCTCTCGAATTTAGGGCGGCGTGTGTGCTGACCAGAAACAGTCCTTCGTCAAAGCGGAGAATTCTAAATATTCGGTGGTCGATCGAGTGGTTGACCAGTCTCTCAGTATCATGACAGTAGTTTTCGGCTTTCTCTCTTGAGGTGCTCGCCCAAATTAACCGGGGCACAATCGCAGATAGTTCTCCTGGTGCCGCGTTAGCCGATGATATGGAACGTAAGGCAGCAAAACACGGGCCGGGCAAACCCAACATTTGACCAAAGACATGATTGAGAGGTGATGCATATAAGGCCTAACTCGAGGCGCGAACACTCCCTAAGGTGTTAGGTCGTTATAATAATGGGCGAACAATGCCCTAAGCCCCTCGGGTCCGTGCAGGCAAGGTCCTCTGACGCGCCGATGCCAAAACGTCGAGCTCCACTCTGGTTATAATGAGAAACCGAGGGATTGTAGCAACAAGAGGCAGGTAAAAAGGTTTACGCAGGTCTTAATCTGAAAAGAATCCTTGCGGCGGGCCCCTCTGCGTCTGCTTTGTGTCTCCGTTGTGCGTTATCACGGGCGGGTGTGCACATTGTTCATATGTAAAAAGAGAGGAACTTAGTTTGAAAGGAAATCGTGCGAAAAAAAAAGTATATGAAAAATATTAATAAATAAGTAAAGCGGAGTCTATATTAGCTCATTGTTGCTTATACGCACAGCCCTTGTGAAGGGGTGTGCGGCTAGAAACCCTAGCTTATATATGCGGACTCGTCTAGCCGTGTCCGGGGTCTTTAAATGACCCTCGTAATGAAATGATGCCACGTGGACCGGGCATTTTAAGTGCAAGAGATGCGTAATGCGGTATGGCGTTGAAGCGGACAAAAGCTTCACGTCCCAATAGTGCTTGATAGCTACTTTTGAATGGGACGACATGAAAGATTAGTTTTTCGCGTCGGAAGTTGTTCGGTGACCCGAACACAACTTCTAGTAATAAGGAGCCTGTGCACTTGGCGTAAGGGCCTGGCGTCACTCCTTTAAAGGAAGTGCGGCTATGTCGAATTTTAGTAAGGTCTATCCCCAACTTGCGGATTGTGTTCGGATATAGCGGGTTTAAATTGCTGCCTCCGTGCATCAGGACTTGTGTAAATTGTAGTCTATCGATTATAGGATCCAATATCAGAGCAGTCCATCCTGCATTTCGAACACTTCTGGAATAATCCAGGTGGTCAAAGGTGATTGGTTTTGACATCCAATCTCGGTGTTCCGCTGGGGTGGACCTTGCGAGACCCATCTTAGCGGGTGCCGTATTGTTTTTCTTTATTATCACATGAAGTGAGTTTACTGCTTTGACATCTTGTGGGAAAGTCTTTTGTTTTCCGGTGCTCTGCTGGTGGGGTTTATCATCATCCTCGCTTGATGGGTCGAGCCCCTTGTGTTCGGCGTTGAGTCGGCCGGACTGGTTGAAAACCCAGCAATCTCGGTGGGTGTGGTTTGCAGGCCTTCCGGGGGTACTGTGGATATGACATATCCGATCCAAAATTTTGTTTAAGTTGGATAGCTCATCACTGTTGTCCTTTAGGGGCAGTGTTTTGTTGTTTGGCCGCGAGCTTTTGAATCTGGCGTTGACCGCCGTGTTCTTTGGGCTTTTCTCTTTATTCCAGCGCTGATCTTTTGTGCGCCGTGATTTTCCGTTTCCATCTCTGATCTCGGATGTACTTGGGTCACTGGTGCTGCATCTTGCTAGCCAGCTATCCTCCCCCGCGCAAAAGCGGGTCATGAGGCTTGTTAGCGCGGACATTGTCCTCGGCTTCTCTTGGCCGAGGTGTCTGGCGAGCCATTCGTCTCGGACGTTGTGTTTAAAAGCTGCTAAGGCTTCGGCGTCCGGACAGTCGACTATTTGGTTCTTTTTAGTAAGGAACCTGTTCCAATTTCTTGTGACTCTCCGAGTTGTTGAGTTATATGACTTAGATAAATGCGCATCCGGAGGGCGGACATAAGTCCCTTGAAAATTTGCTCTAAACGCGTCCTCAAGCTCTTCCCAACTTCCAACAAGATGTTTTACGGGAGGCTTTTGAGCCAATGACGGGCTGGCCCTTTGAGCTTGAGGGTAAATATTTTATGGCGTGGAGATCATCTCCTCTAGCCATGTGTATGTGTAGTATATAATCCTCTATCCGCACTCACAGGTGCATTGTTCCGTCGTAAGCCTCTATGTTTATGGATTTAAACCCTGCTGGGAATTCATGATCCAGCACCTCATTGGTGAAACATAGTGGGTGTGCGGTGCCCCTGTATTTGGCTATACCGCTGTCTTCGGACACTTTACGTGTTGTGTTGCTTCCTGGGGCCCTCTTTTTTGGTCCGTAAATTGACCTGGCTGGGCCATCTGTTTTCCCAGGATCATGGGCCGGCTTGTGTGCGACGCCGCTTATAGTTTCCAGCCTATCATCTGGCCGTCTATCCGGCTAGGCGGCCTCTTTGTTTTTTGACTGTGGGGGCTCTATGGCTTCCTTGTCGAATTCTGGCAGCAGCTTGCGCTTCGGGTAGCTCTTTGATTGATGGCCATTGCCATATTTGACTGCGGTTTTGAGCACTTTGCTCGACCTCATTCTGAGTATGTCTTCCGCTGTTTTGAGCTTACATTTTCCTTCTTGAGACTTCTTGCGGTGTAACGAGTCTTTTCTTGAAACTCTTATTCTCCGGTGGTGTGTTCGGTGTGAGGTCGTGCGGATGTTGGTTTCGCGGGCATGGATTGATTATCCGATTCGTCCTGTTCGGACGGCTGCTTGGCTGCATGTTCGTCTTCCACTGGTTTGCCCTGCTCTATTGCTGGGTCATTAGGAGCGCTGTTGTTATTGAGGCGGGACTTAGGGCGGCGTCTGCGTCGCCATTTTGGTTGTTTATCGGCGGGATTGTCCTTTGCCGCGCTCCGTTGGTCCTCGTTATCGCTTCCTTTCGGGGTATCCACCATATATACATCATGGGTTGAGGTGGCCCTCCCGTGCTCTGTGAGCGCTGGTTCTTGATCGTCTCCGGCATCATCGTCCATACCGTCGATGTCTTTGGAGTCGTAGTCTAGCATGTCGGTTAGATCATCGACAGTGGCTACAAAGTGGGTGGTGGGTGGGCTTTGAATTTCTTCGTTGTCCGCATCCCAACCATCCTGGCCATACTCCGGCCAGGGTTCTCCGGATAGCGAGAGACGCTTTAGTAAATTTAGAATGTCGCCAAAGGGCGAGTGCTGAAAGATGTCCGCAGCGGTGAACTCCGTGATCGGCGTCCAATCGGATTCGATTGGCGGCGCAGGAGGTTGGTCCGGCGAAGTCCAGCACCTCGAGTCACGAGCTTTATAGGGACAAGGTCGGTGTTCGGCTCCATCGCCGCGGATGTTGCAGCTCGGCGGTGCCCACCACCGTCCTCGATCTGCGCGATCGGCTCCGAACTATCGATCGGGCGGATTCATGTCGACCTCTAAAACCTTGTCCGTGGCGAGCTAGATCATGCCCATCGTGACGGTCACGCACGCTTCGGCTGCGGATCGGATCCATCGAAGATCAAGTCTCCGCGGATGTCCGCCGTGATGTTTAGGTTTCCAAATCGACTGACGGCGGGCGTAGCTTCGATCTGCTCGGATGGCCAAGTGAATTGGCCGCGATCGAAACCGCCCTATCTGAAGATCTGTCCGGGAGAAAAGTCTCATACAGGCGGCGTTATTTTGATTGTAGAAGCCATCGAGCCTATTGGTGGCGACACGAGGAACTCTCAATGAAAGCACCAATGTCGGTGTCAAAACCGGCGGATCTCGGGTAGGGGTCCCGAATCTGTGCGTCTAGGCGGATGGTAACGGAGACAAGGGACACGATGTTTTACCGAGTTGGGCCCTCTTGGCGGAGGTAAAACCCTACGTCTGCTTGATTAATATTGATGATGTGTATTACAAGAGTGGATCTACCACGAGATCAAGGAGGCTAAACCTAGAAGCTAGCCTATGGTATGATTGTTGTAATGGATGTTGTGTCCCTCTGGACTAAAACCCTCTGGTTTATATAGACACCAGAGAGGGCTAGGGTTACAGAGTCGGTTACAATGGTAGGAGATCTACATATCCGTATCGCCAAGCTTGCCTTGCACGAGAAAGTCCCATCCGGACACGGACGGAGTCTTCAATCTTGTATCTTCGTAGTCTTGGAGTCCGGCGGACGATGATAGTCCGGCTGTCCGGACACCCCCTAGTCCAGGACTCCCTCACTTCCTGTAGTACATCATCAACGAGCGCGAGTTCTACGCGCAAAGGAGGGCGGAGAGGGATAAGAGGAGGGCGGAGCGAGCCTCCTATCGCGAGGACAAACGTAGGCAAAAAGCGGATGCTCAATTCAACATAAGGCTAGGAGTAGTGTCGCCCTGGGAATCTGACGATGATCGGTATCTTCACGCCTACAGTCAGACGTCAGAGGAGGACATCACCAAGGAGGAGTCGGGCGACGAGGAGTAGTTGA
Source organism: Aegilops speltoides (assembly GCA_021437245.1). Taxonomy (NCBI): domain Eukaryota; kingdom Viridiplantae; phylum Streptophyta; class Magnoliopsida; order Poales; family Poaceae; genus Aegilops; species Aegilops speltoides. The sequence continues at coordinate 438,815,158 of CM038147.1, read as the reverse complement.
ATTATCTATTTTTTTTATCTATCAATGCTGAGAACTATCCTCTACTCTCTAGTCTCTCTACTTCTCGATCTCAGCACTGTAAACGCTTTTTTAAAGTGCCACGCGTTGCGATCCTGTTGGAGATGCTCTAAGGCTAGCCATAGTGGGGTAACATAAGTAGTATCATGCACTTGGAACTCGCAAACATGCTTATGTGGCAGGAAATTAAAGAAGAGAGAGATGGTTATAGTAACATAAGTAGATACCGTAACATAATAAATGTGATGCTACTATGTGTCATGCATGGCAATAAATGAGACCACCTATGATACTAATCTATGATACTATGCACTATAGAGGTAGTAACATAGACTAGTAACATATGCATGTTACTAGTCTAAGTTACTCCCCACTATGACCAGCCTAAGATGGCAGACGAGTGCTTTAATGTTTCCCACAAGATGCGCGAGTATTACTAGTAGTATATTTTTCTTGTCATGTTGAGATTTTAAAACCATGAGTGCGAACATGCAGAGTAGCAATGAAGACCAAACACGGGATATTGGGGACATCTTCAAGGAGTGTGGCAAGTTAAAGAGGAGCTGCACCAAACCTGTAAAACGAGCTTTGGTTAGTAACACCCTTTCAATTACTTTCATTTAGCCTCATGTTCTTCGATGTGTATATGTTGTAGTTTCTGTTTCTCTTAAGCCTCGTGTTCTTCGATGTGTAATAAGAAGAGTCTTAATCATCCTAATGCTTTTGTTTTTAGCTTGATGTAGGAAGTAGGTGTTCTCACCTTGTAGTTTGTTTTTATTTTTATTTTCCTTTTGAATTCACTTCTCCGAGTTCTGTTTATCTGGCTTCTACTAAATGGATCTGGGTTGCTCTGAGTATTGATCTAATAAAGAAGTAACTTCATGTCAGGATGCAGTTCCTGCGAGGAGGGGAGTATGGTCAACCTCAAGATCATGTTTCCAAAATGAGGCTAGATTACACACAAGGTGCCAGTTTCCTAATGATGCTGGATTAGACACAAGGTGCAAATTCCCAGATGATGCTGGATTACACACAAGCCAGGTGGAGTCATCAGCTGTTCGTGTCCTCGTGGCTCTAGTAAAGGCTCAAACAAAGTGTGCAGAAGCCCTTGAGAATGTAGCTGAGTTCCTGAAGAAGCGAAAAAGAGCAATCAAATGCTCTCTTCATCCAAGCCAAAGAAGAAATGGAAGAAGCCAAAAATAAGCTAGCAGAGGCAGAGCAGGCTAGGCGTCTCCTGCTATCTAAAACTGTTGTCAATACAAAATTTCCTTCATAATAGCTAGGTTCAAATGTTTATCCAGTCAACATGCCTGTTGTGATGTCTGTGCATCTACTGATGTGGCACAAAATATATTTTTTCGGGTCATGTAATAACAGCAATTACTTTCCAAACAATAACAGACGAAGCATTGGACATGGTATAGTTCACGCGCAATCCCGATATTTCAAGTTCAACTTCCACATCAAACTCATGTTCACAGATATCTGCACATTCATACATAATGTCCACAACCATGATTCACTTCAAAGCCAAAAAAATGTGAGGAGAGTTATAAATAAAGAAAAACCTCTACTAGTTCCTGCTACTAGTGAGAGCACAACAAGTCAAGACCATGCGTAAATTAATTATATTTTAGTCATTTTTTGTGTTCTAAAATGTCGGCCGGCTCGCGGAAGGACATATTGCCCGAAGACGCTGCTGATTCAATGAAGGCGGTAGGGCGATCTGAAGCTGGTTGCACGCGGCTAGGAGGCATGCTCAGCCGGGCCTGCAGCGAGTGAGGCCCCCTTGGCCGGCGCTCTGGTTCAATGCCTACACTATGAGAGGTCGCGTTCGTGTTAGAGAAATCACTCCCTCCAGTCCTTTTTTATTTGGGTATAACAAAATCACGTTTTCCATTCACATTTTACAAGTAAAATTCGTGGACAAACTTTGACCCAAAATACGATGGGGACTAGTAAACCAGAATGGAGGTAGTAGTTTTTTTAATCAAAGAAGGGTTTCCCCCTTCCGATTTTCATTACTGAAAACCAGCATCTAAATCTAAACCATAGTATTTGCCCTAGAACTACGGGTTCAACATCTACTTAACATAAACCCATACAACCATATGCCAAGGAGGTACGTAGTACTATGAATTCCATTTTCGCTCCATACCAATCGTTCTAAAAACTACTTAGTACTTATAACGCGCCATTGAATCGGAACTCTTAGCCCCGCTAAAAAATGATATTTTAAATGTGGCTACTCGATCTGTGGCAACTAGCAAGCCAGCGCCTCCAAGTCGTTCACCTGTGGTCCCGACCATCAACTCGTACGGATCAAATTATCACGCGAGCTGACTATTCCTACAAAGGTGCTCCACCACGTGCCCGGTACCCGCGAATGCAGCAATCGTGCACCTAGGGTTTTAGGGTTTATTTGTTAACGTTGCCTTTACATAACACTCATGTGTGTGAGACAGCGACAGACCGACTGCGTGTGTGCGCCTCTTCTCTTCGTATATGTACTCCACCGTTTGTCTGGTGTCCAAAAAATTATAATAACTACTAGCAATGTGCCAATGCATTGCCACATGATCAAAGTAGATTAATACATATTCACCGATTTGATAGAAAAAAAGTCTAGTTTTGAAATATGTATATCACTAAAAATATGTCATGTTTCACTCAAAATATATTCCTTTGGCAGTTTTGATGAGATAAGGGAGGACTGTTGTTGGTTTCAAGATTCAGAAGTGGTATATGTCTAATTTCTACTCTTACTAGCAAGATGCCCGTGCGTTGCATGGAACATCAATCTCTTGTGGGAGAAAAGGATGAACAAGGGAAGGCCTTATCTGCAAATGTGGTGAGGAGTGTGGGTAAATTGCCATATTTTCCTTCCTATCCGTCAGATATAAATCGGACGACCTACATTGCAGGATGGCAGGCCCACCATCATCACCAACTCTGTTTTTATCCCTACTCTTATAAAAAAAGCATAGTCGGTGATGATTGTGTGCCTGCCATCCTGCAATATAGGTTGTCTGATCTATATTTGACGGATAGGAAGGAAACTATGGCAATTTTGCAAAAAGATACCCACGCCCCTCTCCACATTTGCAAATAAGGCCTTCCCTCGTTCATCCTTTTCCCCCACAAGATAAACTACTCATACAAATGCATCTTGATGTTCCGTGCAATGCATGTGCTTCTTGCTAGTTGTTGCAAAAAGCCCATGTGTGTGTGAGAGAGAGGGAGAGTGGAGGAGGACAGAGTGCATGTGTGACAAAGACACAAAGAGTGTGTGTGCGAGAGGTATCAGCTTAAAATGAGGCGATAGTGTGTGTGTGTGTGCACGATCGAGAGGGCGTGTCTCAAGAAGGGAAGAAAAATCTACATAGATACAAGGAGCGGGAGAGAGACATGTATGCGATAGTGGAAGCACGAGTGTGCGGGTGTATAAACCTATCTAGAGGCAAGTCGATAAATGTTTGTGAGAGAAATACGAGTCGGGGTGCGAAAGCGAGAGTTTTGTGTGTGAGAGAGAGAGATGGTAGTCGGGAAGGGGAGTGGAAGCAGGAGTTGTGTGTGCGTGTGAGAGAGAGAGAGAGGGAGAGAGAGGGGGGTTGTCTGATCAGTAAACGAATGAATAATGTCAGTCTAGGATGGAGACGAAAAGGAGACCGCAACAAATGTTGTGTCTACAAGAGAGAGAGAGAGAGAGAGAGAGAGAGAGAGTAATTTTAGTGGTATGAGTCAAAGTGAGAGAATCCCATAGAGAGAAAGACAAAGTGAAAGATGAGTGGAGACTGTGTGTGTGGCGATGAAAAGGAAAGCTTAGGTACGGAGTGATAGCAGAGAACAGTAGAGACGTGAGAGATAATGAAAACCGTGTAATGTATAATGATAGGGAGAGTGTGACACTTCTCAAGGGAGACATCGAGAGACCATGTTTGTGAGGATAGGAGAAACATGAAGTGAGCGTGTGAGTGAGCTGGAGAAAAGAGAGTGATAGCTACATGAAGGAGCATGCATGCGAGAGAGATGGGCGTGAAAGGAGTGAACATAAAAGGGATTCAAATATTTGAATTCGAGATGATGATACATGTAATCCATACTCGAACTAAAATTGATCTATCAAACATGCATACTCATATGAATTCACGCGGACTATGTTATTTAATATGTATATATTGCTGATCCATACATTTTAGTAGAACATAACTTGGTTTAAATTTTTTGAATTCAACCTTATGATTTTGAGACCATTGTATTTGTAAATCATATTATACATATAAAGGAGCAGAATTCTTTGTTGTGCTTTTGAAAGTATATATAAAAAACGATGTATATAGATTTTAATTCCAATGGAAAATTGATCCTGCCCAAAAAATAGAATACAAACGGGATTCGAATTGAGTTGGCACGGTAACGTGCACTCTGCAAAATTTGAACAAAGCGGGGAAAGTCGCAGTAACCGCCCGAAACCAAAATCTGCGAGATTGAAATTACTACTTCCTATCCCTGGCACGCAAAGCCTATCTGCTGGATTTCTATAGGTTTCGATAGGGGTAGGTTTGTAATTTCACCCAAGCGTGACATAACCGCCTCTCACCCGGATTCATACATCGTGGGTGCCAAAAACAAACTCTCGTCGGCAAATATTTGGTGTATGCGAGATTACCGTCCTATCCCCAACCGACTAATATTGCTGTGATGTAGGAAATTTGAAACGGGGGCTAAGTTTGTAAATTTCCTCGCATTTGAGACAAGCGCGCCCTGAATACATGGTTCCCCCCTTCCTCTCTACCTCCCTTGTCCCCATTCGTACTCCGTGGGCGCCAAAACACCCTCTCCACCCCAGCCTCCTCCGTCCGCCACCCCATCCATCACCGTCCTCCTCCACCATGCCAGAGTTGATACCCCGACGCCACCGTCCATTACAAGAGATCGACCTCTATCATCCACGGCTTCGGACTGGGATCCTTGCATCCCGTCCTCTCGCTTCATCCCCGCCGTCATCCACCTTGCCGGCACCGCTCCTACGACGGTCTCGTCCACCACGCCCCGCCGCCACCGTCTACCCTCCTAGATCTGCTTCCACTCCGCCGACAACCATTGCTACCGAAGCACCGTCAAATTCACAACAGATGCATACACGGCGCCGCACCAGAGGCGGTACTCTTTCATATCTGCTCAACTTATTTATCGCAGCAAGAAAATAGATCGCCACTGCTTGACTCTAATTTCTTATCTTGGTTGTGAAGTTGCCTTTGTCCGGTTTGCACCTTCAGATCCGCCATGGAACGCTCAACACTATACTCCTAAATCTTATGGTTTTCCCCTTTTATATTCCACACTAGTTAAATCATAGTAGACTAAATTTCAAAATTGGGTCAGTCGATTTTTCAGAGCTCGCCGGAGTTCACCGGTGCGAACGAAGGGGCTCGGGTGGTTGTGGGGGCGGTGGTGGGGCCTCGCCGAACAAAGAAAACTCGAAGCAGGTGGGGGCGGGGGTGGGGGTGGGGATGGTGGAGGAACACAGATGGTGGGGGCCGGTGGTCCGGCCGACGGCCCGTGCGTTGTTCTGTATGGGAAGAATCAGAGACGAGGAAGAAGAAGGATTAGGAGACATAGGATCTTCATCCAACCGCCTGAAATGGTCGAGAGACAGCTGGGAGTTGCATTCTTAATGCACTCTGGTTCATCATGTGTGGGCACTGCGCAACCACCATTTTATTATCCAAAATCTGCTTGTTGTTCTTTACCATGTTCCTCTTCCGTTCTTCTTCAATATGTACTCTCTCCGTTCCTAAATACAAGTCTTTGTATAGATTCCACCATGGACTACATATGGAGCAAAATGAGTGAATCTACACTCTAAAATGTATCTGGATACATCATATGTGATCCATAGTGGAAATCATGCGAAGACTTATATTTTGGAACAAAGGGAGTATGATAGTAATACAGTATGTTCCTTGTACTGAAGATGAGCAGGGACATTTGTAGTGTATAGGTCTATACGGTCGGTTGTGATGGACACTTTGAGCCTCTTTGATTCGTAGGATTTTGTAAACATAGGAATAGGATTTGTAGTGGCCTGCCCACTTGAATCCTATAAGAATAGCAAGGAAATGCGGGGAGTTGTGTCGCCTTTGAGAGTTACATTGATATTAATAGTACCGCACCTTCAGTTGAAGAGAACTAGTATCCGAAGCCTTTCTAGCCGTACTGGCAGTACTAGCACATATATTCCAGCAAGTTCCACTTACTCTGATGCTTACAGTTTTCCCGTTATATCTACACTATGATCTGTGTAGCTGCTTTGTGTCGCACTAGCAGCATTCCACTCTTGAAACAAAACACTACAATGACTTACAAAATTGGCACCAAGGCATTGAGTGCCATTTTGGATGCAATGAAACTCTCACGCTCCCCACCTGTTGATTCTTGTTCAGATTATGATCCTAATGACTATTCTAACCTCGAGGAGTCAAAGGCAGATGGCCTGCCCTATTCACCCATCAAGGTGCATGTTCTAATTTGGCAAGGTTTTATTGATTGCGCATTTTTGCATATGTTGTCTTGCATTTCTTCTACTTTGTTGTACCGCCATCTACTTAGTTTACTCATCACATATGTCGATATGCCATCCCATCCATTATCAATACATATTCCATCTGTCATCATACCATGTTTTTCCACTCAAATGTTGTTCTTGTGCATCAGACATCAAAAAGGAAGAGGGTGATTGCCGAACCTGAAGGAGGACCAGCAAAGTCCTTGAAAAATGTGGTGGTGCCGGAGAAATCAGACAGCACCCCACTTACATTGGTTGTACAACCAGTGACACAAAACGTAGGACCGATTCCAGCAGACTGTACCGATACTTTACTGGCCACACCACTAGCCCCACCACGCAGGACCTGCACTCCAGCAAAAGGTATACCGATTTCATTTGCCATAGCACCAGCCGTACCATAGAAAAATCCCACTCCAGCAAAAAGTACAGCAAATCCACCAGCCGAAGACATATTCCAACTGCAGAGACGGCCAATTCCTGCAGATTGGAACCCCATTCCAGTTATCCCAGTTTAAACAACAATGCTTTCAATGTTGTCAGGGACTACGTGCATATATTCCCATCATGGGAAGATTATAGTGAAGGCAAACACCATTTTCACATCTTCCTGTCCAACTTACGTGTAAGTGCTATTATTCATGGTTATTATTTTCCTATTTTCTGCTGATTGAACACGTCAATGATTTACATTACATTGTTGTAACTAGGAGAGGGTCAATCTGGATAGTCATGACGAGCAAAGATTGCTTGTGCTTTTCAAGGAAGCATTGGAGCAATATCGGTGTTACCTAAGGAAATCACACTTTGATGGCAAGTCTATAAACGAATTTCCGGTGAAGTCTCATGTGCTAAATTTAGAAGCCATTGAATGGAAAAACCTTGTTATGCACTGGTCTCGTTCCCAGGATGAGGTACTCTCTATGAAATCACATGACAGTTTGAACTTCTACTTTTTTGCATGTGCCTTACGGATCTTTTTTGCAGGAAATCTGCTCAAAGAAGAATTCCAGTTTGAAAAGAACGAAAGGATATCGCAAATATGTTGCCCGCTGCTTTGCTCTTGTTAGTACCTGTTGTCCTGTATTAGTGTACTTGCATACATACCTGGTTCATTATGTGACAGCAGTATGCATGATAGCTTGCTTATCAATTGTTCGCTCCAAATTATTTGATTTGTATGAATGGTTACGTTAGTGTAGAATATATCCAATGCCAATGATTTTTTTAGCTCTGCATGGTTCATGTAATTACATGTTGTCCTTTATCAGTGTACTTATATTGACAGGTAGTTGTGAAGGAAATATGCCCTAGAGACAATAATAAAGTTATTATTTATTTCCTTATTTCATGATAAATGTTTATTATTCATGCTAGAATTGTATTAACCGGAAACATAATACATGTGTGAATACATAGACAAACATAGTGTCACTAGTATGCCTCTACTTGACTAGCTCGTTTCTCAAAGATGGTTATGTTTCCTAGCTATGGACAAAAGAGTTGTCATTTGATTAACGGGATCACATCATTAGGAGAATGATGTGATTGACTTGACCCATTCCGTTAGCCTAGCACTTGATCGTTTAGTATATTGCTATTGCTATCTTCATGACTTATACATGTTCTGTAACTATGAGATTATGCAACTCCGTTTACGGAGGAACACTTTGGGTGCTACCAAGCGTCTAACGTGAGCGGGTGATTATAAAGGAGTACTACAGGTGTCTCCAAAGGTACATGTTGGGTTGGCGTATTTGAGATTAGGTTTTGTCACTCCGATTGTCGGGAGGTATCTCTGGCCCTCTCGGTAATGCACATCACTATAAGCCTTGCAAGCAATGTAGCTAATGAGTTAGTTGCGGAATGATGCATTACGTAACGAGTAAAGAGACTTGCGATAGCGAGATTGAACTAGGTATTGGATACCGACGATCAAATCTCGGGCAAGTAACATACCGATGACAAAGGAACAAAGTATGTTGTTATGCGGTTTGACCGATAAAGATCTTCGTAGAATATGTAGGAGACAATATGAGCATCCAGGTTCCGCTATTGGTTATTGACCGAGAATAGTTCTAGGTCATGTCTACATAGTTCTCAAACCCGTAGGGTCCGCCGCAACAAGGTTTCGATGATGGTTATATTATGAGTTTATGAGTTTTGATGTACGAAGGAGTTCGAGTCCGGATGAGATCGGGGACATGACGAGGAGTCTCGAAATGGTCGAGACATAAAGATCGATATATTGGGCGACTATATTCGGAGTTCGGAAGGTTCCGAGTCATTTGGGTATTTTTGGAGTAAGGAGAGTTAGGGAATTCGCCGGGGAGTATATGGGCCTTATTGGGCCATACAGGAATAGAGGAGAGAGGCCGAAAGGAAGGAGGGGCACAGCCCCCCTCTGGTCCGAATTGGACAAGGGGTGCAGCCCCCTTTTCCTTCCTCCTCTCCCCCTCTTTCCTTCTCTCCTACTCCAACAAGGAAGGGGGGAGTCCTACTCCCGGTGGGAGGAGGACTCCTCCTGTCGCGCCCCTCCTGGCCGGCCGAACCCCTCCCCCTGGCTCCTTTATATACGGGGGTAGGGGGCACCTCTAGGCACAACAACACAAGTTGATCTACGGATCGTTCCTTAGCCGTGTGTGGTGCCACCTCCACCATATTCCACCTCGGTCATATCGTCACAGAGTTTAGGCGAAGCCCTGCGCCGGTAGAACATCATCATTGTCACCACGCCGTCGTGCTGACGGAACTCATCCCCGACGCTTTGCTGGATCGGAGCCCGGGGATCGTCATCGAGCTAAACGTGTGCTGAACTCGGAGGTGCCGTACGTTCGGTACTTGGATCGGTCGGATCGTGAAGACATCGACTACATCAACGCGTTGTGCTAATGCTTCCGCTTACGGTCTCACGAGGTGCGTGGACAATACTCTCCCTCTCGTTGCTATGCCATCACCATGATCTTGCGTGTGCGTGGGAAAATTTTGAAATTACTATGTTCCCCAACAAAGGCATCCGAGCCTAGGTTTTATCGTTGATGTTATATGCACGAGTAGAACACAAGTGAGTTGTGGGCGATACAAGTCATCTTGCTTACCAAAGATGTCATACTTTGGTTGGCGGTATTGTGAGATGAAGCGGCCGGACCGACATTACAGCGTCGCTTCGCGAGACTGGTTTCACCGTTATGAGCACTCGTGCTTAAAGGTGGCTGGCGGGTGTCTATCTCTCTCACTTTAGTTGAATCGAGTGTGGCTATGCCCGGTCCTTGCGAAGGTTAAAACAGCACCAACTTGACGAACTATCGTTGTGGTTTTGATGCGTAGGTAAGAACGGTTCTTGCTCAGCCCGTAGCAGCCACGTAAAACTTGCAACAACAAAGTAGAGGACGTCTAACTTGTTTTTGCAGGGCATGTTGTGATGTCATATGGATGTGATATGGTCAAGACGTAATGAGATATAAGTTGTTGTATGAGATGATCATGTTTTGTTGTAATTATCGGCAACTAGTAGAAGCCCTATGGTTGTCTCTTTGTTGCATAAGATGCAAGTGCCAAATAATTGCTTTACCTTATCGCTATGCGATAGCAATAGTTGCAAGAGCAATAGTTGGCGAGACGACCATGTGATGACAGATTGATATAGATCAAGATGATGAAGATCATGGTGTCGTGCCGGTGACGATAAAGATCATGATAGTACTTTGGAGATGGAGATCAAAGGCGCAAGATGATCATGGCCATATCATGTCACATATTTTGATTGCATATGATGTTTATCTGTTATACATCTTATTCTGCTTTTGTTTGACGGTAGCATTTTAAGATGATCTCTCACTAATTATCAAGAAGTGTTCTCCACAGTATGCACCATTGCGAAAGTTCTTCGTCTTTGAGACACCATGTGATGATCGGGTGTGATAGGCTCTACGTTCAAATACAACGGTGCAAAACAGTTGCACACGCGAATACTCGAGTTAAACTTGACGAGCCTAGCATATCTGAGATATGGCCTCGGAACACGGAGACCGAAAGGTCGAGCGTGAATCATATAGTAGATATGATCAACATATTGATGTTCACCATTGAAACTACTCCATCTCACGTGATGATCGGACATGGTGTAGTTGACATGGATCACGTGATCACTTAGATGACTAGAGAGATGTCTGTCTAAGTGGGAGTTCTTAAGTAATATGATTAATTGAACTTAAATTTATCATGAACTTAGTCCTGGTAGTATTTTGCAAATTATGTTGTAGATCAATAGCTCGCGTTGTTGCTTTCATATGTTTATTTTGATATGTTCCTAGAGAAAACTGTGTTGAAAGATGTTAGTAGCAATGATGCGGATTGGATCCGTCATCTGAGGTTTATCCTCATTGCTGCGTAGAAGAATTATGTCCTTGATGCACCGCTAGGTGACAAACCTATTGCAGGAGCGATCACGAGCGTTATGAGCGTTTGGCTAGCTCAATATGATGACTACTTGATAGTTTAGTGCACCATGCTTAACGGCATAGAATCGGGACTTCAAAGACGTTTTGAACGTCATGGACCATATGAGATGTTCCAGGAATTGAAGTTAATATTTCAAACAAATACCCGAGTTGAGAGATATGAAGTCTCCAACAAGTTCTATAGCTAAAAGATGGAGAAGAATCGCTCAACTAGTGAGCATGTGCTCAGATTGTCTCGGTACTTCAATCGCTTGAATCAAGTGGGAGTTAATCTTCCAGATAAGATAGTGATTGACAGAATTCTCTAGTCACCATCACTAAGTTACTAGAACTTCGTGATGAACTATAGTATGCAAGGGATGACGAAAACGACTCCCGAGCTCTTCGTGATGTTGAAATCGACGAAGGTAGAAATCAAGAAAGAGCATCAAGTGTTGATGATTGACAAGACCACTAGTTTCAAGAAAAGGGCAAAGTGAAAGAAAGGGAAACTTCAAGTAGAATGGCAAACAAGTTTTCACTCCCGTCAAGAAGACCAAAGCTGGACCAAAGCCTGAAACTGAGTGCTTACACTGCAAAGGAAATGGTCACTGGAAGCGGAAATGCCCTGAATATTTGGTGGATAAGAAGGATGGCAAAGTGAACAAGGGTATATTTGATATACAGGTTATTGATGTGTGCCTTACTAGTGTTTATATTAGCTCCTGAGTATTTGATACTTGTTCGGTTGCTAAGATTAGTAACTCGAAACAGGAATTACAAAATAAATAGAGACTAGTTGAAGGGAAAGTGACGATGAGTGTTGGAAGTAGTTCCAAGATTGATATGATCATCATCGCACACTCCCTATACTTTCGGGATTAGTGTTAAACCTAAATAAATGTTATTTGGCGTTTGCATTGAACATGAATATGATTTGATCATGTTTATTGCGATACGGTTATTCATTTAAAGTCAAAGAATATTTGTTGTTCTGTTTACATGAATAAAACCTTCAATGGTCATACACCCAATGAAAATAGTTTGTTGGATCTCGATCGTTGTGATACACATATTCATAATATTGATGCCAAAAGACGCAAAGTTAATAATGATAGTGCAACTTATTTGTGGCACTGCCGTTTGGGTCATATCGGTGTAAAGCACATGAAGAAACTCCATAAAGATGGATTTTCGGAATCACTTGTTTATGAATCATTTCATGCTTGCGAACCGTGCCTTTTGGGCAAGATGACTAAAACTCCGTCCTCCGGAACAATGGAACAATCTACTGACTTATTGGAAATAATACATACCGATGTATGCGATCCAATGACTGTTGATGCTCGTGGCAAGTATCGTTATTTTCTGACCTTCACAAGATGATTTGAGCATATATGAGTATATCTACTTGATGAAACATAAGTCTGAAATAGTTGAAAGGTTCAAAGAATTTCAGAGTGAAGTGGAAAAATCATCGTAACAAGAAAATAAAGTTTCTAAAATCTGATCGTGGAGACGAATATTTGAGTTACGAGTTTGGTCTTCAATTAAAACAATGTGGAATAGTTTCACAGCTCACGCCACCTGGAACACCACAACGTTATGGTGTGTCCGAACGTCGTAACCGCACTTTATTGGATATGGTGCGATCTATGATGTCTCTTACTGATTTACCAATATTGTTTTGGGGTTATGCATTAGAGACAGCTGCATTCACATTAAAAGGGAACCATCTAAATCCATTGAGACGACAACATATGAACTGTGGTTTAGCAAGAAACCCAAGTTGTCATTTCTTAAAGTTTGGGGATGCGATGCTTATGTGAAAAAGTTTCATCCTGATAAGCTCGAACCCAAATCGGAGAAGTGCGTCTTCATAGAATACCCAAAGGAAATTGTTGGGTACACCTTCTATCATAGATCCGAAGGCAAGATATTCGTTGCTAAAATGGATCCTTTCTAGAGAAGGAGTTTCTCTCGAAAGAAGTGAGTGGGAGGAAAGTAGAACTTGATGAGGTAACTGTACCTTCTCCCAAATTGGAAAATAGTTCATCACTAAAATCAGTTCCAGTGATTCGCACACCAATTAGTGAGGAAGCTAATGATGATGATCATGAAACTTCAGATCAAGTTACTACAGAACCTCGTAGGTCTTCCAGAGTACGGTCCACACCAGAGTGGTACGGTAATCCTATTCTGGAAGTCATGTTACTTGCCCATGGCGAACCTACGAACTATGAGGAAGCGATGATGAGCCCAGATTCCACAAAATGGCTGGAGGCCGTGAAATCTGAGATAGGATCCATGTATGAGAACAAAGTGTGGACTTTGGTGGACTTGCCCAATGATCGGCAAACCATAGAAAATAAATGGATCTTCAAGAGGAAGACGGACGTTGATAGTAGTGTTACTATCTACAAAGCTCGACTTGTTGCAAAAGGGTTTTTGACAAGTTCAAGGTGTTGACTACAATGAGATTTTCTCAGCTGTAGCGATGCTTAAGTCTGTCCGAATCATGTTAGCAATTGCCACATTTTATGAAATCTGGCAAATGGATGTCAAAACTGCATTCCTTAATGGATTTATTAAAGAAGAGTTGTATATGATGCAACAAGAAGGTTTTGTCAATCCTAAATATGCTAACAAAGTGTGCAAGCTCCAGCAATCCATCAATGGACTGGTGCAAGCATCTCGGAGTTGGAATATACGCTTTGATGAGTTGATCAAAGCATATGGTTTTATACAGACTTCTGGAAAGGCCTGTATTTACAAGAAAGTGAGTGGGAGCACTACAGCCTTTCTGATAAGCATATGTGAATGACATATTATTAATCGGAAATAATGTAGAATTATTCTGCAAAGCATAAAGGAGTGTCTGAAAAGTTTTTTCTTTTTAAAAAAGAAAGACCTCAGTAAAGCTACTTACATATTGAGCATCAAGATCTATTGAGATAGATCAAGACGCTTGATAAGATTTTTTCAATGAGTACATACCTTGATAAGATTTTGAAGTGGTTCAAAATGGAACAGTCAAAGAAAGAGTTCTTGCCTGTGATGCAAAGGTGTGAAGTTGAGTAAGACTCAAGACCCGACCATGGCAGAAAATAGAAAGAGAATGAAAAGTCATTCCCTATGCCTCGATCATAGGTTCTATAAAGTATGCTATCTTGTGAACTGGACCTATTGTATACCTTGCTCGAGTTTGACAAAGGAATACAATTTTGATCTAAGAGTAGATCACTGGACAGCGGTCAAGAATATCCTTAGTGAGGACTAAGGACATGTTTCTCGATTATGGAGGTGATAAAAGAGCCCGTCGTAAAAAGTTACAACGATGCAAGCTTTTACACCAATCCAGATGACTCTAAGTCTCAATCTGGATACATATTGAAAGTGGGAGCAATTAGCTAGAGTAGCTCCGTGCAGATCATTGTGGACATAGAATATTTGCAAAATACATACGGCTCTGAATATGACAGACCCGTTGACTAAACTTCTCTCACAAGCAAAACATGATCATACCTTAGTATTCTTTGGGTGTTAATCACATAGCGATGTGAACAAACCCTTTGGGTGTTGATCACATGATGATGTGAACTATGGGTATTAATCATATACAAATATGAATATTGGTGTTAAATCACATGGCGATGTGAACTAGATTATTGACTCTAGTGCAAGTGGGAGACTGAAGGAAATATGCCCTAGAGACAATAATAAAGTTATTATTTATTTCCTTATTTCATGATAAATGTTTATTATTCATGCTAGAATTGTATTAACCGGAAACATAATACATGTGTGAATACATAGACAAACATAGTGTCACTAGTATGCCTCTACTTGACTAGCTCGTTTCTCAAAGATGGTTATGTTTCCTAGCTATGGACAAAAGAGTTGTCATTTGATTAACGGGATCACATCATTAGGAGAATGATGTGATTGACTTGACCCATTCCATTAGCCTAGCACTTGATCGTTTAATATATTGCTATTGCTATCTTCATGACTTATACATGCTCCTGTAACTATGAGATTATGCAACTCCCGTTTATCGGAGGAACACTTTGGGTGCTACCAAACGTCACAATGTAACTGGGTGATTATAAAGGAGTACTACAAGTGTCTCCAAAGGTACATGTTGGGTTGGCGTATTTCGAGATTAGGTTTTGTCACTCCGATTGTCGGGGAGGTATCTCTGGGCCCTCTCGGTAGTGCACATCACTATAAGCCTTGCAAGCAATATAGCTAATGAGTTAGTTACGGAATGATGCATTACGTAACGAGTAAAGAGACTTGCCGGTAACGATATTGAACTAGGTATTGGATACCGACGATAAAATCTCAGGCAAGTAACATACCAATGACAAAGGGAACAAAGTATGTTGTTATGCGGTTTGACCGATAAAGATCTTCGTAGAATATGTAGGAGCCAATATGAGCATCCAGGTTCCGCTATTGGTTATTGACCGAGAATAGTTCTAGGTCATGTCTACATAGTTCTCGAACCCGTAGGGTCCGCATGCTTAAGGTTTCGATGACATTTATATTATGAGTTTATGAGTTTTGATGTATCGAAGGAGTTCGGAGTCCCGAATGAGATCGGGGACATGACGAGGAGTCTCAAAATGGTCGAGACGTAAAGATCGATATATTGGACGACTATATTCGGAGTTCGGAAAGGTTCGAGTCATTGGGTATTTTTGAGTCTGGGAGACTTACGGGAATTCGCCGGGAGTATATGGGCCTTATTGGGCCATACAGAATAGAGGAGAGAGGCCGAAGGAAGGAGGGGCGCAGCCCCTCAGTCCGAATTGGACAAGGGGTGCAGCCCCCTTTTCCTTCCTCCTCTCCCCCTCTTTCCTTCTCTCCTACTCCAACAAGGAAGGGGGGGAGTCCTACTCCCGATGGGAGGAGGACTCCTCCTGGCGCGCCCCTCCTGGCCGGCCGAACCCCTCCCCCTGGCTCCTTTATATCACGGGGCGGGGGGCACCTCTAGGCACAACAACACAAGTTGATCTACGCGCCGTTCCTTAGCCGTGTGCGGTGCCCCCTCCACCATATTCCACCTCGGTCATATCGTCGCGAGTTTAGGCGAAGCCTGCGCCGATAGAACATCATCATCGTCACCACGCCGTCGTCTTGTGGAACTCATCCCCGCAGCTTTCTTTGGATCGAAGCCGGGGATCGTCATCGAGCTGAGCGTGTGCTGAACTCGGAGGTGCCGTCGTTCGATACTTGGATCGGTCGGATCGTGAAGGCGTCGACTACAAAGAACGCGTTGTGCTAACGCTTCCGCTTACGGTCTACGAGGGTACGTGGACAATACTCTCCCCTCTCGTTGCTATGACATCACCATGATCTTGCGTGTGCGTAGGAAAATTTTGAAATTACTACGTTCCCCAACAAGTTGTTCATGTACCATCACTCTGCATCTTATTTTCCTTTGCCCTCCAGTTTCTACACATCAGATCTATATTTACTCTTACCATAAGGTTGGATAACACCGATGGTACTAAAGAAGTTTAGTTGTGCATTGCTCTTGGCTGTACCTTTTGCCTGTATCGCTGCACTTACATTTATAGCTACTTGGTTATGTAGCATCACTCTTCATCTTATCTTAAATATTCTCCATTTTTTCGTATATTATCACATCTATATTTACTCTTAACAAAATGTAGATTAAAGGCAATGCTTATGAAGAAGATTCTATGGTAAACTTCTTGAATCCCCCCATCAGCATGGACAAGGGCTTTATAGAACCTGTCTTCACCAATAATGTAAGTTTGTCCTTCTCAAGCCTTCAAACTTTGTTGTGTATATTTGGTTAGGCATGACTGCAATAGCTATTTATTTTTGGTGTTTGCATCAAATTGCATGTTTAAAGTTTATTATGTAGTTCATAAACAAAAGTTTGTCCTTCTCAATTTAAGTTTTCAGTTGTACAACCAAGTTCCTTCTTCATACCATGTAAATTAAATTATCTGAGCAAGTGATCTTCTTTTGCCTTTGCATGTATGCTTCATTCTTCATTAAGTAATCCAAAGGTGTGGTGAACCTACCCACTACAGCACAATGTCATATTCTGCAATGTCTTAACTATGAACAATGTCATATCATTCTACTATTATTTAAACCGTCTCTTTATTTGCCAATCTGAAATGGGATAAATTGACAGCACACTAACCGTTGATACTTATGAGTTCTTGATCTATAATCCAGTGGTGTCGTGAAACTGCCAACTCCTTCAAAATATCAATATCTGCCATGTCTTGACCTGAACAATACCATATTGCGTTAATGCAATTTTAAACTGTGTCACTTTATTCGTCAGTAAGAATGTGATGAATTGTCAGCACTGATACTTTTATGTGCAAAACCTATCATTTGTATGCTTGTTTATCTTTTAGAGTGAGGAAGATATAAGTGTTAAACAAGCGCAGTCTCATCAGCTTGCTCAGCTGCTTGCGCTGCAGCTCCCCAGCAGGGCTAACCTTTCTTGAACACTATTGAAGTGTTGTCGGTTTTGTATATTATTTTGTCGACGTGTTTATTTGACTGTTGGCGATCTTTGATGCCCGGTGTATGTAATCTGCTATCTGCTTGTGCTTTATTATCATAGTGGCGAACTTTGATGCCCAGTGGATGTAATATGCCATAATTTCTTTATTGTATAGTCTAGGTTTTTTCTTATTCACGATGCTGCAGTTATTTTACTGTATATATATCATGTCTTCTCAGTAAACCGACCAAAACGTAAAATTATGGTACATAATCGGGCCGTCATGAAATCACGATGTATGATCCGCATCATGGGCCCCGTCATCTTGGTCCGTTAAAAGGCCAAAAGTAAACTGGCCCACTAGTAGATTTGGGCCTTTAATAGGCCGAGTAACCGCCGGCCCTCTTTTCGCAAGAAAACTCAATGGGCTTTTAGGAGGCTGAGAAGTAGGTTGGGCCTGAAACGTACCGAACAGCTCACGGGCCAGCAATAGCCCGAAATGGACCCGGGCACATGATTGTGCGAATCAAATCACGGGATTTTAACAGGATAAAATTGTCTCGGTCCTTGTTTGGCCCAATCGGATTATCGGCTGTGAGCAGGCCGGATGCAAACCGGGCCGTAGTTAGGCCCAACTATATGACGGGCTTTTAACAGGCCGAAATTAATATAGGGTCGAAATGTTAAACGGTCCCTTAACAGGCCGAAACTAATATCAGGCCGAATTACTAAATGGGCCTTTAGCAAGTGGGCCCAAAAGCATAGCGTCCAGTTGACGGGCCGAATCTGATATGGGCCATAATTTAGCCCAAAAACTCTTAAAGGGCCGGACCTAATCTGGGTTGTAATTTGGCCCAGAATGTGGTAGGCTTTTAATGGGCCGGATCTCATATGGGCCATTATTAGGCTCGGAACATGGCAGACCATTAATGGACCGGATCATATATGGGTCGGCATTTGGCCCAAAACATGGCAACCAATTAATGGGTCGGCCTACTAGGGTCCTCAAAATCTTGTGGGCCTACAGCTAGGCCGGCCCATTAATGTCGGCAAAATCTCGTGGGCCTTTAGCTGGGCCGACCCATTATGATCCGCAAAGAATCTTGTGGGCCTTTACCTGGGCCGGCCCATTATGGCACATAAAAAATCTTGTGGGCCTTTAGCTGGGCCAGCCCATTATGGTCCACAAAATCTCGTGGGCCTTTAGCTGGGCCGGCCCATTTTGTCTGCAAAATCTTGTGGGTCTTTAGTTGGGCCAGCCCATTTAAACTTTATGGGCCGGTCCACGTGTCAACATATCATAGGCACATCTTGCCCATTGGATGAGTGACACATGTGCCAACGCGGAGCTGACACGTGTTTCCTCCAGCCAATGATGGTTTTACACGTGGAAAATCCCCATTGGTCCGGGCTATTAACGGGTTATCAGATCCAAAAGTGGACCCAATAACTTAACGGCGTTCCGTTACGGTGGATGCCACGTGTCGGTCACCCTTGACGAAAGCACTTCTGTGACGCATGATTTATCGTCATGGAAGTGGACACTTTCATGATGATAATTTTGGTAATGGCATGGAACACTTCTCTGACGGCCGCGGTATGACTATCTTGATTACGTCATAAAATGCGTCATGGATGTACATGAATGACAAAAAATGCGACCTACTGTGACAAACACGTATCATCACGGAAGTGTATTTTTTGTAGTGTTACCTCCTTTCAGGAGGGAAACCACTTCAAAGAAATATCTGAAGATGTCAAAATGGGGAGGTATCCCTAGGAACACTTGCAGAAAGTTACGAAGCACGAAAAATGGAGTACCTTTCTTGGCGTTGATACATCTCCATTGTATCTACTTTTCCAAACTCTTTTGCCCTTGTTTTGGACTCTAATTTACATGATTTGAATGGAACTTACCTAGACGTTGTTTTCAGCGGAATTGCCATGGTGTTGTTTTTGTGCAGAAATCAAAGTGCTCGGACTGACCTGAAAATTTATGGGGAATTTTTGTGGAATATATAAAAAAATATTGGCGGAAAAATATATCAGAGGGGGGCCACCCAGGAGCAACAAGCTTAGGGGGTGCCCACCCCCTAGGGTGCGCCTGATGAGCTTGTGGGCCCCCTGGACCTCCGGCAACCCTAACTCTAGCTCCATATATACCTATTCATGGAGAGAAAATCAAAGAGAAGGATTCATCGCGTTTTACATACGGAGCCGCCGCCCCCTCCTGTTCTTCATCGGGAGGGCTGATCTTGGAGTTTGTTCAGGGCTCTAAAGGGTGGAATCCGTCGCTGCTGTCATCGTCAACCTTCCTTCATTGCCAATTTCATGATGCTCATCGCCGAGAGTGAGTAATTCCTTTGTAGGCTTGCTGGATGGTGATGGGTTGGATGAGATTTATCATGTAATCAAGTTAGTTTTGTTATAGTTTGATCCTTAGTGTCTATTATGTTCTGAGATTGATGTTGCTATGGCTTTGCTATGCTTAATGCTTGTCCCTAGGGCCCGAGTGCCATGATTTCAGATCTGAACCTATTATGTTTTCATGAATATATTTGTGTTCTTGATCCTATCTTGCAAGTTATATGACCAATTACGAGTTGTGATCCGCATACCCCAAGGTGGCAATAATTGCGATTTTTTCCGGTGATTACCGTAGTTTGAGGAGTTCATGTATTCACTAAGTGCTAATGCTTTGTTCCAGTTCTCTGTTAAAAGGAGGCCTTAATATCCCTTAGTTTCCTTATGGACCCCGCTGCCATGGGAGGGTAGGACAAAAGATGTCATGCAAGTTCTTTTCCGTAAGCACGTATGAATATATACGGAATACATACCTGCATTACATTGATGAATTGGAGTTGGTTTTGTGTCGCCCTAGGTTATGGCTGCTACATGATGAATATTATCCAACACAATTATCCATTGCTGATCCAATGCCTATGATCTTTCCTCATATTGGTCTATGCTAAGTTACTTTCGTTGCTACTACTATTACAATCACTACAAAACTGCTACTATTACTTTTACTATCATACTACTTTGCTACTGATCACCTTGCTGCAGATATTAAGTCTTTCAGGTGTAGTTGAATTGACAACTCAACTACTAATACTTGCGAATATTCTTTGGCTCCCCTTCTGTCGATTCAATAAATTTGGGTTGAATACTCTACCCTTGAAAACTATTGCAATCCCCTATACTTGTGGGTTATCAAGCGTCAGGTGGTGACGCTGGACCCCGTAGTGGGTGAGGACTCCACGGACAAAAGCACTCGAAGGAAATCGAAGCCTGTGGAAGATGAATGCCTCATGTACTACCAAGTTCCAAAGCACCAGGCACGGGGCCCTCTTCCCCGCGGTGGGCGCCAACCATGGCATGAAAGATTTCTTGGGCAGCCACCCCTGTTCCACCAAGCGCTCTAGATGGTTCCTACTGACCAGGGACCTTTTCCAATCACTGGCCCACTCCGATGCGACGATGGATGGACCGGTTGTGGGTTGAGAGAATGGCCCCCTTGACGGTAATCGTCAGAGGCGATGGCGGATATTGACATTGATCACCCTAGAATGCGGGGAGGTAACTGGAGGCGATATTGAGATGGGAAGCTTGAGGAAGCACAACCCTTCGGGGGCGCCACCCCCCTCTATTTAAGTGGGTGGGGCACGCAAATCTTATTCAAGACGGCACCTACATCAGCAGTGGGCCGGCCCACAAGGCTTTGAGCCTCCCGTCTAAGGAAGCGACGACGCCACCGGAGAGGCAAAAGCAACGGAGAAAAGGGAGGCCGGACACCTGAAAAGAGTAGCTTAGTGGAGGTCCCGATGCTCGAAACCTGCGACATCCACCATGCTCGGGGGCTATTGACAGGGTCCTACACACGGGTGCCTGACGTAAGGAAGCCTGGCCTTAGGGAGCCTACAGGGCCCACTAGGTCCAAGACCGGAGGGAAACCAAAAGGATCACCAAGCCATCTTTGTGATCTCCATGGTAGGACGTGAGCAGCACAACAAACTCACCTACCACCCGTGTAAACCCTAGACCTCTCCTTCCTATATAAAGGAAGGACTAGGGCTTCATTCATCATCAAATCCTAGATCTAAACTCTCGGTAGATATCCCGTATGCCATTGTAATCCTATGTACAAGGTATCACCTCACCATGAATGACAAGAAGTAGGATGTAGGGTATTACTCTTCGGAGGCCCGAACATGGGTAAAATGTGTCTGCGGACTCCGTCCAGGTACTTCCGATCTCATCATAAATCCTAATGAGGGATCTGACAGAATTTTGCTCCGTCAATGGGAGGTCCTAAACTTGGTGACACAGGAATGACATGGTCAAATTTATCATATGTTTTGCACTTGACACAAAAGTGAGTCTTGCAATTTTGAGTTTTTGACACAGAATTGATTTGTCTTTCATATGCTCGGCTAAGTTCTGTAATATGTGCCTTCACTCATAAGGTTTGTCATATCACCTCCTTTTCGTCTTTGTTGTCACACTTCTTCCTTCATTAAACAACTTATGTTTGTCTTGTCATTATACATCTAACTTTGTTAAACATATCCTTTTAAACTAATACAAATATATCATCTTGTAGGAACACCCATGTCACAGGGATGTGTAACTCAATGCACCTCTTATTACACGCTATCAACGGATTATGATATACTGAGTTCAATCTTATGTTACCCATTAAAGTTCCTCCAACTACATATTTTACACACATTTGTGGAAAATACTATTTACCTTCTCGTTACTGGCCAGCCTAAGTTATAGCAATGCCAATGTACTAGGAAGTTTTTTAGATTTCTTCCAATACTTTGGTCTGAAGTTGGGACCTATATTTTTCAGCCCCTATATTATGTTATTTCCCACGTCTCATATTTTTATTGAAAATCTCTACCCTTTGACTAGAAAAATTGGCGGGCGCGGCAACGCGCAAAATCATGGTCTAGTTCATATAAATACCGCATATAATGCTAATGGTAATGATTGCGCATACATGCTACTAACTCAATGGAGTAAAGTTGCTAAAAAAACTCAACAGAGTAGTGTCCATGAGTGATTTGCAAGGATGAGGTAGAGATCTTCCTTGAGTGTCTTGGTTAGACGGTGGTAGTGAGTACCGTATGAGTATAGTATAGTAGTACAGGAGTGTCGTACAACTTTTTTCTCACGGAGGGGGATGTTGCACAATCTTGATCAAAAAAATGGCTTGGTACCTGTTGGGGATATCACTGCTAGGTGTAAACCGGCCGATGATTGGGCCGGGTTAGCTCTGCTAGTGGTATAGCTACGAAAAGGCCCAAGGCCTATAGTCGGTTTAACGCTTGTAGCCGTGACCGGCCTGATGTATGACTTGTATTGTAAGTTAGGAATAGAGAGATACCAACCGGGATACAGTATGAACGGTTGGGATTCTCTAAACCGACAGGCGTCACTTTCGTGTATATAAGGGGCGACCGGCGGCGGTTCAAACAGACAACAACAGCTCGAGCCTAAGCGAAGCTTATTTGCTCCTAGCCATCGAGACTACATCAATTCCATCACAACTAGGCGTAGGCTTTTACCTTCATCGAAGGGGCGAACTAGTATAAACCCTCGTGTCTTTGTGTCCGTTTAACCCCTACAAGTAAACCCGTAGCGATGGCTCCACGACTAAGTCCTCATGCTAGGACATCTGCCGTGACAATTCCACGACAGTTGGCGCCCACCGTGGGGCTATCGCACGATGGTTTGGCGATCTTGGAGGGCAGGCTCAAAGGACTCGAAGGCTACGTCGTGGGCCGGATGACTAAGAGTCGTCGTGGCCGCATCTACATCGACAATACCGGATGGGGTCCCGAGGCCGATTCAATTGAGTATGGATACCGGGTCCCCTTCGGCAGTATGCACGTGTTCATCGGCAAGATCGGAGGGCCCGAGCCGGACATCGGCACCGACCTCGTCGAGACGGCGCAGCGCGCGCAACCAGCCCGGGCTAAACCGGCTGCAAGGCACGTCTTCGTTGGAGTTACCCATGGAGGGGAATATGATGCCGGTTCAGGGTACGGTAGCGAGACCGTCGTTTATTCGGCGATGAATCTTGAGCGGAGAGAGCGAGTCATTATACCAGTGCGGGATGGTATGATCGAGGCTGTTCCGACGGTGACGATATTCGGACCCCCAAACCAGCTAAACCGGATCGGTGTGTTCATGGCGGCACGCAGGCGCAAACCTTTAAATCGACCGCAGCAGCAATACTTTCCGGTTCAGCGGCGGCGAGGCGCAGGCGAGGTGCGTCCGCCGGTTCAAGTTTTGTCGATCTGTTTGATGCATCGGCGGCGCTCATGGCGGAGGAGAATCCAGCAGATCAAGAGGCTCATAATGTCGAGATTGCAAGGTGAGAGAGCGAGATCACGCAAGCCAAAGCGGATCTAGCGGCGAGAAGGAGCGCATAGCCTCGGGCGGGCGCTTTAGATGCGCAAGCTTCTGCACTCATGCTCGACGAGCAGCGTCGCGAGAGGTGTTAAGGCGGAAGCATAGATCGCGCCTGCCATCCGGATTTGACCCTAGAAACCTCTTTCAAACACCCGGAGCCGGACCCAGCAACCCGCCCCAGCATAGGGAGGTAAACCGGATCGAGGCCCCAGGAGCAGGGGCGACGGTCCAACCACACCAGATGGAGCCCCCACAGCAGAATACGGTGATGCCTCCGCCGGTACAGACGCCTCCGGGGCATTACTCTAACCCTCTGGACAACCTTGTTGCAGCTGCAGCGCGATTGGAGGCAATCCCAGTCGAAGGAGACTCCCCGCAAGCAGTTGAGACACGCCGGGTTAAGGAGCTTCTCCGGACTGCATTAAACCAGCAGGAAGCATATTCATATAGCCGCGATCGGATTCACTCTACACCCGTCAAGCGAGCTCTGATGGCGCATGGATGAACCGCCCTGTCAAATGCTGCGGACCGAGAAGCGGCCGAGGCAACAACCCGATAGGCGGCGCTTCGTAATGCTCGGAGGTGGTAGATCGGGCCGGGCTCGCAGGGAGGCCGAGTTAGCGACCTGGTGATGCGGTTCAGCTACGCCTGTTCGCCCTACCTCCTTCACAGACCAGGAGTTTCCTCCGCTTTGGGAGTGCCTGTTTAACCCGCTTTGCGCAATGTGCGTTGCCTAAGGATTTTAAGGGCCAGCGTAAGGTGCGAATTACACCGCCGATCTATCCCCGAGGCGTGGGTTGAGAGTTTCTGAGATGGCCATGGAGATGCTAGCGTTGATGAAGCGGCATGTGCAAAATACTTCACCATGATGATGGAGGAACAGCCCGTACTTGGTTGAAAAGCCCGCCGCCCAATTCGATCAGTTCATGGGGTCGATTCACGGGCCCGGTTATCGAATTTCAAAGATACATGTAAACAGCCGAAGTCTATAGTGGACTTGGCGGCTTATGTTCGAGAAGAAGGAGTCCACAACCCACTGGTACGCCGTGTGTCGAGATTTTACACTCCTCGACCGGATCAACGCCGACTCGGCGATCATCATGCTAAAAGCAACTGCCGTTTGAACCTCTGGCTGAAGCTGGGGCGTATGAAGCGGTTCTGCAATGATCAGAACCCTCATGACCGCTTTGGTGAAATATGCCGATTCGACGAGTACCAAGGATCCCGAGGTAGATGATGACGAATCGAGGAAGGGAAAGAAGAATGGCAACTCAAGCAGCAGACATGTCAAACCGGCAGGTCATGGAAATCGGGCAAGCGCAAGGTCGATGATTTTGTAGCTAACACTAATCGCAGGATGAGGCCCATGGCGTGAAACAAAGCGAATCGGGGTCCAAATGCTGGTGCAGACCGTTTGAATTACTTGCTAAATCAGCCCTGTCCCAAACACGGGACGAAGGAAAACCCATCAAATCATCTTTGGAAGGACTGTTCTATTATGCAAGCGTTCAAAAACTCTGATGCTTTCCGATATGATCAAGGATCGGTGGCGGTTCGAGTTCGGTTTTCATGGGCCAGTCACGGCGAACTTCGGTTCAGGGCACAACGAGCAATTTCAACAACGGAACAATCGGGGTAGCCAGCAGCAGCAGCAGCAGTCGAGCTATCGAGCCAGCCAAAGCGGTTGAGCGGCGGGCAATATCATGTTTTCACAACCAGCTTGGACAAGCGGGATAGGAAGCTTCACAAGCGGGTAGTAAATTACATTGAACTAGCTGTGCCCGCGGTATTTACGTTGGTCGAACAGCCGATCATATGGGCGAGAGGACCATCCCCGGTTGATAATCCGGGTCACCGGCTTTGGTGGTGGACCCCCAAGTTGGGGCTATAAATTTACTAAGGTGCTTATGGATGGAGGAAGCAGCATCAATATCTCAGATTATGACACCTTCCGTCGCATGGGTCTCACAGATAAGGATCTCAGACCGTCCAACACTGTGTTCCATGGTGTAGTGCCAGGCAAATCTGCTTATCCCATTGGCAAGATAGCCTTGGATGTGGCCTTTGGGGACGAGCATGATTCTCGGTCTGAAAAGCTAACCTTTGAAGTGGTAAAATTGAGCCCATATCATGCCCTGTTTGGGCGGCCGGCTTATGCTAAGTTCATGGCGCGACCTTGTTATATTTACTTGCAGCTTAAAATGCCGGGTTACAAAGGAACAATAACAGTGCATGGAAGTCGCCGAGTCGCTTTGGAATGTGAGGAAGGAGATGCAGCTTACGCAGAAGCGGTCTGTGCCACAGAGGAGTTGAAGTTCTATAAGGATAATGTTGATCCGGCGGATATGTCCCCTTTGAAGAAGCCTACTACGGAGCATGAATCAGATCTGAAATTCAAATCGGCGGCTGAAACCAAGCTTGTTGACTTCGTACCGGGCGATTCATCCAAGCAATTCACCATCAGTGCCAACCTGGATCCCAAATAGGAAGGCGCGCTCATCGAGTTCATCCGTGAGAACCGGGACATTTTTGCATGGAAGCCTTCGACATGCCGGTGTCCGAGGAACTCGCGAGCACACACTTAATGTGGATCCTAAGTATAAACCGTGAAACAGTTCCTCCGCCGGTTTAATGAGGAAAGGCGCAAGGCCATTGGAGAAAAGTAGCGAGCTTCGCAGCTGGTTTTATCATCGAGGTGTTTCATCGAGTGGCTCGCTAATCCGGTGCTAGTTCTTAAGAAAACGGCACTGGCGTATGTGTGTGGACTACACAGATCTTAACAAAGCTTGTCCAATGGATCCTTTTGCTCTCCCCGCATTGATCAGATTATCGATGCCACGGCAGAATGCTGGCGTTTAAGTTTCTTGGGCGCGTACTCTGGATATCATCAAATCAAGATGGCAGTCAAGGACCAGGAGAAAGCGGCGTTTATAACTCCCTTTGGAGCCTTCGCTATGTATCTATGCCTTTCGGGCTCAAGGCGCCCAAGCTACGTATCGGCGGTGTGTGCGAAATTGCTTGCATACAGATTGGCGCAATGTGCATGCCTATGTGGATGACATTGTGGTGAAGTCAAAACGTAAGAGACGCTGGTGGGCGATTTGAAGGAGACCTTCGACAACCTGCGTATTTATAAGATGATGCTTAATCCGGCCAAATGTGTTTTTGGTGTCCCGGCTGGCAAGCTATTGGGGTTCCTGGTGTCCAACAGAGGAATCGAAGCCAATCCGGAGAAAATTAAGGCGATCACCTCCTTGACTAAACCAAGGTGTATCAACGACGTTCAACGCTTGGCAGGCCGGATTGCGGCGCTGAGCCGATTTATCAGCCGCCTTGGAGAGAAGGCTATTCCTTTATACCAGATGCTGAGGAAGACAGATCAGTTCGCTGAGTCCACCATGGATGAAGCTTCGAGGACCTAAAGCGGCAATTGGCCAATCCGCTTTGTCCTTGCAGCTCCGATTGACAACGAACCGTTGTTATTATATGTGGCAGCCAATGCGCGAGCGTGGCGTAGCCATTGTGGTCGAACGTAAGGAGGCGAGAAAGGAATATCCGTTCAACGGCGGTTTATTATATAAGTGAGGTACTTATTGAATCCAAACAGAGGTATCCGCATTGGCAGAAGCTAGTCTATGGTGTTTTTATGGCCAGCCGGAAGCTGAAACAATATTTTCAAGGGCATCCTATTACAGTGGTTAGTTCAGCTCCCTTGGGTGATATCATACAAAACCGGGAGGCGACTGGCCGGATTGCAAAATGGGCCATCGAGCTTGGGCGCCGGGCTCAAATATATGCCACGCACGGCGGTGAAATCCTGGCGCTTGTTGACTTCATTAATGATTGGGCGGAGTTACAAGCACCGGAGGAGAAGTTGGATCATACATCTTGGACTATCCACTTGATGGGTCGAGCAGTTGGAAGGCTCGGGGCCGGAGTCGTGTTAACTTCCCCACGGGTGATAAGTTTTGTTCGTTCTCCGTTTAATGTTCCTTGTACTAATAATGCAGCTGAGTCTGAAGCTTTACTCCATGGTCTCCGGATGGCTAAGGAAATGAACTTAAGCGGGTCAAGTGTTTTGGCGACTTCGGACCGGTGGCGCAGCAAGTATCGGCACTTGGGATTCTAAGGACCCCTCATGGCTGCATATCGGCGAGAGGTGGATAATATTGCGGGTGCTTCAAGGGATATCAAGTAGATCATGTGGATCGCCGGAAGAACGAAGCGGCGACGCTTTAAGCCGCTGGGTTCTCGCGTAAACCGGTTCCCCTAATGTCTTCCTCGACATCTTGCACAACCCGTCGGTTCAGCTCCACGGTGAAGCGGATTTGGCAATTCTCGACCGGAGGCCCACCGGTGGCAGCACTACGCTATTCGGATCGGCGGTGCCTTACCTTGCATATATGACTCGAGGAGAATTGCCAGACGATGACGTTCTGGCCAGGCAGGTAACCCGGCGCTCCAAGTCCATGACGATTATCAATGGTGAGTTGCATCATCGCAGCGTTTCAGGGGCGTTTCAACGCTGTGTTTCCCCTGAGGAAGGTGGCGAAATTTTACGAGAAATCCATGAAGGGGATTGCGGGCACCATGCCGGTTCAAAGTCCCTGGTGGCGAAGGCATTCCGTCACGGATTCTACTGGTTAACGGCTCATGCTGATGCGGAGAATTTGGTCAAGCATTGCGATGGGTGTCAGAAATTTTCCAGGCGTGCCCATATACCGGCACAGGAGTTGAGGATGATCCCGATAACGTGGCCGTTTGCAACGTGGGGGCTGGATATGGTCGGGCCTTTTAAGAGATCCAAAGATAAGAAGACCCATCTGTTGGTGGCAGTGGACAAGTTCACCAAGTGGATTGAAGCGGAGCCTGTCAGTAAGTGTGATGCGGCAACAGCGGTGCAGTTCATCAAAAAAGTGATTTTCCGGTTTGGCTTCCCACACAGTATCATCACTGACAATGGCACCAATCTGTCCAAGGGAGCTATGAAAGAATTTTGTGAACGCGAGCATATCCGGCTTGATGTATCGTCAGTGGCGCACCCCCAGTCCAACGGGCAGGCAGAGCGTGCTAACCAGGAAATCTTGCGAGGCATCAAACCGCGACTACTGGTCCCATTGCAAAGGACGCCAGGGTGCTGGGTTGAAGAGCTCCCATCGGTGCTATGGAGTATCAATACTACGCCAAACCGGTCTACTGGTTACACGCCTTTCTTCATGGTTTATGGAGCGGAAGCAGTTCTCCCCAGTGATATTCGGCACGACTCGCCCCGTGTAGCGGCTTATGTTGAAGCGGACAATGAAGCGGCGCGACAGGACGCTTTGGACCTGCTGGATGAGGAGCGTGATATGGCAGCTGCTCGGTCAGCAATTTACCAGCAAGACCTTCGTCGTTATCACAGCCGCCGGATTAAAACCAGAGCCTTTCAGGAAGGCGATTTGGTATTGCGTCTCATCCAAGACCGCATGACATGCACAAGCTATCCCCACCTTGGGAAGGGCCCTTTGTGGTCAGAAGAATCTGCACTGCGGCTCCTATTATCTGGTTGATATTCGAGAGCATAAAGAATCACGTACATCGAGGAGGAGACCAACAGCCGTGGAATATAGCTCATCTTGACCTTATTACACATGAGTCATCGACTCAGTTTATGTACATAGCATGACAATGTATATATTATCTTTCGATATAATAAAAATCAGGGCCTCAGCCAAAAGCGGGGTCTCTGTCTTTCTTTTCATGCGTGGTTACGGGCGTTTACATTTTTCAAAGCGGCCTCCGTTTACCCTTGACAATTATATTTATCATTTGGGGGCTTGGTCGATCCGAACCATGCTACACCTCTTGATAGGCGAAAGCCACTAGATCATTTGGGGACACGGTCATGTCTCGAACCGGTCACGCCTCTTGGTCGGCCAATAGGGCCAGGCGCCACTTGGGGCTTGGTGAACCAGAACCAATGTCACGCCACTTGGCGGCGTACTGCGCCACGAGTCTTTTGGGGACCTGGCTGACTAGCACCATCGCTACACCTACGGGGGGCCTGGTTGCATCTGACCATGGTAATACCATCTGACCAGCTCCAAGCAGCTCTCCTTTTTTACAAAGAGTTATTGCCTTTCTTGCCATATTTGGTATTTGATTTTTGTTGCGTTTCCAACATAATGAATATCTTTTCGGTTTAGCCGTCAGTAACAAGCTGATAGTGCACGATCTGGTATTTCCCAAGGTTTTTTGTTTTTTCCTTTCCGGTTTACCATTTTTCCGGTTCATCTTTATGGAAAAACTTGGGGGCTTGTGCTCATTCAGCACGCCTATATGGAGGTTATTGCCTCCCAAGATGGTTATGGTTTTAAACAAGAAAGCCTCCGCTTCAAGATTGGCTACGCCAGCTTTATGCCCAGATATGGCAGGTATTTGTATCACGTACTAATTAAATATTCAATGCATAAAGACATATTGGATGCCATAAACGGCGGGCGGTCTCGCCACCCGCCCAGTTAATCTTTTGATTGCGAGGCGAGAATTCAGCAAAGTTCACTCGATGCACGAAGGCATACCCAGGCAACGAAGTTTGGCTAAAACTATTACAAGGCAACATAGTGCCCAAATAATCATTGTTTTCTAAACCGGCTACCGGTTCAAGACTGTTCCTCGTCCTCCACCGCTTCGGCATCCTCTTCTCTACCCATTGGCTGGAAATCCACAGAAGTCCAGTCGATGCCCATCAGCGCTTGAAAAACAGCTTCTTCATGAATCAAAGTTGACGGTTCAATGTCAGGAGCGTAAGTGTGCTTACGGATTGGAGGGATTAAATTTTCCGGCTCAAAAGTTGGAGCGGACACACGCTTGTTCTGATCGTTATATTGGGCTTGATAGTGCTCTAAATCGGCTTCTTCCGCCAATTGACAAGCAAGTGGGCGTACTGCACGGTTTATTGCACGCAAGTCCTCTTCATTAAAGTCCGAGCCATCTTCCTTCACACTGGGATAGCCCTGGGCTGCTTCCACTGGATCAAAATCCGGCACCCAGGCTTTGGCCCGGATCAAGGCGTTGATGGCTCCGGTTCGTGCAGCCGACTTCTTTACCTCCTCAATCCGGGAAGGCAGGATGGATAGCCGGTTCAAGGTGTCTTGGATCAAGGATGGCGCCGGGTTGTTGTGTGACATTGTGGTAATCACACGTTGGGCTCCGGTGTACAGCTGTTCTACTAAGGTGTACACAGCTTTTAGTTTCTTCCGCACGTCATTCCCCAAGTGCCCAATGCGTGTGCCTGCATTTCATAAACAGGACAGTTTTAAACCGGAGTGCTGGAAATACAAGACAGGTAAATTACAGTTATTTGCAGGGGACGTACCGAAGATGGCTGCCGTCATAGAATGCACTTGCCGCTTCACGGCTGTCAGATCATCTACCACCGGTTTAAGGGCGGCTTCAGCATTTTCCGCCCGCTTGAGCAAGTTGGCCTTTTCAGTGGCCCAGACAGCTTGTTCCTTCTTCATTTTGTCCTTCGTTTCTTCTGCAGCAGCCAGGGCAATAGTCAGCTCTTTCTTGGCCTTATGCATCTCGTCTCGCCTCTTTGGGTCTCCAATGCTGCCTGTAAATCGGCAATCCGGTCATCCTTGATCGCCACATCAGCCTGCATGTTGATAGCATCATCAGCCAGCAATTAAAGTGCAAGTCTCAACCACACAAACATCGTTATATGCTTGACACTTGGGGGCTAATGTACCTTCAATTTTTTCTACTACTATTACATGGAAAAGTCCCAAGTTCAATACGCGTATTCAACTCGGCACTTGGGGGCTAATGGCTATTTCATTTTACTAAAGCATTGCTAAGCAGCTTTTGGAATACCGGTTTAGGTTTGCATACATAAACCGGACTTGGTGGTTATGAGGGAAAATTGCAACAGTCTATCAGAGAAATTTATCAAAGTGCCAGTTTGATCGCAGATTGCAAACCGGCCCTTGGGGGCTACGAGGATTACTATGCCGATATTAAAGAAAGGAGCGTTACCTCAAATTTATCTCTCATCAGTTTCACCAAGCCAGCTTCATAGTCACGGCTACTGTAAAGCCGGTTTAAGTATCCGGAATGAAGATCTTGGGCGCTCATAGCGGCATATGTTTCCAGCTCTGCATTCCATTTTCCTTTCTTAAAAGCAGCAGAGTCCTCTTTCACAAAGGTGTTAAGGGTTAAGGTGGCGGCATTGCCGGTTGAGTGGCCTATTCGATAATTACCACGTCGTCATCTTTCGATTCGACGGATTGAGTAAACACGATGGCTTTGGCAGGGCTAGGAGGCTTTGCAGACTGGATGGTGCTGGCAGGCGGATCAACAGACATTGAAGCAGCTGTAGACCTCTCCTCTGGAATCACATCTTCTTGAACCGGGGGATTGTTCGGAATATCTTCAAAAGCGACATTGTCCTGATCCGGTGCCTGCTCATGATCGGAGGTGGCAGCTTCCTCAGTGGTTTTTTCCAAACGAGCTTTCTTGCTGGGTTTCGGTTTGGTCTGAAGAAGCGAAATAAGACACGTACATTACGTAAGAAATTGACAAGTATGTGGTCATGTTGGCTTACCCGACAGCTATCTTGGTGGCGGCGGTTAGTGGTGACGATTAGCGCCAGAGGATGAATGAGAGGTGACCTGTTAATCGGAGTCGGACGGATTAAGAGGTTGTGGAATAAACCCGCTTTGGAATTCAACGTAATAAAATGGTTGGAAACCTCGGTGCGGCGTTTTCGAGCGGGTTGTTGATAAACCGCGAAGTAACTACATCCCATTGTGCGGGTTGTGCGGCGAGCCTCGTCTTCTGCGTCTTCATAAGTTGGGGATCCAAGTGAGCAAGAGGATGAGAAAAGTTAACTTTCCGGTTTGCCGGCGAAATTTTGGGAAGGTAAGCTTGTCGAATCGGAAGAAAGAATGATTACCTCGGCAAATCCAGCGTTCTGGCTTCAGGCCATCGTCATCGACAAGCATCGTCATCAATAAGGCGTGTAAAAACAAGCCAAGAGAATCAAGTTCGGATTACCCACATCGTCATCGATGGCGGATCGAGCAAGCCGTGGTTTTCCTCTTATGGGCAGGCTTCTTGACAACTTTCGTTTTGGGCGGTTTTCCGCCCGGCCTTGTCCGCTTTGTCTTGCGAGAGCTTCTTGCTCGTAATGGATCATCACCTGGATCGGAAATAATTGAGAATTGCAAGTATGAAAGTAATGGCAAAAATTAAATGGTGGCACAATCAGAGCTTACCGCAGAGGTGCGTTGAGAGTGCGATGAAGGAGCCAAGCGGTTTGGGCGCGAGGTGCTCCGTTCGTTCAGCATTTTCCTCATGAATCAGTAACCGTCTTGAGACAATTCTAATTTGGTGTGTCGGAGTGGATCATCGACACCGCCGGTATCTTGGCACATCAAACCGAACGCCGGCTCAAAGGCGGTATGCCCCAAGATAACCAGCGGCGTGCGGATCGATTCGGTCAAACCGTTGGCCATAAAGGCCGGAGCTTGGACAGTTGGGGCGTATCTACTTCTCTCTTTGCGGTCAATCGTTGCGGAAAGGATGTGTGTTCTGAGCCGCTCTGGGCGGAAACCAGTAAAGGATTTTCACCTTGGGGAGGTGTCTCGAGAGAACCAAGTTGCATTCCATTCTTTGGGGTGAGAGGAGCTTCACGTGGGGATAAGTGATCTCTTTCCTCTTACGGATAGCCATACCGCCTAACTTCAGATTAGGGCCATCGGTGAATTCGGTGCGGCGGTTTAGGTGGAAAAGATCCGGAATAGCTCGACGAAGGCTCCTCTTGCGTATAAGCTTCGACAGACACTTGAAAATGACACAAGTTGGTAACAAATTGGGGCCGATATCTTGGGGGCGTAATTGAAAGTTGGCCATTACGTCCGGTAAAACTTTGACCGGGCGGTTTGAAACCCCGAATAAGTGATCCGCGAAAACTATGACTTCACCTTCACGAGGTGGGAGGACATTCCTCACGGGAACCCTCAATGGATGGTGTTTTGGTTATCCAAAGCGCCAATGGACACTAGTTTGTTGATTCGTCCTCGAGACGCGAAGGGACCCACCAGTTGCACTCGTATACTGTTTGGCCATCATGAGGTCTACAAGGAGAAGAATCCGGTTTGAGAAAATACTCATCGCAGAATAATTGATCCAAGATATGACAAACCGGAAGATGATCCGATGCACCAGTTCAATACGGTATGGTGTCAGATATATATTGGCGGTTCAACACAGGGACTAATGGTGTACCGATGCCGGTTTAGCAATTTTTCGTTTCTATGGTGAGTTAAACCGCCTAATTCTGGCTTCAGAGGAAATCGACAGAAACAAGTTTCACAAGAGTTCATGTTTATCATGGATCAAATGTGAGTTTTCAGAAAACAAGAAAGGCGCCGCAGAAAGTAAAGAAGAAGCAGGAAATGCACCATAAGGTATGCATATGTATATGTGAGAAGGCTATGGGATTTAGATGAAAAGGCGCGGCAGATGCGCACGGATCTTCGTTTAGTACAAACAGGGATCATAATGCCGCTCAGAGGATAGAAAAGTGAAAGCATATGAAGAACATGGACGAAGCGTGAACCCTAGAACAGATCTAAAAATGATGAACAGATTAAACAAAGGATAGGGGATTTACCGGAAGCAGAAAGGCGTTAATGCGAAAGGTCGCCGTATTCTGGTCCGAACAGGTTGATGCAGCGGCCACTGACGAAGCAAAGGTCGATGGCGATGACGGAGCTCTGGAGGCAGCGGCGCAAGGAAGAAGACGAAGAGGGAGCGAAGGGAGAAAACCGAATGACCCTTCGGTCTTATTTATAAGGCAAGAAAACTAGGTCAAACGCGTGAATCCAGGGACGGTCATTAAAGAAGGCGCTATCAAAGATAAGCTTCAAGATGACGTCGGGCGGTTCTGATGGACGGAAGCAATGATGTCATGCGGTTTACAATGATGACCAAGTGACGATCTACTACGCAAGAAGATATCCGAGATGCAGGTTTTATCAAGGATCGACATGAATCAGTTCAAATCAATCTGGGGCCTAATGTTGGGGATATCACTGCTAGGTGTAAACCGGCCGATGATTGGGCCGGGTTAGCTCTGCTAGTGGTATAGCTACGAAAAGGCCCAAGGCCTATAGTCGGTTTAACGCTTGTAGCCGTGACCGGCCTGATGTATGACTTGTATTGTAAGTTAGGAATAGAGAGATACCAACCGGGATACGAGTATGAACCGGTTGGGATTCTCCAAACCGACAGGCGTCACTGTGTATATAAGGGGCGACCGGCGGCGGTTCAAACAGAACAACAACAGCTCGAGCCTAGGCGAAGCTTATTTGCTCCTAGCCATCGAGACTACATCAATTCCATCACAACTAGACGTAGGCTTTTACCTTCATCGAAGGGGCCGAACTAGTATAAACCCTCGTGTCTTTGTGTCCGTTTAACCCCTACAAGTAAACCCGTAGCGATGGCTCCACGACTAAGTCCTCATGCTAGGACATCTGCCGTGACAATTCCACGACAGTACCAAAGAAATTGAATCGTCCATCCATTCACTTCTGAGGGGCAATACCAGAAATAACACTTCTTTCAAGGGGCGAACGCGCAAGATTACCCTGAATGGAAACACTCGCTTCCGGAACATACCTCGTGCCTTCGGCCCGCCGCTCACCTCCTCACTGGTGCATGGTCCCTACCATGCCCCCTTGCCAAGTTGCCCACCTTCGCGCGACCATCGTGTATATATGGGATTCTCCTCGCCTCCACCTGCTAACCTACACACCCGATCCACCTCTTCATTAACAACACTGCCCATTTACCAATTCAGGCGATGCTCCTTCCCCGGATGACTACGATGAGGTACTAGCTGCCATGTGCGGCGGCGTGATCTTCACGGAGCTGAAGACGCCCATGGTCACACGGAGGGTGAACCGGGCAACGCCATGGCCCGAGAACAAGAAGGCTCGACGGGGCGGCGGTAGAGGCATGTGCTTCACGGGGTTTGATGGATTGGGATCATGCTCAGGGTGGAAGACAATGACATGGACTTTGAGGAGTTTGAGGTCAACTCCAGGGGCTCCGTCTTGGATCTCTGGCATGGTGGGCATCGTTGAGGGTGATGATGACGAGGAAGTCATCGAGATCAATCCCTTCACCGTCGTCAACCGGTCCCTCTCAAAAGGTATTGGCCCCACATCATTGGAACTCTTTTTAATCCTTGTATTAGGATTACTTTTCATCCTTGTCTATTGTAGAAGATACCGTAGAATCACATTTTTCCCATTTTTAGGTGGGACACAAAATTTTGAAGCCGCATATGGTCAATTTTTTGAGGGGTTAAATATTCGCTTATCTTGGTAAAGCTTTGAATATATGCATAAATCATTCCCCGAGGCGGAGACGGGACCCGACCCCTGTCCATGTCCGGGGCGTGACGTCCATGCACAGATGTTCCAGATAAGCCTGCCCGCAACAGACAATTTTTGTTCTCACATTGTTTACACACATACGTTTCCAGGTTTCATGTTGTTTATGCTCGTACATTTTTCGATTTCACACGGTTTACACTCCTTTTATCTCTCAAAGTAGAGTGACGACAAAAATTTACGTGTTGATCGTAGCATAATTTATGCCTCAACCAACCCAGAAAAGTCCATCCCGAAGTTACTTTTTGATATTGTTACTTAGGATACATTTGTAACCACATTATATGTCATGTTAGGTTAACCAAAATACTGAATCTCCATATACATGGTTAGATCAAGAATGTGATGAGAAAGTTGCGGTGCTAACTTATAATTCATATAACTACCGTATAATAATGTTGATGATTCCACACAAAGTACATGCTAGTAACTCAATGGGGCAACTTTATTTTTATTTGAGGACAATGGAGTAAGTACCTATGAGTGACTTACAAGAATATTAGAGTTACACACAATCAATTAAGAGATATTGGTCAAACATTTGGTAGCATGAACCCATCCAATAAAGTAACTATCTATGATTTATTTGCAAGGATCTTAAAATTACATACAATAATTTATAAGAAAATATTGCTGAAATGTTTGGTTGGATGAACCCGTCCAATAAACTCGGATGGGGGGAGTACGACAGTTATAGTACAGGTGTGTAGTATAATCTTGAGCTAAAAATGGCGTAATTGTCTAT
This sequence comes from Aegilops speltoides, assembly GCA_021437245.1. Lineage (NCBI taxonomy): Eukaryota > Viridiplantae > Streptophyta > Magnoliopsida > Poales > Poaceae > Aegilops > Aegilops speltoides. The sequence goes on along the minus strand of CM038147.1, from coordinate 438,778,008 downwards.
GAGTGATTTGTAAAGATCTAGCATTACACACAATCATTTATGAGAAGATTTTTGGTTGGATGAACCCATCCAATAAACCCGGACGGAGAGTGTACAATAGTAGTAATACAGGTGTGTACTACAATCTTGAGCTAATAAATGAAATAACTAGCTATGAGTTATTTCCAAGGATCTTAAAATTCCATACAATCATTTATGAGAAGATATTATATAAATGTTTGGTTGTATAAACCTGCCCAATGAACACGGTGGGGGAGTACGACAGTAGTAGTACATTCATACTACATGTTGTAGTATAATATTGAGCTAATAAATGGACGTAACTAGCTATGAGTGATTTGCAATGATCTTAGCATTACACAAAATCATTTAGTGGGAATATTTTTGGTTAAATGTTGGTTGGTTGAACTCGTCCAATAAACCCAGACGAAGAGTGTACAACAGTAGTAGTACAGTCGTACTACACGTGTGTAGTACAATAATCTTGAGCTAATAAATAAAGTAATTAGCTATAAGTTATTTGCAAGGATCTTAAAATTACAGACAATCATTTATGAAAAGATATTGGTTAAATATTTGGTTAGATGAACACATCCAATAAACTCGAACGGGGCAGTACGAGAATAGTAGTACGTGTGTAGTGTAATCTTGAGCTAATAAATGTGTAACTAGATATGAGTGATTTGCGTAGATCTTAGCATTACATACAATCATTTATGGAAAGACTTTTGGTTAATTGTTTGGCTGGTTGAACCCGTCCAATAAATCTGGAGGAAGAGTGTATGACAGTAGTAGTACAGTCATAGTGCATGTGTGTAGTACAACAATTTTGAGCTAATAAATATTGACTAGCCTCCAAAGTCCGAAGAAAGAAAGTCAAATGTACAACCATCCGTTCATTCCCCAGCAGAAATAAGACTCCCCCAAGTAGAAACATTCGCTTTCGGAACCTTCCTCGTGCCTTCCGCATGCCATGCGGCCGCTCGCTAATGCGTGGTCCCCACAACACGCCCCTTCACGCCGCCACGCGGCCACCATCTATATAGGGGATTGGCCTTACCCCTACAAACCCACCCTTGTTGCCCCACTTTATTAAAATCTCTTCCTATTTACCAATTCCATTGAGGCCCTTCCCCCGGCGACGACTGCAACAAGGTACCAGCGGTCATCATGTGCGGCGGAGGGAACCTCCCGGACGTCAAGGTTCCCGCAGTGAGGCGGAAGGTGACGAAGGCAGTGTTGTCGCCCGAGAAGAAACAACCCCGATGGAGCGCCGGTGGGTGCCGACACTTCATGGGGCTCGGCGGGCGCCGGGGACTTGGGCTGGACGACGAGGAGGAGGACTTCGAGGCCGACTACAAGGAGTTCAAGGCCAACTACGGGGACTCCAAACTGGAGGTCCGGCGTGGTGGGGTGTCTGAGAAGGATGACGACGACGAGGTCATCGAGATCAAGCCCTTTGTCGCCTTCAAGAGGTCGCTCTCCCAAGGTATCCACCGCGGGTGGCTTGGACTAATTTTTAATGTGTGTATCATTACCTTTAGTGATTGACTTGTGTCTACCCTCATCCAAGTTTATTAATCTCTCCTCATATTTTGGGTCAAAGTACCACCTAATTAACTAGTAAAATGTTAACGAGTGATATAACAAAATTATTGGATTCTTATTTTAATGTAGTTTTGATATTATTTTTCTATGATTAACTTGTATTTTATTAGTTAAAATCATGGTCAAAATTTGAGCCAAAATACGAGGGGGGTTAGTTACCAGGACGAAGGTAGTAGAAGTAAGGAGTGTTGTTGGAAGGGTATGGTTTGGCGGTGTTACTCATGTTTGTTTAGTGATTTTGGATTGGATGTGCTATCATGGAGTGATTTGGGTGAAGGGTTAGGCTTTTTCCATTTCTCTGTTATGTTCGGTTGGCAAGCTCTTTCCGACACTGATCTTTTCTTTCGGATAAGCGATTTTTGTTGTTAGGTTGTCGATCTTTTGCTTTATACTATTGACCTTTGATGGTGATCCATAACTTTACCGTTTAGTCAAAAGGGGTAATCTGCAAAAGGGCCAAATTTCTTTGCTTGGTGGTCTTGGCCTCTTGAATTGTTTCCTTGTAAGATGGTTGTAGGTGTGCGTGAGGATTGTTCTAGACTTGGTTCATTTATCAGTCTAAAGGATTATTCTGATATTCATTGAATTCGACTGAAAAAATATGACCTTGATTCTGCATCGTCTATAATGTAATTTGTAGATTAGCAATTGCAAAATGATGTCAAAGGTCTATAACATGAGGTATGTTTATCGGCACCTTGGATTTTTTTATTAAGTTGTCATTTTTATTTCATTTTATTTGTTTTGTGGGTGATTGATGAATCGTTCACCCGAACTTGACCCATCATGGTCCAGTGTTCATTACGATCAATATATTTTACATATAAATTCATGTCCATGATGAAATTATTTACTTTTGTGAGAGAAGTTTGTCTTTGTTGGTCCCTCTTAGCATTGACATTGATCTTCCATTGCAGATGACTTAAGCACTATGAGTACCACTGGTTTTGATGGTCTTTCAGAAAGGCCAGCAAAAAGGAAGAGAAAGAATGAATTCAGGGGTATCCGTCAGCGCCCCTCGGGTAAGTGGGCTGCTAAAATCAGAGATCCTAGCAAGGGTTTCCGTGTCTGGCTTGGTACTTTCAACATTGCGGAAGAAGCCGCAAGAACTTATGATGTTGAAGCACGTAGGATCCATGGCAAGAAAGCCAAGGTTAACTTTCCAGAGGAACCAGCAGTTCAGGAACCTAAAGCACCCAAGCCAAGCGCAGCACAGGAACTTACTGTTACACCACTAATCAACAACCTTGCCAACCCAAATACTTCCGTGTACCAGTCTGCTGACGTTGCATCAAACCAGCCACTTGTTCAGCTTGATAACGTGCCATTTGTTCCTGCAATGAACTCTGCTACCCCTGTTGAAGCTCCTGTTATCAGCATGTACTCTAACCGGGGAAGCAACACTTTTGGCTGCTTTGACATGGGCTGGGAATATGACATCAAGACTCCAGATGTATCATCCATTGCTCTCATATCCACCATTGTTGAAGGAGCCGAATCTGCACTTGTCCAGAGTAACACCTACAACCCAGTGGTGATTGCTGAAGGAGCTGAATTTGCGCATGTCCAGAGTAACACCTACAACTCAATGGTGCCTCCTATTATGGAGAACGATGCTGTCGATTTTGAAGCTTCGAGGTTTTTTATGAATGATGGTGTGGATGAGCTGATTGATAGCCTTCTGAATTTTGATGTGCCTCAGGATGACGTCGACGGGATGGACCTTTGGAACATTGATGACATGCCAATCTATGGCGAATTTCTTTTTAGGGATTCAAACCCCTGTGTATCGGAGGTAAGCCTTCGCAATTTGGATGTTCAGTCTGAGGTTTATAATCTTTTCATTACTCTGAACTTTTTGCTCTGTGTTTCAGGAATAGGAATATGGGAAACTGGGAAGCACCATATTGTGACCTTCATCCAGCATATGCTTATGTTCAAGTTTAGATGCAAAAAAGTGCATCCTCAATCTGTTTTGTAATCGACCATTTTTCCCTAGTTGACTGCATGTGTGCCAGCCATTTAGGATGAACCATTGTCTTTATCTTTTGTTAACTTTGATGTCATCGCTACCATTTCTGAATGTGAATAGCATGGATATGTGTCTAGTTTGCTTTAATATGTGCATTTGATTGCTTTTTCCCATTAGTTCTGGCTATTTAATTGGTGATAGAAGTAACCTATGTATCTAATTTTCGAGCATAAGCTTATATGTTGAATATGGATATGCCTGGCTGCTTGCACAATTTCTTTTGTACAAGTCTGGTAAGTTTTCTGGAGGTTTCAACCTCTTTTTTGAATAAGGATGTGCAAGCCAAACTATCCTCATCTTTTTCGAAGAAGGGCGTGCTAAGCCAGATTGTACTGTACATTATACTTCTTCATTTCAAGCTCTGGAAAATATACCAGTTACTAGTCTTTGATACTAGATGTGTGATCATAAGTAGTCGTTCTTTCTACATGTAGTTCTTCTCACCGATGTAGTTCTTACATAAACAGTTAGTGCGCCCAATTCCTGATTTGAGGGATTGGTTCCATTTCAGTGCATTCTTATAGCAATGCATTTTACTGTCGCTCAGCCCCTCTCGTTGTGAGAAGACATGTGAAACACGTATACATTTCACTTGATTTATTGCTAGAACCATCACCAAATTGGTGGTCTCGTGTCACTTTCATTTTAGGTCCTTGATTTGATTTGACATCGGCACAAGTAGTGCATGTCACCTTCTTATGATGAGTATGTTATTATTACTCGACAATCACATGGGGCTCACCGAGGATAGTTTTCGTGGAGGCTATTTTGTTACTCACATGGAGGTTGGTTTTCGTTATCCGCATACTATTAGAAAGTTGTCCCTCCCGCGATCACAGAGATTACATCAAAGCGAGGTACTGTATGAGACAACTTCCATGCGGGTATTTTTACAGCTACCAACCGTGCATACAAGCTCCAAAGTAGTCCAAGCAGGACAACAATTTGTCGAATCTTCTTGTTGTTTTGTCGATTCATGGCCAGAGCTTATTGGAGGCTGTTATGGAGAGCCAGTTGTTTTCTTCCCGATGACTCCTAATTCTAGTAGACCAGAAAACAGAGCATCTTGTATGTAGTCCTAAGAAGAATGAGCTTGGGATGAAGACTATAATTTACCGGAAGTGTTGTTCTAGCCCGAGTTCATGTGAGCTCGGGTGAACAGTAAAAAAACTGATATTTTGCGTGAAACTTTGACAAATATTTTGATAGCTTGCAAAATTTCATAACCAGATGACATTCGTGTAAAATGTAGCAAAAAATAAAATAGATTTTCTAAAATGCGTTTGAAAATAACATTTTGGAGCATCTGTTTTGTTTTTCTTTTGCCACATTTTACACGAATGTCATCTAGTGATGAAACTTTGCAAGCTATCAAAACATTTGTCAGAGTTCCATACAAAAAAAATCAGAATTTTCTGAATTTGTTTTGATTTTTTTTCCTGTTCACGCGAGCTCACATGAGCTGGGGATCATAACAGCCGCTTCCATAACTTACCCTCATCTTTCAGTTGTGAGTACGCATCTTCAGGAGTATAGTACTTTGACGGTGAGAGTACAGAGGCTAGGCCGTTTGTACTTAAGCTCTCTAGCTATCACGTTTTTATGGACCGATTATTTCCACTATAATCGATTGTTTGATTTCTCCTGTCAGCAAAAGGCCGCCGATTGCTTGCCAGTTGCCACGAACAACCTCAAAGAACGTCAGTCTTAATCTATACTCTCAACACAATGACCCAGCCCAGCCTAGGCACGAGACCAGACCTGCTGCTGGTCTTGGAATACAACTTGCGGTGGAAACAGAAATTAGTAGCTAGAAAGCATTACAAGTCATAATCAGCCCAAGAGATCATCACAAAACAAAACACACAGCATTCGACCGGCCAATCCATCTACCCCTTGTCAAGAACGAGCATGCAGCAAACCATCCTATCCACAAGTGTTCATGCGACGCACGAGTTGAGGCCGAGGCACTCCATCCACAGGCTCCTCTTCTGCAGAAAGGCATCATCCGACCAGAGAGAGAAAGTCAGCTCCACTTCGAACCATACTGAGCCAATTCAAGTCTGTGGCCGTGCCGTTCGTACGTACGTACCCGTCTTGGCCGGTACCGGCGGGAGGCGAGCTCCGGCGGAGGCACCTGGTACAGGTCCTCGTCGACCGGCCGCACCACCCTGGACGCGGAGGCGGCTCTGGACGTGGCGCGCGCCAGGCCGCCGCCTTCCAGCGCCCTCGCGCGCCTCCCCTGCTTCTCCCGGGCCACGTCGCTCCTCGTCTTCTTGGGCGCCGGCTTGCGCGGAGGCGGCGAGTACTTGAACCACACGTCGCTGCAGTCCTCCGGCTCCGGGGCGTAGCGCTCGGCCGGCGGCTCGTCGTAGCCGTGGCAGTAGTTCCACTCCCCGAACGCCGGCACCTGCCGCCTCCTCGCCTTCTGCAAAACCAAAACCACAAATGCTTAGCCAGGTGAGTCCGTAGAAACTTCAAACAACTCCTACTCCGATCGATCTTTGTTGGATGGTTTCTGCTTCACACAACACGCTTGACACTCACCTCCATCGGGCTTGCGCGGCACAGGGGGCGGACAGAATGAGGTGGAGAAGAAGAGAAGCAAAGCTGGGGCCGGAGGGGGTGAGGTGAGTAGGAGGAGTATTAACTAAACAGAATGGAATGGGGCCTCCAATGGCCGGATGCTGATATTTATAGCGAGAATGGGAATGAGAGGAGCGATGCAATGCAACACTAATAATCAAGAGAGGAACGGCTTGGCGACCGGGGATAGGGTGCAGAGACACGCGGCAGAGGCCGCATCAGCAATGGAAGGACCTTCGCAGAGGCGCTGTACTAGCTTGCTGTAGCATGCAGCGGTAGGCTGACAATGGACGCAGCAGCAGTGGCCGCTGGCCCGGTGTGGTCGCAAGCTTTTACTGCTGCACATGGGGCCTTCGCTTCCTTGCTGCGCGTCGCGCCGGGTTCGGGCTGACATGCAGCCCCTTTGTCGCGCTCCTCTTATTTCGGCATCATTGCAGGCTGATTATCTTGGGAGTATAAACCCAAATATGCATTTCGACGCTGCGCTAGGCAAAAAAAATTTCGATAAAGAACATTTCATTGAATAGATATATCGAGGTGATACAATCGTATCGAAAGAAAGCCCGGCCCCTGCATAACTAGATGCACACAGCCAAAAAGTCCAGAACACCCTAAAAATAAAATAATTTGATACAATGCCAAGCAATAAATCGTGTCCAGCCTAAGGAGCGGTAGATCCTATCCGTAAATCACACCGCCATCCATGGGGTAGAAAACCTCCCTGGCCGTGCGCTCGAGCCGTGTAGACGCTATCATAAAATGTCCTCGCTCTTCCGACTTCTGCAGGATAGATCAAGTACGGAGCCATCGTGTACAAACATGAATAACTTGCATAGGAGATGAGACATATTTATTGTTAAAAACCACATTATTCCTGGTAAGCCACATTGCCCAGCATAAGGCCGCCGCTCCCACAAGAATATGTGCAGAAAATTGTTTACCTATACCCGGCAACCAGTTGCCGAACATATTCCGTGCACTACGTGGTGGGTATAAATTCGAAGCTACTTGGACCATCGCCCAAACTGCCCGAGCGAACTTGCACTCAAAAAATAAGCGTTTGATAGACTCTTCATGTTGGCAAAAGACACATGCCTTGGAACCATGCCAGTTTCGTCGTGCTAGATTATCTCTAGTTAGGATGACTCCTTTGTTAAGAAACCAGAGGAAAATCTTCACTCTTAGGGGAATTTTTAGCTTCCACAATTTCCTGTTATCTACAGGAACATCACAATGAACCATTGCATCGTACATGGATTTGACTGAAAATTTGCCATTCTGATGCAAGTTCCATCGAAAAGTGTCCGACAGTTGAATGTCCTCCAGGCGAGTGAGTAATTCATTCCATGCTGTCAGACGAGTGCCTAAAAGATCCCTACGGAAAGAAATATCGGGGTTTTCCTGTCCTAATACTTGTTTGATCGTGACAAATTTATGTCTGACAATCCGGTACAAGCTCGGATATTGCACCATTAGTGGAGTGTTCCCTAGCCAGGTATCTTCCCAGAAACGAACCTGAGCACCGTCCCTAACCAAGAAGGTCCCAAATTGGAAGAAGAATTCCTTGGCCTTCATGACACCACTCTAAAAATGTGAATCCCCAGGTTTCCAATGAATTTGAGAAATGGCATCGGATCCCACATACTTGTTGTGAATGATTTCCTGCATACTCCATTCTCAGTGAGTAGTTTATAGACCCACTTGCTGAGAAGAGCGATATTTTTAATCTCAAGGTCTTGGATTCCCAGGCCCCATTGGCTTTTAGGTCTGCATAATACGCTCCAACTAGCCAGTCTATATTTCTTGGTTTCGTTATCACACTGCCAAAAAAATCTGGATCTAAAGTAATCTAGCCACTGTAGAACCCCTTTCGGAATGTGGAAGAATGACAATATGTATAAAACCATGTTGCTTAGGACAGAATTGATCAAGATCAATCGCCCCCCATAAGACAACAGTTTGGCCTTCCAACTGGCTAAACGTTTCTCAAGTCTCTCTTCCACATGCTTCCACTCAGCGATAGTTAAACACCGATAGTGTATGGGGATATCCAGATACCTAATCGGAAACTGCCCGAGCTGGCATCCAAAAATGTTGGCATACTCGGGTGCAGATTCTGCAGCATCTCCAAAGCAAAAAAGTTCACTCTTATGAAAATTAATTTTGAGACCAGAAAGTTCCTCAAAGGCACATAAGAGCAGCTTGAGATTTCTTATTTTATCTAGATCATGATCCATAAATAGAATCGTATCGTCTGCATATTGTAGAATGGATAAACCATCTTCTACCAGGTGTGGAATGACCCTGCTAATTTGACCATCCAGCTTGGCTCGCTCCACAAGGGTAGCTAGCATGTCGGCCACAATGTTAAACAGAATAGGAGATGCGGGGTCTCCTTGACGAAGCCCCTTCCTTGTCTGAAAATAGTTGCCAACGTCTTCATTAACTTTTATGGCCACACTACCGCTAGAGACAAAGCTCTCTACCCAGTGCACCATTTTTGTGAAAACCCTTTCATGCGTAAGGTTTGCAACAGGAAGGGCCACTTAACTTTGTCGTAGGCTTTCTCAAAATCAATTTTAAGAATGACACCGTTCATTTTTTTTCCGGTGCAGTTCATGTACAGTTTCGTGCAGGACGACCACTCCATCTAAAATGTTGGGACCTTGCAGAAATGTTGTTTGTGTGGGTTTTACGACATGGTCAGCTACACGTTCAACCGATTAGTCGCTACCTTCGTAAAAAATTAATAACTTATATTGAGAAGGCAAATCGGTCGATATTGTTGAATACGACTAGCCTCCTTAATCTTAGGCAGTAGGATAATTTCGCCAAAGTTTAGACGAGAAATATCAAGGTCCTCAGAATGCAGTTGGTTTTCCTCCTCAGAAAACGGAGAGGTTAGGAATTCATTTTCCGCTTCTGTAACTTGAGTGATGTCATGAGTAACGGATTCGTCTAGATGAAAATTTGTCTCGGCTGAAGGCCCAAAAAGGTCTTTGTAAAACTTAGTGATAAAATTTCTAAGTGGTACGTCCCCCTCTATTCGGCCTTCCTCCTGGTTAAGGGCGAATATACGCTTCTTTCTATGTCTGCCATTGGCTAGCATATGAAAGTATTTCGTATTATCATGACCTTGCACTAACGAATCCGCCTTGCTACGTTGGTACCATTTAATCTCCTCCTCAAGTAGTAGGCGGGCAATCCGCTCGTTAAGATTGCTTTTTTGCTCGATCTCAACAGCAGACAGAGGCCTCACCTTTGCTATTTTATCAAGGGAATCAATTAGGGTAGACAAACGCAGTTTTTCTTTTTGTAAATTCCAGTAGTATGCTTGGCCCATCCTCGAAGGAATCGACGCAAGGCGCGGATTCGATTATTCCATCTTTGGATGGGTGTGTTACCGCGGGGCTAGCATGTTGGGGAACGTAGCAGAAATTCAAAATTTTCCTACGGGTCACCAAGATCTATCTATGGAGAAACCAGCAACGAGGGGAAGGAGAGTGCATCTACATACCCTTGTAGATCGCTAAGCGGAAGCATTCAAGAGAATGGGTTGAAGAAGTCATACTCGTCATGATCCAAATCACCGGAGATCCTAGTGCCGAACGGACGGCACCTCCGCGTTCAACACACGTACAACCCGGTGACGTCTCCCTTGCCTTGATCCAGCAAGGAGAGAGGGAGAGGTTGAGGAAGACTCCATCCAGCAGCAGCACGACGGGCGTGGTGGTGGTGGAGGAGCGTGGCAATCCCGCAGGCTTCGCCAAGCACCAAGCGGGAGAGGAGGAGGACTTGGGAGAGGGGAGGGCTGCGCCCGAACTCGTGTGAAGCTCCCATGCCTCCCCACTATATATAGGGGTGGAGGGGCTGGTTTCTTGCCCTCCAAGTCCATTGGGGCGTTGGTCAAGGTGGGAGGAAAGAAATCCCATCATTTCCTTCCCCACGATTGTTATCCCCCTTTTAGGGATCTTGATCTTATCCTTCTGGATATGATCTTATTCCTTCTAAGGGGGATCTTGGTGCGCTTTGGCCAGGGTGTGGGGCCTTGCCCCACTACCCACGTTCATGTGGGCCCCCATGCAGGTGGTCCCCACTCCGAACCTTCTAGAACCTTCCTGTACAATACCGAAAAATCCCTAACATTTTCCGGTGGCCAAAATAGGACTTCCATATATAAATCTTTACCTCCGGACCATTCCGAACTCCTCGTGAGATCCGGGATCTCATCCGGACTCAACAACATTCGCAACCACATACAAACTTCCTTTATAACCCTAGCGTCATCGAACCTTAAGTGTGTAGACCCTACGGGTTCGGGAGACATGTAGACATGACCGAGGCACTCTCCGGTCAATAACCAACAGCGGGATCTGGATACCCATGTTGGCTCCCACATGTTCCAAGATGATCTCATTGGATGAACCACGATGTCAAGGACTCAATCGATCCCGTATACAATTCCTTTTGTCTAACGGTATTGTACTTGCTCGAGATTCGATCGTCGGTATACCGATACCTTGTTCAATCTCGTTACCGGCAAGTCTCTTTACTCGTTCCGTAACACATCATCCCGTGATCAACCCCTTGGTCACATTGTGCACATTATGATGATGTCCTACCGAGTGGGCCCAAAGATACCTCTCCGCTTACGGAGTGACAAATCCATCTCGATTCGTACCAACCCAATGACACTTTCGGAGATACCAGTAGTGCACCTTTATAGCCACCCGCCGTTGTGGCGTTTGGTACACCCAAAGCATTCCTACGGTATCCGGAGTTGCACAATCTCATGGTCTAAGGAAAAGATACTTGACATTGAAAAGCTTTAGCATACTAACTACACAATCTTTGTGCTAGGCTTAGGATTGGGTCTTGTCCATCACATCATTCTCCTAATGATGTGATCTAGATTATCAACGACATCTAATGTCCATGGTCGAAACCGTAACCATCTGTTGATCAACGAGCTAGTCAACTAGAGGCTTACTAGGGACATGGTGTTGTCTATGTATCCACACATGTATCTCGAGTTTCCTATCAATACAATTATAGCATGGATAATAAACGATTATCATGAACAAGGAAATATAATAATAACCAATTTATTATTGCCTCTAGGGCATATTTCCAACAGTCTCCCACTTGCACTAGAGTCAATAATCTAGTTCACATCGCCATGTGATTAACACTCACAGTCACATCGCCATGTGACCAACATCCAAAGAGTTTACTAGTGTCATTAAACTAGTTCACATCACCATGTGATTAAGACTCAATGAGTTACGGGGTTTGATCATGTTTTGCTTGTGAGAGAGGTTTTAGTCAACGGGTCTGCAACATTTAGATCCGTATGTACTTCGCAAATCTCTAGGTCATATTGTAATGTTGCTTCCGGGCTCCACTTGGAGCTATTCCAAATGGTCGCTCCACTATACGTATCCGGTTTGCTACTCAGAGTCACTCGGATAGGTGTTAAAGCTTGCATCGACATAACCCTTTACGCCGAACTCTTTATCACCTCCATAATCGAGAAACATGTCCTTATTTACTCCAAGGACAATTTTGATCACTGTCCAATGATCCATTCTGGATCATTCTTGTACCCTGATGACTCATGGCAAGGCACACTTCCGTGCGATACACAAAGATAGCATACTATAGAGCCTACGCTCGAAACATAGGGACGACCTTCGTCCTTTCTCTCTTCTCGCCATGGTCGAGCTTTTAAGTCTTAACTTCATACCTTACATCTCAGGCAAGAACTCCTTCTTTGACTGATCCATCTTGAACACCTTCAAGATCATGTCAAGGTACGTGCTCATTTGAAAGTACTATTAAGCATTTTGATCTATCTTATAGATCTTGATGCTTATTGTTCAAGTAGCCTAATCCAGGTTTTCCATTGAAAAACACTTTTCAAATAACCCTATATGCTTTCTAGAAATTCTACATCATTTCTGATCAACAATATGTCAATAACATATACTCATTAGAAATTCTATAGTGCTCCCACTCACTTCTTTGGAAATACAAGTTTATCATAAACTTTGTATAAACCCAAAATCTTTGATCATCAAAGCGCACATTCCAACTCCGAGATGCTTACTCCAGTCCTTAGAAGGATCGCTAGAGCCAGCATACCTTTTAGCATCCTTAGGATCGACAAAAACTTCCTGATTGTATCACATACAACCTTTCCTTACGAAGACTGGTAAGGAAACTCGTTTTGACATCCATCTGCCAGATTTCATAAATGCAGCTAATGCTAACATGATTCCGACGGACTTAAGCATCGCTACGGATGAGAAAATCTCATCGTAGTCAACTCCTTGAACTTGTGAAAAACTCTTCGCCACAAGTCGAGCTTTATAGACGGTGACATCACCATCCACGTTCGTCTTCTTCTTAAAGATCCATTTTTCTCAATGGCTTGCAGATCATCGGGCAAGTCCACCAAAGTCCATGCTTTGTTCTGATATATGGATCCTATCTCGGATTTCATGGCTTCTAACCATTTGTCGGAATTTGGGCCCACCATTGCTTCTCCATAGCTCGTGGGTTCATTGTTGTCTAGCAACATGACCTTCAAGACAAGATTACCGTACCACTCAAGCAAGACGCATCCTTGTCACCCTCACGAGGTACGGTAGTGACTTGATCCAAGTTTCGTGATCACTATCATAAGCTTCTACTTCAATTGGTGTAGGTGCCACAGGAACAACTTCCTGTGCCCTGCTACACACTAGTTGTAGTGCCGGTTCAATAACCATATCAAGTCTCCACCATCCTCCCACTCAACTTTTTGAGACAAACTTTTCCTCGAGAAAGGACCCGATTCAAGAAACAATCCCTATTGCTTTCGGATCTGAATTAGGAGGTATACCCAACTGTTTTGGGGTTCCTATGAAGATGCATTTTATCCGCTTTGGGTTCGAGCTTATCAACCTGAAACTTTTTCACATAAGCGCCGCAGCCCCAAACCTTTAAGAAATGATGACTTAGGTTTCTCTAAACCATAGTTCATACGGTGTCATCTCAACGGAATTACGTGGTGCCCTATTTAAAGTGAATGTGGTTGTCTCTAATGCCTAACCCATAAACGATAGTGGTAATTCGATAAGAGACATCATGGTACGCACCATATCCAATAGGGTGCAACTATGATGTTCGGACACACCATCAAACTATGGTGTTCCATGCGGTATTAATTGTGAAACAATTTTCACAATGTCTTAATTGCGTGCCAAAGCTCGTAACTCAGATACTCATCTCTATGATTATATCATAGACATTTTATCCTCTTGTCACGATGATCTTCAACTTCACTCTGAAATTACTTGAACCATTCAATAATTCAGACTTGTGTTTCATCAAGTAAATATACTCAACATCTACTCGAATCATCTATGAAGTAAGAACATAACGATATTCATCAGATGCTCAAAGACTCATTGGACTGCACACATCAAAATGTGTTACTTCCAACAAGTTGCTATCTTGTTCCATTTCTACCAAAACGAGGCTTTTCAGTCATCTTGCCCATGTGGTATGATTTGCATATCTCAAGTGATTCAAAATCAAGTGAGTCCAAACGATCCATCTGCATGGAGTTTCTTCATGCATATACACCAATAGACATGGTTCGCATGTCTCAAACTTTTCAAAAACGAGTGAGTCCAAAGATCCATCAACATGGAGCTTCTTCATGCGTTTTATACCAATATGACTTACATGGCAATGCCACAAGTAAGTGGTACTATCATTACTATCTTACATCTTTTGGCATGAAAATGTGTATCACCACGATCGAGATTCAATAAACCATTCGTTTCAGGTGCAAGACCATTGAAGGTATTATTCAAATAAACAGAGTAACCATTATTCTCCTTAAATGAATAACCATATTGCGATAGACATAATCCAATCATGTCTATGCTCAACGCAAACACCAAATCTCGATGGTAGAGGGAGCGCGATGCTTGATCACATCAACCTTGGAAATACTTCCAACACATATCGTCACTCACCTTTAGCTAGTCTCCGCTTATTCTACGTAGCTCTTTTATTTCGAGTTACTAACACTTAGCAACCGAACCGGTATCTAATACCCTGGTGCTACTAGGAGTACTAGTAAAGTACACATTAACATAATGTATATCCAATATCGACCTTGCCAGCCTTCTCATCTACCAAGTATCTAGGGTGGTTCCGCTTGATGCCGTCTGCCTCTTATTACGTAAGCACTTAGTCTCGGTTTGGGTTCAACCTTGGGTTTCTTCACTAGAGCAGCAATGATTTGCCGCTTCATGAAGTATCCCTTCTTGCCCTTGCCCTTCTTGAAACTAGTTGTTTCACCAACCATCAACAATTGATGCTCCTTCTTGATTTATACTTTCGCGGTGTCAAACATCGCGAATACCTCAAGGATCATCATATCTATCCCTGATATGTTATAGTTCATCACAAAGCTCTAGCAGCTTGGTGGCAATGACTTTGGAGAAACATCACTATCTCATTTGGAAGATCAACTCCCACTCGATTCTAGTGATTGTTGCACTCAGACAATCTGAGCACAAGCTCAACGATTGAGCTTTTCTCCCTTAGTTTGCAGGCTAAGAAAATCGTCGGAGGTCTCATACCTCTTGACGTGGCACGCTACCAAATCCCAATTTCAGCCCTCGAAAACATCTCATATGTTCCGCGACATTTCAAAACGCTTTGGTGCCTCAACTCTAAACCGCTTAACCGAGCTATCATGTAGTTATCAAAAGCGTATGTCCGATGTTTGCAACATCCACAAACGACGTTTGGGGTTCAGCACATCGAGCGGTGCATTAAGGACATAAGCTTTCATCGTCCGCATAATCGCCATCACAACTTTCAACTATGTTTTCTAGGAACATATCTAAACAAAGGAACTAAAGCGCGAGCCACGACATAATTTGCAAAGATCTTTTGACTATGTTCAGATAATTAAGTTCATCTTATGAACTCCCACCGATAGACATCCTCTAGTCATCTAAGTGATTACATGATCCGAGTCAACAAGGCCGTGTCCGATCATCACGTGAGACGGACTAGTCATCATCGGTGAACATCTTCATGTTGATCGATCCTCCATACGACTCATTCTCGACCTTTCGGTCTCGTGTTCCGAGGCCATGTCCGTACATGCTAGGCTCGTCAAGTTAACCCTAAGTGTTTCGTGTGTAAATCTGTCTTACACCCGCTGTATGTGAACGTAAGAATCCATCACACCCGATCATCACGTGGTGCTTAGAAGCGACGAACTTTAGCAACGGTGCACGCTTAGGGAGAACACTTCTTGAAATTTTGTAAGGGATCATCTTATTTACTACCGTCGTTCTAAGTAAACAAGATGCATAAACATGATAAACATCACATGCAATCAAATAGTGACATGATATGGCCAATATCATTTTGCTCCTTTTGATCTCCATCTTCGGGGCTCCATGATCATCATCGTCACCGGCATGACACTATGATCTCCATCATCGTGTCTTCAAGAAGTCGTCTCGCCAACTATTACTTCTACCACTATGGCTACCGGTTAGCAATAAAGTAAAGTAATTACATGGCGTTGTTTAATGACACGCAGGTCATACAATAAATTAAGACAACTCCTATGGCTCCTGCCGGTTGTCATACTCATCGACATGCAAGTCGTGATTCCTATTACAAGAACATGATCAATCTCATACATCACATATCATTCATCACATTCTTCTTGGCCATATCACATCACATAGCATACCCTGCAAAAACAAGTTAGACGTCCTCTAATTGTTGTTTGCATGTTTTACGTGGCTGCTATGGGTTTCTAGCAAGAACGCTTACCTACGCAAAACCACAACGTGATATGTCAATTGCTATTTACCCTTCATAAGGACCCTTTTCATCGAATCCGTTCCGACTAAAGTGGGAGAGACTGGCACCCGCTAGCCACCTTATGCACCAAGTGCATGTCAATTGGTGGAACCTGTCTCACGTAAGAGTACGTGTAAGGTCGGTCCGGGCCGCTTCATCCCACAATACCGTCGAAACAAGATTGGACCAGTAACGGTAAGCATATTGAACAAAATCAACGCCCACAACTACTTTGTGTTCTACTCGTGCAAATAATCTACGCAATAGACCTGGCTCATGATGCCACTGTTGGGGAACGTAGCAGAAATTTAAAATTTTCCTACGTGTCACCAAGATCTATCTATGGAGAAACCAGCAACGAGGGGAAGGAGAGTGCATCTACATACCCTTGTAGATCGCTAAGCGGAAGCATTCAAGAGAACGGGGTTGAAGGAGTCGAACTCGTCGTTATCCAAATCACCGGAGATCCTAGTGTTGAACGGACGGCACCTCCGCGTTCAACACACGTACAGCCCGGTGACGTCTCCCATGTCTTGATCCAGCAAGGAGAGAGGGAGAGGTTGAGGGAGACTCCATCCAGCAGCAGCACGACGGCGTGGTGGTGGTGGAGGAGCGTGGCAATCCTGCAGGGCTTCGCCAAGCACCGCGGGAGAGGAGGAGGACTTGGGAGAGGGGGAGGGCTGCGCCAGAACTTCGTGTGAAGCTCCCATGCGCCTCACCACTATATATAGGGGTGGAGGGGCTGGTTTCTTGCCCTCCAAGTCCATTGGGGCATTGGCCAAGGTGGGAGGAAAGAAATCCCATCATTTCCTTCCCCACCGATTGGTATCCCCCCTTTTTAGGGATCTTGATCTTATCCCTTCGGGATATGATCTTATCTATACTACTATTAAACAAGCGAACATTTTCTTCTCTAAACACCCCCAGCTAATGTACACACAACAAATCAAAGCAATTATAGCCTCACGATCAAACTCACTTAATTAGATCTAACCGCTAACATAACAACTAACCTCGCCAACAAAGACGCTTAGCAATTTTGAGGTGCGGACGAAAACTCGCCACAAGCGAGCGGACGCTCAAAAAAGGCTTGCTGGCGACCACGTAATCTCATCCTCAATTAGCGCTAACTTCCCATCTAATCTCACCCGAGCGAGCGGGACGGGGGGCGTGCTCGGCGGGAAGTCTGCCTCAGAGTCCAAGCCACGAGGAGCGCAGGATAACCACGGCCGCCCGTAGCCATGGCCGCAACAAGATCGAGGCTGCTTCCTCTCCGCTTAGGACGCCGGTCGGGCGTCGAGCCGAACAAGATGTCGCCCTTTCTGTGCCGCGCGCCATCCGTTCTAGGCGCGAGAGGGCTACACCGCCGTCGCAGTTGGCCGTGTCGACGGAGACAATGAGGCCGCCGCCAAGTCCATGCGCCGCCTCGGCCCCAGTAGCTTGGAGTCTAAGGGGACCGTGCCGTTTGATGGTGCAGACTTGTGCGCCGTCGTCCTTGGCCCCGCGGGGCTGCAGATCGCGCCGACGGCCGAGGCGACCACCGTCAAGGCTGCGTTCAAAGGCGCCAGGCATGTGGAGATGGCGGCCTCCGGAGAGGAAGACACCGATCGAACCGACATGATTTTCTTACCACGGTGTAATCTTGAGCACACAAAGGCGCCAGGCACAGAGATGGCTGGCCTCCGGAGAGGAATACACCGTAAGAATCGACATGATTTTCTTACCTTATTCAAACCAAGACTCTTGTGCATCGATATTGCTTGATGGATTTATATGTGTGTATTCATACCTAGACTGTATGTTCGTAACCTCACAGCTTGTTTGTTGAATCTTTTGACCGAGACATCAATTATGCTTGTTTGCCACACCAACTTGAGTTCCCGGATGACACCGAGTAGGATGCATAATTTCCATTGGATTCATTGTGTTCTTAACAAAGAAATCTGAACATTTTTAGTTGGTTCCTAACTTTCATGATATCCTTTTGTAAGGTACTGAACTACTTTCATTACTACTCCGTACTATATAGTCCTATCAATGGGAAAACGGCGCGTAAAAAGTCTGCAACAAGATATACTAACTGTGTTATCTAGCTTGTTATTTCAGAATTGAATTCACGCAACAGATTTGGTGTGTCGCGAAAGAGGAGGCAGCGGCGCCAGATGCGTAGTGTGATCGGATCAAGGCGAGCATCGAGTCCTCGATCTACCATAGTGTCCGATTGATGTTGCCCACGCTTCTTGATATATCGTAAATACAGATAATGATTATTGCAGCCATGAACCTGTTGAGTCTATATTTCATCCCATCTTCATGCACGTTATAGCCCCGCCTTTGCAGGGCCTTGATATATTTGCAATGGATTAAGCAAAGGGCCTCTCTTGATTCACACGTGTTCTCATTTGAAGCTATTTGAGGTGTGAATCTTGAATTTTATGTTCTTATAATTTCTTAGCGGATTGATTAGGACTGATTTGGTTTCTATTTTGTTTGGGCAAGTGGAAAAGCTTGCGAAGCTTTACACTAATTCATGGACTCACTATGTAACAATTAAAGGGTGATTGATAGTTCCAACTTTTACTGTTACAACTTCGGTTATTACCTTTTCCAATATATGCATATTTAATATTTCTCTCTGCACATCAAGCAGGTGGTTCCATTTGATACATTTAGGAAGAGTACAGTATTTTGAGATTTTAATTGATATCTATATTGTTTCTTTCATATAATGGGCAAGTGTGGAAACCAATGCTAATAGAAGGCATGCATTGCACATGTATTGTCTTATTAATTGTGCACATTCTGGAGCATGATTATTGTCAAATGGATTGTCTAACAATACTGAGGAGACCTGCATGCCTGTCTAGATGCTTAATATGGAACCAATAGATGATGGATGGCCATTTTTTGCAATATCTGACTGAGGAATAATGGTACAATTGATAAGACAAGGGCTGGACTTCCCTCTGCAACAATCTTCTTTGCTCAACTAATTCAAGGCATGTTTCATTGACCTTCTGAACATGACACAACACCATGCTCCTAATTCGTATATATCTGATCCTCATGGCACAATCCTATTTTTCATGAATAATTCAGTCATATATTAATGCATATATACTGTGACTGGGCAACTTCACGTTCAACATTCCAATAGGCCAATTTATGGAAACCTGGCAATTTCAGATGTCTACGAACATCATTATGTGCCATTAAAATCTCAACAAGATCGGTACTTTGTTTCGATTTTTTGCCAGAACCTTTAATCATTATAGCTGATAATCTTTAACATGTTTCATCATTTGTACACTATGTAAAGTGACATAGTCATGGATGGTGTTACCTAATGTGCTGGAGAGTTTCAAAATCATGGGTTGTGCATGATTAAGAGGTGTCGGGACCTCTCTACTTCATTTATGGCCGTGGGTACCTGGCATAGCAAGAAAGGAACACCAAAGAAGCTGCTAAAATGGATGGGAGAAATTTGCAGAACATGTTTAGCTATTTAAAAAAATCAAGTGTATTCTAGAAAGAAAATAATTGTAGAAGTTTCATGGAGTAACAAGTTAGAAATTGCCGCAAGTATGTGTTCATTTTCATGGAAGTTCGTCCAAGATCCTGGATGAGGCATTGTTTCTGCAGTACGTATCCAAGTGCTTAGGGATGCCTTTCGTGGACGAATTTAGGTTTTTTGAGTGAGTAGCTTGATACTTTTTTGTGAATGTATTCGAGTGGGTGAAATACTGCCCACCTGTTCCAAGAGATCCTGGTGTGGAAGCTTAGCACTGGGCATGTCCTTTATTGAGGCAACAATAGTTTAAATACACCAACCTTCATCTATGTTGTTGGGAGTGGATGATGCATTTTGTCTAGAAAAGGATAATTATATTTGTATACAGAAAAATAAAGCTTCTGGTATTTGAATAAAAAAGCTTTATTGCTCCGTGACATGCCACAATTCGATCATTTGTGCTTGCTATCGGTTTGACTTACTTTGTATTAGTTCATATGTAGATGTCGTATGCATGACTTACAATTGGATGGACAATGAATTATGTATTTCATGAAAAGCAATAATTATGATGACCGTCCTGTTTGTCTAATTTTTTTGTTAATCTAGACGTGCGTTGCACGTGCACACTTACTAGTTCCTTCTAAGGGGGGATCTTGGTGCGCCTTGACCAGGGGTGTGGGGCCTTGCCCCCACTACCCACGTTCATGTGGGCCCCCCCATGTAGGTGGGCCCCACTCCAGAACCTTCTAGAACCTTCCCGGTACAATACCGAAAAATCCCTAACATTTTTCGGTGGCAAAATAGGACTTCCCATATATAAATCTTTACCTCCGGACCATTCCGAACTCCTCGTGATGTCCGGATCTCATCCGGACTCGAACAACATTCGGTAACCACATACAAACTTCCTTTATAACCCTAGCGCCATCGAACCTTATGTGTAGACCCTACGGGTTCGGGAGACATGTAGACATGACCGAGACGTTTCTCGGTCAATAACCAACAGCGGGATCTGGATACCCATGTTGGCTCCCACATGTTCCACGATGATCTCATCGGATGAACCATGATGTCAAGGACTCAATCGATCCCGTATACAATTCCCTTTGTCTAACGGTATTGTACTTGTCCTAGATTCGATCGTCGGTATACCGATACCTTGTTCAATCTCGTTACCGGCAAGTCTCTTTACTCGTTCCGTAACACATCATCCCGTGATCAACCCCTTGGTCACATTGTGCACATTATGATGATGTCCTACCGAGTGGGCCCAGAGATACCTCTCCGCTTACGGAGTGACAAATCCAGATCTCGATTCGTGCCAACCCAATGACACTTTCGAGATACCAGTAGTGCACCTTTATAGCCACCCAGTTACATTGTGGCGTTTGGTACACCCAAAGCATTCCTACGATATCCGGGAGTTGCACAATCTCATGGTCTAAGGAAAAGATACTTGACATTGAAAAGCTTTAGCATACGAACTACACGATCTTTGTGCTAGGCTTAGGATTGGGTCTTGTCCATAATGATGTGATCCCGTTATCAACGACATCTAATGTCCATGGTCAGGAAACCGTAACCATCTGTTGATCAACGAGCTAGTCAACTAGAGGCTTACTAGGGACATGGTGTTGTCTATGTATCCACACATGTATCTGAGTTTCCTATCAATACAATTATAGCATGGATAATAAACGATTATCATGAACAAGGAAATATAATAATAACCAATTTATTATTGCCTCTAGGGCATATTTCCAACATAGTGTGCCCACACTTTCTTAACTAGCTCCTGGAATCCCTCTCTAGTGAGCCATCCCAATTCAAATTTAAACTGGTGGCGATTACAATTCGGGACTGGTTGCCCAAAATCGGTTAGCAACGGAGCGTGATCCGATAAGGCCTCAATTCTTTCAAGTGCCCGAAACGATGTTAGGGGATATTTGTATTCCCAGTCAGTGGTAGCTAGCACCCGGTCTAGTTTTTCAAAGGTCAGCACCGAACGGTTATTGGCCCAGGTATACTTACGACCATACATCGTGATCTCCCTCAGATCGAGGCTGTCAATAACAGCATTAAAGAGTAAAGGCCACCTAGTGTCAAACCGATCGTTGTTTTTTTCCTGCTGATATCGGAGGATATTAAAGTCCCTCCCCCCTATTAACATGGGATGAGGATTGTTTTGACATGTATTAACTATCTCTTTTAGAAATGCAAACTTAAACTCCTCTTGAGCGGCACCATATACAGCCACCAGACTCCAGATGAAGTTGTCAGACTTATTTTGAAGGTGGAATTTAATATGATACTCCCCCTTTGTCGTGGACAATAGTTGCAAGTATGTAGAGTTAATACCTAGCAATATTCCCCCGGACCTCCAGGTCGGTGGTAAGACATGCCATTCGTAATCAAAACCACATGAAAAGTGGTCCAAATCACGTGTTCAAAAATCACGTTTAGCCGACTCAGTGATAGCCACAAAGTCCAACGAATGATCCTTTACACAATCGGCAATGTTTTTGTGTTTAGCCAAGTCACCAAGACCTCTGCTATTCCAGAACATGCCTCTCATGGTGAACCAACTTTATGTTTAGAGACATTTAGTTTCTTAGAAGAGCGCCCTCTTTTCTTTGCTGAGTTAAACTTATTCTTGCGCACTGACGCGACAAGCTCAAAAAGCGTAGTGTCGCGTACAGTATCATCAAGGTCTACTTCAGTCGTGTCTTTAACCAGATGAGAGAGAAGCTTGACTTCATGATTGGCATCAGCGTCCTCATCCTCCTCATCTGACAAGAGAGGGTCGACAAAGCTCGAAGACTTGGGAGCAACCGTAAGCCGGTCGAACTCCACTTGTTTTAGAGACTTGACCGAAAAATCTATCTCATTCGCATTACGTCCTAGTGACACCCCAAGTCTAGTGATATTTGAAGATACTTTGGAATTGTCAAAAGACATAAAAGATTTGCGAGAGGAAGTACCTTCAAAGTCGAGGTTGTGTGCAGCAGTCCTACGCATAGCCTTCACCATAGTATCCTCGTCGGTGGCTGCTGATCCATCAGTCCCGACATGATGACGCCCGCTACGCCTCAGTGATGAAGGAGTAACATTGGCCTCGGAGCCCTTCTCGCCGACTCCTAAAGGCGGTGTAGACGGGTCAGGTGATGAAGGAGACTGCCAGGGCTGCACCTCGCCCTCCACCTCGGCGATCGCCTCAGCCGCCAACGCTCCTCCTGGCGAAGAAGGCGCAGAGGACAAATCTCGCAGCGCCGCCATCACCGACTCATGGTCCGCCCTAACCGCCGAGGAAAAGATCACACCCCGATGGGAAGGAGACCGAGTGTCGGACGTCGGAGATGATAGGGAGTCGTCCGCAGTGTCCTCCGATGACGCAAACCCATCCAGCGGGGGTGGCGCCAGGGCACAGCCGTTGCCAGAATGCTGCATCACAGGAGTAGATGGCAGTGGGGGAGCAGGTTCTACTTGATGAATCGGTGTCTCAATGATACGTTGCGCCAAACTAGAAGTGGTTGGAGGTAGCGTGCCCAATGAAGATGGCCCTTGTTAGTCGGTGAAGCATCCGTGGTTGGTGCACGACGATGCGGGTTCAGCGGTGTAACAGTGATGATTTTTGTTGGCGACACAGTCCGGCTCGAAGCAGATGTTGATGCGGCAAGCTGCATGGGTACCACTCCTCCCAAGTTAGGAGTAATCTTCTGGGCATTGGATGATGACGATGCTTTTGACCTCTTGCTTGGATCATTAGTCCTCATAGTTTCCTCTCTGTCCTGCCCCTTGTCATCCTCAGGATCATCTCCATGCTCCCAGACACGCGACACGAAATCAGCATCGACACGAAAGTCTATGTTTTCCAAACTGTACCGAAACTCATACCCCTTGCCTTGAACGACCACATCCGACGAGAGAGAATTAATTGTGCTCGTCTTGAAAGCATCGAGGTTTAGCACAGCCACTTGTATGCGAACAATACCTCGACGACGCCAACAGAGAAGATCCACATCCATAGATGTGCCAATTACCGACTCAACTGCCCACAGGCCTAGAAAGTGACGGAGCGCGTGGGGGACCCCGTGCACATGCACCCAAATAGGTATTAACTCAAAGTGGTGTGGTATCTCCTCAGACTGCCAAGCCTTGAACTCCAAAGTGACATTGTGAGATTTGATAAAAACTATAAACCATGTGACTCGTAGAAGCACCTCCTCACTTGGGAATGGCATGAGAAAGGCATTCTGACCATGTGGAATGGCCTCCCAAGTCCACGCTTGCTGGCACTGAGCAATCTTGGCAACCTCTGCCTCCGCAATATTGGAAGTGATAGAGCCACCGGAGATCGTGACTAGCGTTGTTGGGGAGACTTGTGGTGCTAATCCTCCCTACAGACATTGTCAGGCATCTAGAAAAAAGCCATGTTCTCAGTACCATATCCACAGAGCATCGCCACTGGCTTCGGCATCTTGAGAGCAGGGCACCGACACATGGTCATCGTATGATTCGGCTTATTACATATAAAACAAAATTGTTGTGTCACACAGTCCTCAGCAGTATGCTTTGCAGATTGACATTTAGTGTACCACACCTTTTTAGTTGCTATTGTAGCTCCAGCAGGCACCGAAGATTGAGGCAAGGTTGGTGTATTGCTCTGCATAAGAACCATCTGCCTGCCTCCCAGGCAAGTTTGCCGTGGAGGCAAAGACAGGTGCCGCACTCTGTTGCCCGTGCATTGACATAGGGACAAAAGGGTTCGGAGTAGACGACGCTGCTCCCTGGTGGTACTTAGGACGGCCGCCCTTGCCGCCCTTCTGTTTGCGCGGACGAGCAGCAACAGCAGGACTGGAGGTAGCAGACTTGAATGTCGACCCAACATTAAAAGCAGCGACCGGTTGCATACTAGCTGGAGCACCAAGCTGTTGCCCTTGATTACTCACCTGTTGAAAAACAGGCACTGCGAGCTGCTGATGTTGCTGCACAAGGCCACTCGAAGGTTGAAGCATATATGGCTGCTGTGGGTTGCCGATGAACTACTGCTGAACGGCATCTGATATACTTGTTGTTGATGCATTGGCGGCTGATAGATGACCTGCTGCTGCACCGGCGCCAAGGATCCCGCCAGTGCATTTGGTTGCGTTGGCTGGACCGGTAGATAGACCCCTGGGGAGCCCCTCCGGACGGGCTGGGATCAGACGGCTGCACGGATCCAGGAGGAGGGCGGGCATGGTGGCCGGAGTTGGAACCGGGCGGCGCGGCCGGATTGCCTCTCGTCATAGCAGGGGAGCGGATGACGGCCGCAAAGGAGCGAAAGAAGTTAGGTTTCGCAGCGCTCCCCGTCCGGTTCCACAAGTGCCCAAGCCAACGGTTCAAATTGACTATCCGAAGTGGACGCCTATGATTTGTCATGTCCTCATCCTGGTGTGGTCCCGCCTTGAACTCCAGATAGGGAACGGTACTCGTGTACGACGAGGCCCCCCGCACTAGCATCGGAGGAGTGAACCCGGGCGAACAGTTTCGCGGCCCTGCATTGTCTTCGCCGCCGCAAGCATGCGGTAACAGATCACCGAGCATCCGGAGAGGTGAATTTCTAGGTGGAGGCATCAGCCCAATCCACGGCTTGACGAGTGACCCAGACCGGGCCGGCACCCCAATGACGACTCACCCACCCGCCTTGGAGTTTGCCGGTTCCATCTTCGAGTTCAAACCCGTGCGCTCCTCAGGCCCGGAAGAGTTGGAGTTCATCGGCGCCACCTTGGGGTGCAGATCTCCACTCGCCACCGACCTGCACACATGAGAAAACTAACCTGTCCATCGAGACGACGGTCTCTCCCATACCCTCGACGCCGGCGTCGGGTAGCCAATATCCGCCCAGAATTCATTGGCCAACTCCTCGTCAGTTTTTCTCCGACGTATCGCGGTAGGCGGCGCTGAAGAATCCACAAAGGCGGAACCATCCTCCTCTTGTGGCGCCACGTCCGCATCGGTCGTCTCCAGACACGAGAACCTGGATCCTGACCTCGCTGGCGTCGCCGGCGACCAACCTGGCGCCAGTGTTAGGCGGCGCCTTGAGGCGATCCGCATTCCGCGGTCAGCTAGCTAGGCGAACTCCCAGAGAGAGTAAACGTTTACATGATAGCTTCTCTAGTCCAACCGAAATTGGACATCTTGGATCCAATGCAACTTGTTGAGCAAAGTAGTTCACGCTGGCCCCCCATGAAGCTCCGCTCGAGGCGTCTCGGGCATTGGCATAACCCTAGCTCGCGTCGTCACCGCCATCACCCCCTCTTTGCCGCCAGAGAAGGTGAAAGTGCAACTAATCCCCGGGTGGTTTTGGTAATTAATAACAACATATATATCATTGAACTAATTGTTTCTTGAGAATATTTCAGAAAGTTCAGTGATATGGGTATGGCAATGACCGATGATGTGGACCCCTCAAAATGCTAAGGAAAGCATTGGCAAAAGCTCAAGACTCCATTTCTGGTTTAGTGATCCATGATCACATTGAGTCCATAGGAAAGCCAATACTATTAAAAGGGGATGAGGTTATGTTGATGATCCGTTGCTCAAAGTGCTTAGTGATCTATCTCCCAAACTATCGCAATCTTTCATTCCAACATATGCTCATAAGTAATCTCGGTCCCACCGATTCCATAAACTCACCACACCGAGATGAACCACCTCAGCCATATAGCCAAACCCTAGTAATTTCGGATTTTCCGATTCCAAACTCGGTCTCACCAAAACTAGTGTTGCCAAGCTTCTGTAACCTTCTGTAATCAAATCGGTGTCACCGAGATGATAAAGTCGGTCCCACCGAGAATGGCAAACCCTAGTCTTTGGAAGAATCGGACTAACCGAGATTGTATTTTCGGTCCCACGAAAATCCCAACGCTCACAAGATTTGAACTTTCGGTCTCACCGAGTTGTCAACTTCGTCCGACCGAGATTGGTCAAATGTGTAACGGTTGGATTTTATTGTGGAGGCTATAAATACCCTCCACCTCCTCTTCATTCGTGGAGAGAGCCATCGAAAGAACTACCACTCCTACCTTACATTTCGAGAAGAAAACTACCTACCCTTGTGTTGAGATCAAGTTGCTCCACTCCCACCATATGAAACTTGATTTCTAGCCTTCCCAAGTTGCTTTCCACTCAATCCCTTCTTCCACCACAGCCAAATCAGTGAGGAGAGTTGAGTGTTGGGGAGATTATCATTTGAAGCACAAGAGCAAGGAGTTCATCATCACCAACACCATCTATTACCTTTTGGAGGGTGGTGCCTCCTAGATTGGTTAGGTGTCGCTTGGGAGCCTCCACAAGATGTGGAGTTGAACCAAGAAGTTTGTAAGGGCAAGGAGATCGCCTACTTCATGAAGATCTACCCCGAGTAAGGCTAGTCCTCCGTGGGCGTAAGCCATGATGGCATAGACAAGGTTGCTTCTTCGTGGACCCTTCGTGGGTGGAGCCTCCGTGGACTCTCGCAGCCGTTACCCTCCGTGGGTTGAAGTCTCCATCAACGTGGATTGACGATAGCACCACCTATCGGAACCACGAGAAAAATCTCCGTGTTCCAAACTGCGCTTGCTCTTCTCCACCTCTATTTACTACATGTGCAATTTACTTTCCGCTGCCATAACTCTAGAATTGCATGTGTAGGGTGATACTTGACTTGGTCATCATTGTGAACTTGCTAAAAACTTGTCCTAATCAAAAGGCTAAACTTTTAAATTGTCAAGTAGTCTAATCACCCCCTCTAGACATACTTCCGATCCAACAAGTGGTATCGAGCTTTGGTCTCCATTGGATTGGTTTCATTGCATTGACTCCATAAGCTTGGTTTGACAACCTAGGAGAGTATGGCGTCTAGTGAGGGTAATTTTCAGAGAGGTCCTTACTTTGATGGTTCAAATTTTGCTAGTTGGAAGCACAAAATGAAAATGCATATTCTTGGACATAACCCTGCCGCATGGGGCATTATTTGTGTTGGCTTGCAAGGTGAGTTCTTCGAGGAAGGAAAAGTTCCGGATCGCGAAGCTACAGCGGATGAGTTGCGGATGTTACAGAACAATGCTCAAGCTTGTGACATTCTCTTCAATGCTTTGTGTCCCGAGGAGTTCAACAAGATCAGCCGCCTTGAGAATGCAAAAGAGATTTGGGATACTTTGGTCGAAATGCACGAAGGTACCGAGTCCGTGAAGGAATCAAAGCTAGATGTTCTTCAAGGTCAACTTGACAAGTTCAAGATGAAGGAAGGTGAAGGAGTCGCTGAAATGTACTCTAGGCTTGCTCTCATCACAAATGAGATTGCCGGCTTAGGAAGCGAAGAAGTGACCGACCGATTCATCATCAAGAAGATTCTCGAGCTTTGATGGAAAGTATGACACCGTGTGCACTTTGATCCAAATGATGCCAAACTACAAGGATCTCAAGCCTACCAAGTCATTGGAAGGATTGTTGCTCATGAGATGACACTTAAAGACAAGGAAGAGCTTCACAACAAGTCAAGTGGTGCTTACAAAGCTACAGTTGAAGCTCCCACAACCTCAAGTGACAAGCTGGTTTCCAATGAAGAGATAAGCCTAATGGTGAAGAACTTCAACAAATTCTACAAGAGTAGAAGCAAGGAAAGAAGCTCAAAGTCTAGATCATATGATGAAAAGAGATCTTCTAGTCGTGATCGAATCTGCTACAATTGTGGAAGACCCGACACTACTCAAATGAGTGTTCGACTCCCCACAAGAGAAGAGAAGAATCTCCAAGAAGAAGAAGCTCAAGAGAAGAGTCACCTCGGAAAGAGAGAAGGAGTAGAGATGATCGTTATGAACGAAGATCCTCTCGGAGAAGCAAGGATTCGGAAAGGAAAGACAAGTCATCAAGGAGCTACACAAGAAGAAAACATCAAGCTCATGTTGGTGAATGGGTCTCCGGCCCGACTCGACAATCACTCCGAAAGAAGCTATCACTCCAACTCCGAATACAATCAAGATGAAGGTGTTGCGGTCTTGCTCTCGTATCCTCCAACTTCAACTCCTATGACATATTTGATTCACCAAATGAGGGAATTGGAAGATGCTTCATGGCAAAAGGCCCCAAGGTATCACACCCTGAATTCATTGACTTTGATAGTGATGAGGATGACTTGCTTGGTGAAGATGAGCTTTTACATGACAAATCTAGTGAGCTTAGTAATGATGAACATGCTAGTAGTCTTTATAGTCGAGAAGAGTCGAATGACAATGCTATGAAGGAGATTGAGCGCCTAACTAAAGAACTAAACACTCTTAAGTTAGCTCATGAAACAACTCAAGAAGATCATAGAGAGCTCCTAAGATCTCATGAGAAGCTACGCTTCGAGAAGCTCAATCTAGAGCAAGAACATGAGTTTCTAAAAGCTATCAATGATGATCTTCAAAGAAGAGTTCTTCATATCTTGCCAAACGACTTCTCTTGTCTAATTTCTTGCCACCTATTAAAACTAAGCATGACAAGCATAAGAAAAATTCTTCATCTAAAAGCAACATAATTGGTTCTAGTAATTCTCTTGATTCCACTAACAATGTTTCAAGCCAAGTTACACTTGAGCAAGAAAATAGTTTATTGAAAGGGATTATAGAGAAGGGTGTCTACAAGAGCCTTGCCGGAA
Source organism: Aegilops speltoides (assembly GCA_021437245.1). Classification (NCBI taxonomy): domain Eukaryota; kingdom Viridiplantae; phylum Streptophyta; class Magnoliopsida; order Poales; family Poaceae; genus Aegilops; species Aegilops speltoides. Next base: position 438,748,719 of record CM038147.1, on the reverse strand, counting down.
GCAAGAACTTTGAGGAAATTGTTCGCAAGCAAGGAAGGCACCGGAAGAATCAAGGAATTGGTTTTGAGCGAAAGTTCAACGCCGAGGGTGTTGAATGGGAAGAAGGTCAATATCCCACTCCAAAGTTTGTTTCTCAAAAGGAGAAGTATGATCCTACTTCTTCCAATGTGGAACAAGCTCAAGATGACCTTCCACCACAAGACCACAAGCTAAAAGGCAAGGACAAGCTTCAAGAGGAGATTGATGCATTCATTGAAGCACCCAAGGCCATGGTCAAGTGGGTTCCCAAGGTAACTTCAAGTTCTACTTCGACAAGCTCAACTACTACCCCAAGGATTCCCATCAAGATGATGTGGATCCAGAAGAAGAAGAACTAGAGAGTTCTTGAGGGTGACTCCGCCAACATACTTCACTCATATTCATTTTGGCAAGGACTGGTGCAATCAACTTCCACATCTTGCACTAGTTCATGGAGTCACAAACCCTCATGTTGGTAAGTCAAGGGACAAGGTAATCATTGCTTTCATGGACATCATCTATTATGTACTTCAATCTATGTCCATGGATATCCTTGTTTGTTCCTTGTGGGACTAACCCATGTAGGTATTGAAAGTGCCCGAATCCAAAGGATTGCTCCCAACTCTTGATGATCCTCATCAACATTGAGCATCCACATATTCAACATCTACATGAAGTCTTCTACGACAACCCAAGGTTAGTTTGACCCTTTAAAAAGGGGTTCTCACATCAAGGGGGAGCTTTGCTCTAAAGATATGAGCTAAAGCATCTTCAAATGATGTGAACACATTAATGCTTTATGTAAAAGTGGTAACCCCACTTGTGCTTAAACGATGAGTATGACCTATGATCAAATGTTCTCATTTGACTCCTAAGTCAATATACTCATATATAGATGACCTAGTCATCGCCAAATTGTGTGCTAGTTGCTAGAGTTTTGTTTGTGCATGTTTGACACATATTTCATTTGATATCTTATTGTGTGAGCATGTTGGATGCATAATTTTATCCATTCGAGGACATCCATTTGTTGCTTTGGTCTTTTGGATTTTATCTCTTTTTGACCAAATGGATGGACAAGAATGCCTAAGTTCCTCCCCTAGCTATCTATACTTTCTTGTCTCAAAACTCTATTCATGCTTATATCACAAACTTTGATCAAGTCTTTTTCGGACAGACCGAGTGAGGAGCACTCGGAGCCACCGATCCGTCAAAAGCTTAACTTCCAAAACCTTCTAAGTACTTTCGGTCAAACCAATATACTCAAATCGGACAGACCGAAATCACTTGGATTGATCTAGGTTTTCACCTCGGTGAAACCGAGTTGCAAATTTTGGCGTGACCGATATGAGTAACTGCTTGCAGTTAATCATCTCGGTGCCACCGAGTTTTCCAACTCGGTCCCACCGACAGCTGAAGGGTATATATACCTGAGGGCAGCGCGCGTTGATTATTCCTTCAAAACGTCTCGCCCCCAAACCCTTAGCTGCCGTCGCCGTGGTCTCCGGATTGTCTCCGCCGTCGCCTGTGCGCCCTCGCCGCGGGTCTCCATCACCGTCAACGGTCAATCTCATCGCGCCGTTGCCGCCGTAGAGAAACTCCATCTTAGGGTGAGTTTCGATCCCTCTCGTGCTTCAACCTCTGATTCAATGCACGATTGGTTTGCCTAGCTTCTTGCCATGTTTGAAATCTTCCTATCCAGCAGATTAGTTCTTAGAACGAAATTCGAGTGAAAATTTTAGGGTTAGGTTTCCGCCGAACACATCTCGGTGTGACCGATTCTACATTCTCGGATCGACCGACGGCCTCTGGCCATTACCTGCACCTTCGGTCCAACCGAAGTTGTGCAAATCGGTAAGACCGAAATGAGGATTTAGTGAAACCCTAGTGTTCTCGGCTAGACCGAAACCCATTTCGGTCCAACCGAAAGTGGTGTGAATGGTTCTGTTTAGACACTTCAGATTCACCGAATTTTAGCCTCGGTCAGACCGAAATGCTTTCTGTGAAAACTTAAAACTGAAGTTTGAACTCATTCTTTTTGCAAAATCTTCTGCAGTTTGTGATAACTCTTCTATTCTGCCTATACCTATTCTATTCACAAAGTTGTCACCATGTCCGATGCAAGTGACAGCGAACAGTCTGAATCACCGGTTGAGATTCCAGAGGCAGGCACTAGTCCCAAGCCAGCAGCTTTTTCCGATGATGGTGAGAGGAGCACCCCAAGTGGTTTGCCTCCTGCTGCCACCAGGCTGTGAAGAAGAGAAATTCGATGAAGAGGATTCGACTTTGTTCTTGAGGAAGAGATCACTTCCAAACCTAAGAGGAAAGTGGTTGCCAAAGACTATCAAGGGCAACACACCAAGAAAGGCACCAAAGAAAGTGAAGAAGTCCACAGCTGCCAAGAAGTTGAGCATGGAAGAGGAAACCTCCAAAGAAGATAAAGAAAACTTCCAAGAGGAAGAGGTTAGTACATGATGAAGCAATGAAGAAGATTCTCGATGAGGATGCACCCCAGCCCCTCCTCGAAGTCTAAGTTGATGGGAGATGCCATCGTAAGGCAGGAGCACCTACCAAATCTAAGCCATCGGCTCCAAAGAAAGGCAGCTCAAGCCAAGCCTGCCGCCAACCCCAAGAAAACAGTGAGAAACATTCCCGCTTCAGAGAAGAAGAAGGACAATGTGCCACCAATGAGTCGATGATGAGGCACATGTGTTGTTGAAACTCGCATGTAAACCGCCACCCACAATGATGCTCATCCTCGAGCGTAAAATATGAAGGAAAGGAAAGACAAAGGCCTCGTGCTATGGAGGCAAGTTGATCCATATGCCACCAGGAGAAGGACAGCTGTTGACTCAAGATTCCACACCGAGAGCAACAAGATTTCTATGAGATGTGCTCATGGACAAGAAGCCCATTGTTGCCGACACTAGATATGTTGATCGGGAATATATTGACAATGAAGAGCACAGAGACTACTTCCCACATGTGCATGAGAGCTTCACCGCATGTGGAGTTGCAGAGTTTGTTGGTCGAAATCGACAAAGATGGAATGATGAGATGATCATGCGCTTCTATGCCACAAAGACATTTCTATCCAGATGGCGTAATTGTATGGATGATCAAGGCGAGATTCTCTTCAACAGTTGAAGAGTGGAGAGCACTGCTAAACGCTCCAGTATCAAGAGATGATGATGTAGATGTCTATGGAATTCCAAAGAAAAACCATGAATCTATGAAAAATATGTAGAATGAGGTACCAGCCAAAGATGTTGAGATATGGAAGCTTGGATCAGTGTATCATCTTCAGGCAGGTCTCCCAACTACTAACACTATTCTGAGGCATACTTTGATGCCTAAGTCAGGAGATCATCGCATGATAAGAGGGTATTCTATCAACATGCTGCATATTCTAGATCAGAAGGCACCTTTCGAGGTGATGGACCTGATAGTTGAGACTATCAAGAGGACAAAGATCGCACTGTAAGAGGTCATGTGGGTTTGCTCCGCACATTCAGATGCTCATCAATGCCAAGTTTGGCACGGACACCTACTTGTTGGATAGACCCCACTTGCCACTTTGCAGCTCTAACATGAGGACAATGAAGTTGTGATGACAGAGGATGATCCTACATCTGTTGAAGGACAAGCTAAGTCGGTTGCCAAACAAGCCAAAGCTGAGAAGGAAGCAAAGAAGAAGAAGAAGAAACCCAAGAGCGTTGGAGAACAACTTCTTGAAGCTACCCAGAGGATTGAACTACGCTGCCAGCATAGTGCGCCTCGGGAGAGTCTTGAGAGGATAGTTGAAGACAAGTTCCATGCTCGATGTCAAGTCGATCAAGTGCAGTCACCGTCAACAAGCTTGAGGCAGATATTGAGGAAGCCAAGAGAGAGAAGGCAGAGCTCATGAAGGAGATGGAAGATGATTTAGTCCAGGATGACTATGAGCAGCCTGCTCAGGTTCCCACAAGACCCAGATCGCTTGTTGCTCCAAAGGATGCACCCTGTGGCTACTACATCAAGACCTCCCACAGCTCCATCAAGACCAGCTCCAGCTCCAAAGTGTCCACTCCTCCAGCTCCACAGACTTCACCAAGCCTTTGCAGATGCAGCAATCTCCACTCCATCGACCCAGACAGGAGCCGCCAGCAGAGTCCCTAGTGACGCTTAGCTCTATACCTTTCGAACTTTTTGGTAACTTGTTGCCAAAGGGGGAGAAATTGTATAGATCATAGGACTTCGAGAGAGAGAGTGTCTCGCTTTTGCTCTTTCGCTTATGCGTTTTCTTTGAGATACTTTTGAGTTTTCCGAGACATTTTGTGTGTTTGATACTACGTTTGCTCTACTTTGATGAGTGCTTGATCATACTATGCTTAATGTGTGCTTAATGCTTATCATATGCTATTCATATCTTGTATGATCATTTACTCATGTCTTGGTGATTGGGTGCATGTTATTCATTCTTATCATTTTGTGCGCCCACCAAGATTTATGTGACATGGAAGAGTGACCCATGATCCTAATCAATTGTGCATTTGCATTCAAACGCAAATCTTAAATAATGCACAAATTTAGGGGAGCTCTTGCTTATCACATACTTCTCAAAGCGATTTATATCATTCATTGATTATATCATTTGTCGAAGCTTTGATCTATATGTTGTCATCAATTACCAAAAGGGGAGATTGAAAGTGCAACTAATCCCGGGTGGTTTTGGTAATTAATAACAACATATATATCATTGAACTAATTGTTTCTTGAGAATATTTCGAAAGTTCAATGATATGGGTATGGCAATGACTGATGATGTGGACCCCTCAAAATGCTAAGGAAAGCATTGGCAAAAGCTCAAGACTCCATTTTGGTTTAGTGATCCATGATCACATTGAGTCCATAGGAAAGCCAATACTATTAAAAGGATGAGGTTATGTTGATGATCCGTTGCTCAAAGTGCTTAGTGATCTATCTCCCAAACAATCAGCAATCTTTCATTCCAACATATGCTCATAAGTAATCTCGGTCCCACCGATTCCATAAACTCAGTCACACCGAGATGAACCACCTCACCATATAGCCAAACCCTAGTAATTTGGATTTTCCGATTCCAAACTCGGTCTCACCAAACTAGTGTTGCCAAGCTTCAGAACATACGTAATCAAATCGGTGTCACCGAGATGATAAAGTCGGTCCCACCAAGAATGGCAAACCCTAGTCTTTGGAAGAATCGGACTAACCGAGATTGTATTTTCGGTCCCACCGAAAATCCCAACGCTCACAAGATTTGAACTTTCGGTCTCACCGAGTTGTCAACTTGGTCCGACCGAGATTGGTCAAATGTGTGTAATGGTTGGATTTTGTGTGGCGGCTATAAATACCCTCCACCTCCTCTTCATTCGTGGAGAGAGCCATCGAAAGAACTACCACTCCTACCTTACATTTCTCGAGAAGAAAACTACCTACCCTTGTGTTGAGATCAAGTTGCTCCACTCCCACCATATGAAACTTGATTTCTAGCCTTCCCAAGTTGCTTTCCACTCAATCCCTTCTTCCACCACAGCCAAATCGGTGAGGAGAGTTGAGTGTTGGGGAGATTATCATTTGAAGCACAAGAGCAAGGAGTTCATCATCACCAACACCATCTATTACCTTTTGGAGGGTGGTGCCTCCTAGATTGGTTAGGTGTCGCTTGGGAGCCTCCGTCAAGATGTGGAGTTGAACCAAGAAGTTTGTAAGGGCAAGGAGATCGCCTACTTCGTGAAGATCTACCCGAGTAAGGCTAGTCCTCCGTGGGCGTAAGCCATGATGGCATAGACAAGGTTGCTTCTTCGTGGACCCTTCGTGGGTGGAGCCTCCGTGGACTCTCGCAGCCGCTACCCTCCGTGGGTTGAAGTCTCCATCAACGTGGATTGACGATAGCACCACCTATCGGAACCACGAGAAAAATCTCCGTGTCTCCAAACTGCGTTTGCTCTTCTCCACTTCTATTTACTACATGTGCAATTTACTTTCCGCTGCCATAACTCTAGAATTGCATGTGTAGGGTGATACTTGACTTGGTCATCATTGTGAACTTGCTAAAAACTTGTCCTAATCAAAAGGCTAAACTTTTAAATTGTCAAGTAGTCTAATCACCCCCCCTCTAGACATACTTCCGATCCTACAGAAGGCCTCCTTGGAAGCACCTTCCCCCACCTAACAAGCTTATAAGAAAAAGTTATGCGTATCCCTTAGTATTAGGCCTATTTGTCCACTAAAAATCGGTGTCGGCGAGGATTTGCAGCTCCACCTACATGCGGGGAGTTATGGAAGCTGAGGTGGCACTCACTCTACGACGAGCGGTGTTTGCTGCTCTAGCTCGGTTGTGCTGGTGGCTAGGTGGCAGCTAGTTTTCATGTGTGGTCTTCTTCCCAATGGACAGCGCCAGATTTGAAGTTTGAACCCTCCTCCCTCTAAGCGCCTTTTATTGAATTCATGCATCAACAAGTCACTTCAAAAATCTGAACTAATTGCGCTGGGATGGTCTGAAATTTGATACTTCTTGGCTCCGATACCATATTGAACTAAAGGATACCCCGCACATTGTTGAAGAAATTGGTTGATGAAAAATTAGGTTCATAACATGAGATCAAAATTAAATATTGTGTTGATAACATTTATAGTGGTGAAAATATTTCTCTAATATAAGTAGAATAACTGAACAAAAACATTTTATCATACATTGTTGAATGTTGTGGTGGCTCCTTTCACATGCATGGTTGCATGTTGAGATGTGCATTACCCAATTCATAATTGTATGGTTAGGTGACATGCTTGTATGTTGAGATAGATAAATTAATGATGATGGCTCTTTTAGGTATATATAGGATCCATGCATCAGCTAGTTGCTCAAAAAATCTGAACTGATGGAGAGAGGCAGGTGTAGGATCGAAAGTATGTCTAGAGGGGGGGTGATTAGACTACTTGACAATATAAAAATTCAGCCTTTTGATAAAGACAAGTTTTTTGGCAAGTTCACGATTATGATCAAGTCAAGTATCACCCTACACATGCAATTCTAGAGTATAGGCAGCGGAAAGTAAATTGCACATGTAGTAAAGAGAGGTGGAGAGGAGCAAACGCAATTTGGAGACACGGAGATTTTTCTCGTGGTTCCGATAGGTGGTGCTATCGTCAATCCACGTTGATGGAGACTTCAACCCACGGAGGGTAACGGCTGCGAGAGTCCACGGAGGGCTCCACCCACGAAGGGTCCACGAAGAAGCAACCTTGTCTATGCCATCATGGCCTACGCCCACGGAGGGCTAGCCTTACTCGGGGTAGATCTTCACGAAGTAGGCGATCTCCTTGCCCTTACAAACTTCTTGGTTCAACTCCACATCTCGACGGAGGCTCCCAAGCGACACCTAACCAATCTAGGAGGCACCACCTCCAAAAGGTAATAGATGGTGTTGATGATGATGAACTCCTCGCTCTTGTGCTTCAAATGATAATCTCCCCAACACTCAACTCTCCTCACTGATTTGGCTGTGGTGGAAGAAAGGATTGAGTGGAAAGCAACTTGGGAAGGCTAGAGATCAAGCTTCATATGGTGGGAGTGGAGCAACTTGATCTCAACACAAGGGTAGGTAGTTCTCTTCTCAGAAATGTAAGGTAGGAGTGGTAGTTCTTTCGATGGCTCTCTCCACTAATGAAGAGGGGTGGAGGGTATTTATAGCCTCCACACAAAATCCAACCCTTACACACATTTGACCAATCTCGGTCCGACTGAAGTTGACAACTCGGTGAGACCGAAAGTTCAAATCATGTGAACGTTGGGATTTTCGGTGGGACCGAAAATACAATCTCGTGAGTCCGATTCGTAAAGACTAGAGCTTGCCAATCTCGGTGGGACCGATTTCATCATCTCGGTGACACCGATTTGATGACGTATGTTGTGGCTTGGTAACTCAAGTTTCGTGAGACCGAGTTCGAATCGAAAATCCAAATTTCTAGGGTTTGGCTTTGTGGCTGAGGTGGTTCATCTCGTGTGACTGAAGTTTAGGAAATCGGTGGGACCGAGATTACTTATGAGTGTATATTGCAGTGAAAGTTGCTGATAGTTTAGGAGATGTATCACTAAGCATTTTGAGCAACCAGATCATTATCATAACCTCATCCCCTTTTAATAGTATTGGCTTTCCTATGGACTCAATGTGATCTTGGATCACTAAACCAAAAATGGAGTCTTGAGCTTTTGCCAATGCTTGCCTTAGCATTTTGAGGGGTCCACTTCTTCAGTCCTTGCCATACTGTAACACCCCGGATCCGATGCGCCAGGTGTCTGCCAGTTATTCGTTGTTGTTGCCATGTCATTTGCTTGCGTGTTGCATTTGCCATGTCATCATTTGCATTTTATCATGTCATCATGTGCATTTCATTTTGCATACATGTTCGTCTCATGCATCCGAGCCTTTTCCCCGTTGTCCGTTTTGCCAATCCGGCACTCCTATGCCCTCGGCGTCCCCCTTTTGCCTCTTCTCTTGTGCGGGTATTAAACTTTCTCGGAATGGCCCGAGGTTTGCCAAGCGGCCTTGGTATAGCACCGGTAGACCGCCTGTCAAGTTTCGTGCCATTTGGAGGTCGTTTGGTACTCCAACGGTTAACCGAGTAACCGCAAAGCCCTCTTTGAGTTGCAGCCCAACACCCCTTCCAAAGTGGCCCAAACCCACCAAACTCCCTCCTTGCTCTCGGTCATTCGATCACGATCACAGGTGGTCAAAATCGCACCTCATTTGGACACTCCTAGCTCCTCTACCTATATATAACCCTCCCGAAATTCATGGATCAAATCCCCTAACCCTAGCTCCTTCTTCCTCCACATACGGACGCGTCCGCCTCGGCGCCGACATGTCCGCCACCATGGCCGGGCTAATCCGGAGCCGACACGTCTGCTCCCCGCCTCCTGCGCCTCCGCCGCCGCTAGCCCACTCGGGCCCAGAGGAGACCCGCCGAGCCCATCGGGGCCGGCAGCCAGCGTATCTCCGCGCCGCCGCCTGCCGAGCTCCGGCCACCGGAAGGTCGCCGGGAGTTCGACTCCGCCGCCCATGGACCTCTCGTCTGTCTGTCGCGCCTCCGCCTCCGCTGCCCTCCGCTCCTCCGCCGTCCCGAAGCTGCCCAAGCCGCTGGCCGCGCTCAAGCCTGCCGCCTGCGCTGCCTGAGGCCGCCGCTCACGCCGCCGCCGCTCTGCTGAGGCTTGCCAAGCGCTCGCTCCAGCTCGCCCAGTAGGATCCGCCGCAGAGCCTCAGATCCACATACCGGGCGCCGCCCGTGCCTGCGTCGCCCGCCGACGACCTCGCCCTCCGGCGTTTAGCCGCCGCCATTGTCGTCTTGAGATCGGGAGAGCCTGATCCGCGCCTCCCGTCCGGCCCAGGCAAGGCCCAGCCCCCAGCAGCCCAGCCCATCGCCTCGCCCGCCTCGTCCTCCCCATCCTGGGCCAAGCCCAACGTGAGCACCTCCCTCTTTTCCCCGCCTGCGCGCAATTTAGCTACGGACGCTCATCCTGTTTTTTTACAGAAACCGCTAAGTCCCAGATTTCTGTTAATTTTATGCCATGTTCATGCCATCACATCTCCGCATCCGTAGCTCCATTTTGCATGTATAATATGTCAAATTGTTCGTCTCGATGAGTACATCATTTCATTCCATTGCATCATTTTCATTTGAGCTCATCTTGATGCCCGAAATGCTGTTGGAAGAGGGCTTCAGATCGTTAGTTCCAGAATCTTATCAGCTCGAGCTCTTTTGCCATTTTTGCCATGATTTATGTGTGCATCCTATGAGTATGAGCTCTACATGAATGTTGGACTTTGCCATGCCATATTTCCAGGGGTGTTGACCTTGTATTTTTGTGAGTTGTGTGCTGAGTGCATTGAGCTTGTAAAGTAGGGTAGTTGCTGTTGCTTCTTTCCGACAGATTCTGTTACATTTTGATGCCATGTTTACATGCTTCCACTAATCATTCTATGCATAATCTGGAGATGCTCTATAGACATGTTTTGATATACATGTCTTGCTCTATCCATTCATGCCCTTGTTTACAATTATAGCCTGCTGGAACATGTTCATTTCTTGCTCCAAATTTGCTTGAAAATGTTTCCTGACAGATTGTTTGCATGAAATTCAATTTTCACGAGGTCGTTGTAGTTGATCCGTGTATGCTATGACCTTGCTCTTGCCATGCTTAGCTTCATAAACATGCCTTCTTACTGTTGGTTGCCTTACCATGCCATGTATTGCTCTGTAGTGAGTGTTTGAGCTCACTTAACATGCCTACTTATTGTTGTTCGTGCCATGTTTAAATCTGTAATATAACTTGCCATGTTTACATGGGTGCCATCATATTTTCTATGCCTTTTTGGCTCATGGTCAGTAAGGGTCTTTTGATATATGCTATTAGTAGTTTCATGCCATGCCTTTGTTTGCCATGATAAGTTCCTGTAACATGTTGTTTGATAGCTCTAAACTTTGCAACCTGATGTTATTTCTGCTAAAGTCTGAAATTGTTATTACTTGCAATATCTCCATGTCATTTTGAGCATGTTCTAGTTGTTTCGGAGATAGCTCAGTGTTCATGTATTGTTATGCTTTACCAGTACTTCATGCCCATGCCTTTTGTTATTATGTTGGGGTGCTGTAGCTTGTTGTTTTGATGCTTGCAAGATGTCTAGTTGTTGTTTTGGATGATTGTTGCTATGACTTGTATAGTGTGTGTGTGTTGCACCGCTGTTCGCTTTTGAGTGTGCTCTATATGAAACTTGCTTGTTTTTGCATGTAGCTTCATATTATCATGTCGCATCCTTGTTTTGGTGTGTTTGCTTGATGTTTGGGTGCATTTTGCATCAATGCCATGCTTAACTTGTTTTGCTCATATCTTCTAGGCCGTAGCTCCGAATCTAATGAACTTTATATGTAACTTGACTAGAATTTCGTGTAGATCCTTTTGGTGCTCTTTAACTTGCTGTTTAACAACTTCAACTTAATGTTTATTCAGTTCTGGACCAATTTCGAAATTTGCATATGAGGACTTACCAGAATTGTTATATGTTGTTTCCGGCCTCATTTAAACTTGCCTTGATGTGTTGTTCTTGTTTGCATCATCTCTTGCCATGAGTATCTTCATGTAGCATTGTCATGCATCATGCTTGTTGTGCATCATGTCATGTTCATGTGTGGTGTGTTTACTTTGTTGTGTGCTTCTTCTCGATAGTTCTCGCTTAGCTGCGATTGTGAGGATTCGCTCGCTCACGTGTGGTTCGCCTTCGTGGTTTCATCTTCTTCATGGACTCGTTCTTCTTCCTTGCGGATTTCAGGCAAGATGACCGCTACCTGGATCTCACTACTATCATTGCTATGCTAGTTGCCTCGTTCTTTCGCTATGCTGAGATACCTATTACCTGTTTATCCAGCCATCCCAAATTGCCATGAACCTCTAACCTTTGACACCTTTCCTATGCAAACCGTTGTTTGGCTATGTTACCGCTTTTGCTCAGCCCCTCTTATAGCGTTGCTAGCTGCAGGTGAAGTTGAAGATTGCTCCATGGTGGACAGGATTTTGGTTGGGATATCACAATATCTCTTATATTATTAATGCATCTATATACTTGGTAAAGGGTGGAAGGCTCGGCCTTATGCCTGGTGTTTTGTTCCACTCTTGCCGCCCTAGTTTCCGTCATACCGGTGTTATGTTCCCGGATTTTGCGTCCCTTACGCGGTCGGGTGATTTATGGGACCCCCCTGACAGTTCGCTTTGAATAAAACTTGTCCAGCAAGGCCCAACATTGACTTTTACCATTTGCCTCACCACCACCTACTTTTTCCCTTGGGAGTCGCTCTCTCGAGGGTCATCTTTATTTCAGCCCCCGGGCGGTGCTTGTCTAAGTGCTGGTTCGAACCGAGTAGATCATGGGCCCCTCGGGCAACTCGAGGTTTGGTTTTACTCGAGGATGTCTCATCCGGTGTTGCCTCGAGAACGAGATATGTGCAGCTCCTATCGGGATTGTCGGTAAGATCGGGCGGCTTTGCTGGTCTTGTTTTACCATTGTCGAAATGTCTTGATGTACCGGATACCGAGTCCGATCGGAGTGTCTCGGTGAAGGTCTATTCTTCGATGATCGCGAGAGCTTGTCATGGGCTGTTGGGACACCCTGCAGGTATAAACTTTCGAGAGCCGTGCCCGCGGTTATGTGGCAGATGGGAATTTGTTAATGTCCGTTGTAGACAACTTGACACTTGATCCGAATTAAAACGCATCAACCGAGTGTGTAGCCGTGATGGTCTCTTCTTGGCGGAGTCCGGAAGTGAACACGGTTTCGTGTTATGTTTGACGAAGTCGGTGTTCGTGATCACCTATTGATCATTGCTAGCTTCACGACCGTTCCGCTTGTTCTCTTCTCGCTCTCTTTTGCATATGCTAGCCACCATACTTGCTTAGTCGCTGCTGCAACCTCACCACTTTACCCCTTCCTTTCCCATTAAGCTTTGCTAGTCTTGATACCCATGGTAATGGGATTGCTGAGTCCTCGTGGCTCACCAGATACTTCCAAAACCAGTTTGCAGGTGCCTATGTTACCGAGCAGGTGACGCAACCCAGCTCAAGGAGGAGCTAGATGAAGATCTTTCCCTTTGTGTTGTTCAGTTCTAGTTGATCAGTAGTGGAGCCCAGTTGGGGTCGATCGGGGACCTTTGTCGCATTTGGGGTTCTTCTTTTATTTTGGTTCCGTAGTCGGACCTTGATTGTATCTGGATGATGTAATGCTTTATTCATGTATTTGTGTGAAGTGGCGATTGTAAGCCAACTATGTATCTCTTTCCCTTATGTATTACATGGGTTGTGTGAAGATTACCTCACTTGCGACATTGCTTTCAATGCGGTTATGCCTCTAAGTCGTGCTTACACGTGGGAGATATAGCCGCATCGAGGGCGCTATAAGTTGGTAATCGAGCCTTCCCGACCTTAGGAGCCCCATTGCTTGATCGCTTTTAGCGGCGAGTTGTGTCTAGAAAATGTTTTGAGTCATTTAAGATTATATATATCGGAGAGTCGAGGATTCTTTTTACTCCCCATCCCTTCGACCTTCCGGTGAGGTATCCCGACGAGTTTTGACTCTTCTCTTCTCAAATTTCACTAAATTTTTTTAGGATCACGCTGGTACCTTAGAATCGTTCGATGGTTTTATGATGACAACATTGTCTTGGTGCCTCCCGACATTTAGGGGTTGTGGCGGTGTCCCGGGAGTTGAGCTCCGAGGTGTTGTCGCCATAATTTTATCGTTGCAGATTCGAATACCGAGTTTAGTACGCCGACATCGAAAATCTCTTTTATGCGCTTGTTGGTGAGATAACCTCGCTAACCCAATCTTCGAGGTGAGTACGGAGTATTGCCATGACTTGTATAACGGATGCTTTTCAAGGTTGAGGTAGACGATTTCGAAGGTTTCTTGGTTATGTGTTGACGGATGGATACAATGGATGTAGGGATTGTTAGTTTGGGTGAGATATATTGCTCCCTGTATCCCCAACACCGATTGCATAACCGTAAAGTTTCGGAGTTTCATAGGTGGGAATTCAAGTAGCTCTTAGGATATCTTTCCGACGGATGTATGATATGAAATTGGGGTTCGACGCCTAGTGGTCCGCCTATTCACGGTTGGTTTTACAAAGGTCTCGTTGTGTCTTAAAGAGTCCTTGGCTATGCCGACTGGGACGCTTCAGATGTCATGTGCACCGCCTTGTACATGATGGTGTTGTACGATTGAGCCCGTGTAGGCCCCACCACAAAAACTTCGGACGAAATCTCTATCATATGTTTGTTCTGGCTTATTCTACAAGCCAAGTCCTTTGTTTTTGTTTTGAGTTGTGGTATTTGAGTTGCTTCAATGTCAAATGTTGAGTCCGTACCTTTCCTAAACGGTGTTCTCATATTGCTATGTGAATACTAATCCTTTTGATCATTGATTTTGTCATGTCAACTCCTTTCCAATCGGTGTGCTTCTCTTCAAGTGGATCCCATCATTCTTCCCATCTGCAAGATCATTTCTAAGTTTTCTCAACGGTGTTTGTTTCATCTGTTCCAAGTTGCCTTTGTTTTTTCCCGCCCACCCACCCTTTTTCTTCAAGGACTAAGATTTCTTAATCAAGTATCCATTTATTCATGTGAAGTCTCTTCATTCTTTTCTTTCAATGTTCTGATCCGGTGATCCCTCGTGAAGATGCTCACGAGCTTTCAAGTTCATCATCCTTCATTGTTGTTTCTTCTCCGGTGGATCCAATTCAAGCTTTATCGATCATATCTTTTCCTCGTTTCTAATGTTTTCTCATGCCGGTGTATCTCATTATCATTCTACTTCTCGCTATTCGTTATTCCGGAGTGCTCAAGATATCTCGAAGATTTGTGTTTCCATTCTTAATCCGTTCAAACCATTTGGAGATTGTTATCTCATTCAAGCCATTTAATTCAACCGGTGCAACATCTCTTTTAAATCATTTCGACGGTGTTCCTTTTCAATGGGCCCTAACCCACAGGTCTTTTCCCAGAATCTTACCTGACTCTTCTATTTTCCCAGAGCTATCCTAAATTCTTCTCCAAGTTTGACGTAAGAATGAGTTATCATCAGTCAAATGCTTTTCTCCAAGATCTTTCAAATTCTTTTCATAGTTGGCTCAACCTCTTCGCTTTTGATTCTTCCGGTGTGCCTCAATAATTCTTGGTGGTGTTTCTCGTTGTCATTCTCATCATTTGAAGACCGAAGAAGGATTCCTCTTAAATCTTGGTCCATTCTCTTGAATATTCATGGTTCTGGCTTGATGCCATCCTCTCATAATTGTTTTCGATTGTGACAATTCTTTTCACCAATCCGGAGCATTTCTTGAGTTGTTTCCATTTCTTTCCGCCAAGGGCCATCATGTCATAATTCTTCATTCTCAGCATGTAGCTATCGTTCTCCAAATCTTACCGGTGCATCGTTCAAATATCCTCTAATCAGCTCATGATCTCTTCGTCCACTTGTATCTAAATCCCCTCAAATATCTTCATTCGTTTTCCAATTCTTCCCGGTGAATTGTGCCTTGCTACTCTATTTTTCAATTCTTACGGTGGTTCGTTCAAGATTTCACTTCCTTCATTATCATATCAATTCCTTCGTTGTTTCCAAATCCCACCGGTGATTCCATTAATAACTTCTTCAAGTTGGCACTATATCTCTTTTCAATCCCTCAAGAAGAATAAGTAGTATGCCAAATCCGTTGCTTGTCATCAATTTAAATTGGTGAAGGATACGCATAACATAATTCTTGTTCTTGTTTCATCCAAGTGATTAATTCCTTCTTTCGGAGTTTGTTCATGATGAATAAATTCTCGGCTTCAGTTGTTTCATCTTTTCTTTTCCCAGAGTTCCAAGCTCGCATCATCTTGAATTGTGAGGATCATGTTTTTCGTGCTTATCCATTTAACCGGAGTGTTGTATCATCTCTTCAATATCTTTTCATCTCATCAAGTTTTTTTCTCTTTTCTACCGGAGTGCTGTCCAAATTCTGCAACTCTTGTTCCTTGTCTATCTCATTATACCAATGTGGTCATATTCTTTTCATTCGTGAAGCTCGTCTTTCCATGTCTTTCAACCTTCAAGTTCTCGTAATACTCCTTGTTCCTCTTTTCTAACGGATTGTTTGCAATCTCGTTCATCTCTGTTGTACTCTTTCTTCTAAATTGCTCAACCTCTCAAGGTTCGTGGTTTCACTGCTCACAAAGAAGCAACTTAGTTTTACCTCCTCTCTTTCTCTTCCGTTTTCCTCCGGTGCCATCCTAGATCTCGGACGAGATCCTCTCGTAGTGGTGGAGTGTTGTAACACCCCGGATCCGATAGCGCCAGTGTCTCGCCAGGTTATTCGTTGTTGTTGCCATGTCATTTGCTTGCGTGTTGCATTTGCCATGTCATCATTTGCATTTTATCATGTCATCATGTGCATTTCATTTTGCATACATGTTCGCCTCATGCATCCGAGCCTTTTCCCGTTGTCCGCTTTTGTAATCCCAAGACTCCTATGCCCTCCGGCGTCCCCTTTTGCCTCTTCTCTTGTGCGGGTATTAAACTTTCTCGGAATGGCCCGAGGTTTGCCAAGCGGCCTTGGTATAGCACCGATGAACCTCTGTCAAGTTTCGTGCCATTTGGAGGTCGTTTGGTACTCCAACGGTTAACCGGTAACCGCAAAGCCCTCTTTGAGTTGCAGCCCAACACCCTTCCAAAGTGGCCCAAACCCACCAAACTCCCTCCTTGTTTCGGTCGTTCGATCACGATCACGTGGCGAAAACCGCACCTCATTTGGACACTCCTAGCTCCCTCTACCTATATATAACCCTCCCCAAATTCGCGGATCAAATCCCCTAACCCTAGCTCCTTCTTCCTCCACATGCCGGACGCGTCCCCGGCCGGCGCCACATGTCCGCCTGTCACCGGGCCAATCCGAGCCGACACGTCTGCTCCCCGCCTCCACAGCGCCTCCCGCCGCCGCCAGCCCACTCGGGCTCAGAAGAGGCCCGCCTGAGCCCATCGGGGCCAGGGCAGCCAGCGCATCTCGCTCCGCCGCCGCCTGCCGAGCTCCGCCATCGAAAGGCCTGCCGCCGCCCGCAGCTCCGCTTCATGGGACCCTCTCCCGCCCAAGGCCGCTCCTCCGCCGTCCCGAGCCTACCGCGCCGCTGCCCTCGAAGCATTCGCCATGGCCGCCCTTGCTGCCCAACGCCGCTGCCTGCTGCCGCCGGCCGCCAAGGCTCGCCTGCTGCCTGCCAGGCCGCTCGCCGCCGCCATGCTGCTGCTGCCTGCCCGGGTTGCCAAGGCCTGCTCAGCGCGGCTGCCAGTAGATCCGCGCGCAGAGTTCTCAGATTCATATACCAAGGCGCCGCCGCTGCTGGTCGCCGCCAGCGACCTCGACTCGCCGGCGTTTAAGCGCCGCTGCCGTGTCAGGCGGATCGGGAGGAGCCCGATCCGCGCCTCCCCGTCCGGCCCAGGGCAAGGCCCAGCTCCCCCGCAGGCCCAGCCCATCGCCTCGGCCCGCCTCGTCCTCCCCCATCCTGGGCCAAGCCCAACGTGAGCACCTCCCCTCTTTTCCCCGCCCGTGCGCAATTTAGCTACCGGACGCTCATCCTGTTTTTTTACAGAAACCGCTAAGTCCCAGATTTCTGTTAATTTTATGCCATGTTCATGCCATCACATCTCCGCATCCGTAGCTCCATTTTGCGTGTATAATATGTCAAATTGTTCGTCTCGATGAGTACATCATTTCATTCCATTGCATCATTTTCATTTGAGCTCATCTTGATGCCCGAAATGCTGTTGGAAGAGGGCTTCAGATCGTTAGTTCCAGAATCTTATCAGCTCGAGCTCTTTTGCCATTTTTGCCATGATTTATGTGTGCATCCTATGAGTATGAGCTCTACATGAATGTTGGACTTTGCCATGCCATATTTCCAGGGGTGTTGACCTTGTATTTTTGTGAGTTGTGTGCTGAGTGCATTGAGCTTGTAAAGTAGGGTAGTTGCTGTTGCTGCTTTCCTGACAGATTCTGTTACATTTTGATGCCATGTTAACATGCTTCCACTAATCATTCTATGCATAATCTGGAGATGCTCTATAGACATGTTTTGATATACATGTCTTGCTCTATCCATTCATGCCCTTGTTTACAATTATAGCCTGCTGGAACATGTTCATTTCTTGCTCCAAATTTGCTTGAAAATGTTTCCTGACAGATTGTTTGCATGAAATTCAATTTTCACGAGGTCGTTGTAGTTGATCCGTGTATGCTATGACCTTGCTCTTGCCATGCTTAGCTTCATAAACATGCCTTCTTACTGTTGGTTGCCTTACCATGCCATGTATTGCTCTGTAGTGAGTGTTTCGAGCTCACGAACATGCCTACTTATTGTTGTTCGTGCCATGTTTAAATCTGTAATATAACTTGCCATGTTTACATGGGTGCCATCATATTTTCTATGCCTTTTTGGCTCATGGTCAGTAAGGGTCTTTTGATATATGCTATTAGTAGTTTCATGCCATGCCTTTGTTTGCCATGATAAGTTCCTGTAACATGTTGTTTGATAGCTCTAAACTTTGCAACCTGATGTTATTTCTGCTAAAGTCTGAAATTGTTATTACTTGCAATATCTCCATGTCATTTTGAGCATGTTCTAGTTGTTTCTGGAGATAGCTCAGTGTTCATGTATTGTTATGCTTTACCAGTACTTCATGCCCATGCCTTTTGTTATTATGTTGGGGTGCTGTAGCTTGTTGTTTTGATGCTTGCAAGATGCCTAGTTGCTGTTTTGGACAGATTGTTGCTATGACTTGTATAGTGTGTGTGTGTTGCACCGTTGCTCCGTTTTGAGTGTGCTCTATATGAAACTTGCTTGTTTTTGCATGTAGCTTCATATTATCATGTCGCATCCTTGTTTTGGTGTGTTTGCTTGATGTTTGGGTGCATTTTGCATCAATGCCATGCTTAACTTGTTTTGCTCATATCTTCTAGGCCGTAGTCTTAATCTAATGAACTTTATATGTAACTTGACTAGAATTTCGTGTAGATCCTTTTGGTGCTCTTTAACTTGCTGTTTAACAACTTCAACTTAATGTTTATTCAGTTCTGGACCAATTTCGAAATTTGCATATGAGGACTTACCAGAATTGTTATATGTTGTTTCTGGCCTCATTTAAACTTGCCTTGATGTGTTGTTCTTGTTTGCATCATCTCTTGCCATGAGTATCTTCATGTAGCATTGTCATGCATCATGCTTGTTGTGCATCATGTCATGTTCATGTGTGGTGTGTTTACTTTGTTGTGTGCTTCTTCTCGATAGTTCCTGTTTCGTTGCGATCGTGAGGATTCGTTCGTCTACGTGTGGTTCGTCTTCGTGGTTTCATCCTCTTCATGGACTCGTTCTTCTTCCTTGCGGGATTTCAGGCAAGATGACCGCTACCCTGGATCTCACTACTATCATTGCTATGCTAGTTGCCTCGTTCTTTCGCTATGCTGAGATACCTATTACCTGCTTATCCAAACCATCCCAAATTGCCATGAACCTCTAACCTTTGACACCTTTCCTATGCAAACCGTTGTTTGGCTATGTTACCGCTTTTGCTCAGCCCTCTTATAGCGCTGCTAGCTGCAGGTGAAGTTGAAGATTGCTCCATGGTGGACAGGATTTTGGTTGGGATATCACAATATCTCTTATATTATTAATGCATCTATATACTTGGTAAAGGGTGGAAGGCTCGGCCTTATGCCCGGTGTTTTGTTCCACTCTTGCCGCCTCTAGTTTCCGCCATACCGGTGTTATGTTCCCGGATTTTGCGCCCCTTACGCGGTCGGGTGATTTATGGGACCCCCGACAGTTCGCTTTGAATAAAACTTGTCCAAAGAAGGCCCAACATTGACTTTTACCATTTGCCTCACCACCACCTACTTTTTCCCTTGGGAGTCGCTCTCTCGAGGGTCATCTTTATTTCAGCCCCCCGGCCGTTGCTTGTCTAAGTGCTGGTTCGAACCGAGTAGATGCGGGGCCCCTCGGGCAACTCGAGGTTTGGTTTTACTCAGAGGATGTCTCATCCGGTGTTGCCTCGAGAACGAGATATGTGCAGCTCCTATCGGGATTGTCGGCGCATCGGGCGGCTTTGCTGGTCTTGTTTTACCATTGTCGAAATGTCTTGATGTACCGGATACCGAGTCCGATCGGAGTGTCTCGGTGAAGGTCTATTCCTTCGATGATCGCGAGAGCTTGTCATGGGCTGTTGGGACACCCTGCAGGTATAAACTTTCGAGAGCCGTGCCCGCGGTTATGTGGAAGATGGGAATTTGTTAATGTCCGGTTGTAGACAACTTGACACTTGATCCGAATTAAAACGCATCAACCGAGTGTGTAGCCGTGATGGTCTCTTCTCGGCGGAGTCCGGAAGTGAACACGGTTTCGTGTTATGTTTGACGAAGTCGGTGTTCGTGATCACCTATTGATCATTGCTAGCTTCACGACCGTTCCGCTTGTTCTCTTCTCGCTCTCTTTTGCGTATGCTAGCCACCATACTTGCTTAGTCGCTGCTGCAACCTCACCACTTTACCCCTTCCTTTCCCATTAAGCTTTGCTAGTCTTGATACCCATGGTAATGGGATTGCTGAGTCCTCGTGGCTCACCAGATACTTCCAAAACCAGTTTGCGGTGCCTATGTTAATGAAAGCGGTGACGCAACCCAGCTCAAGGAGGAGCTAGATGAAGATCTTTCCTTTGTGTTCTTCAGTTCTAGTTGATCAAGAGTGGAGCCCAGCTTGGGGTCGATCGGGGACCTTTGTCGATTTGGGGTTCTTCTTTTATTTTGGTTCCGTAGTCGGACCTTGATTGTATCTGGATGATGTAATGCTTTATTCATGTATTTGTGTGAAGTGGCGATTGTAAGCCAACTATGTATCTCTTTCCCTTATGTATTACATGGGTTGTGTGAAGATTACCTCACTTGCGACATTGCTTTCAATGCGGTTATGCCTCTAAGTCGTGCTTCGACACGTGGGAGATATAGCCGCATCGAGGGCGTTACACATACCCATATCACTGAACTTTCTGAAATGATTCTCAAGGAACTATTAGTTCAATGATATATATGTTGTTATTAATTACCAAAACCACCCGGGGATTAGTTGCACTTTCAATCTCCCCTTTTGGTAATTGATGACAACATATAGATCAAAGCTCGACAAAGGATATAATCAATGAATAATATCGTCGCTTTGAGAAGTATGTGATAAGCAAGAGCTCCCCTAAATTTGTGCATTATTTAAGATTTGCGCTTGAATGCAAATGCACAATCGATTAGGATCATGGGTCACTCTTCCATGTCACATACATCTTGGTGGAGCGCATAAAAGGATAAGAATGAATAGCATGCACCCAATCACCAAGACATGAGTAAATGGTCATACAAGATATGAATAGCATATGATAAGCATTAAGCACACATTAAGGCATAGTATGACCAAGCACTCATTAAGGTAGAATGAAACGAGTATCAAACACACGGAATGTCTCGAAAATCAAAAGTATCTCAAAAGACCGCAAATGAACGAAAGAGCAAAAGCGCAAAGACAAAAGCACTCTCTCTCGAAGTCCTATGATCTATACACTTTCTCCCCTTTGGCAACAAGTTACCAAAAGTTCAAAAGGCATAGAGCTAAACGCCATTGGGGACTCTGCGGGCGGCTCTGTCTGGGTTGATGTTGAGTTGAGATGGCAGATCTGCGAAGACTTCACTGATGTCTGTGGAGCCGGAGGAGTGGTCACCGGAGCCGGAGCCGGAGCAACCGATGGAGCTGTGGGAGGTGCCGAGGTCTGTAGTCCCGTGTCTGCCATCGAATAGCGGCTGATCGGGGTCTTGTGGGAACCGGAGCAGCTGTTGATAATCATCCCGACTAGGTCATCTGCATCTCACGCATGAGCTCTTCCTTCTCCCTCTTTGCTTCCTCAATATCTGCCTCAAGCTTGTTGACAAGCATTTGCACTTCATCCACTTCACATCCAGAGCATGGATCTTGTCTTCAACAATCCTCTCAAGGCTCTCCCGAGACTGCATAATGCTGGCAGCGTTGCTCAATCCTTTGGGTAGCTTCAAGTAGCTGTTCTCCAACACTCTTCGGTTTAGGCTGCTGCTGCTTCTTCTTCCTTCTCAGCTTTAGCTTTCTTGGCAGCTTCAATCTTTGTTTGACCTTCAACCGACGTTGGGTCCTCCTCATCCATCACAACATCATTGTCCTCATGCTCAGTTGCTGCGGTGGTAAGTGCTCTCTATCCAACAAGAATGTGCCCGTGCCAAACTTGGCATTGATAAGCATCTGAATATGCGGGGCAAATCCACACGACCTTTTCTGGTCTGCTGCAGTCCTCTTGATAGTCTCAACTATCAAATCCATCACCTTGAAAGGTGCCTTCTCATCAAGTATATGCAGCATGTTGATAGAGTACCCTCTGATCATGCGATGATCTCCAGACTTGGGCATCAAGGTATGCCTCAGAATAGTGTTTGTGGTAGGTAGACCTGCCTGGAGATAGTACACTGAGCCAAGCTTCCAGATTCCCAAATCCTTAGCTGGAACCTCTTTGTACATATTCTTCATGGATTCATGGTTCTTCTTGGGAATACCATACACATCAACATCATCCTCTCTCAAGACCGGAGCATTGAAGTTCTGCCCATTCTTCTACAAATTGAAGAGAATCTTTGGCCTTCACCATCCATGTGATCTTTCCATCCGGATAGAAATGAGTGTGGCATAGAATTGCATAATCATTTCATCATTCCAACTTGTCAACTTCGACCTCGGTTCTGCAACACCACATGCAAGTGAAGCTCTCATGCACATGTGGAAAGAAGTCTCTGTGCTCTTCATCACAATGTATTTCCAATCAACAAATCTGTGTCGCAACTATGGGCTTCTTGTCCATCAAGATCCTCATAGAAGTCCTGCTGCTTCTCGGTGTGGAATCTAGGATCAACAGCAGTTCTTCTCCTCACAAAGATATGGGTCGACTGTCTCCATAGCCTGAGACCTCTATCCTTCCTTTCCTTCATGTTCTCAGCTTGAGGATGAGCATCATTGTGAAGTGGCAGTTTCTGTCGAAGTTTCAGCAAAACTAGTGCCTCATCATCTGACACAGCTGGTGGCACATCATCTTTCTTCTTCTCAGATGCGGGGATGTTCCTGACAGTCTTCTTGGGCTTGGCAGCAGGCTTTGCTGGAGCTGCCTTGACTGGAGCAGATGGCTTGGACTTTGAAGTGGCTCCTGCCCTGATGGCATCACCCATGAACTTAGACTTCTGAGGAGGAGGCTGGGGTGCTTCCTCATCCTCATCTTCCTCTGCTGCATCATCATGCACAATCCTCTTCCTCTTGGAAGTTTTCTTCACCTTGCTTGTAGTTTCCTCTTCCAAACTCAGCTTCTTAGCAACAGTGGACTGCTTGACTTTCCTGGTGCCCTTCTTTGTTTGCTGACCTTGAGGCTCTTTGGCAACAACTTTCCTCTTGGGCTTTGATGAGACCTCTTCCTCAACAATGAAATCAGAATCTTCTTCATCAGAGTTCCTCTTCTTTCGCCCCTGTGGCTGCAGGAGGCAAACCACTTGGTGTGCTCCTCTCACCATCATCTCAAGAGCTGCTGGATCGGGACTAGTGCCCGCCTCGAATATCAGCAATAGGTGACTCGGACTGTTCGGCTGTCACGGCATCCGACATGGCTTACAACCTGTGAATAGATAAGGTGTAGGCAGAGTAGAAGAGTTATCACAAATCGCGAAGATTTTGCAAACAAAATGAGTTCAATTCTAGTATTAGGTTTTCACATAAGACTTTTCGGTCGATCCGAAGTTTAAAATTCGTGAATCCAAGTGTTCAAACAAAGCATTCACACCACTTTCGGTTGGACCGGTGGGTTTCGTCCCGCCGAAAACACTAGGGTTTCACTAAATCCTCATTTCGTCACACCGATTTGCACAACTCGGTTGGACCGAAGGTGCAAAGGTAATGGCCGAGGCCAAATTGGTCATATCGAGAATGTAAAATCGGTCTCACCGAGATGTGTTCATGGAAACCTAACCCTAAAACTTTTACTCAATCTCGCTCAAAGGAACTAATCTGTGTTAAGGAAGATTTCAATCGTGGCAAGATTACAGCAAACCAAACGTGCATTGAATCGGAGATGGGAGCACGAGTGGGATCAAACTCACCCTAACTTGGTGGAGTTCCTCTCGGCGCAATGGCGCGGAGAAGATGTCCGCTGACGGCGACGGAGACTGCGGCGAGGGCGACAAAGCGATTTACGGAGACGATCCGGAGACCACGGCGACGGCAAAGAAGGGGTGTGGGGCGAGGCGTTTTGAAGTAGAAATCAACGCGCCCCTCGAGTATATATACCCCTTTGTCGGTGGGACCGAGTTGTAAACTCGGTGGCACTGAGATGGATAACTGCAGGCGCAGTTATGCACTTCGGTCACGCTGAAATTCACAACTCGGTTTCACCGAGGTGAAAACCTAGATCAATCTAAATGCTTTCGGTTTGACCGAGTTTGAGTGGGTTGGTCTGACCGAAATCACTTAGAAGGTTTTGGAAGTTAGCCTTTGACGGATCGGTGGCTCCGAGTGCTCCTCACTCGGAGGGTCCGAAAATGACTTGTTCAAAGTTTGTGATGTAAGCATGAATAGAATTTGAGAGAAGAAAGCATAGATAGCTAGGGGAGGTACTTAGGCATTCTTGTCCATCCATTTGGTCAGAAAAATCAAAAAGGACCAAAGCAACAAATGGATGTCCTTGAATGGATAAAATCATGCATCCAACATGCTCACACAATAAGATAGCAAATGAAATATGTGTCAAACATGCACAATCAAAACTCTAGCTACTATCACACAATTTGTCGATGACTAGGTCATCTTTATATGAGTATATTGACTTAGGAGTCAAATGAGAACATTTGATCATAGGTCATACTCATCGTTTAAGCACAAGTGGGGTTACCACTTTTACATAAAGCATTGATGTGTTCACATCATTTGAAGATGCTTTAGCTCAATTATTTAGAGCAAAGCTCCCCTAGATGTGAGAACCCTTTAAAGGGTCAAACTAACCTTGGGTTGTCGAGAAGACTTCATGTAGATGTTGAAGATGTGGATGCTCAATGTTGATGAAGATCATCAAGAGTTGGGAGCAATCCTTTGGATTCGGGCACTTTCAATACCTACATGGGTTAGTCCCACAAGGAACAAACAAGGATATCCATGGACATAGATTGAAGTTCACAATAGATGATGTCCATGAAAGCAATGATTACCTTGTCCCTTGACTTACCAACAAGAGGGTTTGTGACTCCATGAACTAGTGCAAGATGTGGAAGTTGTTTGCACAAGTTTTTGCCAAAATGAATGTGAGTGAAGTATGTTGGCGAGTCACCCTCAAGAACTTTCTAGTTCTTCTTCTTCGGATCCACATCATCTTGATGGGAATCCTTGGGGTAGTAGTTGAGCTTGACGAAGTAGAACTTGACGCTTCCTTGGGAACCCACTTGACCATGGCTTTAGGTGCTTCAATAAATGCATCAATCTCCTCTTGAAGCTTGTCCTTGCCTTTTAGCTTGTGGTCTTGTGGTGGAAGATCATCTTGAGCTTGTTCCACATTCAAGAAGTAGGATCGTATTTCTCCTTTTGAGAAACAAACTTTGGAGTGGTATATTGACCTTCTTCCCATTCAACACCTTCGGCGTTGAACTTTCGCTCAAAACCAATTCCTTGATTCTTCCGTGCCTTCCTTGCTTAAGTAACAATTTCTCAAAGTTCTTGCTTCCGCAAGGCTCTTGTAGACACCTTTCTATAATCCCTTTCAATAAACTATTTTCTTGCTCAAGTGTAACTTGTCTTGAAACATTGTTAGTGGAATCAAGAGAACTACTAGAAGCAACAATATTGGATTTAGCATGGTTATTGTTACTACTAGATGAAGAATTTTTCTTATGCTTGTCATGCTTAGTTTTAATGGGAGGCAAGAAATTAGACAAGAGAAGTCGCTTTGGCAAGATATGAAGAACTCTTCTTTGAAGATCGCCATTGATTGCTTTTAGAAACTCATGTTCTTGCTCTAGAGTGAGCTTCTCGAGCGTAGCTTCTCATGAGATCTTAGGAGCTCTCTATGATCTTCTTGAGTTGTTTCATGAGCTAACTTAAGAGTGTTTAGTTCTTTAGTTAGACGCTCAATCTCCTTCATAGCATTGTCATTCGACTCTTCTCGACTATAAAGACTACTAGCATGTTCATCATTACTAGGCTCACTAGATTTGTCATGTAAAAGCTCATCTTCACCAAGCAAGTCATCCTCATCACTATCAAAGTCAATGAATTCAGGGTGTGATACCTTGGGGCCTTTAGCCATGAAGCATCTTCTAATTCCCTCATTTGGTGATTCAAATAAGTCATAGGAGTTGAAGTTGGAGGATACAAGAGCAAGACCGGCAACACCTTCATCTTGACTGTAGTCGGAGTTGGAGTGATAGCTTCTTTCGGAATGATTGTCGGAGTCGGAGCCGGAGACCCATTCACCTACATGAGCTTGATGTTTTCTTCTTGTGTAGCTCCTTGATGACTTGTCTTTCCTCTCCGAATCCTTGCTTCTCCGAGAGGGTCTTCGCTCATAACGATCATCTCTACTCCTTCTCTCTTTCGAGGTGACTCATCTCTTGAGCTTCTTCTTCTTGGAGATTCTTCTCTTCTCTTGTGGGGAGCCGAACACTCATTTGAGTAGTGTCCGGTCTTCCACAATTGTAGCAGTTTCGATCACGACTAGAAGATCTCTTTTCATCATATGATCTAGACTTTGAGCTTCTTTCCTTGCTTCTACTCTTGTAGAATTTGTTGAAGTTCTTCACCATTAGGCTTATCTCTTCATTGGAAACTAGCTTGTCACTTGAGGTTGTGGGAGCATCACTTGTAGCTTTGTAAGCACCACTTGACTTGTTGTGAAGTTCTTCCTTATCTTTAAGTGTCATCTCATGAGCAACAATTCTTCCAATGACTTCGGTTGGCTTGAGATTCTTGTAGTTTGGCATCATTTGGATCAAAGTGCACACGGTGTCATACTTTCCATCCAAAGCTCTGAGAATCTTCTTGATGATGAATCGGTCGGTCATTTCTTCGCTTCCTAAGCCGGCAATCTCATTTGTGATGAGAGCAAGCCTAGAGTACATTTCAGCGACTCCTTCACCTTCCTTCATCTTGAACTTGTCAAGTCGACCTTGAAGAACATCTAGCTTTGATTCCTTCACGGACTCGGTACCTTCGTGTATTTCACCAAAGTATCCCAAATCTCTTTTGCATTCTCAAGACGGCTGATCTTGTTGAACTCCTCGACACAAAGCATTGAAGAGAATGTCACAAGCTTGAGCATTATTTTGCAACATCCGCAATTCATCCGCTAGAAGCTTGCGATCCGAACTTTTCCTTCCTCAAGAATTCACCTTGCAAACCAACACAAATAATGCCCGTGCATGGTGGGTTATGGCCAAGAATATGCATTTTCATTTTATGCTTCCAACTAGCAAAGTTTGAACCATCAAAGTAAGGACCTCTCTTAAAATTACCCTCACTAGACGCCATACTCTCCTAGGTTGTGAAACCAAGCTTATGGAGTCCAATGCAATGGAAACCAATACAATGGAGACCAAAGCTCGATACCACTTGTAGGATCGAAAGTATGTCTAGAGGGGGTGATTAGACTACTTGACAATATAAAATTCAGCCTTTTGATAAAGACAAGTTTTTGGCAAGTTCACGATTATGATCAAGTCAAGTATCACCCTACACATGCAATTCTAGAGTATAGGCAGCGGAAAGTAAATTGCACATGTAGTAAAGAGAGGTGGAGAGGAGCAAACGCAATTTGGAGACACGGAGATTTTTCTCGTGGTTCCGATAGGTGGTGCTATCGTCAATCCACGCTGATGGAGACTTCAACCCACTGAGGGTAACGGCCGAGAGTCCACGGAGGGCTCCACCCACGAAGGGTCCACGAAGAAGCAACCTTGTCTATGCCATCATGGCTCACGCCCACGGAGGGCTAGCCTTACTCGGGTAGATCTTCACAAGTAGGCGATCTCCTTGCCCTTACAAACTTCTTGGTTCAACTCCACATCTCGACGGAGGCTCCCAAGCGACACCTAACCAGTCTAGGAGGCACCACCTCCAAAAGGTAATAGATGGTGTTGATGATGATGAACTCCTTGCTCTTGTGCTTCAAATGATAATCTCCCCAACACTCAACTCTCCTCACTGATTTGGCTGTGGTGGAAGAAAGGATTGAGTGGAAAGCAACTTGGGAAGGCTAGAGATCAAGCTTCATATGGTGGGAGTGGAGCAACTTGATCTCAACACAAGGGTAGGTAGTTCTCTTCTCAGAAATGTAAGGTAGGAGTGGTAGTTCTTTCTGATGGCTCTCTCCACGAATGAAGAGGGGGTGGAGGGGTATTTATAGCCTCCACACAAAATCCAACCCTTACACACATTTGACCAATCTCGGTCAGACCGAAGTTGACAACTCGGTGAGACCGAAAGTTCAAATCATGTGAACGTTGTGATTTTCGGTGGGACCGAAAATACAATCTCGGTGAGTCCGATTCATGTAAAGACTAGAGCTTGCCAATCTCGGTGGGACCGACTTCATCATCTCGGTGACACCAATTTGATGACGTAGGTTCTGAAGCTTGGCAACTCAAGTTTCGTGAGACCGAGTTCGAATCGAAAATCCAAATTTCTAGGGTTTGGCTTTGTGGTGAGGTGGTTCATCTCGGTGTGGTGAAGTTTAGGAAATCGGTGGGACCGAGATTACTTATGACTGTATATTGCAGTGAAAGTTGCTGATAGTTTAGGAGATGTATCACTAAGCATTTTGAGCAACCAGATCATTATCATAACCTCATCCCCTTTTAATAGTATTGGCTTTCCTATGGACTCAATGTGATCTTGGATCACTAAACCAAAAATGGAGTCTTGAGCTTTTGCCAATGCTTGCCTTAGCATTTTGAGGGGTCCACTTCTTCAGTCCTTGCCATACCCATATCACTGAACTTTCTGAAATGATTCTCAAGGAACTATTAGTTCAATGATATATATGTTGTTATTAATTACCAAAACCACCCGGGGATTAGTTGCACTTTCAGCAGGGGATATATTTAAACACCCTCCACCTCGCCGTATTTGGTCTGTGGCGGCCACCTGTTGACTGGATTTGGTGTTGGTTGAGGTGTTGGAGGAGCAACTTTGTTTTGGACTAATCCTTGGTCGTCTTCATTGATCATGATCATGATGACCAACGGGTGTAGCACCTCTTCTTGGATGCGCCATCGAGGTACTTTCGCCCCCCCCCCTCTTTCCCCGGGTGAAACCACATCCTTTCCGAGATGGTGCGATAGAGGTGTGGCGTGCGACATCACCTTCTTGGGAGTGCCACTCTAGCGAGTCGGACGTGCGAGTGATGTGGTGTGTGATATCGGCAGACGCTTTGTTGGAATTGCATCCTAGGTGTCGCGTCTTGCTAGATTTTGCACAATTTCATAGCCCCTTTGGTTGTTCTCTGCCTGAACTATGTTGACTTGTTTGCTAGTAGGTTGGCATTCTTGACTCTGGAGGAGGGGATAGGTTTCCCCTCCCTTGACAACAACAGCATGGTGACAATGTTGTGAACGTGATCATGATCTCTGCGGGCTCGACCTTGCTCTCATAGCTCGAGAGTCATCATCTCTACTATGTTTTTTCTTGGTATCTTTGTTCCTAGCAGCTTCGTCACTTCATGAGTAGATATTTAAGTGTGGGTGAGGCTCTACTCAAGGCAAGATTGCCTCAATAGAGTGGTTAGGTTGAGAATCACCTATGGTGGCTGGTGTCGGCACTCAACTTAGATCAAGGGTAGCTCCAACTCTTGATGGTATGACTTCCTTCAAACCAGGGTGAGGGAAAAGACCCCCTTCAGATTTGGAGCAGTTTGCCTTCAGTAGTAGCTTACCTCTCCCCGGAGTAAACGAGGGCATGTTTCATCCACTGACAACATCTCCACCTCAAGATCATACTCCCAACTCTGGTGCTCCATTTGCGTTGGGAGGATATTTCCAACACCAAGCACGTCTTTTCATTTTTATTTTATTTTTTGTTGTTGCATTTTGTTCCCTGTGCTTGTTAGTTGTCTGGTAGCACTTTGTATATGTCGTTTCTTTTCCTTGTAAGATATTGATCATTTTATTCTAAAGAAGGGCTCTTCTTCAGCCCTTATTCTAGAAAAACACCACTTGTTAGAAAATTAAGGTGAATATAACAAGGACAGGCTCTTACTGCCAGATAAGATTCGCGAAGGACCTCTTTGATTCATAGGAATAGTGGAGGGAAATGTAGCAATACAAAATTTTCCTATGATGACACTATTCATCCATTTGACTGTAAGGAATACACCACAGGTAATACATAGAAATATTTCTTTGGATTGAGTTTCATAAGAAAAGTAAGGGATTTTAACAAATCTAATTTTTTACGTTACCATGCACAAAGAGCAAGGCAAAGGTCGTAAATAGCATAATATTAACTTTGTCTTACCTCTTCATATGTGTTAACCTTAATTTGACCATTGTATTTAACATTCTCATGTTTTTCCTATTTATGTAAATGAAACACCCAATTCTACAATTCATGTGTTTCCACAGTCATGTTTTACACATACAATTCTATCACATTTATGTGTTTTTTCTATTCCTATGTTTTTTAAATCCCGTGGAACGTAGAGGGCACAAGGAAGTTGGGCGAACAACCAAACACGAACACATTTCGCTAGACATACTGCAAGTGTGAGACTAGTTTAGGGGCTAAATGCCCATGCGTCGTCCGGATGGATGGCATGGAAAACTTCCGATCCAGTTACTCCGCGCCTTCCCTTGCCTCTTTCGCATCCCTCGCCACTGCCGAACGACGTGGCCGGGCAAGCCCGTGCGGCTGACGGTGGCGGCAAGGCTCCGCGTACTTCTTCATGCAGCGACTTTATGATAAAATGTGTTTCGATATGAGCTAAAAAGAATCACAAACTTTTATAGTGAATAGTGCATGTGCTAGAAATTCATGATTTTCTTTTTGTGCACGTCGCGTCAAAATATGTTTGATAATAAAACTTTACAAACATGTAGTATACATCCGTATGTGTATGTGTATTTTTTAATGAAATTTAAAACATAAAAGGTTAATTTTGGGGGTTTTCCAAAATTCATACTCCATGGAGCCCTAGCTTTATTAGCAGTTTCCGGGTGTGCTCACCATAATATATATCGACAGGGTTCTACTAACACAAACTGAACATATTCCTCGTTCAGTCTATTTCTTTCACAAAAGTTTGTTTTGTGCATTGTCGTAGGGATACCAATCTAGTTGCTCATTGCTTAGCTAAAGACTGTGATTCACAACCAAATGTTTGGGTTGATGATCCGCCTAGTTTTATTTCGTCGCTATTAATAGACGATGTAGTTGTGATTTGAGCAATAAAGCAAGCCATGATGTCATTTAAAAAAAACTGTAACATATTCACATTAGTCTTGGTTCCAAGTACGAACATAACCTTACCTGTGCATAACATTCGACGCAGATCCAATAATTTTGACAGAGATGGGCATAGAGCTTGTCTTTTCGTTCGCTCGCCATTTTGCTGAAACGGAGGAGTAGTACCAACGTATAGTACTCCTCCTGAAGTCTTGCCTGGGAATTACGGAAGCACCTCCTGAAGTCAACACAATGTGCAGAATGGTGTACACAGCTACATTGCGGTGGTGCGGAAAGTGAGTGTCGCCAAGCTAGCAAGAAATCACGTTCCTTAACTGAAAATTATGTTTCAGAATCAGTATAATCGAGCATTCCACAATTTGATGATGATGGTTGATGCTAGGAATCAGTAGCACATGGTTTCCGAGAGCTCTGTTTCTCCGCTTCCTTCTAGGGCGGGCAGAAGAAAGAAAAGAAATGAATCTCTCTCCCCCTTGGTTGGTCGGCGCAGGCGAAATCAGCGCGATGGTTGAATGCCCTCAGCCCCTCGTACACGTTCATTTATGGCTACCCCGAAGTGGCCAGTGGCCCGGTCGCCGGCATGCCGCGGCGTGCGCGAGGGCAGGCAGGTTTCGGGGACGGCCATGCCATGCCATGCCGCGACACAGTGCATGCGCGCGTACGTGCCTGCGGGCCGCGGCAGGCGTCTCCGGCCGGTCACGGACGACCAGAGAACGTGCGCCGTGCGCGTGCCGTCCTATATGCGGTGTAGTACTACTAGTAGTACGTACTCTACTCTACTACTGTGTACGTACCATGATCGATGCAAATTTATGGCCTGCGCAAGCTGCCGCTCTGCGCGTGTCGCAGCGGCGCCATTTACTCTCCTCGCTGCGGCGGCAAGCGGGAGAGGCTGCAGAGGTGCACTGTGCATGGGACCTTGCCTTGGGCTTGGAGGGAGGGGGCGAGCAGTGGGAGGTCCCGGAACTAGAAGCTGTACAATTCGGCCTCGGCCTTGGTTCGGAGGAGTAAATGTTTTTCCTTGGCGGGTCTTGCTGCTGTCTGTCTCGACCTGTAGCTGCTGTGTGCCAAGCCTTGCAATTCAGAGCTTGCCCGTATACAGTACAGTACTAGCTCTAGTACAGCGGTGGCGGAGAAGCCTTGCAATTAAAACCTCCGTCGGTCCAAACTCATGCTACTCCATCGCTACTTTTTTTAGCGAGTGGTACTCCCTAAACAGAGGCAGGAGTACCACTCCAATCTATCACATCATTTGCTCCGTAGTCAAAATTGATGAGTTAACATGTTTATAAATATAAGACGTTTTGGCAGTTTAAATTGAAGTACCAAAACATCTTATATTTAGTAACATAGGGTGTACATGGAAATTAAAACAAAAATTCACAATCTTCATGAACATGACGGCAGCGAAGAAGATACGGCGGGAAGAAGTGGCATTTAGAAGTGTTGCTGACTTTACATTTAGGTTTCGGCAGAGGAAAATAGTGAACTCGTTTGCGCTACTCATCCGTTCTCTAGTCAATGTGTTCAGAAATTGTCTTGGCGATCCAATTAAATTAACTCAGTTAGAGTGAGGTGTTTGAAGTCAAGAACAGATGTCTCCTCAGTAAGTGGTTTTTTAAGTTGTCAGTTGAAACCGAGGCAACGTGGACGCAGATTCTCCGTAGTAAGTATCTGCAGTCCAAAACTTTGTCCCAGGTGACAGTGAGACCAACTGACTCGCCGTTTTGGAAGGGGCTTATGAGAGTCAAAGCTGCCTTCTTTAATAGAACAAAGTTTATTGTCGGTGATGGCAACACCACTCGCTTCTGGGAGGATACGTGGCTTGGTGAAACGCCGTTGGCGCTCTAGTATCCGTCTTTGTATCGTATTGTTCGGCGTCGCGATGCTCTTGTTGCAACGATTATGCAGTCAATCCCTCTTAATATTCAATTTCGGAGGGTGCTTGTTGGTGACCGGTGGGAAGCATGGCTTCATCTGGTGAGTAGACTGATGGAGGTTCAGCTAGCTCATCAGCCCGATCAGTTGCGTTGGAAGCTTACTAGGTCTGGAGACTTCACGGTCAATTCGATGTATATCGATGTCATCAACTCTAGTGTTATTCCCAGTTCCAAGCATGTTTGGAAAGTCAAAGTTCCTTTGAAGATTAAAGTATTTATGTGGTTTGTGCATAACAAGTAATTTTAACAAAGGATAATTTGATTAAGCGCAACTGGACAGGATCTACTAGGTGTAGTTTTTGTGATCGGGATAAGAATATCAAGCACCTCCTTTTTGATTGCCCGTTGGCGAGAGTCTTGTGGCGCACCGTGCAAATTGCTTTTAACATTACTCCTCCGAATTCGGTCGGTACGTTATTTGGAACGTGGCTTGTTGGGATTGAGTCCGAAACAGCTATGACACATTCGTGTAGGAGTATGCGCGTTGTTATGGGCAATTTGAAACTGCAGAAATGATTTGACTTTTAACAGAACAACAACTATTCATTTTTTGTCAAGATGGGAATGGGCCGACCCGGCCCTGGCCTTGGACCCGGCCCCAAGGTCAGTATGCGAGGCCATGGGTCGGCCCATTTCATCAGAAAATTATGGCCTCGCTGACCCGTTGAGTATATGAGGCCGACCCAAAATCAAGATGAGAAAATCCATGAATTTAGTTAGCAAAATCTGAAGACCGGGAAGGCCATCGGGACGGCGAGCTAGACAAGTTGAAAAGGAAGAGGAAAGCGACCAGGATGACGAGCTCGACGGCGACCGAGACGACGAACGAGAGGCACGAGCGGGACGAACGCCGGCGGCAACAGAGATGCTCAGGGGTGCCGTTCGAACAAGCCGCTGGTTGTTTCTAAGTGCATGTACTAGTTCACGTAAAAATCAATCCACCTGCCTGCTTGTGTACAGGGGCGTCTCCAACAATCGATCCAGTTTGCTCAGCTTCTTACGTACGTGTCATCCGGTCAAGTAATCCATCTGCACGTGAGCACATCATCGATTTCTTCAGAAAGTACACGACGAGTCGAGGGGGCGGCCAGCGGCAGCAGAGATGGTCGGGGGACTGGGTCGACCCATCTGACCCATCGGGCCGCACAGGTCCGACTCAACTGACCCATATATCAATTGAGGCCAACCCACTTGGCCCATTTGGCCTTGAATTTTTGGGCCGGGTCAGTGACCCAACGGGTCGACCCGGCCCGTTCCCATCTTGAATTTTTTGCAGGTTTTATTTCGAGCTACTGCGCTGATCCGTATGTGGTCCTTACTCACTCTGACGAAGGCCAGAGAGCGTTTGGTTACTAGATCTGTCCGGTGGGAGATGGTAGCGCGGGATATTTTCAACCGGTTTGGATGGCGGTCATGTAATAGGATAGGCAATTAGTTTACCTATCTTTTGTTATGCCAGCCGGTTATGGCTTTTGGGAGTTTTGTTCTTAGCATTGTGGCTCTGTGTGAGCTTGTCGTTTTCTTTTTTTTCTACGAGACCTTAAGACCTTGTTGAACCTCATTTTGATTTATATATGTGGCCGTATGCATTGTTCTGATGCAGAGGCCGAGGTGTCCTCCCTTTAAAAAAATAGAGTGAGGTGTGTGCGTCTATACGTGGAAGCAATTCAACTCCCGCGGATGCCCACGCGATAGAGGCCCTATTCTAGTGGCGACGGTATGGCTGATGCCAATCTTCTGCCCAACCCGGTAGCCATCGCTCAAGCAAGAACGCCGACGGGCGGTAGCCAACCATGGTCGGCGCCGAGTCCAGTGCGCGTAGAACAGGCTGATCGCCGGTGTCTCTCCCGCTTCGTAAAGAGTTCAGGAATAACCAACAGCGATTGACTGAGTCTAGATGATGTGCATCAGCCTTAACGCACTCAGATTTAATATCTAACGGAAAAGGGTTTCCCCACTTTAGATTATAAAGCAACATCCAACCGATACAACCAGCTTGCTGGGGCCGCAGCACAAACTAGATGTGCATCAGCCTTAACGCACTCACATTTAATATCTAACGGAAAAGGGTTTCCCCACTTTAAATTATAAAGCAACATCCAACCGATACAACCAGCTTGCTGGGGCCGCAGCACAAACAAGCCAAAAAAAGAGAAAGACAAAAGAAACAAATGCCGACGCCGGCAACTCAACTAAGCAAAGATGGCCGACACCCGCTGCACCCTCCGGAGAAGTACCACCGCCCGCCAAACACTCTGAAGCCTCGCGTACCAAGCAACACCTTCATGAAGAAATGCGACGACGACGACGTTGCTGCCCGAACAAGTCCTAGGGTTTTCCCCGGTACGCGGATGGTAG
This sequence comes from Aegilops speltoides, assembly GCA_021437245.1. Taxonomy (NCBI): domain Eukaryota; kingdom Viridiplantae; phylum Streptophyta; class Magnoliopsida; order Poales; family Poaceae; genus Aegilops; species Aegilops speltoides. Next base: position 438,713,278 of record CM038147.1, on the reverse strand, counting down.
TGGGGAAGGGGTATCACCGACGCCCCTCAGGAGGGTCCGGCAACGCCCACCGGAGCGGCGAACGAGCCGCCAAAGATTTCTCCCACCCCGAAACCACCACCGCCACCCCAGACAAATGGAAGCGCACCGCCCAACATGCCGTCCACCAGCTTGTGCCACCACGGATACCGAACCATCTTCCGCGTCTCACTGAGGCCACCAACACGAGAACTGGAGGTAGGACGAGAAGACACCAGGCTCGATGGAAACCGCAACACCGCCGACAGGAGGGAACAACCTCCACCGCTGTGCGGAGCCGACCGGACATAGCGACAGGGACTTACCCGGCCATCACCGGCCCGGCCGGACCCCAACGGGTCTGGACAGTCCCTGCAACCACGCTGCAGCACGCCGGCCGCCAAAGCCATCACCATCGCATCCACGGCCACCTCGCCTCACCACCAGGGGCTACGTCGTCGGGCCCCGGACCGCAAGCCCACCCCAGCCTAGATGGGGCCCGAAAGGGCCCAAATCTGGGCCGAGCAGGCGCCGCCTCGCAGGCAACGGCCACGCCGCCGCGTTGAGAGCACACGAGGCCCGCAGAACTCCGCCGCTGGGTCCCACCGTCGCGAGCCGAACAGCACCACCGCCGGGCAGGAGGGAACCCTGAATCCCCCTCCAAGCGCGCAGGGGAGGGACGTCCGCTGCCGTCGGCGCCACCCGGGCACACCGAAGGCCGCTGTCGGCAGCGACGAAGGGAGATGGAGGAGGGTCGAGAGACGAGGAGGAGGAGGCCCCGCCGCCTCGGGCGACGGAGCACCGGGGAGGGAAGAGGAGGAGAGGGAGGTAGGCAGGGGCCCGGGGAGGGGGCAAGGGTGGCCGACAACAGCGGGCGGAGCAAAGGAGGAACCCTAGCTCAGGGTCTCGGGTCAAGGAAAGAGAGATTACCGAGGTGAGGTGACACCACTCACATTTAATATGGATAAAAAGATCGGGCATGACTGCCTAAATGATTACATTTTTACCTCTAAGCTCAAGGTACTCCCAAGTGTTTTCTGGTAGTACTCTGTACTAGTTAGGTTGGAGTACCAGATAAGATCAGCCATTGGATTAGGCGAAATGGAGGGCTTCTCAGGGTACAATAAAAGAAGCTGAACACATCACTGCCTTGATTGGCCTGAAGATGTATGATTCCACATTTTCAAACATATAGCTGAAGTAAACCTGAAAGTTCCAGCCCTCTAGTAACTTGATTTTAAGCCTTTACAATCACTATGGCGCCTTATCAACCTATGATCGTACGGGTTGAATCAAATAGTAACCTGCATGCGGGCAGGTGATAGACCTGGAATGGAACTTTTATAGTACTACAATTCAAATGCTCTGCTTTTTCAGAGTGAGCTCGGATGGTTTTGCAGTTTCTCTTTACCAGTTCTAACTCGAATAATCGGAGTTAGTAGCTTATTACTAGTACAGTATGAAATGCAGGTCCTTCTAATTAAATGAAATAATAATTAATAGCTAATAAAAAGGGGGTTAAGTAGTTACCCCCGCTGGCTATGTGTGACGCCCGGGTAATTAGGCTGCAGTAATCCCACGCTAATCGTGCCATGACACCCCGGTTACTGTTGTTGTCCTCGCAATAATTCGAAACCGTTCAAAATTCAAACTCAAGTTAATGACAACAATAAAAGTTTTCAAAAATTAAAACAAAAATGTTCGGTGGTTGCCGAATATTACAAGGGTAATTATGGTGCAACAAACACCTTTTTATAAAATGGCTAAATGGTTTAAAATGATTTAAACAGAAAAGAAAGAAATAATAAAAGAAAACAGAAAACAAACAAAAAAAGAGGGAAAAGGAAAAAGAAATAAAAGACAACCCCTCCTCCCCAGACCGGGCCTTGGCCGATTAGGCTGAAAAAGCCAACGACCCACCACCCACTCCCGCACCTCCTGGCCCTACTAGGCCTCCTCCCCCCCGAAACCCTAACATCACCCTCACTCACTCCACTCGCGCCCCCATTCCCACCTCGCGCCGCCAGGGACGAGTGAGAGCGCTCCCGCTCGACCCCCGCAGCTCCTCCCGCCGGCCACGCCCTGCACCTCCCGCGAGCTCGCCTCACCCTCCCCTGCACCTACCCCGCCGCCACTCCCGCGCTTAAAGCCCTCCCATCAGACGCCTCGCCAAACCGACGCCGCTCGGCGCCGATCCCAGTGCCGCTTTGCCGTCGCCATGAACTTCGTCGCCCTCACAGACACCAAGCTCCCGGCGCTGAGAACATGACCACTGCTTCACCGCTATCGACTACGCCGACTCGTGAATGGATTCGCCCTCGGAGCCCTGCAACGCCGGATCGAGCCATGTTCCTCCGCCTCGCGCCTCCGCCGCCTCCCGACCCGCCCATCGACGCGCGCCACGAGCCTCACCGTCTTCGCGGATCGGCCACCGCCCGTCGCCTCGAGTCCTCCCCGCGGATCGCCTCCCGTCACCGCATCGCGGATCTCGCGTCCCGTCCACCTCCCCAAAGCCGCCTGTTCCCGCAACGTGGGGTGAGGACCCTTCTCTCCTTCCTTCCTCTGTCGCGGCGCCGTTCGCGACGCCGCCCTCCTCTCAGCGCGACGACGCGCTTATGCCTGCTGTGGGTTCTTCGCTTGTCGCGCCGCCGGAGCAGCGCCTCGCGCTCAGCGCCCTCTCATGCTCGCCGCCACCATTACCGCCGACTCGCTGACCCTTGTCCCTTGCTCGGCCTCGCCGCGCTGACCACGCCTTGCTTGCTTGCCGCGTCACGCTTCAACAATGCATCGCACGCGCCCATTCGGGTGGCGTTGCGCTTGTCGCCAGGTTCTAGCCCCTTCAATATTGACATGTGGGGCCCGGCCCCGAACATTTTAATAAAATAAAAATAAAATAAGTAAAAATGAATTAATAAAATTTATAATTAATTAATTAATTAGTGAATTAATTAAGTTAATTAATCCTCTTTATTTAATCTAATTAACTTTTGTTAGTTTAAATAGACAAGAATTAGTTTAACCTAAACCCTAATCAACCTAGCGATTGTATGACAATGGGTCCCATCGGCCCACACGTCGGTTGACCATCAACACCTCTGTTGATCGCCGACGCTATCTTGATGTCATGATGACGTCGGAAGCACTATTCTGGATAATGTTAGAATTAAATAGTTAAGTAAATCCTAAAAATGAATTAAATCTTTTAAAATTAATATAAAATAAACCGTAGCTCAGATGAAAATACTTTCTACATGAAAGTTGCTCGAACGATGAGATTTAATCCGGATCACGCAGCCTCGCTCGTCCGCCACACATCCCTAGCATAGCAAACACGCAACTTTCCCCTCGGTTCATCTCTCGAAAACACGAAACACCGGAATACTCTCCCGGTGTTTCACCTTTCGCCGTTACCACCTACTACGCGTTAGGTCACCCCTAGCACCGCGATTTGCTATGTTATGCTTTGTGTTACCTTGATTGCTCTATTATTTATTGAGTTCCCCATGTTACTTCTTTCCTAGAACCCGAGACCGCCGGCGACCCCCCGCCTCGACTACGGCATTGACGACCCTCTCTCTTGCCAGAGCAACCAGGCAAGCCCCCTTGATCACCAGATATCGCCTATTCTTCTCTATACCGCTTGCATTAGAGTAGTGTAGCATGTTACTTGTTCGGTTACTCCTATTCTGTTGCATAGCCTTTGTCATTCTTTCTAATCATTGATACCTTACCGCAATCCTAAATGCTTAGTATAGGATGCTAGTTTATCATCATTGGCCCTACATTCTTGTCATGCGCCTTGCTATACTATTGGGCGTGATCACTCGGGAGGTGATCACGGTATATACTATACATATATACATACTACGATGGTGACTAAAGTCGGGTCCGCTCAAGAGTACCCGCGAGTGATTCACTTGATTAAATGAAAGGACCTTTGTCCCGACGGCCCTTTGTGTGGTTCTTTGTGGCGGAGCGGCAGGCGGTTGAGACCACCTAGGCGAGAGGTGGACCTGGCCCTGATCGGCGTCCGCGGTTGCTTCATAATAACACGCTTAACGAGATCTTGGTATTTGATCTGAGTCTGGCCATTTGCTCTATATGCACTAACCATCTACGCGGGAGTAGTTATGGGTATCCCGACGTCGTGGTATCACCAAGCCTTCTTGACGTCGGCGATCGAGTGGCGCGCCGGATTGGAACGTAAGCTCGCACTTGTATTAAGGGGCTAGTTACGCTTTCGTCACAGATGCGTCGTGCAGTGTGCTAAGGCGATGGGCCTGCACCCACAATGCGCTTAGGTTTAAACCGGCGTCGACCTCTCTGTTGTGCCTAGGTGGGGCTGCGGCGTGTTGATCTTCCGAGGCGGGCATGACCCAGAAAGTGTGTCCGCAAATGGGATCAAGCGTGTTGGGTTATGTGGTGCACCCTGCAGGGAAGTTAATCTATTCAATAGCCGTGTCCCTCGGTAAAGGACGACCCGGAGTTGTACCTTGACCTTATGACAACTAGAACCGGATACTTAATAAAACACACCCTTCCAAGTGCGGATACAACACGGTGATCGCTCTCTAACAGGCGACGAGGAGAGGATCACCGGTAGGATTATGCTATGCGATGCTACCGGAGATGCTACTTGGAGATGCTACTTGGAGATGCTACTTGGAGGACTTCAATCTACTCTCTTCTACATGTCAGAAGACGGAGGCCGCCCGGCGTAGTCTTCGACGTGATTAGTTATCCCCTCTTATTCTCGCATTCTGCAGCTTCACCCACCGATATGGCCCTTTACACATATACCCATGCATATGTAGTCTAGCTCCTTGCTTGCGAGTACTTTGGATGAGTACTCACGGTTGCTTTCTTCCCTTTTCCCCTTTTCCTTTCTTTACGGTTGTCGCAACCAGATGTTGGAGTCCAGAGCGACGCCACCGCCGATGACGACTACTACACTGGAGGTGCCTACTACTACGTGCGTGTCAGCGACAACGACCAGAGTAGTTTAGGAGGATCGAGCAGGAGGCCTGCGCCTCTTCGATCTGATCCCAGTTTGTGCTAGCCTTCTTAAGGCAAACTTGTTTAACTTATGTCCGTGCTTTGCTTCCGCCGACTCGCCTATGATCGAGCACTTGTATTCGAGCCCTCGAGGCCCATGGCTTGTATTATGATGCTTGTATGACTTATTTATGTTTTAGAGTTGTGTTGTGATATCTTCCGTGAGTCTCGATCTTGATCGTACACATTTGCGTGCATGATTAGTGTACGATTGAATCGGGGCGCCACAAGTTGGTATCGAGCCGATCGCTGTAGAATCCCTTTCCAACTCCTTGGCGAAGTTGAGTCTAGAAGCGAAAATTGTTTTACTAACTTGGTATGCGCCCATGGGCCCACGCCGCCATTGGGTGGTATTAGGATCTTTTACTCCTCGATCTTTACTCGGGACTCGAGCTCTCTTCTATTCTCGTTAAATGATTTTGCTAAAAACAAAACTAACTTTAGGTTCTCGACAATACTTTCTCCGGAGAGCCCCTTATACGAGATGGTCGCTCATCGCACTGTAGGATCCAAGATACTCTCCGATGTTCTCTTGAGACCGATGGCGCCGCTTTTGCAATTCCTCCATCGATAAACCCCTATGGATAACCACGTATACTCTCCATTCATACAATGCTTCCTAGTTGATCTTGTTATTACAAGATACACCGAAATTCTCTCTATTGTTTCACGAATACTTTGTGCCGACTGCCTTGCACTTCTTTGCCACATGAATACCCCTACGGATAATTCCTCGCTCTTACCAAGTATCCGCTCATTCCTAGTTGTTCATGTGTTTCATAAAATTCTTCAAAATACTATCCGATCTTTCGAGAAGCCTCATTAGCCTATGGCTCTTGAAATGCTTGTCTGCCTGCATTTTGGTTAATTCCAAATGACTAGCAATATTCATGGATGTCCTTGCCTTTATCATCTTGGGTCCCTTGATTCAATATGTTGTGAATGTTGCAATCCTTAATCAGATCCTAGAATTCATCCTTTCGGCTCAGACGTCATTTTAAACATGAGCTGGATCTCGACCAATCAAATTGCCATCGATTGTACCCCTAAGCCTACTCAACTTATCCATCCTTGATCAGAGCGTTGCTTCTGATCCCCTGATTTGGAAATCATAATTCTTTTGCAATTGAACTTTGGATTAGTCAGATGTTTCTATAATCAGATCTCCTTGCATTGTTTCTTCCTCTGGTTGAGTACCGATGCTCACATCAAATCCCTTGAGGACCACCGGATCCTTTGTTGGGTTTTATCCGATAACGTCCTCCATATTCAATCACTTTGGAAGTTCTTTCTCCATTGGTAAATCCTATCCTTTGATTGACCAACCATGCTCGCTTTCGAGCTTGTATTATGTACTTCAAGTTTGTGGTATATGTTCCTAAGATGCCCCGATGGGTTGAACCTACGCCTTCCCTAATCCGTGTGAACCCGAAAGATTACACGGGTCATACTTATCTGGTATTGCACCAGGTAAAAAAAAACTTTCAACAACTAATGTCATTTCCGAAATACGGGAGGTGAATGAAAGGTTATGCATTGAAGAAGTGGGAGTCGACCTTGAACTTTGTGTTCATGCCCATGGACATGATGTAGATCATATCATTAAAGCTTCTCTTAAATTAATTATTCCCTTGGTATAAGTTCTTATATCTGGGATTTGGCCTTTTGCAATCGTGGTTCCGACCATGATCTCCTTGAAATATCATTTCTCGTGCAAGTTTAAGCACTTATCTTATTTAGAGCAATACCCCAGTCCAAGCTCTACTTTGGACTGTCGTCGAGTATTACCCCCTGGTATCTCGAGATTATCTTGAAACTGCATAACTCCTTATGAGTTCTTCATCAAGTACTACATTCTCACCGACATAATTTTTCATGGGCTCGAAGTTATTAAACACTCAAAGACATCGATAATCGAACCGAGTCCGCACTACGGTTCAACAACTCTTAGTAATCTTCTTTAAGTATGAGTTTAATACTCCATCACGTCATTCCTAGCCTGATCGGCTATATCATTTTGTGCTAAATTTTAACTATGCTACCTGGTCCTTTCTTCCCGAAGCACAATTTTCGACGATGAGCTAAGCTTACGTCGATTTTCCTCGTCATATCATTTCACCTTGAACAACAAGCTTGATTTCAAGTTTGTGTCGTACCCATGGTTCCAATAACCTTTTGCTTCATAATTCCTTTAACATGATGTCATCGCCGATGCATTACATCTTCGTGGAGCCTCTCGACAAAATTTGTCGTGATCATCATCAACATCTTGACTCCTTCCTGGATATCTATTGAATTCATGATGAGAAGTACCATCCTTGCCTTCGATGATTTGTGTTGTCATCGACCACTTTAATGCCCTCCCTCCAACACAAACTTGTTCGTGTTTGGTGTTGTACCTTGAGATCCTTGCTACCCAGCATTGTTCTTCTTTACCTTGGAATATTACCACCTTTTATGTCAAGAATGTCGTGAGAATTTCACCACCTCTTAAGAAATTCTTGTTGCAGCGATGCTTCTCGCCATCACCATTCTTTCTTGGTCCCCGTGTTGGTTCTAACCAGGCTACCAACAGATGAACGGTGCTATTTGGATTCTGCCCTTCTAGCAACCCTATTGCTTTGAAGTTAATGGTTGGATGTTCATTCTAGAACATTTGATTATTAAATCACCATTCCGACGTTGGTTGTGCAACCCAGCCCATATTTCGGGTGCACCTTTCAACCAATGTTTAATTGTGTATGTTTTCCTCGAGCATACATCATGATACCATTTGATCTGACAAATGTTATCTCCTTGTTCACATAATTGCGGAAATCCATCTTTTGTTAATCTCGATGAATTGTCGCTGATTCCATCAGCCACCTCCTCATCCTCTCGTTGGTTTACCGATGAACTCTTGTTTCGGAACTGGCTTCTCTGGTTCATCTCCCGAGAATCTTCGATGTCATCTCGTCAATTTGAATCGCACCTTTTCTCCCCAAGCATCGTGAGTTTGAGGTATCCTAACACTGATCAGATCTGAATCTCGGTCAGATATGATGGTTGGAACATTTTTCCAAGAGTTATAACACTGGTCTTTTATGACCCGGTAAGGTGATGGCTTGCCCAACACACTTGGCCGGATGACCTGTTGTTATAGTTTCCTTATTAGCAAGGTTATCCATTCTTCCATGAGGAAATTGTAAGACTTATTCTACAAGTTGTTCCTGATGGATCCTTCCTGTATCCAAAGTCCGAACTTGCTTGAAGACCATGCAATGCTATCTCGAAGCATATTTGTGGTACTCCGATTTTCAACAAGGACATTTGAAGCCAATGCTAAATGTTTCCTGCTAAATTATCCAAACACCGCTGTATGGGTAATGTCATGAAATTTCTCTCCCCTACCTAAAGAGTTTTCTACGTTATATCCTATCATGGATATCATGCTCTGCTTGTCCTCAGGAAGGATATACCCCTGAAAGATGTGTTTAAACACATTTTTCCTTTCCATTGTTCTGTTTAACCTGAGGATCACATTTTCCTTTCCATGGATGAGAACTTTTCCTATTGGTCCGCGAGCAGGAAAATGGTTCTCTTCGTCCCTCGCCCTTGGTACCGACGTTGTTGCCAACATAACTGGCAGGCTACCCTCTGACATGCCTTATCTACATGATCGTGCAAGGCATCACCGCCCTTCCTACTTTTACCCCCACATGGTGGGCCCATAACCCACAGTTTCACAGGATCGAAACCTGACTCTCCTGTACACCCTGTTGTCAAAGTTATTCCCCATGCTTGACTTCATATGTAATTCACGGGCCACCTGCCTAGTGATCTATTCTGGTATCAGGCGCAATACTTATTCCCATTGCTCTGAACCCCTTTCACATCTCGTATCAGGCAACAAATGATTGCCTATCCACTTGAAACTTCTTATTGTACCTTCGTACCTTGCTCTCGATATTTTCTTCAGTTTCAATTCGAGAGTTACTTTCTACCACCTTCCCCGATGTTATCGACCGGGTAGTCAACCTTGTAGAGGTCTGCTCTTTCGGAATAAGCACCCTTTATTCTTTCGTAAGAATGATGGAGATCCTAAAGAAAGGACGACAATTTCATCATGATGCGATGAAGCAGAAAATGAAGACGTCCATGTAAGGGATCGACCTCTTCGAGAAGAGCAACCGAGACCGAGAAGATCCGTTAGAATTTCACAACCACAAATTTCCCCTTACAACACCTCTTAAATCTCGGGACGAGATTTCTTGTAGTGGAGGAGAATTGTGACGCCCGGGTAATTAGGCTGCAGTAATCCCACGCTAATCGTGCCATGACACCCCGGTTACTGTTGCTGTCCTCGCAATAATTCGAAACCGTTCAAAATTCAAACTCAAGTTAATGACAACAATAAAAGTTTTCAAAAATTAAAACAAAAATGTTCGATGGTTGCCGAATATTACAAGGGTAATTATGGTGCAACAAACACCTTTTTATAAAATGGCTAAATGGTTTAAAATGATTTAAACAGAAAAGAAAGAAATAATAAAAGAAAACAGAAAACAAACAAAAAAAGAGGGAAAAGGAAAAAGAAATAAAAGACAACCCCCCCGACTGGGCCTTGGCCCAGTTGGCTGAAGGAGCCAGTCGGCCCAGCCGACCCACTCCCGCACCTCCTGGCCCTACTAGGCCTCCTCCCCCCCGAAACCCTAACATCACCCTCACTCACTCCACTCGCGCCCCCATTCCCACCTCGCGCCGCCAGGGACGAGTGAGAGCGCTCCCGCTCGACCCCCGCAGCTCCTCCCGCCGGCCACGCCTGCACCTCCAGCCGAGCTCGCCTCCCTCCTCCCAGCACCTACCCCGCCACTCCCGCTTAAAGCCCTCCTCAGACGCCTCGCCAAACCGACGCCGCTGGCGCCGATCCCAGTGCAGCGCTTGCCATTGCCGCCATGAACTTGCCGCCACAAGACACCAAGCTCCCGGCGCCGAGAACATGACCACTGCTTCACCGTCGCCGACTACGCCGACTCGTGAATGGATTCGCCTCGAGCCCTGCGCAACGCCGGATCGAGCCATGTTCTCCGCCCGCGCCTCCGTCCGCCTCCCCGACCCGCCATCGATCGCCACGAGCCCTCACCGTCTTCGCCGGATCGGCCACCGCCCTATCGCCCTCGAGTCCTCCCCGCCGGATCGCCTCCCGTCACCGCATCGCGGATCTCGCGTCCCGCCCACCTCCCCAAAGCCGCCTGTTCCGCAACGTGGGGTGAGGACCCTTCTCTTCCTTCCTCTGTCGCCGGCGCCATTCGCGACGCTGCCTCCTCCTCTATCAGTCGCGCCGACGCGCTTATGCCCGTCTGTGGCCCTCTCGCTTGTCGCGCGCGCTCGGAGCCGCACTCGCGCCTCAGCGCCCTCTCATGCTCGCCGCTCACCATTACCGCCGACCCGCCGTCCCTTGCAGCGGCCTCGCCTCGACCACGCCCACCTTGCCGCTGCTTGCCGCGCGTCGCGCCAGTAGCGGCACGCGCCCATTCGGGTGGCGTTTGCGCTTGTCGCCCGTGCCCTCTAGCCCCTTCGGGCCATTGACATGTGGGGCCCGGCCCCAGAACATTTTTAATAAAATAAAAATAAAATAAGTAAAAATGAATTAATAAAATTTATAATTAGTGAATTAATTAAGTTAATTAATCCTCTTTATTTAATCTAATTAACCTGTTAGTTTAAATCGACAGTAATTAGTTTAACCTAAACCCTAATCAACCTAGCAGTGTATGACAGGTGGGTCCCACTGGGCCCACACGTCAGTTTGACCAGTCAACACCTCTGTTGACTGCTGACGTCATGCTGACGTCATGATGACGTCAGCAAGCACTATTCTGGATAATGTTAGAATTAAATAGTTAAGTAAATCCTAAAAATGAATTAAATCTTTTAAAATTAATATAAAATAAACCGTAGCTTAGATGAAAATACTTTCTACATGAAAGTTGCTCAGAACGATGAGACGAATCCGGATACGCAGCCCGTTCGTCCGCCACACATCCCTAGCATAGCAAACACGCAACTTTCCCCCTCCGGTTCATCTCTCCGAAAACACGAAACACCGGGAATACTCTCCCGGGTGTTTCACCCTTTCGCCGTTACCACCTACTACCGCGTTAGGTCACCCCTAGCACCGCGTATTTGCCATGTTATGCTTTGTGTTACCTTGATTGCTCTATTATTTATTGTGTTCCCCACATTTTTCTTTCCTAGACCCGAGACTGCCGGCGACCCCAGGGCTCGACTACGGCGCTGACGACCCTCTCTCTTGCCAGAGCAACCAGCAAGCCCCCCCTTGATCACCAGATATCGCCTATTCTTCTCTATACTTGCTTGCATTAGAGTAGTGTAGCACGTTCTCGTTCGGTTACTCCTATTCTCATTGCATAGCCCGTCATTGTTGCTACAATATTGATACCTTACCGCAATCCTAAATGCTTAGTATAGGATGCTAGTTTATCATCATTGGCCCCACATTCTTGTCGATCGCCTTGCTATACTATTGGGCGTGATCACTCGGGAAGTGATCACGGGTATATACTATACATATATACATACTACGATGGTGACTAAAGTCGGGTCCGCTCAAGAGTACCCGCAGTGATTCACTTGATTAAATGAAAGGACCTTTGTCCCGACGGCCCTTTGTGTGGTTCTTTGTGGCGGAAGCGGCAGGCAGGTTGAGACCACCTAGGCGAGAGGTGGGCCTGGCCCTGATCGGCGTCCGCGGTTGCTTCATAATAACACGCTTAACGAGATCTTGGTATTTGATCTGAGTCTGGCCATTTGGTCTATACGCACTAACCATCTACGCGAGAGTAGTTATGGGTATCCCGACGTCGTGGTATCAGCCGAAGCCTTCTTGACGTCAGCGACTGAGTGGCGCGCGCCGGATTGGAACGTAAGCCTGCACTTGTATTAAGGGGCTAGTTCGCTTTACGGCCACAGACGCAACGCAGTGTGTGCTAAGGCGATGGGCCTGCACTTCGTGGCGCTTAGGTTTAGACCGGCGTCTCAACCTCTTTGTTGTGCCTAGGTGGGGCTGCGGCGTGTTGATCTTCCGAGGCGGGCATGACCCAGAAAGTGTGTCCGCCAAATGGGATCAAGCGTGTTGGGTTATGTGGTGCACCGCAGGGAAGTTAATCTATTCGAATAGCCGTGTCCTTCGGTAAAGGACGACCCGAGTTGTACCTTGACCTTATGACAACTAGAACCGGATACTTAATAAAATACACCCTTCCAAGTGCGATACAACCCGTGATCGCTCTCTAACAGGCGACGAGGAGAGGATCGCGGGTAGGATTATGCTATGCGATGCTACCGGAGATGCTACTTGAGATGCTACTTGGAGATGCTACTTGAGGACTTCAATCTACTCTCTTCTACATGTTTGCAAGACGGAGGCCGCCAAGCGTAGTCTTGACAGTGATTAGCTATCCCCTCTTATTCGCATTCTCAGCTTCACCCACCGATATGGCCCTTTACACATATACCCATGCATATGTAGTGTAGCTCCTTGCTTGCAGTACTTTGGATGAGTACTCACGGTTGCTTTCTTCCCTTTTTTCCCCTTTCCTTTCTTTTCTCGTTGTCGCAACCAGATGTTTGGAGTCCAGGAGCAGACGCCACCGTCGATGACGACTACTACATCGGAGGTGCCTACTACTACGTGTAGGTCACGACGATGACCAGAGTAGTTTAGGAGGATCCCACGCAGAGGCCCGCGCTTCTTCGATCTGATCCCGTTTGTGCTAGCCTTCTTAAGGCAAACTTGTTTAACTTATGTCCGTACTCAGATATTGTTGCTTCCACGACTGCGTCTATGATCGAGCACTTGTATTCGAGCCCTCGAGGCCCATGGCTTGTATTATGATGCTTGTATGACTTATTTATGTTTTAGAGTTGTGTTGTGATATCTTCCCGTGAGTCCCTCATCTTGATCGTACACATTTGCGTGCATGATTAGTGTACGATTGAATCGGGGGCGTCACACTATGGCAGGTTAGTGTCTCGGAGATCATTGATACTGGTTTTTTTCGAAAAGGGGGGACTCCCCGGCCTTTGCATCAGAACGATGCATACAACCACATTTATTATAAAAAAAGTAGTTCAACAATGTCTTGCAGTCTGCAATAAAATGATAAGCTGGCTCACAAAGAGCAACAGAAACAAAGACAAAAAAAGGCCCAAAAGCCACAACTGGCTGGCAAAATATAGATAGGTAAACTAATCGCCTATCCTATTACATGACCGCTATCCAAACCGGTTGAAGATATCCCGCGCTACCATCTCCCAACGGAGAGATCCCAGTAACCAAACGCTCTCTGGCCTCCATCGGAGTGAGTAAGGACCACATACGGATTAGCGCTATAACCCGGAATAAAACCTGCTAAAAATGAATAGTTGATGTTCTGTTAAAAGCCAAATCATTTCTGCAGTTCCAAATTTCCCATAACAACGCACATACTCCTACGCGAATTTTTCTAGTTGTTTCAGACTCTATCCCAACAAGCCACGTTCCAAATAACGACCCGGCCGAACTTGGAGGAGTAATGTTAAAGGCAATTTGCACCGAGCGCCACAGAACCCTCGCCAACAGGCAATCAAAGAAGGTGCTTGATATTTTCATCCCGATCACAGAAACTACACCTAGTAGAGCCTGTCCAGTTGCGCTTAACCAAATTATCTTTCGTTAAGATAACTTGTTTATGTACAAACCACATAAACACTTTGATTTTTAGCGGAACCTTAACTTTCCAAACATGTATGGAACTAGGAATAACACTAGAATTGATGACGTCAAGGTACATCGATTTGACTGTGAATTCCTCAGAAGTAGTAAGCTTCCAGCACAACTGATCGGGCTGGTGAGTAAGCTGAACCTCCATCAGTCTACTCACGAGATGAAGCCAAGCTTCCCACCGTTCTCCAACAAGCACCCTCCTAAACTGAATATTAAGGGGGGTGGACTACAAACTCGTTGCAACCAGAGCATCGCGTCGCTGCATAATACGATATAACGAGGGATACTGAAGCGCTAGCGGCGCTTCCCCCAGCCAAGTATCCTCCCAGAAGCGAGTACTATTGCCATCACCAACAATAAACCTTGTTCTATTAAAGAAAGTAGCTTTGATCTCATTAGCCCTTTCCAGAACGGCGAGTCAGTCGGCCTGACTGTCACCTGCGATAAAGTCTTTGAGTGCAGATACTTATTACGCAGAATCTGCGCCCAAGTTGCATCTATCTCAGCTGCTAACTTATAAAGCCACTTACTGAGGAGGCATCTGTTCTTAACCTCAAGATTCTCAACACCCAGACCCCCTTGGTCTTTCGGTCGGCAGATGACGTCCCATTTGGCTAAACGGTACTTCCTCTTAAGCTCATCACTCTGCCAGAAGAAACGGGATCGATAGAAGTCCAGTCTTTTCCTGACTCCAACTAGTACTTCAAAAAAGGACAAAAGGAACATAGACAGACTCGTGAGCACCGAGTTAATGAGAATCAATCGGCCTCCATACGACATGAGTTTGCCCTTCCAGCAGCTCAGTTTCTTCTCAAACCAATCCTCAATACACTTCCATTCGCTGTTTGTCAACTTACGATGGTGAATTGGGATACCCAGGTAAGTGAATGAAAGTTCTCCCACTTCGCAACCAAACAATTGCTTATAAGCATCTTGTTCCTCTTTGGCTCTCCCAAAACAGAACAACTCCCTCTTATGGAAGTTAATCTTCAGGCCGGTCAATTGCTCGAAAAGGCACAACAACAGCTTCATATTTCTCGCTTTTGCCAAGTCATGCTCCATAAAGATAATTGTATCATCAGCGTACTGCAGGATGGACACACCACCATCAACAAGATGCGGCACCAAGCCACCTACTTGACCGCCTCCTTTGCCCTACCTATCAGGATTGCCAACATGTCTGCGACAATGTTGAAGAGAATAGGAGACATTGGATCACCTTGTCTCAGGCCCTTGTGTGTCTGTAAATAATGGCCTATATCATCATTCACTTTAATTCCAACACTCCCTTTTTGCGTGAAGGATTCCACTTGTCTTCTCCAAGCTTCATCAAAACCCTTCATTTGGAGTGCCTGTTGAAGGAAAGGCCATTTGACTTTGTCGTACGCTTTCTCGAAATCCACCTTGAAAACAACACCATCAAGTTTTTTCGTGTGGATCTCATGGAGGTTTCATGCAGGACCACAACTCCTTCGAGGATGTTCCTGTCCGGCATGAAAGCAGACTGAGTAGGATGCACCACAGTATGCGAATTGATACTGGTGTGGGGTTTCATCTTACACTGTTGGTAGAGATTATGTTCTGGTATTCGGGGTCCTTCTAATTAAATTTAGTATCATTTGCTACTTCAAACCTTTTATCTTACCAAAACTCTCTACTTTTCAAAAGGTGAAGGGGGTATGGGATTTCGGGACCTCAGGCTTTTCAATCAAGCACTTTTGGCCAAACAAGCTTGGCGTTTATTGGTTTTTCCAGACTCTTTGTGTGCAAAGGTGATGAAAGCTAAATATTATCCTCATGGGCATCTTATTGATACTGTCTTCCCTCAAGCGACTTCGCTTACATGGCAAGGTATTGTGCATGAACTCGAGTTATTGAAAAAGGGTATCATCCGGAGAGTCGTCGATGGTGCTAGTATAAATATTTGGAGGGATAATTGGCTCCCGAGGGATTACGGCCTAAAATTTCGCTAAGAGGACCGAACGAGGGTCAAATGGGTTGCTGATTTATTCATGAGTGGCTCAAGGAGATGGGACGAGAATTTAATCAGCATCTGTTTTACCCTCATGATGCGGAGGAAATTTTGAAGTTACGATTCGAATTTGAACGAGGGTGACTTCATCGCCGCACCATGAGAAAAATGGGTTGTTTTCAATGAAGAGTGCGATAGGTTGGCCCCGAATATTAAGGACTCGGACATGGCACCGGGAACTCCAGTGTATATGTTAATGGGGAAAGGAGGCTCGAATATTATTTGGAAGGCTAATGTTCCTCGGAAGATTAGAATCTTTGCTTGGAGGGCTGCATCTAATAGCCTGGCCGCATAAGTTAATGAGTAAAACACCATCAAGCTATCCTAGGTACGTGCTCAATTTGTGGTGTTGAAGATGAATGTGTTTTTCATGCTTTGGTATGCTGTCCCAAGATACGTGCATTCCGTATGAGTTTGAGAGAGGTGTGGAATTTGCCAGATGAAGACATTTTAAACTATTCGGGGCCGGACTGGTTACTTATTTTATTGGATCAGTTAAGTTCGCCTATGCGTGAGCAAACAATTTTCATGTTCTGGAGAGCTTGGCATTTCAGAAATGACTTGATTTTTGGTAAAGGAAAGGATTCTATCTCAGCCTCAGTGAGTTTTATTCAAAATTATTGGGCTTCATTCTCATCTTGTCATGCAAAAACGAAGGTAGAGGTAAGTAACAAAGGTAAGGGTGTAATTGATGGTTTACAACCCATTAGTACTGTGGAGAGGATTTGTGTTCCATGGCTGCCTCCCACTCCGGAATTCCTCAAGATTAATGTTGATGCAAGTTTTGTGGAGGCCATTAGCGCAGCGAGCGTTGGGGTGGTTGTTAGAAATCATTCTGGAGAAGTTCTTATTTTTTCTTGGGATTATATTGGTTCATGTCTTTGTGCTGAGGAAGCGGAACTTTGAGCAGCCATCTCAGGCCTTTACATTGGTATCACTCTTCACAAGCCCATTATTTTAGAAACTAACTGTTCTTTTGTGGCCTCGGTTTTTGCAAATGATAACCTGGACAGGTCAAACCTTGTGGATTTGAAGAAGGAAGCGTTGAGTGTCTCCAAGATGATGAGTACTTTAAAAATCACCAAGATTAACAAAAAAGCGAATATGGTGGCGCATGAGATTGCAAAATTTAGTTTTATAAATAGGTCTGGTGGTATTCTTATTAATAGTGTTCCGCCCTACGTGGCAAGAGCTGTAACGAATGATTGTACGAACATTTGTGTCAATTAATTAATATATGGGTGGGGTTTTTCAAAAAAAAAACTCTCTACTTGTGGGTTTTGCCATGGCACAGATGGTTAATGGTAGCATCATATCATTTTTTTCTATTTATAATATGGGGTACTCATGCTTGGTTAGCTGCAGATGTACGTGCTACTCCCTCCTTTCCTAAATATTTGTCTTTTTAGGATTTTAAATGGATTACTACATACGGATGCATATAGACACATTTTAAAGTGTAGATTCACTCATTTTGCTCCGTATGTAGTCATTTGTTGAAATCTTTAGAAAGACAAATATTTAGGAACGGAGGGAGTAGATGCTAGAGCTGCAGCTAACTTAATCCGTGCGCCAAGTCTTGATGCTACAGCCTACAGGTGCAGCCAAGGTTTTGGTTACCGGTCGAAATTTCGAGATTTCTCATGGTTACCACGTATTTCTGTGCCCCTCGGTAAATCCCCATACCGAGCAAAAAATATCAACTTTTTTGAATTTTTTAAATTTAAACGCTAGACTTATAATAAAGTACGTAGGATCTAATTAATGCCATAAGAGTTGGTTCTAAGGTGTTGGTAGCAACCTAGTTTCTATTTTGAGAGGTCTGTTCATTCACTTATTTGAATTCAAATTCAACTATAAAATTTGTTCGAAATATTCTCGGTATTTCTCGGTAACCGTGGTAATCACGTTACCAGTCCGCCTCGATAAAATTGCCTCATTCGGTAATCAAAACCTTGGGTGCAACTAACTTAATCTTTCATTGCCTGATGCTACAGTTGCGCCAAACTTGATTTTTCATTGCCGTCACAGGTCAGGCTGCAGGTGGGAGTGGATTTAAGTGGGACTAATTAGCCCATCCCACTTAAATTGCTTTAGTGGGATCCCATTGCATAGAAAAAAATTAATCGGGTTATCCCACTTAGCCCACTAGGAGCCCACCTTGGCCTATTAGCTAGCCAATCCCGATAGTTTCTCCTGCACTAAGGCCAACTCCACCGCGCGACTCCATCCTGTCTGGGCCCGTCCGTTTGGGGTAAAGCATTCAAACGGGGCGGCCCAGCGCGCGGGAGCAAACGGACTTTTGTCCGTTTTGTGTCCGCTTTCGACCCATCCGCGGCCCAAGTTTGCGCCGCTTTTGGGGTGAAACGGACACCACGCGGACGCGCCGACCGTCTGCGCGTGTCCTTACCTGGCCCGCCCGTCGGTGGCATAGGACGGGTCTTTTTCTATCCGCCCCCCTCCCTCCCTCCGGCCGCATCCCACTCCACTCTTCTCCACTCTTCCCCACTCTTCCCCTTGCCGCCGCCGCCGCCCGCTGCCATTGCAGCCGTGCAACTCGGACGCGCACTCGCCCAGCCCCTTCCTCTCGTCGCCGCCGAGCTACCAAAGCACGGCCACCTGGTTTGCGCACCCGCCGGCCGGATTTTGATGCGGCCTTCGACAGAAAATTGATGGCGCGAACGCTTTTCCCAAATCTTTCACAGTACAAACTCAGCAACTCCAAGTCCAATCTCCGGAGTACACCAAATAACAGGAAAAGGAAAACAGCAAGCTTACAATCTGTAGATGCAAACCAGCCGGAATACACGTACATCCTCAGGCAGAAGAAGTGTGTGGGCGATTCAACCAGAATCGGCAGCAAATTAAAGGTTTGTCCGTCTAATCTCCTCGCCAAGAAGACAAACCCTAGCTGGATTCTCAACAAAAATACGCAGAACTTGGCCGCCGAAACATGGCGAGTTTCCGGTTTAACAAACGCAATCCAAAACTGACCTAGATACACGGCCGGCTGGGCCTATTAATAGTGCACGCAGGCACAAGGTACACCATCCTGGACTCCTATTGTGGACCGACTACTAGTTGGACTCAAACCTGAACATAACCATGTACTGCTACTAGTACTAATACAACTCTCTTGTTCATCTATCTTATTAATTACTAATTAACTAATTTAAAAATACGGCACACTGATCACAAAAGGACAAACAAACTAGTACTACTTCCTTGTACGCTCACGTAGATGTGTTTGCTTGCATGGAGTTCTGAATCGTGGCTCCACGTCCTCCGGTACAACAAGTTGGACAGGAACATGTCCATCAGTAGCTTGTTTCTTTTTCTCATAGCGTCTGGCAGGAACTATATACTTTTTAGTATTTCTCTGGTTCACCTTACTGACAATATTTTTAACGACATCATTTGGGGTCACATCATCCTCCCTTCCTTAAAAGGAAACCGTCCTCGGTTTCAACCTATACCTTGCAGATTTTTTCTTGAACACCTCAATGGTACACTTTATATTCTTTGCATCCTTGGGAAGAATAGAATAGAACTCACCCTTATGCATAAAAGTGTACTTGTTTGTTCGTCCATGATGAAGAGCGTTAACATCATGCTGCCACGGACGCCCCAATATAAGATGGCAGACATGTAGTGGCATAACGTCGCATTCCACTTTGTCAACATAGCCATCAACAGAAAAAAGGCACCTTCACCCTGTGTGTTACTTTCACTTTGCCCACATCATTTATCCACTTCATATAGTATGGTTTTGGATGCTCCCATGTTGGCAACGAAAGAGAATCCACCACATCCTTGCTAATCATGTTGCTAGCACTGCCGCCATCAATTATGAGTTTGCACACTTCTCCCTTGATGGTACATGCAGTTTGAAAAATACTCCGCCATTGTCCTTGTTCAACAATGGTCTTGTCATCTCGCTGGACCTTATGTGCTAGCAAACTCTCCATATCAGGATCATCTTGAGGATAACATAGTATGGTATCACCATGACCTTTTTCAATTCCATCCTCTAACTTAGGCGTCTCATCTTCAGATTCTGAAATATATTCCGCATCAACAAGTAGAACCCTTCGTTGATTGGAACATTCATGCTTCATGTGTCCACGTCCTCCACACTTGTGGCAAATAATATTACGATGATGAGATGAAGACGCATTAGATGAAACATGAGAAAACTCCTTTGGCGCAGCCGCCACTTTGCTCTGTTCAATGCTTCCCGAGTTATAAGGAGTCGGTTTAGCACTAAACCCACCCTCAATAGGAGAAGAACCACGCCGCCCACCATTGTAAGTCGGACGATTCTCTGAAACTTGCTTCTCCAATACCCAACGTTCAGCACGCTCCGCTTGATGAAGTAACTCATGAATATCATTATATTGCATTAAATCAACACGGTCACGAATCTTTTCTTCCAACCCCTCAAAGAAACGTACCATGGTCGCCTCCGCAGACTCACGCACACCTGTACGGATCATCAAAACTTGCATCTCCTTATAGTACTCATCCACTGATTTTGTACCTTGCACTAGACGACGCAGTCTACTATGAAGCTGGCGAGTGTAGTAAGCAGGCACAAAACGTTCCCTCATGATTCGCTTCATGTTAGCCCATGTCGCTGGTCGCTCGTGAGTACGGTTTTTATTATCCCACCATACAAGACTCTGTAAATTCCATTGATGCAACACGAACCTTCTTCTCTTCGGAGTAGTTGTGACCATCAAAAATCTGATTTATGCGCATCTCCCACTCCAAATATTTCTCCGGATCGGCACAATGTCCCGAGAATTCTGGTATGGTTATCTTGATTCGACCCAAGCCATCATCCTCATGGGCACCATTGCCGCCATAGTCACGGCCCGCCCGGATGGCGGTGAGCCCCAAATCATGTCGTGGTCGGTGACGTAAGCCTCCACGGCATCGAATCCTCGTAAAAATCACCACCATCATCGTTGTCACGGTCACAACGTCGTCGAGGTGAGCGGACCGCCGAGGTGCCACATCTCTCGCTGAAGGCGCTGAATCGCTGCGGTGAGACGATTAAGACTCTCGATCACCACCAGAGACTATCGGTCTTGTTGTCGGTCATTTGGCGATCAAACGTTCGTTCAACCTGTCCTCGACGCCTACAATATTTGCGGACAATTCCTCAACCCTTGACCCAAGCTTCTTGTTCGCTCCCTTGATCGCCATCAGATGGATACGCAAATCATCACTTATCTCCAAACCCTCTGGAAGCTCATCGACATCCTCATGATCAGATTTGTCATGCTGCGAGTTCACCATCTTTCAAACAGTTGAAGCAAATAGTAGGAAAAAAAATTTGTACCGTGATCAACCTTGCTCTGAATACCACTTGATGCGGCCTTCGACAGAAAATTGATGACGCGAACACTTTTCCCAAATCTTTCACAGTACAAACTCAGCAACTCCAAGTCCAATCTCCGGAGTACACCAAATAACAGGAAAAGGAAAACAGCAAGCTTACAATCTGTAGATGCAAACCAGCCGGAACTACACGTACATCCTCAGGCAGAAGAAGTGCGTGGGCGATTCAACCAGAATCGGCAGCAAATTAGAGGTTCATCCGTCTAATCTCCTCGCCAAGAACACAAACCCTAGCTAGATTCTCAACAAAAATACGCAGAACTTGGCTGCCGAAACATGGCGAGTTTCCGGTTTAACAAACACAATCCAAAACTGACCTAGATACACGGCCGACTGGGCCTATTAATAGTGCACGCAGGCACAAGGTACACTATCCTGGACTCCTATTGTGGACCGACTACTAGTTGGACTCAAAGCAGAACATAACCATGTACTGCTACTAGTACTAATACAACTCTCTCGTTCATCTATCTTATTAATTACTAATTAACTAATTTAAAAATACGGCACACTGATCACAAAAGGACAAACAAACTAGTACTACTTCCTTGTACGCTCACGTAGATGTGTTTGCTTGCATGGAGTTCTGAATCGTGGCTCCACGTCCTCCGGTGCAACAAGTTGGACAGGAACATGTCCATCAGTAGCTTGTTTCTTTTTCTCATAGCGTCTGGCAGGAATTATATACTTTTCAGTATTTCTCTGGTTCACCTTACTGACAATATTTTTAATGACATCATTTGGGGTCACATCAGATTTGGGGCGGATCCGGTCGGTCTTGAGCTCGCCCGGCTGTGGGAGGCCGGGCCGCGCCATGGACTGGCCGGGCACCTCGCCGGAAGGCCCTGGCAGGCCGCAAGGCCACATGCAGGCAGTGGCTCGTCCTCTAGCCGCTCGGATCTGCACCGTCGGTGGTCCGCCGACAGATACGCGAATGGCGACCGGCCGGGCTCGGTGCTTGCCCAAAAGCTCGTCGGCGCACCGTTGCCCCTCATCAAGTGCGACCACTGCCCAAGGTGGTTGTGCGCCGCGTGTCTACAACGCCGAAGCATCCCGGATGGGTGTTCATCAAGTGCTTAAACGATGGGGTATGTGCTCTTTTTAGCTTCGGTTTGTGCTCTCGGATTAGACTAGTGGTGCTAACTTTAAATTTTATTGTGTAGAATGGATGCAAGTTTTGGTATTGGGAAGAAGAGTGCATCCATATATTGATAGAGCGAATGTAGTGCATGTTCGTGCACTTTTAGCTAGCCTAGAGGCTTTAGATGAGACAAGTGCACTTATTGCTAGATTAGAGGCTAGACACGATACTACGTGCGAAGAAGCAACAAGGCACGATACTACGTGTGAGGAAGCAACGTCGACTTCTGGCTTGAAGAAGAAAGAAGAGTGCAACGTCGAGCCTCCTCCACAGATCAACAATGAGTGCATCGAGAAGACGCTAACCCAACTCAAGGGAGCAGTTATGGAAGTTGCGTATATTCTCAAATGTATTCTTGTGGTTCTTGTTTTCTTTGGCCTTACTTTACTAGTCAAAATGTAACGATGTATTGTCATGTACCAAAAATGAATGATAAAAAAAGTTTAATGACTTGCAAAGAAATATGTACACGGACAAGATGCGGCCGGGATGCGTCCACGCGCTGGGCGCACGGTCACCACATCCCGGAAACTGTCCGGACACGACACCATTTCCCTACCCAAACGAACAGAGTCCGGACAAAACGGACGTCCGTTTGAGGTCGCGCGGTGGAGTTGGGCTAAGGAATAGAGCACGTGCCGCACCGTGAGCCCATCACCCCTGCCAATCATGCTGCTACTGCAACTTGCTCCCACCACCACCGTCGATCAAGCAGCCGCCGCCGCACGCCCTGCTACTTCCTCTTGGCACCACGCCACATGGTGTAGCAGGTAGCTTCTTGGCCATAGCAAGCGAGTTGCCGACCATCCATGAGATGTGGCGGATGTTAGGCAACATGTAGCGGCCGCAGGCCGCGCACCTTGCCTTCCTTCTGGTACAAGAAGCCCTCCAGGTAGGTCGGCTGATTGGTGATGTCTGCTAAGAGGACCGTCATGGCTTGTTCCATGGTCGGCTGCTGGCCACGAAGGGCGACTGCAGGTCGGATGTGCTGGAAACGAGGTTATACAAGCTGTACGTGCTAACTGAAGATTAGAGGTGGTGGGAGTCCTGGGGAGATTGTGGACAGGTGCGGCTTGACTGAGTCTTCAGTCTAATACCCATGTAGCCGGAGACAGCGACGTGGTCGCACGCGCTGACGGACTTCCCGTGAAGGCTAAATTAGTGTGTACTCCCCTTTTCGAAAAAAAAAGTGTGTACTCTTATGTTCCAGTCGTGCTTGCATTTGCTAAGTGGAGTCCCACTTGTTCCCACCTAATTTTTGTACGTTCTACTGGGATCTCTGGTTATTTCCACTTAATGTAATGGGACCAAGCGGGCTCAAGGTGGGACGCCCATGTATAGACCCACTTGCAGCCTGCGCAGGCCTTGATTCTACAGTTGCGGCTAACTTGATCTTTCATTGCCTTCACAGGCCTTGATGATGCAGCTACAGCTAACTTAATTAATTGTTGGTAGACATCTATATTATTTCAGACGCAGATTTCTTCTAATTGAGAAGAGGAAGAGATATAAGTTGTATGCAGAGTTCTTCTAATAGACATGCTTGTTAAAAAATTGACATGTAGTGGAATTTTAAAAATTTATATGAAGAGGGCTGTCGGTAACTTTTACCAATCATACCTACATCTTATGTTTATTTTCTCCTATAATTGGGAACATCGTCTTGGTTCTCGTGTACTCCCTCTATCCCAAAATAAGTGTCTCAACTTGTACTAACTTTAATACAAAGTTGTACTAAGGTTGAAACACTTATTTTGGCACACATGGAGTAGATTAGTTCTAATGGGCTTTAGATATTCTCGATATGAGGCTGGTCATAGTGGGAGTAACATAGGTAGTGACATAGATGCCACATGAGCAAAAATGTTGATGTGGCAAATAGTTAATTAGGAGAGAGACAAATAGAGTAACCTAATATGTTACCATCACATGGCGTTTTCTAATGCAAAATGAGTCTACAAGACAATAAATGAATATGTGTATATTAGTACACATATGACACTTCCCACTATAATAATAATGTACGCATGTTACTACTCTAAGTTACTCCTCACTATCACCAGCCACCGTTGGTATTTAATCATGGTGGCCCGCCGGGATTCGCGTGAAGAGATTCTGACATCTGAGATCATTCGAGACAAGCACTTAATCGACTTGGATGAGCATATTTGGGAATAGTCTGGGCAAAATTAATTTATGTTCATGAAATTGATTCAGGTAACCTGAAATATATATATATATTGGTATACTTCGATGATAATGCATTATCATATTCATCTTGTGTATAAAAAACATGAATCAGCTAGTTGTTGGCCACGATGTTGAAATGTAATATGATGCCCAAACCTACTAAACGTAGACTACTTTAGATGGCAATGTAGATACAATGCTCAAAAGAAAATACATTGGGATAATTGTCTCTAAATATATTATTATTTTTGAAAGAGCGCAGGAGAACTGCGATTTCATTAAGCAGAAGGGAGGCTAGAGGCCAGCTGTACAGGGATGACCGCAAGCAAAAAAACCTGCGGCCAAAAAAGAAAAAAGAAAGGAAGAAAGGGTAAAACGTTACTCCTCCCAGTTGAGGTGCCGGCCACCAGCCAGCGCCCATTGCCTAGCTTCATCAGTCAGAAGATCGAGGACTTGCTGAACAGAGAGCTCCGAATTCCTAAATATGCGAGCGTTCCGCTCCCTCCAGATACACCAGAGTACCAGCAGGGCAATAGACCTTCCGCGCTTGGCATGCGCCGCTCCCGCCGATAAGTTGAAGAGCCACTCATGGTGCGACGTCCATGTTGGCCAGGAGTCTGGTAGGAAGCCCGGTAGGTGGAAACGGTCAGCAACCCGAGCCCAGAGCTGCCTCGACCAATCACAGGTGATAAGGAGATGCTCCGCCGTTTCCAGGTTTCGCCAGCAGAGTGGGCAAAAATAGGAGTTCGGCCATTGGCGAGCAAGTAGGCGGTCCGCTGTGAGCAGCCTGTTTAGACCAAACAGCCACGCAAACAGACGGCACTTGGCCGGGGCCCAAGCGCTCTAGACGGAGGACCATAGCGGCGATCTTGTCGAGCCAAGGAACTGTAGCCTGTAGGCGGAAGCCACCGAGAAGCGTCCATTCTCAGTGAGCTTCCAGGAGAAGACATCGGGTTCTCCTGGCCGCAGATGAACGCGGGCAATCGCAGTCCAGAGGTGCACAAAAGCCGGCAAGAGCTCGCTCGTGATCCGCCCCCGCAGGTCCCGCACCCAACGGCCGTCATGTAGTGCCTCCCGCACCGGACGAGATTTTCGCCTGGAAGCCGCAAAGAGGCCGGGGGCCAGGGTGAACGGCGCCCCGCCCTCAAGCCAGCTATCAAACCAGAAAGAGGCGCGATCACCGCAGCCTAATTCCACCCGCGTCGCAGCCGCAAAGATGGCTCTATCTGCGATCTTGCAGGGCGTCGGGAGACCGATCCAGGGCCTAGAGGGGGAGACGCGCTCCTGCCATAACCAGCGGAGACGCACGGCAGCACCGAACCGTTGCAAGTCGATGATGCCCAGGCCTCCCATCTGCCTTGGCCTGCAAATCCTGCTCCAAGAAATCTTGCAGTGCCCGCCGTGGCAGGATTCCTCGCCTTTCCAAAGCCATGCTCTGCGGAGCCTATCGATCTCGGCCCGCGCCCAAGCGGGCAACTCGAACACAGACAGCCAGTAGACCGTGAAGGCGGAAAGCACAGCGTTGAGGAGGACCAGCCTGCCAGCCATGGACAGCAACCTGGCCTTCCAGAAAGCCAGCCGCGCCCGAATCTTCTCCAGAAGCGGCAAGATGTCAATCTTCCGCAGCTTCCTTAGGGACAGCGGCAGGCCAAGGAATTTGCAAGGAAAGGAGGCAATGGCAGCCCCGAGCGGGCTGGTAATGTCGGAGACGTCCAAGGCGTCACAACGAATGGGGACGACCGCACTCTTCTCGAAGTTGACATGTAGACCAGTGGCCATGCCGAACGAAGTAAGAATGGCACGCACAGAAGCCAGCTCAGCTTTGACTGGGTTGAGGAAGAGCGCAACGTCATCCGCATAGAGCGATGCACGAAAGCGCGGAATCCTGCCCCGGAGCAGCGAAATCGAACCCGCGGTCACCGCCAAGTCCAGGATGCGCTGTAGCGGCTCCATAGCTAGGATGAAGAGGAAAGGTGAGAGCGGGTCGCCTTGTCTGAGACCACAGCAGTGTTGGATGGAATCTCCTACCTGGCCATTGATCATGACACGAGAGGAGGCCGTAGATAGCATCATAGCCATCCACTCGCACCACCGCCTCCCGAAGCCCCTCGCTTGCAACACACTTAGCAGGTATGGCCAAGACACCGAGTCGAAGGCCTTGGCGATATCAAGCTTCAGGAAGAGCGCGGGTCGCCTAACCCTGTGGAAGTGCCTGGCCAGTCCGCGCACAAGGAGGAAATTGTCCTGGATACAACGTCCTCGCAAGAACGCGCTCTGCCCTGGCGAGATCAACGAGTCGATGCGCCGCGCCAGCCTAGAAGCCAGCACCTTCATGATGAGCTTGGCGATGCTGTGCAGTAGGCTGATCGGCCTGTAGTCAGTCATGGCCGCGGCCTCCGGTTTTTTCGGAACAAGGACGATGTGAGCTCCATTTAGCTTGTGCAGGCTGGAGCGATTGAGGAGGAAAATCTGTCGGAATGCAAGCAGCAGGTCTTGCATGATGATCGGAGCCGCAGCCTTGAAGAAACCCCCGGAAAAACCATCCGGCCCAGGCGCGCGATCCGCCGGCAGATCCTTGATGGCCTGCAAGATCTCATCGGAGGAGAAAGGCGCCTCCAGGTCCTCAAGGTTCTCCCGCGGCAACTCGAGACTGTCCCAGTCGATGGAGAGCGGCGTGAGTGCGGGCTGCCCAATGAGGCCATCAAAGAACTCCTTAGCCACGGCAGCTTTGTGGTTCTGCATCGTGGCAATCGAGGTGGCCGTCCTCAACGAAGCAATGAAGTTTTTGCGACGCCGGCCATTTGCCTTAAGGTGGAAGAATTTGGTGTTAGCGTCGCCCGAGCGAAGGAAACGCACGCGTGAACGCTGCTTGGCCTTGATCCGCTCAATAACCACGAGCCCGAGAATTCGGGCTTTGAGCGCTTTGCGAAGCTCAAGCTCATCCAGCTCGAGATGGCGCGATTCCTGGGCTTCATCCAAAAGCAAGACAGTATCTTGGGCCATGAGGAGCTGAAGTCTGGTGTCACCAATGGAGTTCTTGCTGCAATGGCGCAGCGCCCGGGCCACCCGCCTCAGCTTAAAGTCCAGGCGGGCCAACGCATCGAGGGGCGGGCAGGGCTCGTTCCAAGACATGGACACAACGTCCGAGAAGCCCTGGAGATGGACCCAGAATGCCTCAAAACGGAAACCATACTTACGCTGGCCTGGGTGCTCGCAGGTAAGCAGCAATGGGCAGTGGTCGGACATCCCCGTGGCGAGCGGCGCTAGACGGACAGAGCGGTGAAGCAGCTCCCATTCCACATCGCAGAAAGCGCGGTCAAGCCTAGAGAGGGTGGGGTCGTCTTGCTCATTTGACCAAGTGAATCGGCGGCCTTGCAGCGGAATCTCTCGGAGCTCGCCAGCGTTGAGCGCCGCTCGAAATCTGGACATCATACGATGGTTGAGATTTGCGTTGCTCTTGTCACGCGCCGAGTAGATGAGGTTGAAATCACCAAGCACTAGCCACGGTCCGGGCCGGCGAGCGCGGATTGCCACCAACTCGTCAAGGAAGAGCAACTTGGCGGCGTCCTCGCAGGGACCGTAGACGGTAGTCAAGTGCCACGGCGCCCCACCAGTGCGCGGGGAGAATCTAGCAGAGATGGCATGCTCGGTGATCTCCAGCTGGTCAACAGAGAACACGTCCGGGTCCCATGCAAAGAGGATCCCCCCGCGAGTGCCCGCGGCCGGCAGCGTCGCAGTTCCGGACAGGCGGCTACCGGTTACTTCCAAGAGAGCCGTGGCAGAAAAAGCGGCGACTTTTGTTTCCTGCAGGCAAAGCACGGAGCAGCGGGATTGTTGTACCAGGGAGTAGACACCATCACGACGCGCTCGATCATTGAGCCCCCTCACATTCCAGTTAAGCAGGGTAAAGTTACACATGGAGGAAACTAACAGCATCCCAAGTTAATGGCGTACTCATACGGCGAGTCGCGATTTTGAAGAACAACAACAAAAAAGCAGCCGGTCTAAGGAGCACGGGCGTCCGGCGAGGTCGCCAACAAACGAACACAGACACAAATGGCACCGTGAAGCGGTGCGGTACACAGACAGCTGAAGACGAGGGCCTAGTTAACATCAGCAAGAGGCCGCTCCCAAACGAGGCCAGCATGACCATCAGACCACGCCAGCCGCGCCCTCGCCGGCCAGCCCGCGAAGTTCCTCGTCAGGCAGGTTGACCTTGGCGGCGGAGTGCACCCCAGCGGCCTGGACCAGCTTGGAGGTGAGCTTCCCGAGGGGGGTCTTGAAACGTTGCACATACTTCTCGCGCACCCGGGGCGAGAACTCAGACTCCTTGTCGATGAAAGCAACCTGCTGGGCCAGACGCGCCTGCGCCTTCTGCTGCTGGGTCATGCCCTTCACCGCCGCCGCCGCCCTAGGGGAGCGCCTTGGCTTGGGAGGGGCCGACTCGGGCGTGGGGACGAAACGCAGCTCTTCAGGCGGCGCCACCGAGCCGAGGCGCAGTCCCTCAGGGGCCGCGCCCATGATTGGTCTCTAAATATTTACTATGTCTCGTGAGACTGTGCTAAGAGAATGTGCATTGGGAGTGGCCTTATAAACGATGAGGTCACACCAAAACCATGATTCTCATCGTGCTTATTACATCAACCTCGTATCATGTGTGCTGTCTGCAGGTCCATATCAAGCCATACACAGCAAATAGCTATACAAATGAGAAATGCCGATGGCAAGTTCATTTTGTTCCTTTTCTACTGATAAGTTTCTTGTTGACCTGGCAACTTACACGTGCTTGCAGTATGTACAGTACCGGCCCTGAGCCTTGATACACTGGAGATACTGGGATCACCAAGTCCTCACGCGGATTTGGCGAACCCAATCCTGCTCTCACCGAAGTCGAAAACGGTGTGATAGGCGCCCATGAAGACGTCTCCAAGTATCCTGAGATTCCGCAACACGAAACGTCAATCAAACGGACCGCAAGGGGAAAACAAGCAAGTGATGGTGAAGACTGAAGACTGTTAGGGCGCATACCAGAGCGGGCCGCGAGGGGGCGGCACGTCGAACGCCATGAACCCACTGATGCAAATGGTCTGGCCTGATTGCTCCAGCTTCACTACGTACTGCAGCACAAAGGAGAAACATTTAGACTGCATATATGCAGCAAGTAGAGTGTGAAGAGTGACTAAGGCAAGTAGGCAGCAGTTGGTATAAATAAAACCAACATCGGTTCAGATTGGGCATTGACTATCTTAACTGAAGGTATGACCAAGTATAACTTAGGGGGCACATCACCTGCTCTGGCTTCAAGGTGAAAGTCTTGTTTGCTATGGTGAAAGCAAGATCAGGCATCTCTGAGATCTGGTGGCAGTCGACGGTTGATTCTCTGTTGGGGCTCGGGAGACGCTCACAGAGCTGCAGTTCACATTGGAATCGGACTGTTATCACACTCTTCACCCACCTGACATTCAGAAAATACTGGCGTGGGCGTGACCGGTAGTACTGACCTGATTCGCATAATCCAAGATGAGCTCTTTCGTTTGGTTTTTTCGGAGCTGATTCTGTATCCAGACAACAGTCATCTCACAAGCGGTGCAGAGAAGATCAGAGCCTCGCTTCTCTTTCTTATTAACAACAGATTCTATTTGGTTACTGCATAGTCATTCATGAAAGAAATCTGTTATGAAAACATTAAAATACACATGTAAGTAAAATGGGAAATACGACTTGTTGTGGATGTTGAGCTAACCTGACAGAGTGACTACCATCAAATACGCAGAGACCAATCTGACTGCACACTTTCTGTGGCCTTGTCTGCTCAGTGACAACTTAGTATTAGTATTCTTGTAATTGGTTAGAGAATTCAAGATCGACGTAAAAGATCGTAATAACAACAATCCAATTGTCAAGATATCAGGGGAGGGCAAGTGCAGCAAGTGACAAACCTGTGCTACAAGCAACTCGAGGATCATCTCTCCATACTCTCTCACTACTTCCTTGCATTCCGTACTGATAATCCCCTCAGCCCCAATTGCATGATTGACTTGAGCCACTATGGTCTAAGAGCAGTATAAAATACAAATGTACCAAGGATGTCTCAGTTATATAGCATAGTTGTCCAAATGCGCATTCTACCAATTATGGTACGATCCAAGCAAGAGCGCATACCGTTGGGCCGGCGAGCAGTGAGGTCCCTGAGTCGACAATTGCAGCGCAACCACCGGCACAGAAGCCAGTTGACTCGCCACCAATGAGAAGATCACCCATGTCAAACTGCCAGTAGCCTTTACGAGTGACCGGAACGTATGTGTGTTTCCCCTTGTAGTGCTTTTTGTCCACACCCCCAAACACGAGTTCACCTCCCGCGGATGCATCGGGATCACGGTTAAGCCAGAAGGAGAAGATGTCCTTCTCTATCAGCTTCTGCTCTTGCATGCTCTGCCTGTTTGTTCATGCAACACAGGAAAGGGTATTCAGGCAACAGCATTTCTGGGATTATGACATCATCGTAATATTTTCCGAGGTCTGAATATGTACCAAATTGGAGGGGCACTTCCCACAGAGATCTCGGGAAATCCGAGCCCAAGTATACCATCAAACTTCCCAATGATAAAAGTAGGACTTGCTTCACGGGTTGTCTCGATGAATTTCTGAAAGACAGTAAAAGTACAGCATTGGTTGCTACTCCTGCATACAAATATTGTACTGAGCTACTTACTAGTTAAGAATTTCACCTGATTTTTCACTACAAGCTCGCCAACTAACACGCTGTCCTCACTGAAGAAGCCAGCAATTGACCCAGAGCCATAGCTAATTGTGCAAGTTTCTCCTGGACAGTTTCAACAACCAGCAAATATGCATGAGTGTGCAGGAAGTCAAGAATCATTTTCTGGTTTGCAAAAGCAAGGAACCAAAACTGAACAGAAGACAAGCATATCACGCGTGTCCAGCATACCATTCTTCTTGTAAGTGGTCGATTTGGTTGACTTGTATTTGTGGTGCAAGTAGCATGCTATCTGAATGAACATAGATACCGATGCATCAAACTTATGTTCCGTAACTGAAAACATGCTTAAAAGTACCCATTATCAAGAAACTCAAAGCATGCACCATGGCAAGTACCACGTGTCTGTCAGGCACTAAAAACTTACCGAAAAGTAGCATTTCGACGACGGAACCCACAAGTTTGAGCTCCCGGTGTCGAATATGACCGTGAAGTTCTGCGGCGGCGTGCCGACGCCAATCTCTCCGAAGTACTGGGTGTCGAGGTAGTTGTCCAGAGGAACTATGTCATCGTCTGACAGGCCGAGAGAGTGGCGAGATCCATCGTCGGACCTCCGCAGGTTGGTCTCCTGCCTCGCCGATTTCGCGGCTGCTAGGGTTTCCTTGTCCAGCCTCTTCTTGCTCAGGTTGACCCTCAGCAACCCATCGGAGCAAGCACCGCCGAGCAGCAAGGCGCATGAGAGGATCCATAGGCAAGTGACCCCCAAGAGATGCATCGGCCTCATGGCCCCGGAGCTCTCTGGGCGAAATAATCCCCACCTGCGAATCCAATAATATATAGCTTATTTGCTGAAAGATTAACAGCACCTCAAAGCAAGAACTTGGTATCTCATGACAAGAAATCGATGGTGGGTTTGGATGGATTCTCATGTCCATTTGTCCGGTAATTAATAACGGAGTCACCAAATCGAATGCCTAAGGGTCTTAATTAGACACCCCCACCGAATACTACTATACTTCTCTGGATAAGATTAGGAACTTCAAAACGGATCATAATAACTCGAATATCTGAGCCTTTGAGTGATTAAGCTGCTAGCTAGGCTATTGGACTCATCGTACCTTGCTGGTGCGAGCGAGCTTCCCAAACCAGAGGCCACCACAGAAAAGAGTGAGGAAAAACTTCAGGGGAAAAGGAGTGGGAGATAAATAGGACACGCCAATCAGAAGAAGGTACTTTAGTTGGTTGGTACGGAGTCTATAAGACTAGTCACAGTGGGAGTAGTAACTTAGAGTAGTAACATGTGTTAAACACATATATTGTGTCATGTATATGG
The DNA here is from genome assembly GCA_021437245.1 of Aegilops speltoides. NCBI lineage: Eukaryota > Viridiplantae > Streptophyta > Magnoliopsida > Poales > Poaceae > Aegilops > Aegilops speltoides. The sequence goes on along the minus strand of CM038147.1, from coordinate 438,680,639 downwards.
AGCCGCATATCTGGTTGACGTATAACATTAGGAGAGGTAGAGTATGTAGGTTGTTACCGAATATCTCATCATGTAACCTCTCTCTCTTATCTCTTGCTCTCCAAAATGTAATCCTCCTATCTTCCTAGATTATCTCCCACTATAATGTATGCGATGTTGCCAGGGATGTGCACCCCTGATTATATAACACGCAACGCGTCCCTCACATTGAGGTAAGACGCTTCTGCCTAGTCGCACATGGTAATCAGAGCTGCCTCTTCCAAACTCATCTAGGGTTCCAATAGCGCTAACCTCCATGTCTTCCTCCGCCACCTCCCACTCAAGCCTAAACGGCCAGGTCACGGAGAAACTCTCCCGCACAAACTATGTGTTATGGTGGACACAGATCACGCCGCAGCTCAGAGGGGCTGGTCTCTTCGGCTATGCTGACGGCATCATGCCGGAACCAGCTTGTCTTCTCGTCACCAAGGACAAGGACGGGAAGGAGACTTCGGAGCCCAACCCTCTCCATCCCATCTGGGTCAGGGAGGACCAGCAAGTGCTCGGCTACCTGCTCAGCAACCTCTCCAAGGAGGTGCTCACACGCGATCATGATCACCATCAGCGCCGCAGCTCGTCGATCTTGACGGGCATGTTTTCGTCGCAGTCCCTGAGCCGCGTTAACAACATCCGCACCGCCCTCATCAATGCCCAGAAGGGCAACCAATCTTTCGTCGCCTACTTCGCCTCCATGCGCAGCCTCGCCGATGAACTCGTCGCGGTCGGCAAAGCCATCCAGGACGATGAGCTGATCTCCTACATCCTTGATCAAATAAACAAGCTTGTGGTGCTATCAAGCTTTCGCCCACACGATGGCACGTTCGTTTAGGACATGCCTCTTTTTCCTTAGTTGAACGTTTGCTTAGGAATAATAAGCTCCCGTTTGTTAGTGAGCGTAATGTTGAAACTATTTGTGATTCTTGCCAGAGAGCAAAATGTCATCAGTTGCCTTATCCCATATATACTAGTGTTTCTACTAAACCTCTTCAATTAATATTTTCTGATGTCTGGGGTCCTGCTCCTAGCTCTGTTGGTAGACATACATATTATGTTAGATTCACTGATGCCTATAACGAAATTTCATGGATCTATCTTCTTAAGAAAAGGTCCAAAGTGTTTCAAGTGTTTAAAAACTTCCAAACACTCGTTGAACGCAAGTTTGACAGTAAAATAATTGTTGTCCAATCCGACTTGGGGGGGGGGGGGGAGGGGGTATGAGAAACTCAATTCCTTCTTTCAAACACTTGGCATATCCCACCATGTGTCATGCCCCCACGCTCACCAATCGGACGGGTCAGATGAACGCAAGCATATACACATAGTCGAGGTGGTTTAGCTCTTTTTGCATGTGCCTCAATGCCACTTAAATTCTGGGATGAGGCTTTTCTCACAGTCGAGCACATCATTAACATGCTTCCCAGTCGTGTCATAAATAATGAAACTCCCACCGAAAGACTTCTTCATGTCAAACCAGATTATACATCACTTCGTGTCTTTGGTTGTGCCTGTTGGCCAAATCTCTATCCTTACAACACTCGCAAACTCATGTTTCGCTCAAAACAGTGTGTTTTTCTTGGGTATAGTGCTCAACACAAGGGGGTTAAATGTCTTGACATCTCTACTGGCCGTGTCTACGTCTCCGGTGATGTAGTATTTGATGAGACTAAGTTTCCCTTCTCTGAACTTCACCCTAATGCCGGTGCCTTGCTGCGAAAAGAAATCCTTCTTTTATCTCCTAGTCTCACCGGGCTTACTCAAGGGGCACAAAACTGTGATGATTCTATGATGATTAACCCTCTCACCGTGTTGCATGAGTTGTGTGATGATGCAGGAGATTGTACAAAAAAAGCGGACATGAAAATCGTGAAGAAATTGGTGATGTCGGGCCTTATTTCATGTGTCCAGAATCAAGGAGCAAATCCCCCTTGCGATCGGCGCTGGCAGGAACTACGGATCAGCCAGCCGAATCCACTCCGGGATCCGCATCCACTGATCGCCTGGACCGATCCGCCCCGGAGTCTGCGCCAACAGCTCCCTCAGGTGCGTCCGACAGTGCGGCACAACCCGGTCCCGCGCATGGCATGCGCCAACCAGTAGCCGGCGGCTGCGTGACTGCCGCCCCGCACCAATCCCGCTCGCCCACACGTCCGCCACCTGTGAGCGCCTGCTTCCCGCTCCAACTGGTTTGCTACAAGCGGTGCGACCTCCGTCACCCGACCGTCACGGGCTCCACGATCGACGCTGGGGGCACCAAGTGCTTGTGTGCTCGATCTTCTGCGCTCTCACACGCCAAAGTGGTTCGTCGCCACCACGAAAGATTCGAGCGACGCACTGCCGCACCCACATCTTCCTTGGGATCGACGCGTGTTGTGACTCCTGTAGATGGCATGGGATCTTCTACACCAGCACCATGGCGTACACGACTGCAACAAGGGGTAATACAACCTATTGATTACAAACATATAACCAAATATGGTATGGTCTGTTCCACAGGAGAAACTACGTGAACCATACACACTTGAAGAAGCACTTGGTGATGAAAATTGGAGAGAGGCTATGAAAGAAGAATACATGGCCCTGAAGAGAAACAAAACCTGGCATTTGGTCCCTCCATAGCAAGGTAAAAATCTCATTGATTGCAAGTGGGTATTCAGGATCAAACAGAAATCTGATGGAAGCATTGATCGCTACAAAGCACGACTTGTGGCAAAGGGTTTCAAACAACGGTATGGTATAGACTATGAGGATACCTTTAGTCATATTGTAAAAGTTGCCACCATCCGTCTTGTTCTATCTATTGCAGTTTCCAGAGGCTGGATTCTTAGACAACTAGATGTACAAAACGCGTTTCTTCATGGTGTTCTGGAAGAGGAAGTGTACATGAAACAACCACATGGGTTTGAAAATAAGAATGCACCTTTTCATGTGTGCAAACTTGATAAAGCACTATATGGGTTGAAACAAGATCCTAGGGCGTGATACTCATGCCTCAGTCACAAAATGCAAGCACTTGGTTTTGTCCCTTCTAAGTCAGATACCTCACTGTTCATTTACAATAAGTGCAACACACATATATTTGTTCTCATATATGTTGATGATATTATTGTTAAAAGTTCATCTGATGAGGCTATCTCAGGACTTCTGAAGGATCTTAGTGCAGAGTTTGCCCTCAAGGATCTTGGAGAGTTGCACTACTTCCTAGGGATAGAGGTGAAGAAGCACGAGGATGGCATTCATCTATCTCAAGAAAAGTATGCAACCGATTCGGTAAAAAGGCTGGCTTGCAAGGTTGTAAACCCTCACCTACTCCATTATTTAGTTCTGAAAAATTGTCTCTCACAGAGGGGCAACCTTTGAGTTCAGATGACAACACAAAGTACAGAAGTCTAGTAGGTGCACTTCAATATTTAACACTTACAAGACCTGATATTTCATTTGTTGTCAACAAAGTCTGCCAGTTCCTTCATGCACCTACTACAGTTCATTGGACTGCTGCAAAACGCATAGTCAGATATGTTAAGCACACCCCCAATATTGGTCTTAATCTTAGTAAGTCATCATCTACACTTGTGAGTGCCTTCTCAGTTTCTGATTGGGCAGGATGCCTGGATGATAGACATTCGACTGGTGGTTTTGCAGTATTCTTTGGTCCTAACTTGATTTCATGGTTTGCAAGAAAACATGCCACAGTCTCCAAATCCAGTACAAAGGCAGAGTACAAAGCATTAGCAAATGCCACAACTAAGATCATCTTGGCACAATCCATGCTGAAGGAACTTGGCATAAAGAGTGCGAAAGTTCCTGTTTATGGTGTGATAACTTGGGTGCCACATATATGTCTACCAATCTGTTGGGGAACGTAGTAATTTCAAAAATTTTCCTACGCACACGCAAGATCATGGTGATGTATAGCAACGAGAGGGGAGAGTGTTGTCTACGCACCCTCGAGACCCGGCGCGAAGCGATCACAACGTAGAGGAAGTAGTCGACGTTCTCCTCGCGATCCGACCGATCCGGCGCCATTACTCGGGCGCCCAGTTCTTGACACACGACAGCTCGATGACGTCCCTCAGTACTCGATCCAGCCGAGTGTCGAGGGAGAGTTCTGTCAAGACGACGGCGTGGTGGACGATCTTGATGTTTCACCGGCGCAGGCTTTCGCTTAAGCTTCATGACAGTATAACCGAGGTGGAATATGGTGGAGGGGCACCGCACACGGCTAAGGAACGATCTCACGATCAAACTTGTGTGTCTCAAGGTGCCCCCTGCCCCGTATATAAAGGAGGGAGGGGAGGCCGGCCGGCCCTAGAGGAGGCGCTGCCGAGGAGTCCTACTCCTCACCGGAGTAGGACTCCCCCTTTCCTAGTTGGACTAGGTTTGGGGGAGGGAAGAGGAAGGCGCGCCTCCTCTTGTCCTATTCGGACTGGGGGAGAGGGCGCGCCACCTCCTGGCCGGCCCTCCTCTTCTCCCTCAAGGCCCACCGAGGCCCATTTACCTCCCGGGGTTCCGTAACCTCCGGTTTTCCCAGAATTCCGTTTTAAATCCGAACCATTCCGAACTCCAAACATAGGCTTCCAATATATCAATCTTTATGTCTCGACCATTCCGAGACTCCTCGTCATGTCCGTGATCACATCCGGACTCGAACTCCTTCGGTACATCAAAATACATAAACTCATAATAACCATCATCGTAACCTTAAGCGTGCGGACCCTACGGTTCGAGAACAATGTAGACATGACCTAGAACTATTCACGGTCAATAACCAACAGCGGACCTGGATGCCCATATTGGTTCCTACATATTCTACGAAGATCTTTGTCGGTCAGACCGCATAACAACATACGTTGTTCCTTTGTCATCGGTATGTTACTTGCCCGAGATTCGATCGTCGGTATCCAATACCTAGTTCAATCTCGTTACGGCAAGTCTCTTTACTCGCTCGTAATACATCATCTCACAACTAACTCATCAGTTGTAGTGCTTGCAAGGCTTAAGTGATGTGTATTACCGAGAGGGCGAGAGATACCTCTCCGACAATCGGAGTGACAAAACCTAATCTCAAATACGCCAACCCAACATCCGCCTTTGGAGACACCTGTAGTACTCCTTTATAATCACCCGATTCGTTGTGACGTTTGGTAGCACCAAAGTGTTCCTCCGTAAACGGAGTTGCATAATCTCATAGTTACGGGAACATGTATAAGTCATGGATAAAAGCAGTAGCAACATACTAAACGATCGTGTGCTAAGTCGATGGAATGGGTCATGTCAATCGATCATTCGCTAATGATGTGACCTCATTAATCAAATAACAACTCCTTGTTCATGGTTAGGAAACATAACCATCTTTGATTAACAAGCTAGTCTAGTAGAGGCATACTAGTGACATGTTTGTTTGTCTATGCATTCACACATGTATCATGTTTCCGGTTAATACAATTCTAGCATGAATGATAAACATTTATCATGAAATAAGGAAATAAATAATAACTTTATTATTGCCTCTAGGGCATATTTCCTTCATCTCCCACTTGCACTAGAGTCAATAATCTAGATTACACAAGAATGATTCTAACACCCATGGAGTCTTGGTGCCGATCATGTTTTGCTCGTGGAAGAGGCTTAGTCAACGGGTCTCGCAACATTCAGATCCGTATGTATCTTGCAAATCTCTATGTCTCCGGTCCGACTAAGTCCCGATGGAATTGAAGCGCCTCTTGATGTGCTTGGTCCTCTTGTGAAATCTGGATTCCTTTGCTAAGGCAATAGCTCCATATTGTCACGAAGATTTTCATTGGACCCGATGCACTAGGTATGACACCTAGATCGGATATGAACTCCTTCATCCGCACTCCTTCATTAGCTGCTTCCGAAGCTGCTATGTATTCCGCTTCACATGTAGATCCCGCCACGACGCTTTGTTTAGAACTGCACTAACCGACAGCTCCTCCGCTTAGTGTAAATACGATCCGGTCTGCGATTTAGAATCGTCCGGATCGTTGTCAAAGCTTGCATCAACGTAACTGCCACGATGAGCTCTTTGTCACCTCCATATACGAAAACATATCCTTAGTCCTTTTCGTATTTCAGATGTTCTTGACACCTGTCGAAGGATCCACTCTGGATTACTTTGGTACCTCCTGCTAGGCTTATAGCAAGGCACACATCGTGTCCGTACACAAGATTGCATACATGATAGAGCCTATGGTCAAGCATAGGAACATCTTTCATTTTCTCTCTATCTTCTGCGTGGTCGGGCATTGAGTCCGACTCAACTTCACACCTTGTAACACGGCAAGAACCCTTTCTTTGCTTGATCCATTTTGAACTTCTTCAAAACTTTATCAAGGTATGTACTTTGTGAAAGTCCAATTAAGCGCCTTGATCTATCTCTATAGATTTTAATGCCCAATATGTAAGCAGCTTCACCGAGGTCTTTCATTGAAAACTCTTGTTCAAGTATCCCTTTATGCTATCCAGAATTCTATATCATTTCCGATCAGCAATATGTCATCCACATATAATATCGTAAATGCTACAGAGCTCCCACTCACTTTCTTGTAAATACAAAGCTTCTCCAAAAGTCTCAGACAAACCCAAATGCTTTGATCACACTATCAAAGCGTTTATTCCAACTCCGAGATGCTTGCACCAGTCCATATATGGATCGCTGGAGCTTGCACACTTTGTTAGCTCCCTTTGGATCGATAAAACCTTCTGGTTGCATCATATACAACTCTTCTTCCGTAAATCCATTCAGAATGCGCTTTACATCCATTTGCCAAATTTCATAATCATAAAATGCGGCAATTGCTAACATGATTCGGACGGACTTAAGCATCGCTACGGGTGAGAAGGTCTCATCGTAGTCAATCCCTTGAACTTGTCGAAACCTTTTGCGACAAGTCGAGCTTTATAGACAATAATATTACCGTCGTCCGTCGGTCTTCTTCTTGAAGATCCACTTGTTTTCTATTGCTTGCCTACCCTCGGCAAGTCAACCAAAGTCCACACTTTGTTTTCATACATGGATCCCATCTCGCATTTCATGGCCTCAAGCCATTTTGCGAATCTGGGCTCACCATCGCTTCTTCATAGTTCGTAGGTTCATCATGATCTAGTAGCATGACTTCCGAACAGGATTACCGCACCACTCAGTGCGGATCTTACTCGTTGATCTACGAGGTTCTGCGGAACTTGATCTGAAGTTTCATGATCAACATCATCAACTTCCTCACTACTTGGTGTAGGTGTCTCGTAAACCGGTTTCGCGATTTAACTACTTTCAAGTAAAGGAGAAGGTACTATTACCTCATCAAGTTCCACTTTCCTCCCACTCACTTCTTTCGAGAGAAACTCCTTCTCTAGAAAGGATCCATTCTTAGCAACAAATGTCTTGCCTTCGGATCTGTGATAGAAGGTGTACCCAACTGTCTCCTTTGGGTATCCTATGAAGACACATTTCTCGATTTGGGTTCGAGCTTATCGGGTTGAAGCTTTTTCACATAAGCATCGCATCCCCAAACTTTAAGAAACGACAACTTTGGTTTCTTGCTAAACCACGTTCATAAGGTGTCGTCTCAACGGATTTCGACGGTGTTCTATTCAGTGTGAATGCGGCCGCCTCTAGAGCATAACCCCAAAACGATAGCGGTAAATCAGAAGAGACATCATAGATCGCACCATATCTAGTAAAGTACGATTCGACGTTCGGACACACCATTACGTTGAGGTGTTCCGGTGGCGTGAGTTGCTAAACTATTCCGCATTGTTTCAAATGTAGACCAAACTCGTAACTCAAATATTCACCTCCACGATCGATCGTAGAAACTTGATTTTCTTGTTACGATGATTTTCAACTTCACTCAAATTCTTTGAACTTTTCAAACGTTTCAGACTTATGTTTCATTAAGTAGATATACCCATATCTCGCTTAAGTCATCTGTGAAGGTGAGAAAATAACGATATCCGCCACGAGCCTCAACATTCATCGGACCACATACATCTCAGTATGTATGATTTCCAACAAATCCGTTGCTCTCTCCATAGTACCGGAGAACGGTGTTCTAGTCATCTTGCCCATGAGGCACGGTTCGCAAGTGCCAAGTGATTCATAATCAAGTGACTCCAAAAGTCCATCAGTATGGAGTTTCTTCATGCGCTTTACACCGATATGACCTAAACGGCAGTACCACAAATAAAGTTGCACTTTCGTTATTAACTCTGCATCTTTTGGTTTCAACATTATGAATATGTGTATCACTACTATCGAGATTCATCAAAAATAGACCATTCCTCAAGGGTGCATGACCATAAAAGATATTACTCATATAAATAGAACAACCATTATTCTCTCGATTTAAATGAATAACCGCCTCGCATCAAACAAGATCCAGATATAATGTTCATGCTCAACGCAGCACCAAATAACAATTATTTAGGTCTAAAACTAATCCCGAAGGTAGATGTAGAGGTAGCGTGCCGACCGCGATCACATCGACTTTGGAACCATTTCCCACGCCATCGTCACCTCGTCCTTTGCCGAGTTCGCAATCAGTAGTCCTGCTTGAGTTGCAAATATTAGCAATGTAACCAAGATCAAATACCAGTGCTACTACGAGCTCTAGTAAGGTACACATCAATAACATGTATATCACATATACCTTTGTTCACCTTGCCATCCTTCTTATCCGCCAAATACTTGGGGCAGTTCCGCTTCCAAAGACGATCGCTTGCGGTAGAGAAGCACTCGATTTCAGGTTTAGGGCCGACTTGGGTTTCTTCTCTGAGCAAAGAACTTGCTTGTCGTTCTTCTTGAAGTTCCCTTCTTCTTCCCTTTGCCTTTCTTCTTGAAACTAGTGGTCTTATTGACCATCAACACTTGATGCTCCTTCTTGATTTCTACCTCCGCAGCCTTTAGCATTGCGAAGAGCTCGGTATAGTTTTTACTAACCCTTGCATATTATAGTTCATCACGAAGCCTTTGTAGCTTGGTGGCGTTGATTGAAGAATTCATCAATGACACAATCATCCGGAAGATTAACTCCCAATTGCGTCAAGTGATTGTAGTACCCGCACATTCGAGTATATGCTCACTAATGTAACTATTCTCCTCCATCTTGCAGCTATAGAACTTATTGGAGACTTCATATCTCTCAATCCGGGCATTCTGTTGGAATATTAACTTCAACTCTGGAACATCTCATATGCTCCATGACGCTCAAAACGTCGTTGAAGTCCCGGTTCTAAGCCGTAAAGCATGGCACATCGAACTATAGAGTAGTCATCGACTTTGCTCGCCAGACGCTCATAACATCTGCGCAGTTGCATTAGCAAGAGTTCTGCACCTAGCGGTGCATCCAGACGTAACTCTTCACATGCAAAGAATGAGGATGATCCTCAAGTTACGGACCCAATCCGTAATTGCTACCATCATCTTTCAACTTTGCTTTCTCAAGGAACGCATTAAAATTCAACGGAACAACAAAGACGAGCCATCTATCTACAATCAAACATAAACAAGCAAGATACTATCGGTACTAAGTTCATGATAAATTTAAGTTCGATTAATCATATTACTAAAGAACTCCCACTTAGAAAGACATCCTCTAGTCATCTAAGTGATCACGTGATCCAAATCAACTAAACCATAACCGATCATCACGTGAAATGGAGTAGTTTTCAATGGTGAACATCTTATGTTGATCATATCTACTATATGATTCACGCCGACCTTTCGGTCTCCGTGTTCCGAGGCCATATCTGCATATGCTAGGCTCGTCAAGTATAACCCGAGTATTCTGCGTGTGCAAAACTGGCTTGCACCCGTTGTAGATGGACGAGAGCTTATCACACCCGATCATCACGTGGTGTCCGGGCACGACGAACTTTGGCAACGGTGCATACTGGGAGAACACTTCTTGATAATTTAGTGAGAGATCATCTTATAATGCTACCGTCAATCAAAGCAAGATAAGATGCATAAAAGGATAAACATCACATGCAAATCAATATAAGTGATATGATATGGTCATCATCATCTTGTGCTTCATGATCTCCATCTTGCAGCACCACCATGATCACCATCGTCACCGGCGCGACACCTTGATCTCCATCGTAGCATCGTTGTCGTCTCGCCAAATTTATGCTTCTACGACTATCGCTACCGCTTAGTGATAAAGTAAAGCATTACGGGGCGATTGCATTGCATACAATAAAGCGACAACCATATGGCTCCAGCCAGTTGCCGATAACTTAGGTTACAAAACATGATCATCTCATACAATAAAATATAGCATCATGTCTTGACCATATCACATCACAACATGCCCTGCAAAAACAAGTTAGACGTCCTCTACTTTGTTGTTGCAAATTTTACGTGGCTGCTACGGGCTTAAGCAAGAACCAGTCTCACCTACGCATCAAAACCACAACGATACTTCACAAATAGACTCCGCTTTAACCTTCTCAAGGACCGGCGTAGCCACACTCGGTTCAACTAAAGTGAGAGAGACAGACACCCACCACCACCTTTAAGCAACGAGTGCTCGTGGCGGTGAAACCAGTCTCGCGTAAGCGTCTGGCGTAATGTCGGTCCGGGCCGCTTCATCTCACAATACCGCTGAACCAAAGTATGACATGCTTGGTAGGTAGTATGACTTGTATCGCCCACAACTCACTTGTGTTCTACTCGTGCAAAACATCAAACCATAGAAAAACCTAGGCTCGGATGCCACCGTTGGGGAACGAGTAATTTCAAAAATTTTCCTACGCACACGCAAGATCATGGTGATGTATAGCAACGAGAGGGAGAGTGTTGTCTACGCACCCTCGTGACCCGGCGAAGCGATCACAACGTAGAGGAAGTAGTCGACGTTCTCCTCGCGATCCGACCGATCCGGCGCCAAGCACTCGGCGCCCGAGTTCTTGACACACGCGTACAGCTCGATGACGCCCCTCGTACTCGATCCAGCCGAGTGTCGAGGGAGAGTTCTGTCAACCTGACGGCGTGGTGACGATCTTGATGTTTCACCGGCGCAGGGCTTCGCCTAAGCTTCGCGACGGTATAACCGAGGTGGAATATGGTGGAGGGGGGCACCGCACACGGCTAAGGAACGATCTCACGATCAAACTTGTGTGTCTCAAGGTGCCCCCCTGCCCCCGTATATAAAGGAGGGAGGGGGGAGGCCGGCCGGCCCTAGAGGAGGCGGGCCGGGAGGAGTCCTACTCCTACCGAGTAGGACTCCCCTTTCCTAGTTGGACTAGGTTTGGGGGAGGAAGAGGAAAGGGCGCCCCCTCCTGTCCTATTCGGACTGGGGGAGAGGCGCGCCACCTCCTCTGGCCGCCCCTCCTCTTCTCCCTCAAGGCCCACCGAGGCCCATTTACCTCCCGGGGTTCCAGTAACCTCCGGTTTTCCCAGAATTTCCGTTTTAAATCCGGAACCATTCGAACTCCAAACATAGGCTTCCAATATATCAATCTTTATGTCTCGACCATTCCGAGACTCCTCGTCATGTCCGTGATCACATCCGGACTCCGAACTCCTTCGGTACATCAAAATACATAAACTCATAATAACTGTCATCGTAACCTTAAGCGTGCGGACCCTACGGTTCGAGAACAATGTAGACATGACCTAGAACTATTCACGGTCAATAACCAACAGCGGACCTGGATGCCCATATTGGTTCCTACATATTCTACGAAGATCTTTGTCGGTCAGACCGCATAACAACATACGTTGTTCCCTTTGTCATCGGTATGTTACTTGCCCGAGATTCGATCGTCGGTATTCAATACCTAGTTCAATCTCGTTACGCAAGTCTCTTTACTCGCTCAGAATACATCATCTCACAACTAACTCATCGGTTGTAGTGCTTGCAAGGCTTAAGTGATGTGTATTACCGAGAGGGCCCAGAGATACCTCTCCGACAATCGGAGTGACAAAACCTAATCTCAAATACGCCAACCCAACATCCGCCTTTGGAGACACCGTAGTACTCCTTTATAATCACCCGATTCGTTGTGACGTTTGGTAGCACCAAAGTGTTCCTCCGTAAACGGAGTTGCATAATCTCATAGTTACAGTGAACATGTATAAGTCATGGATAAAAGCAGAGCAACATACTAAACGATCGTGTGCTAAGTCGATGGAATGGGTCATGTCAATCGATCATTCGCTAATGATGTGACCTCATTAATCAAATAACAACTCCTTGTTCATGGTTAGGAAACATAACCATCTTTGATTAACAAGCTAGTCTAGTAGAGGCATACTAGTGACATGTTTGTTTGTCTATGCATTCACACATGTATCATGTTTCCGGTTAATACAATTCTAGCATGAATGATAAACATTTATCATGAAATAAGGAAATAAATAATAACTTTATTATTGCCTCTAGGGCATATTTCCTTCACAATCCTGTTTTTCATCCCAGGAAATTGACTTCCACTTTGTCGGAGAAAGAGTGGCTCAAAAACAGCTTGACATTCGCTTTGTGCATTCTAAGGAAAAAATTGCCAATGGATTCACAAAGGCTCTACCCATCAAAAGTTTTGAAGACTTTAAACATAATCTCAACTTGATGAAGTTGTGATTAAGAGAGGGTGTTAAACACATATATTGTGTCATGTATATGGAGCCGCACCCCTGGTGGCATATAACATTATGAGAGGTAGAGTAGATGTAGGTTGTTACCAACTATCTCATCATGTAACCTCTCTCTCTTATCTCTTGCTCTTCAAGATGTAATCCTCCTATCTTCCTAGAAGATCTCTAACTACAATGTATGTGATGTTGCCAGGGATGTGCGCCCCTGATTATATAACACGTAACGCGTCCCTCACATAGAGGTAAGACGCTTCTGCCTAGTCGCACAACATGCACATGTTACTATACTTACTACCTCTATAGTGGGAGTAACATATGTGTGATGTTATGCATCACATCATTTATTAGGTTGTAGCCCCATCTTGTCTTGATACGTGTGATGTTACAGTAACTAGCTATGTTACCACACGCCTCTTTTTTTTCATTAATTACTTGCGACATCATCTATTTTTCCTAAATATGTGTGATGTTACCACTTATGTTACTCTCATTGTGGCTAGTCTAAAGCAAACACATCAATAATTTTAGAAATCTCGTCCCGAACGGCACATGGCAAATTTAACATTTACAATGACAAGTTTAGATGCAATCCTGCCAACTTCGTGCTTCAGTTGATTTTTTGACAGAAAATTGTCGTGTGTCAACTAACTTGTCATCCGTATGTCACTAGAATTGTCATTGAAAATATTTGATTTGCCATGTGCTCGTACCTGACGTAACGTAGGTACTTATCATTTCTCCTATAGAATATGTTGGGAGCATCGCTTTCTAGGGCATCCTCATTTGGAATTGTCTTTCACGTCGTCTATTCCACGGGCCTTCCGTCGATGCCTCCCTGGAGCGCTCCCTGCACGGGCGCTCCGCACTTGGTCAATTTTTCTCGAGGGTCATCTCGCTCACATATGTCATCTTACGCGCTCGTCAGCGGGCACCAGATGTGGCTAGGACGGTCTGCCGGCGTCATCTGCTTCCTGACCAACTGGCCATGATGGCCATCCGACCAGAGGTTGGGACGGAAAGAGGATGGGTAGCCGTGAGGGCCATCCGACCAAGGTTCATGATGGCAAGCCAGTCAGCCAGGGGTCGCAACAGCAAGAAGCCAGGTGGTTAGCGCACCACTACATTCGAATACAGCTTTTGAGAGACGTTGTTGTGGTATCTAGTCGGTGAGAGATACCCGACATTGTTCGACCCAGCGTTGGCTCGATCTGTGGTACCTTGACATTTCACGGACCCGGGCCACTGAGGCTTCTTCTGGCCGAGAAGGCTGTTCGGTTTGTGCTAATTGGGGTCCTTGGCTCAGCCATTTCTCGGTGTTTGCCAGACCCGATGCGCCAGGTTTTTTTATCGAATCGTTGTGGAAGATATTCAACTTGTGCGAGTTGTGCTTCATGGGTGCTTCCGTCTTTTTCTAACGACGGGTGTATTTTTCCAATAAGTTTGATGTTTTATGTCATACGTAGGATGCCGAACACACTGGCCTCCCCATCGCTTTGTAGCTCCTACACCGGAGGGCCCTTTGCTCATTCCCACCGGTGACGCTCGACCACGTCACTGTCCTCTCCCTTCTCGCATGGGTGTACAACCTGCACTACACAAAAATCTTTGTATTCGGCAATATTACCCTCTTCGCTGACCCAACCGACCACGTGGGCTAGGTCGAGACTTTCGCACCTAGTCGGGTCGTTAGGTTCGCTGGTTCGGTAGCATCGAGTACACCGCGGATTCCCGCGGGCAGCTGGTCTTCACAATCTCGGAGCTAAACCAGATCGAGGACATATTTTATTTTATTTCTTATTTTTCTTTGTTATATTCCATTTTTCTTCGTTTTGTTTGGTTTCTTTTTATTTCTTATTTTTCTTTGTTATATTTTGTTTAAAAAAATACATGTTTAACATTTTTCATAGACATCATTATCATTTTTTTAAATAAATGTTTTGATGTCTATTGTTTTCGTACACATTGTATATTTTTTATACATTTTGAACATTTTTAGTACATGCTTAACATTTTCATATATATGATTAACATTTTTTAAATATATTTGTTGATGTCTATTTTTCATACACTTCTCCAATACATTTTTAACATTCTACATATGCATGTTTAACATTTTGCAGATACATGATTAACATTTTTTAAACATATACTTTTCTATATCTATTTTTCCCATGCAAATTTTATAATTTTGTATACATCCAACATATTTCTTATATACACGTTTAACATTTACCAAAAATGAATTACATTTTTGAAAACTTTTTTTGATGTTTAATTATTTCCGTAGATATAGTACATTTTTTGTATACACTGGAAACATTTTTTCTATGCCTATTTAACAATTTTCAAATACATAATTATCATTTGAAGAAAAATTAAGAAGTATTTTTATAAAATGGATATATTTAAAATATTTGGAAGTATAAACAAAAGTAAATAAATAAAAAAATAGAAAAAGAAAACTGTGAAAAAAGCGCTTTTGGGCCGGCCCAATCTGGCGCGCGCTTCAGGAGGCGAGGCAGCCATTTTGTAGCTCCTCAGAAACATTCTGCCTTTTCTCCCACAGCGCTACATTTCTCGGGGTGGTTCCGGCTCGGGCCGAATTCGCGGGCCCGTAAACCCGCTCCATTCGAAATTGGACTTTTCGTTCCTCTAACTAGTACTGCACCATACGCATTGCAAAGCCATCGCGAGCCCCTCCCTCCCCTCTACACTCTGCGCCGCCGCCGCACGCGGTAGATCGGTCTCTCCAAAGCTTCCCTCCTCTCCACGGTGAGCGCCGCGCCCGAGATCAATCTCCTGTCGCTCCCTAGATTAGATTCGATCCGATCGCATTGAATTGAGTTGGTTTTGGTTGGATTGCGCTGGAGTGAATTTAGCTGTAGATTGGATTCGTTTCGCGTCTGTCTCGCTGATGCATTTCCTCTGCTCTGTTCTTAACTTGGTAGGGCGCTGGCGCCGCGGTGCTGCGGCCTCTCGGCCCGGAACGACGTCGAAGATGGAAGGGAAGGGCGCCACGCTCGCCTTGCCGGAGCTGCTGAAGGAGGAGGTGCACTCGCCGCCGCTGTCACCGCTGTCGCCGCGCAGCAGCGACGACGACGAGACCGAAGCTGATGACAGCGATGGCGAGGAGGAGGAAGGCGGGGCTCCGGTTGGGACCGGCGGTGCCGTGGCCAGCGGGCCTCCGATGAAGAAAGGGCCGTGGACGTCCGATGAGGACCAGCGCCTGAGGACCTACGTGGAGGCGCATGGCGAGGGTAACTGGAACCAGGTCCAGAGGAACGCCGGGCTGAACCGGTGCGGCAAGAGCTGCCGCCTCCGCTGGGCGAACCACCTCAGGCCCAACCTCAAGAAGGGCCCCTTCTCCAAGGAGGAGGAGCAGAAGATTATCGAGCTTCATGCGCTGCACGGGAACAAGTGGGCTAAGATGGCGTCCGTTGTAAGTCTGCTCGCTCTGCTCTGCTCTGCTCTTACATGCTTCTAGATCGATCGGGCAGTCACTTCATCTATTGCTCTTCTCTTGCTAGTTTAGATTGGTAATGATTTGCTTCGGTTGATTGGATTGGGGGAACGGGAACACTGCTCTTGGTCAAACAGTTTGCCTAGTTGTATAGAATTGATGTCGTTTTCTCCTAATAGATACCCCCCATCCGTACAAAAATATAAGACGGTTTTGCAGTCCAATTTGAACTGCAAAAACATCTTATATTTTGGTACAGAGGTAGTATTTTTGAGAGAAATTTTGCGGCTGCCGTGAAGTAAGTAAGAAACGGTTATTGAACTGAAGTGCCGGTTTGTGCTCTGCTAATCCATGCGATTGTGTTACCAGGTCGTGGTGATTCGTTGTTGAATCAGCCTGGTTTGCTAACTCGTCCTTGACCTATGTCAAATACTCGATGTCAGCAACTTTTATTTATGGCCTACTGTGAGGATATTGATGGAAGGGGCCGACGACACTTGCTGAATTAATATTACTCTAGTATATAGTCATGTTTTACTTTACCTGTACATTTAGTTAGCAAGTATGAAACTATTATTTTCTATATTACTGTTAATAATAGAATATAATTTGGTGATCAGCTGGCATTCCTTAAAGATGTGAATTTTTTAACTCTTTGGTTTTGCCTCTTATCGAGTGGGTTTCCTGCCTATAGGTACGTCGTGTGCATTGTCATTTGTCACCAACAATGATGCCATATTTGTTTCCTTAGTGTTTTGTCTATATTTTTCAGCATGTGTACATTGGCATGCATTGTTTAATTTCCCTTAATGTTATTTTAATATTTTTACTATACCAATTTCCGAAATCAGAATATCCTGTCATGACACATATACTTTTTGTTTGAGTAACTATCTTTGGACTACTTAACCCATATACACAATTGTATACTAATCATTATTATTATTTCAGTTAGAAGGCCGCACGGATAATGAAATTAAGAATTTTTGGAACACAAGAATGAAGAGGCTCCAGAAAGCTGGTCTAGGCCTTTATCCAGATGGTTTGTTATCTCGGCTGGCAAATCAAGAGATGGGTTCTCATAGTCCTGATGATTCACGTGGGAAGAAACGGCCGAATGAACTCTCACAGGGAAATGGTCTTGAATTTGATGATATTATATTTGAGAAATTGGACTATAAGAAGCAGTCAGACAATTTCCTTACTCCAAATTTTACAATTCAAGATTCTCTTCCAGTGAATGACATTAATTACCCTTTGAAGCGTCATGCATCTTCTGGCATAGTATCAGACTACGGTGGTAGTCCTAAGTGTGAACAATTTTCTAATGAGACTGAGGAGGCCTCTTACAATGATCTCAACACCGAGATGTCTATTGTTTCTTTTAATAATGTCATTTCCAATAGCACGCCATTATTAGATGACAATTTCCCTATTTCTGGGAACATACCGTGGCCCATTAAAATGGAGCTCCCTTCATTCCAATATGCCGGCTATGATACAAGCGCCAGCTTGTTGTGTCCCGCATCAACTCTTCCTGAACAGGTTGACAACATTTTTTATTTTCTTGTAATTGTTTTGATAAAAATAGATGTTTGTTTCACTTCTCGAAACACTAATCCGATGAATGCTTTTGTTCAGGTACATGGATTTGGGGTCCCTACAAAGTTCGAAGGAGAGTTTGACTCAGAACTTCCATTTTCACATATTTACCCTTTTATTCCGCACTCTTCAGTCTTTGATGACAATACCCTTGAGTACAGTTCTTTCAATGAACTTAGAACTTACAAATCACCTATTGGTAAGTTGCTTAATCTTACTTCAATTTTCCAATATCAGATACAACTTAAGCTATCGTTAACGTTCGCATATTATTTTCCTGATGTATCAGTATTAGATAAAACTTAATTCATTTGTAAGTTTATTAATCTTATTTCAATGTAGCAGTGTATGATCAAACTTAACTTGTTGGTTTTGCAGACTCGGATGCTATTTTCATGGACAACAAACAGAATGCAGATATATTCCATGATAAATATTTTTCGTCAGATCCTTGTGCCACTGATGTATCAGCGGAAGCAATATTTTTGAATGAAGATTCAACACACTCAGAGTATCAACCCAGCAACGGTCCACTTAATGCATTATTTTATGGACATTTTTGCAATGACGTTGCATTATCAGCCAGGGATGATCATCAGACCGTTTCCAGTAATGGCATACACAGTACACAACACTTGTCTGGATATTGAAACGTAAGAACAAAATTCATAGTGGCTACTTATTTTCTTTCAAGTAACTAAGTAAAATATTTATAACGATCGTTATTTTAGGACAACGATGGAAAAGATTAAACTCTACAACATCATGATTTTCAGGACGACATCTGGGACAATGACGACGACGATGACTACAGTTTATGTAGTCCTTGTCTCCTGATTTTATCTCGAGAACCATTATTCCTGAAGCATAATTAAATTTGATTTTTTTTGTTGTTCAATTGAGAGTGTTTTATGTGAACACATTCCATTCATTCATATTGTATTGTGAAAGAATTTTATATTCAATATATTGAGATGTTCCTTAGTGTTAATCCATTACTTTTGTCGTATCATATTATGAAAATGAAACATGGCTTCATCTCTGAACTGTATTATCAAATATCATTATATGATATCAACAAATTTCAGCCATGAAATTTCTCTTTGCTATGTTTTTGTCATTGGAATGATCACAAGCCAAGATTTGTGGTTGTATGGTAATTTTAGTTACATGAGACATGAAAACTTCCTTTAGTTTGACTTTATTATTTTTATTCAAATAAGTGCCATCAGCTTATTACTATTCTATAAAAAGCAGTAATAAATTACAATAAATTTAAGATGATAATACTGTATGTTCAAGGTCCCAGTACATAACTGAGCTCGCCAAATATACACTTTTGCCAACTTAGAGCTCATTGAGCTCTTGACAATCTATAATCTCATAACGTGACCTCAAACAAATGTTCTTTTCCATGTCTAACCGTATAGTCCTTCTTGTTCCCACACGTCCACAAGCAAGTCTACCATTTCCTGTAAATAGATTATAATTTTAAAATAAGTATGAGAAAGAGGGAAATCTGTGATTTATTTAGCATAGGATTTTACCGCAAGAGGAATTGGTTGGTAGAATAGTTTATTGCTTCCTAGCAGGCTCTCATACGTTGTGTTCCAACTGTATCATCAGCAAAAATATCAAAGGTGGAGAAAATAGAGTTTAACTTTCAGCATACTGAAACAAAGTGTACCCCTATAGTTCCATATGCAAAAGGAAATTGGGAAATGTAAGAATATATAATATTTGGATATTCTCTTGGTCCAAATGCCATAAAAATAAGACATGTCATGTATTTCAGGTACAACAGTAAATTACAATAACTCACCTTATCTTTGGTTCCCGGGGCTTTTCAAGTCGAGATTTGCGTTTTTTGTTTCCAACCCACTGTTGTCTAGTCTGGTTCCACTGCACAAGACCTTTAAATACAGGCAGAATAAAAGTTTACATAAGATTAACAAAATAGTAAATGGAAGCCATTGCATATCAATCTGGTGGCTACAGAAGTACTAAGCCTGATAATTAGAATTTTTCAATAACTTGCATCACGGTGTCACTGCAAAGAATAAAAAGAAAAATAGAATAAGACAGAAGAGGCTTTTGTTAGTTCAGATGCAGGATCATCTCATGCCAACTATTCTTGGTCATAATTTAAACATTAACATCAACTAAATTCTGAGACTCTTTTAATCAGAGACGTTTAGAAGCCCCAGTGTGCAGAAGTAAATGTAAGCATGGTTTTGCACGTAGGTCCAAAACTACAGCTGCTACAAACTCTGGATGAAAGTCATTTCATGTTCAAATTAACCCTGCATATAAGGACATGGATGACAGAGCTCCAATAATCAGTTGTGCACTTGCATTTATTTGACAGTAAATCACACTAGTACAATGGAATGAAAAAATAGAAAGGAAATGGAACAGGTGCCATGGCACACAGATTGATCTTAGGTGCATGCTGTATACCTTGATTTACAAATTCGTTTTGGTTGCTGCTACTTCCAGCTCCATGCTGATCGCTGGATTGCGGCGCTGTACTGATTGAAGACATGCTCCTCTGCGATTGTAGCGTGCTGTTTCCAATCCCGTGTGCGCTCGTGCTCCAGAAGCCCTCAGACAAGTTTGTCTTCCTTACTGAGCGGCCTTGGATCCTCAAACCTTTTGAAGGCTCATCGACCGCTATTATCGGAGCAGGCTTAGCACAGCCACAGCATCCAAGGCAACTTCTGCTCTGTAGCAAAACAGTATTGACCAGTGAACGATTAGCTTCACGTATTGGAGAGCCTGAGATAAGTCATGTGGCATAACAACCAGCGAAAAGCTATAAAGTAACGAGTATATGTTTCTTGACAGCTTTTGACATTGGACCGCGCAACAACCGTCATTCCACGGGCTCAGAAATCATAAGACAGAGCATTTTGGTAAAATATTACAAAGGTTAGTTTCAAGGTCAGGCAAAAAGTGTCTCTTATACCAAAAATAAGTCATGGACATTAAACAAGAATCAGGTACCATCACATGGAGCAGCTCCTACTATGGAAACGATGGATTCAAGGGCCGCCCGGCCTCCGCAAAGCGGCATCGGCATCTAAATGTTTATAGAGCGGGCGAACCGTGTCTATTTATGCGCAAGCAGCAAGAATCAGAACCGGGAAACAGCATCGCGGTTGCACATGGAACCGGGGACGAAAAGGGGAGAACCTCGCATCCACTAATCCTATTGGCCTCCAGGTGGGGGGCACAGCGCGAGCCCTAATCCCTAAACCCGATCGAGCTCGCTGCCGTCGCATCAGGTTACGGCAAGTACGGACGAAATGGGGGGAGAGTGAGGGAAGACACGCACCCCATGCAGGCGACGAGGCGGCGCACCCAGGAGGAGAGGGACCTGCAGCCTAGCAGCATAGCATCCGAGGCGGTGGGGTCCTGCGCGCCCGTGGTCGTCCCGGCGGTGGAGGGCGGGAGCAAACCCTAGGCCCCAGCGAGGCGCACGGGTGGAGGAGGAAGGGAGGAGGAGGAAGGGGGAGGTTGCGGGGGCGAGGAGTTGGGGAAGAAGGAATCGGGAATGGGATTCCGTGGTGGGCTGGGATTGGAGGAACAGGGGAATACAAATCTAGGATTCAGGAGCAAACGTTGCTGGGATTTTCTTAAATAAATACGTAAATACCAGTGGTCCAAAATGGCTGTTTTTGCAGTAAATTACAGAGTTATTAGATATCATCACCGTTCTTTTTATTTTGTTTCACAATGTGTATGTTTTTTTGAAAGGATTAGATTTATTATAAAAGTTCACTCGAAGTACAAAGCATCTTAAGCATAATAAAAAATACATCGGGATTCTATGACCACCGAACAACCACTACTTGCACCAAAATGAGCCGCCGACGCACAATTGCCACCACTCCCCTTCCGGAGCCCGCTTGACCTTGCCGATATAGTCGCAAAATCTTCGTCCACGTACCTTTAAGGACCAGCGTCCTGAAGCGCAATCGTCGCCTTTGAACTCTTGCATAGAATTGAAGCACCTAATACCAAAGACGAGAAGCTCTAACCTCACCGCCTCAAGGAGACGGCAGGAATCTATGTCGGAGCTCCATTGACTACGTCCAAATGGACGAAACCGAGGAGGATAGAAGTTTGGAAGACAAACTCGAAGAAGAAACACTGCCATCCGTCCGAGTGTCGGACCTGCGAGGACTGAAGAAATGTAACCTAAACTACTAATCGGAGCAGAGGCGTCGATATTTCCCTCCTCGTCACCGGGGCACCAGAGTGGTGGGTAGAGGGGAGGCGAATCTACAAGCTCGCCGATGAGGTCTAGATGGAAAAGTTTGGCCTAGCCACCTAGGAGGGGGGAGGGGGGAGGGATGAGAGTGTAGAGCATGATTGGTTCAATGCCAAAAGTTGACATGCCAATATTTGACTATCAAATATTGCCTAGTGATTGGTTAGCTACCAACTTCTTTTGTCAACCTCATAAAAGGTTATCAACATTTGACAACTTTTAATTTTGCCAAATGTTGGCATCAAATCAATTATGCTCGTACTTTTCATAAACAATGAATGGTAACAGTAAAAAGTTATCCAACTGACTGATCCAGTGGTCATCTCTTTACAGGAAAGAAAAGAGGGCAGGGGTGTACCTTGAGTTATGATGTAAATATGAAAATTTTCATCTGATCCTCATACGATACATCAGACCAAACTATTTATGCAAGGAGCCAAAGTGCAAGAGAATTAGATTTTAGATCATATATCTACAGAATGAGAAAGTATCGTATGCGTAATAGTTCCGGTGAACTTTTACACCTTAGACAGTTGTTGCTGTATCTGAAAGAGGGATGGCGAGTTAAGAAGTAGCATCTGAAAAATCACTGTCAAAACAAAAGAACGAGCCCTGTAAATTGGAGTAAAAGAGTTACCGCAATAAATTCACATGTGTCCCAGATTCAATTATAACAAGAGAAAATGGAACTATATAGCTCAATAGTGGAGCTATGTGGTAGCGGGGGTGCATCTACAGCCGCGATGGCCAAATCCGGCCCCTCAAACACCCGCGGATGCGTCCGGGCGTGTCCGCAGGCACTGACTGAGCATGCCTCATATTTGTCACTCTACATCTGCATATCTCATATCCGGCGCTTTATATCCATGCTACACATGCAAACGTTGATCTACCCTACGTATCAAACGACGAACAACAAATGTCGATTGCAAGGAACACAAGATCGGCTGCAAACGGACATTAACATACTTCACCACATCCAAAAGATCATAGTTCGTACCCGGACAAATTCTTAAACTTCTACAACTAAAAACGATATAAACATTAAGGAGGGGGGGGGGGGGAATCACCACTTCCTCGTCGGGCCTATGCCCTTCTGGTTGTCGGCGCAACTGTAGGCATCCGTGGCTGGTGGAGTGTCTTCGTCGTGCGACGAGGAGATGCATCTATTGCCGTTGTCGGAGTCGGGGTCAGCGAGGACGACGAGCCCCTTCATCCAACAAACTGCCTTGTCCTACTCATGCTTCAACTGGGCGAGACCCGAGCCTTTTCCGTCATTGCCTCCTTCCACTCGCGCTCCGACGCGCTCCGACTGCTCAATAGCAAGCCGGAGCGCCTTGGCGTTCTTCCGTCGGAGGCGGCGAGCGTCTGTCTCCGCACTCGTGAGAGAGCGGCCGTAGACCCATGCGAGGAGACCCGCGTCCTCGTCGGGGTCTGGCTCCGTCCCACGGCGGTGGCGTGCGGACTACTCCGTCGCTCCCCTCTCCCGTGCACTGCCTCTCGCGGCTCGCGGTGCGCGCCTCCGAATCTGGAGTGCGCGTGCGGTCCGGTGGCGCGTGCACAAGCACCCAATGCTGGTCGCGTGGAGGAGCGGTCGGCAGGCGAAGGAGACAGCGCGGGGCATGCGCAGACTATGTTGTCCTTGGGTCGTTGCGCGCGGGCCGGGAGGGTCCAGCTCCCGCGTTCGCGTGGCGCCGACGCGGGAGCTGTGGCGACGCTCCAGATCTGGAGCTGCCGCCAGTCTCCACCTTGGACCGCTCCAACATAATGCGGAGGGCCATCTCCTCCTTGTAGTCGAGCTCCGAGTCGGAGTCGCTGCCGGAGCTGCTCATTGTGGTGGATGGAATCGGAACCTTAGAGGAAGAGGAGTGGACGAAGCGAGAGAGAGAGAGGGAAAGAGTGAGCTAGGGTTTGAGCTCGCCACCCGGATTGCGGTTTTTGGTGGGGTCCATGGTGGGCCAGACTTGTTAGGCGGACGAGCCGGTGCTCGGGCTGCATCATATCCACCCTATATTTGGGCTAGATATGAGGGGTGCCAGTCAGTCCGAGCGTTTGTCCGTGGTTTATGAGATCCGGTTGGGTCAACTTTTTTTACCTGTCAGTGACCGAACGGTCTGTCCGGATATTTAAGATGGGTATGAGAGGCCCGACTGTATATGCTCTTAGATGAGGAAAATTAGCTTTCCCCATCATCTTCATTTTTTGGTGTTGTTCCACGTCCTTGGTTCGTTCTGTCTCTAGCCCGCCATTATCTTTGCACTTGGGACACACTCACTTCAAATTTTGCATTTAGGAGACAGTCTCACTTGGTTTCGAGAATGCATATCCATTACAAACCGAGAAGTTTGTAAATTTTTCCTAAGATCCGTATTCTTTATGATTTCCTTTTTCTTCCTTTCTCCACTCATTTTCCATTTCTTTTCGTTTGAATGTGATATATTGTCTTTCGCTTATGCTGTTGGATCAAACAAAAAATATACTAGCGTGATTTCATGCTTGTGCCACGTACTAGATTCATTTACCCACCATGCCTTCGACCCCTTCTTGGTGGTGGTGGGGGCCAAAGACCAATCTGCCATTAACCCACCGTGAGTGTTGCACGGCAGGCCCGTTGTTTTCGACTTTGGGGAGTGGGCGATCCATCAGTGCTCATGATCGAAACATTTTTTCTTTTAGCGGGCCACGTTATCAAAACATGATGTGATGCGCAGTCGGCCGATTGAAGGTTTCTTTTCTCTTGTTTATTTTTTTTAAAACTTTTCTCTTGTTTAATTATGGTAAATAAACTCGCTATAACAGGTTCGCGATCGCACTTTAAGCTCCTCGGGGAATCAGGACGACCGGTAAGAAAAGGAGACAGTGAGAGAATCATCAGAATAGAGAGAGGGGTGACTAGGATACGGTTTATTCCTTTGAGCAGTGGCGTCTCCTTTCTGCTCTCCGAGAATATAAAACAAAACAGTGGTTACATTAGTTAAGTAAGATTAAGGATGAAGGAAAACGAAACAGTCAGGATGGCCGAGTGGTCTAAGGCGCCAGACTCAAGTTCTGGTCCTCTTACGAGGGCGTGGGTTCAAACCCCACTTCTGACACATTTTTGTTTCTGTTAACTTTCTATATATCAATTTTTAGTTATTTTTTCTTTTCGGCCTTTTCTTTAATGTTCTGTCCCTTCTGACACATTTTCATTTCTGTTAGCTTTTCTGTATACCAACTTTTAGTTATTTTTTCTTTCGGCCTTTTCTTTAATGTTCCGTCCCTTCTGACACATTTTCATTTCTGTTAGCTTTCTGTATATCAATTTTTAGTTATTTTTTTTCGGCCTTTTTTTAATGTTCTGTCCTCAAATTTCTCCTTGTATTTTTCCTTCTTTGATATGTTCGCTACAATAACATCAATCACATCCAACATCTGCGGCTACGGCTCTGAAACATGCACCGATGTGTAAAAGAAACAGTGAAGTAAGAAGATAACCCAATTCTAAAGAAACATAATGTGCTGTAAAAAAAAGAAGGCATGATATAGTCAAACCTAGTAAAAACTATCGTTTTAGGTTTCATCTGCCTCAGATACTCTAGTTGTGGCCCGAGTGCTATGAACAGTCCATGTCCTAGTTTGTTGTTGCCTCGTTTTTGATATAAAATCGGGCAGGGAAACCACTTCTCTTAAAAAAAGAAAACCAATAAAAACTCAACTTGCCACCTATTATAACAAAGTCAATTTTCTTTTCTGGTATGCAGAACCCAACGTTTAACATCGATAGACAACACAAAAGTACCATATGCACCAGAAAATAAAGAGGAAGAGAAACCCCACTTCTGACACATTTTTGTTTCTGTTAACTTTTCTATATATCAATTTTTAGTTATTTTTTCTTTCCGGCCTTTTCTTTAATGTTTTGTCCCTTCTGACACATTTTCATTTCTGTTAGCTTTCTGTATACCAATTTTTAGTTTTTTTTTCTTTCGGCCTTTTCTTTAATGTTCCGTCCCTTCTGACACATTTTCATTTCAGTTAGCTTTCGGTATATCAATTTTAGTTATTTTTTCTTTTCGGCCTTTTTTTAATGTTCTGTCCTCAAATTTCTCCTTGTATTTTTCCTTCTTTGATATGTTCGCTACAATAACATCAATCACATCCAACATCTGCGGCTGCGGCTCTGAAACATGCACCGATGTGTAAAAAAAACAGTGAAGTAAGAAGATAACCCAATTCTAAAGAAACATAATGTGCTGTAAAAAAGAGAAGGCATGATATAGTCAAACCTAGTAAAAACTATCGTTTTAGGTTTCATCTGCCTCAGATACTCTAGTTGTGGCCCGAGTGCTATGAACAGTCCATGTCCTAGTTTGTTATTGCCTCGTTTTTGATATAAAATCGGGCAGGGAAACCACTTCTCTTAAAAAAAGAAAACCAATAAAAACTCAACTTGCCACCTATTATAACAAAGTCAATTTTCTTTTCTGGTATGCAGAACCCAACGTTTAACATCGATAGACAACACAAAAGTACCATATGCACCACAAAATAAAGAGGAAGAGAAACCCTTCTTTGATATGTTTGCTACAATAACATCAATCACATCCAACATCTGTGGCTGCGGCTCTGAAACATGCACCGATGTGTAAAAGAAACAGTGAAGTAAGAAGATAACCCAGTTCTAAAAAAACATAATGTGCTGTAAACTTTTGTTTCTGGTATACACCAGTGTCTAAATAAAAATAGTGGAGTAAGAGCACAACCCACTTCTAACAACTTTTTTTATTTCTATTGTCTCTATAGATTAGTTTTATTTGTTTCTTTATTTCCATTTTGGCCTTTTTATGTTTTGTCCTCAATTTTCTCCTTGTTTTACCTTCTTTGATATGTTTGCTACCACACTGTCAACCATCCAACATCTACAGCTTGGAACATATGCGGATGTCTAAACAAAAATAATGGAGTAAGAGTACAACCCAAATCTAAAGAAGCATAGTGCACTATAAAAAAAGAAGGCACAATTTATTCAACCCAGTCAAAACTCAACCTAGCACATGCTGTAATGAAGTCAATTTCTTCTCTGGCATGCAAAAGATGGAACGTTCAACATCGATAGATAGCACACACATACCATATGCACTAGAAAAGAAAAAAGGAAGAGAAAATTATCATACCATCCACTTACCAGGTTTTTTTCCAAACCATGCAGGAGAACTGTGTGTGATTAATTATATATAAGAAAGGAAGAGAACAAAATATTGAAAGCCAACACACAACAAACCACACCACATGACACACGACAACACAACACCATGACCCAGCGATGTAGATGCTCAAGACATTTAGCACCAACCTTAAACCAATTATAAGCATCACACTTAATTTTACCCACCAAGCGATCCATTGAGGAGAATTCACCCTCAAAGACTATGTGGTTGCGTTCTTTCCAAATAGTCCAAGCGACCAAAACAACCATGGTAGTTAGCTTCTTTTGCACTCCGTGGGAGGCCCCACTCCTAGTGTTAGCCCACCAGTCAACAAAGGAGCATGCAAAAATGGGCGCCACTGTTGAGAGACTAATCCAATTCAGCACCTAGTTCCATGATATGGACACAACAAAATAACCCACCACAATCTATTATGCAAGAGGTTTTGCCTGACGAGGCGATCCGCGGTCCAGATCCTTTTCTTCATTTCAAGCCAAATGAAAAACTCGCATTGAAAGAGGTCCCAGGTTTTCCATGTGACATCATCTGAAGTGAAAAGTGGTTCCCTTCAAACTGAGATCTATACATTGTTAGAAGATAAGTATCTTGATGATTCCAAAATCCACACCCAATGATCACCCTGGTCATGAATGAGCTGAACTAGATGAATCAAATTCCACAAATTAAATAAATTGAATAAACTTGTCAATGTTGAGATGTGCTTTATAGTCCTTATCAGTGGCCATCAAAAAGGGGGGCGAACACCATGCACTTGGAATTGGTATGATCAAGAAAAAACAACAATGCATGGATAATGTCAACCAAAGGAGAATCCTAAAGCCAAGCATCATATCAAAAGGGTGATTTTCTCAGCCAAAGGAGAATCCTCAAGCCAAGCACCGTACCAAAAGGGTGATTTTTCCATTGCCTAGAGCCGCCATAGCTGGCTTGTTGAAACATGTCATATCGTACTTGCTTAATAGGATCACTGAGATGCCTCCAAGGTTTTTCAAAATCAATCCTAGCAATCCATGTCCGATGGGGCTTCGTCACTGAGTACATGCCCGCAAGGTTTGCAACCCCAAGCCACCCCCAAAACTCTTCAAAGTTGCACACAACATACCATTTAAGAAGACAGTGACCCTCAACCTTCTTTAGATCATCCATAAGAAAACCTAACATATTTTGTCGATCTTTTTAAACATCCAAGGTAGGGGATCAAGAGACAACATATGTAATATTGCACTCCACGGCAGGACAAACTACACAAGAACACGACTACCACTTTGATTTAACATGGAAATCTGCCATGATGCAAGCCTCGACCTGATGATGTCCAAAATCTTCGCAAATCTTCTTTGATCGCCCTCTTGCAGTTAAATGGCAAACCCAAATAGATGAAAAGCAAATGCACAAGATGACAATTGAGAAGGTTGCAACAAATCATGGCAAAAAAAAACATCACAGTGAATTAGGGAAACTTAAATCTTAAGCAAGTTTCAACTCAGCCCCGAGGCTCCCTTGAAATTTTCCTAAAGAGAAAGGATAACTTGCACGTCTGCTCGGGAGGCCCAAAGGAAAAGGATTATGTCATTCACGTACAATGATAATCTTCACAAGATCCAGGAAAAATGGAGCGAATAACCTATGATCCTCTGCCTTTGTGATCATAAAGTTAAGGGCATCCATAACAATGTTAAACAACATCGACAATAAGGTGTCACCTTGGCAGAAACCACACATGTGAGAAATCAGGGGACCCAATGCCCAACTGAAGAGCATACTTGATGGAGCCATACACAAAATCATTGCAATCCATGCCCTCCATCATTGACCGAAATCTTTTGCCTGGAGGATATTGAGAAGAAATGGCCAAGCCATGGTGTTAAAAGCTCTGACAATTGATATGTCTCCAACGTATCTATAATTTTTGATTGTTCCATGCTATTATATTATCTTTTTTGGATGTTTTATATGCTATTTTATATTATTTTTGGGATTAACATATTAACCTAGAGCCCAGTGTCAGTTTCTGTTGTTCCTTGTTTTTGAGTTTTAAGAAAAGGAATACCAAACGGAGTCCAAACGAGCTGAAACTTTACGGTGATTTTTTATGGACCAGAAGAAGCCCACGAAGTATTGGAGATGGACCAGAGGAGCCACGAGGCATCCACAAGGGTGGGGAGATTGCCCTCGTATCTTGCCGCCGCCTCGTGGACCCCCGACTTGAAACCGACACCAAAAATTCTATAAATCTAGAAACCTCCAGAAAGAAACCTAGATCGGGAGCTCCGCCGCCGCAAGCCTCTGTAGCCACGAAAAACCAATTGGAAGCCCGTCCTGGCACCCTGCCAGAGGGGGAAACCATCACCGGTGGCCATCTTCATCATCATGGCGCTCTTCATGACGAGGAGGGAGTAGTTCACCCTCGGGGCTGAGGGTATGTACCAGTAGCTATGTGTTTGATCTCTCTCTCTCTCTCTCTCTCTCTCTCGTGTTCTTGATATGGCACGATCTTGATGTACCACGAGCTTTGTTATTATAGTTGGATCATATGGTGTTTCTCCCCCTCTATCTTCTTGTGATGAATTGAGTTTTACGTTTGAGGTTTCACTATTATCGGATTGAATACTATCATGGATTTGAAAACACTTGATGTATGTCTTGTGTGGGATACCCATGGTGACAATGGGGTGTTCTATTGATTCACTTGATGTATGTTTTGGCAATCAACTCGCGGATTCCTGAGGTGACATTGGGGTAATCTATGCATAGGGGTTGATGCATGTTTCCGTCCTTGTTTCTCGGGTAGGAATCTTGGGGCACTCTTTGAGGTTCTTTGTGTTGGATTGAATATTATGAATCTGAAGTTGTTTGATGCATATCGTATAATTGACCCACGGATACTTGTGGTGACATTGGAGTATCTAGGTGACATTAGGATTGATTGATGTGTATCATATGGTGTTATTTTACTACGAACTCTAGTGCTGTTTGTGACACTTATAGGAATAACTCAATTGATTGATCGGAAAGAATAACTTTGAGGTGGTTTCGTACCCTACAAGCAATTTCATCTTATGTTCTCTGCGGTAGGAACTTTGGAGTGACTTTTGTCTCACGTTGAGGGATTGCCATATGATTTAATTATCTTATCATTGTTGAGAGAACTTGCACTAGTAAAGTATGAACCCTAGGCCTTGTTTCCAAGCATTGCAATACCGCTTTCGCTCACTTTTGTTACTTGCTACCTTGCTATTTTTATATTTTCATATTACAAAAACCTATATCTATCATTCGTATTACACTTGTATCACCATCTCTTTCCCGAAGTAGTGCACCTATATAATTTACCATTGTATTGGGTGTGTTGGGGACACAAGAGACTCTTTGTTATTTGGTTGCAGGGTTGTTTGAGAGAGACCATCTTCATCCTATGCCTCTCATGGATTGATAAACCTTAGGTCATCCACCTGAGGGAAATTTGCTACTGTCCTACAAAACTCTGCGCTTGGAGGCCCATGATAAGTCCATTTTGCATCATGTTTACCTACTATTATTTATGATGTTTTTATGCATAATAATGCTTTTTGGAGTAATTCTAATGCATTTTCTCATAATATGCAAGGTCCACACAAAGAGGGAGAATCCGGCAGCTGGAAATCTGGACCTGAAAAAGCTACGTCAGGCCACCTATTCTGCACGACTCCAAATGATTTAAAACTTCACGAGGAAATTTTATGGAATAAATAAGAAATACTGGAGAAAATAACTACCAGAGGGGGGCCACCTGGCGAGCACAAGACACCAGGGCGCGCCAGGCCCCCAAGCGTGCCCTGGTGGGTTGTGCTCAGCCCAGCCCACCTCCGGCGCTCCTCTTCTGGTATATAAGTCATTTTGATGTAGAAAAAACCAGGAGAGGACTTCCGAGATGAAGCACCGCCGTCTCGAGGTGGAACTTGGGCCGGAGCACTTTTGCCCTCCGGCAGAGTGATTCCGCCGGGGGAACTTCCCGGAAATCATTGTCATCATCATCACCAACAACTCTCCCATCTTGGGGAGGGCAATCTCCATCAACATCTTCAACAACACCATCTCCTCCCAAACCCTAGTTCATCTCTTGTGTTCAATCTTTGTACCAGAACTATAGATTGGTACTTGTGGGTGACTAGTAGTGTTGATTACATCTTGTAGTTGATTACTATATGGTTTATTTGGTGGAAGATTACATGTTCAGATCCAATATGCTATTTAATACCCCTCTGACCTTGAGCATTATTATCATTTGTGAGTAGTTACTTTTGTTCTTGGAGTCACGGGAGTAATCCTGTTGCAAGTAATCATGCGAATTTTACATGTGTTCGATATCTTGATGGCATGTATGTTGTGATTCCCTTAGTAGTGTCATGTGAACGTCGACTACATGACACTTTACCATATTTGGGCCTAAGGGAATGCATTGTGGAGTAGTTATTAGATGATGGGTTGCGAGAGTGATAGAAGCTTAAACCCTAGTATATGCGCTATTCCGTAAGGGATTGATTTGGATCCAATGCTATGGTTTGAATTTATTCTTAATACTTTCCTCGTAGTTGTGGATGCTTGCGAGGGGGTTAATCATAAGTAGGAGGTTTGTTCAAGTAAGAACAGCACCTAAGCACCGGTCCACCCACATATCAAATTATCAAAGTAATGAACACAAATCAAACCAATATGATGAAAGTGACTCGATGAAATTCCCGTGTGTCCTCAAGAACACTTTGCTTATCATAAGAGACCGTTTTGGCCTGTCCTTTGCCTCAAAAAGATTGAGCTCTCTTGCTATACTTTGGTTACCGTTACCATAACTTGATCGTTGCAAATTATCTTGCTATCAAACTACCCGTTACTTATAATTTTAGTGCTTGTAGAGAATACCTTGCTGAAAACCACTTGTCATTTCCTTCTGCTCCTCGTTGGGTTTGACACTCTTACTTATCGAAAGGACTACGATTGATCCCCTATACTTGTGGGTCATCAAGGCTCTTTTCTGGCGCCATTTCCGGGGAGTGAAGCGCTCTTGGTAAGTGGAAATTGGTAAGGAAAAATTATTACTACGTGCTGAAATTTACTGTCACTTGTTACTATGGAAAACAATCCTTTGAGGGGTTTGTTCGGCGTATCTTCACCTCAACCGGAACCACAATTAGTCACCCCTTAACCTACTGCACCTACTGAAAATACTAAATATGAAATTCCTTCGGGTATGATAGAACAACTGCTAGCTAATCCTTATGCAGGAGATTGAACCGAACATCCCGATATGCACTTGATATATGTAGAAGAAATTTGTGGATTGTTTAAGCTTGCAGGTTTACCCAGAGCAGAAGCTAATAAGAAGGTTTTCCCTTTACCTTTTAAGGTAAAAGCATTGGCATGGTATAGGCTATGCGATGATATTGGATCTTGGAATTGGAATCGGTTGAAATTGGAATTCCATCAAAAAGATTATCCTATGCATCTAGTTCATCATGATCAGAAATATATATATAATTTTTGGCCTCGTGAAGGAGAAAGTATCGCTCTAGCTTGGGGGAGGCTTAAGTCAATGTTATATTCATGCCCCAATCATTAGCTCTAGAAATAAATTATCATTCAGAATTTTTATGCTCGGCTTTCTCATGATGATCGATCAGTGCTCGATACTTCTTGTACTGGTTCCTTTATGAAGAAGACTATTGAATTCTAGTGGGACTTTCTAGAAAGAATTAAACGTAACTCTGAAGATTGGGAACTCGAGGAAGATTCAGTTATTAAGCTTAAGTATGATTGTGTTAAATCTTTTATGAATACCGATGCTTTCCAAAAGTTTAGCACTAAATATGGACTTGACTCTGAGATAGTAGCCTCATTTTGTGAATCTTTTTCTACTTATGTTGATCTCCCTAAGGAGAAGTGGTTTAAATATCACCCACCTATTAAAGAAGAAATTAAAGAACCAACGATAGCTAAAGATGAAACTATTATTTATAATGTTGATCCAGTTGTTCCTACTACTTATATTTAAAAACCACCTTTCCCTATTAGGATGAAGGAACATACTGAAGTTTCAACCGTGGTCAATAAAATTAATATTCGAGCACCTAAACCAGCTGAACAAATCAAGGTAGAACCTAGTGTTGCTATGGTTAAAGATCTCTTGGTTGAAAATTTAGACGGGCATGTTATTTACTTCTGTGATGAAGCTGCTAGAATTGCCAAACCCGATGAAAAAGATAAACATGACCTATTGTTGGCATGTTTGTTGTCTCAGTTAAGATAGGAGATCACTGTTATCATGGTTTTTATGACAAGAGAAAAGAGAGAAGGGACAATGTTACTTTCCTTTTTCTACACTTGTGCTTCAAAGTAGCACCATGTTCTTCATGATAGAGAGTCTCCTATTTTGTCACTTTCATATACTAGTGGGAATTTTTCCTTATAGAACTTGGATTGTATATTCCAATGATGGGCTTCCTCAAATTGCCCTAGGTCTTCGTGAGCAAGCGAGTTGGGTGCACACCCACTTAGTTTCTTTTTGAGCTTTCATAAATTTATAGCTCTAGTGCATCCTTTGCATGGCAATCCCTACTCACTCACATTGATATCTATTGACGGGCATCTCTATTTCCCATTGATACGCCTAGTTGATGTGAGACTTTGTCCTTCTTTTTGTCTTCTCCACAACCACCATATTCTATTCCACCTATAGTGCTATATCCATGGCTCACACTCATGTATTGCGTGAAAGTTGAAAAAGTTTGAGAATACTAAAGTGTGAACAATTGCTTAGCTTGTCATCGGGGTTGTGCATGATGAAATACTTTGTGTGATGAAGATGGAGCACAGCCATACTATATGATTTTGTAGGGATAACTTTCTTTTGCCATGTTATTTTGAGAAGACACAATTGCTTTATTAGTATGCTTGAAGTATTATTGTTTTATGTCAATATTAAACTTTTGTTTTGAATCTTATGGATCTGAATATTCAAGCCACAATAAAGAAGATTACATGGATAAATATGTTAGGTAGCATTCCACATCAAAAATTCTGTTTTTATCATTTACCAACTCGAGGACGAGCAGGAATTAAGCTTGGGGATGCTTGATACATATCCAACGTATCTATAATTTTTTATTGTTCCATGCTATTATATTATCTATTTGGATGTTTTATATGCATTAGTATGCTATTTTATATTATTTTTGGAACTAACTTATTAACCTAGAGCCCAATGCTAGTTTATGTTTTTCCTTGTTTTTGAGTTTTACAGAAAAGGAATGTCAAAAGGAATAAAACTTTACGGTGATTTTTCTTGGACCAGAAGACACCCAGGAGACTTGGAGAGGAGGCCAGAAGACCTACGGGGAGCCCCCCCGTAGACCTCCTAACCCTAATATTCGCTCCATAAATACCCAAATATTCCCCCAACACGAGAAGCATCCACCAAAATACTTTTCCGCCACCGCAAGCCTCTGTTCCCATGAGATCCCATCTTGGGGCCTTTTCTGGCACCCTGCCGGAGGGGGATTCGATCATGGAGGGCATCTACATTAACTCTATTGCCCTTCCGATGAAGCGTGAGTAGTTTACCACAGACCTACGGGTCCATAGCTAGTAGCTAGATGGCTTCTTCTCTCTCTATGATCTTTAATACCATGTTCTCCTCGATGTTCTTGGAGTTCTATCCGATGTAATATTCTTTTGCGGTGTGTTTGTCGAGATCCTATGAATTGTGGATTTATGATCAGATTATCTATGAATATTATTTGAGTCTTTTATGAATTATCATATGCATGATCAAATATCTTTGTATTTCTCTTCAAATTATCGGTTTGGTTTGGCCAACTAGATTGGTTCTTCTTGCAATGGGAGAGGTGCTTAATTTTGGGTTCAATCTTGCGGTGTCCTCACCCAGTGACATAGTAGGGGTAGTGAGACACGCATTGTATTGTTGCCATTACGGGTAAAAAGATGGGATTTTCATCATATTTCTTGAGTTTACCCCTCTACATCATGTCATCTTACTTAAGGCGCTACCTCGTACTTATGAAATAAATACTCTAGATGCATGCTGGATAGCGGTCAATGTGTGGAGTAATAGTACTGATGCAGGCAGGAGTCGGTCTACTTGACACGGATGTGATGCCTATATTCATGATCATTGCCTTGGATATCGTCATAACTTTGCAGTTTTCTATCAATTGCTCGACAGTAATTTGTTCTCCCATCGTATTAATTTCTTTCAAGAGAGAATCCTCTAGTGAAACCTATGGCCCCCAGGTGTATTTTCCATCGTATATTTTCAGATCTATAAACCAAAAAAAATCCAAAAATACTTTGCTGTAATTTATTTGTTTTTACTTTGTTTTATGTTTTAGTAATCTTTTATATCCATCTCTATCAGACCTCATCCTTGCAAGTGATCGTGAAGGGATTGACAACCTGATACGTCCATTTTGCATCATGTTTTCCTACTGTTATTTATGATATTTTTATGCATAATAATGCTTTCTGGAGTAATTCTAATGCCTTTTCTCTCATAATATGCAAGGTTCACACAAAGAGGGAGAATACCGGCAGCTGGAATGCTAGACCTGAGAAAGCTACGCCAGGCCACCTATTCTGCACAACTCCAAATGAGCTGAAACTTCACGAAGAATTTTTATGGAATATTTAAGAATTATTGGAGAAAATAACTACGAGAGGGGCCCCACCAGGTGGCCACAACCCATCTGGGCGCCCCAGGGACCCCAGGCGCACCCTGGTGGGTTGTGCCCTCCTCGGCCCACCTTAGGTGCCCCTCTTCTGGTATATAAGTCATTTTGACGTAGAAAAAAAATAAGGAGAGGACTTTTGGGACGAAGCGCCGCTGTCTTGAGGCGGAACTTGGGTAGGAGCACTTTTGCCCTCCGGCGAAGCGATTCCACCAGGGGAACTTCCCTCTCCGAGGGGGAAATCATCGTCATCATCATCACCAACAACTCTTCCATCTTGGGGAGGGCAATCTCCATAAACATCTTCAACAACACCATCTCCTCTCAAACCCTAGTTCATCTCTTGTGTTCAATCTTTGTACCGGAACCTTAGATTGGTGCTTGTAGGTGACTAGTAGTGCTGATTGATGGGGAACGTAGTAATTTCAAAAAATTTCCTATGCACACGCAAGATCATGGTGATGCATAGCAACGAGAGGGGAGAGTGTTGTCTACGTACCCTCGTAGACCGAAGCGGAAGCGTTGATGCAACGTAGAGGAAGTAGTCATACGTCCTCCCGGTCCAACCGATCCAAGCACCGTTACTCCGGCACCTCCGAGTTCTTGACACGCAGATCGCTCGATGACGCACCTCGATCTCCAATCCAAGAGAGGCTCCGAGGGGAGTTCCGTCAAGACGACGGCGTGGTGACGATCTTGATGTTCTCCTGTCGCAGGGCTTCGCCTAAGCACCGCTACAATATGATCGAGGTGTAATATCATGGAGGGGGGCACTGCACACGGCTAAAGAACGATCAACTTGTGTGTCCTAGGGTGCCCCCTACCCCCGTATATAAAGGAGGGAGGGAGGAGGTGGCCGGCCTCAAGGGGCGCGCCATAGGGGGGAAACCTACTCCAAGTAGGTTTCCTCTTTCCTTATCTTATTTGGAGGGAAGGAAGGAGTACTAGTATTAGGAAGTAGTACTAGTAGTAGGAAGGAAGAGAGGGGAAGGAGAAAGGAAAGGGGGGCCCTCCTCCCCAATTCGGATTGGGCTTGGGGCGCCCCTCCCTTGCTCCTTCTCTCTTCCTCCTACATGGGCCCAATAAGGCCCATATACCTCCCGGGGTTCCAGTAACCTCCGGAGCTCCAAACTTCTCCGGAACCTTTCCTGTCCAAATATATCCGTCCAATATATCAATCTTTATGTCTCGACCATTTCGAGACTCCTCGTCATGTCCGTGATCATATCTGGGACTCAACAACCTTCGTACATCAAAATACATAAACTCATAATATAACATCATCGAAACCTTAAGCGTGCAGGACCCTACGGTTCGAGAACAATGTAGACATGACCGAGACATGTCTCGGTCAATAACCAATAGCGGGACCTGGATGCCCATATTGGTTCCTACATATTCTACGAAGATCTTTATCGGTCAAACCGCACAACAACATACGTTGTTCCTTTGTCATCGGTATGTTACTTGCCCGAGATTCGATCGTCGGTATCCAATACCTAGTTCAATCTCGTTACGCAAGTCTCTTTACTCGTTCCGTAATACATCATCTCACAACTAACTCATTAGTTGAAATGCTTGCAAGGCTTAAGTGATGTGTATTACCGAGAGGGCCTAAAGATACCTCTCCGACATTCGGAGTGACAAATCCTAATCTCGAATACGCCAACTCAACAAGTACCTTCGGAGACACCAGAGAGCACCTTTATAATCACCCGATTCACGTTGTGACGCTTTGGTAGCACACAAAGTGTTCCTCCGTAAACGGAGTTGCATAATCTCATAGTCATAGGAACATGTATACGTTATGAAGGAAGCAATAGCAACATACTAAACGATCGTGTGCTAAGCTAACGGAATGGGTCATGTCAATCAGATCATTCAACTAATGATGTGACCTTGTTAATCAAATAACAACTCCTTGTTCATGGTTAGGAAACATAACCATCTTTGATTAACAAGCTAGTCAAGTAGAGGCATACTAGTGACACTCTGTTTGTCTATATATTCACACATGTATTATGTTTCCGGTTAATACAATTCTAGCATGAATAATAAACATTTATCATGATATGAGGAAATAAATAATAACTTTAATATTGCCTCTAGGGCATATTTCCTTCACTGATTACATCTTGTAGTTGATTACTATATGGTTTATTTGGTGGAAGATTATATGTTCAGATCCATTATGCTATTTAATACCCCTCTGATCTTGAGCATGACTATCATTTGGGAGTAGTTACTTTTGTTCTTGAGGTCACAAGAGAAATCTTGTTGCAAGTAATCATGTGAATTTGATATGTGTTAGATATTTTGATGGTATGTATGTTGTGATTCCCTTAATGGTTCATGTGAATGTCGACTACATGGCACTTCACCTTATTAGGGCGTAAGGGAATGCATTGTGGAGTAGTTATTAGATGATGGGTTGCGAGACTGACAGAAGCTTAAACCCTAGTTTATGCGCTACTTCGTAAGGGACTGATTTGGATCCAAAAGTTTAATGCTATGGTTAGATTTTATCTTAATACATTTCTCTTAGTTGCGGGTTCTTGCGAGGGGGTTAATCATAAGTAGGAGGTTTGTTCAAGTAAGAACAACACCTAAGCACCGGTCCACCCACATATCAAATTATCAAAGTAGCGAACACGAATCAAACCAACATGATGAAAGTTACTAGATGAAATTCCCGTGTATCCTCAAGAACGCTTTGCTTATCATAAGAGACCGTTTTGGCCTGTCCTTTGCCACAAAAGGATTTGGGCTACCTTGCTGCATATTATTTGTCGTTACCGTTACTTGCTCGTTACAAATTATCTTGCTATCAAACTACTCGTTACTTATAATTTCAGTGCTTGCAGAGAATACCTTGCTGAAAACCACTTGTCATTTCCTTGTGCTCCTCATTGGGTTCGACACTCTTACTTACTGAAAGAACTACGATTGATCCCCTATACTTGTGGGTCATCACAACCCCTTTATTGGGTTGGGTGCAAGTGTTTGATTTTTTGTGTAGGTGCATAGATTGGAACTTGTGTACTTCCTACTAGATTGATACCTTCTACTTTGCTGCATCATCCTTTCATCTTCAAGAGAAAAACCAACGCAAACTCAAGAAGTACCAGTGATCATATTTTCCGAATCTTAGGATATCGTTAAGTGTAATGATAGTCCTAAAATAACTTTGACAATATGTTGTTGGAAGAACGACCATATTGAATCGACCCTAATTTGTTTGTTATACTTTGAGATACAATCGTCACAAGTCAACTGTTATAGCTGAAGGAAATATGCCCTAGAGGCAATAATAAAGTTGGTATTTATATTTCCTTATATCATGATACATGTTTATTATTCATGCTAGAATTGTATTAACCGGAAACTTAGTACATGTGTGAATACATAGACAAAACATAGTGTCCCTAGTATGCCTCTACTTGACTAGCTCGTTAATCAAAGATGGTTATGTTTCCTTACCATAGACATGTGTTGTCATTTGATGAACGGGATCACATCATTAGGAGAATGATCTGATGGACAAGACCCATCCGTTAGCTTATCATTATGATCGTTACAGTTTCATTGCTACTGCTTTCTTCATGACTTATACATGTTCCTGGACTATGAGATTATGCAACTCCCGAATACCGTAGGAACACCTTGTGTGCTATCAAATGTCACAACGTAACTGGGTGATTATAAAGATGCTCTACAAGTGTCTCCAAATGTGTTTGTTGGGTTGGCATAGATCGAGATTAGGATTTGTCACTTCGTGTATCGGAGAGGTATCTCTGGGCCCTCTCGGTAATGCTCATCACTTTAAGCCTTGCAAGCAATGTGACTAATGAGTTAGTTGCGGGATGAAGTATTACAGAACGAGTAAAGAGGTTTGCATTATGAGTTATGTGTTTTGATGACCGAAGTTTGTTCAGAGTCTCGGATAAGATCACAGAGGTGACGAGGAGTCCCGAAATGGTCGAGACATAAAGATCGATATATTGGAAGGTTATATTCAGACACCGGAATGGTTCCGAAGTTTTTCGGGTACTTTCCGGAGTACCGGGAGGTTACCGGAACCCCCCGGGAGAGTAATGGGCCTTAATGGGCTTTAGGGGAAAGGAGAGAAGGACCTCAAGGGGTGGCCGCGCACCCCCCATGGGCTGGTCCAAATTGGACTAGGAGGGGGCGCCCCCCCCTCCTTCCTTCTCCCCTCTTCCCCCTTCCCTCCTTCTCCTAGTTGGAATAGGAAGGGGGGAGGCGAATCCTACTTGGACCGGGAGTCCAAGTAGGACTCCTCCCTTGGCGTGCCCCCTCTAGGGCCAGCCTCCTCCTACTACCTGCTTTATATACGGGGGTAAGGGGGCACCCTAGAACACACCAAATTTTGCCTTAGCCGTGTGCGGTGCCCCCTCCACCTTTACACACCTTGATCATGTCGTCGTAGTGCTTAGGCGAAGCCCTGCACCGATAACATCATCATCATCGTCACCACGCTGTCGTGCTGACAGAACTCACCCTCGTCCTCAACTAGGTCAAGAGCACGAGGGACATCATCGAGTTGAACGTGTGCTGAACGCATAGGTGTCGTACGTTCGGTACTTGGATCTATTAGATCGCGAAGACGTTCGACTACATCAACCGCGTTACGAAACATTTTCGCTTTCGGTCTACGAGGGTACGTGGACACACTCTCCCCTCTCGTTGCTATGCATCTCCTGGATAGATCTTTCATGATCTTAGGATTTTTTTTGAAATTACTACATTCCCCAACAGTGGTATCAGAGCCAGGTCTATGCGTAGATGTTTTATGCATGAGTAGAACACATAGAGTTGTGGGCGATAATAGTCATACTACTTACCCACCAACGTCTTACTTTGATTCGGCGGTATTGTTGGATGAAGCGGCCCGTACCGACATTACATGACCGCGTTCATGAGACTGGTTCTACCGACGTGCTTTTGCACATAGGTGGTTTGCGGGTGTCTGTTTCTCCAACTTTAGTTGAATCGAGTTTGACTACGGCTGGTCCTTGTTGAAGGTTAAAACATCACACTTGACGAAAAATCGTTGTGGTTTTGATGCGTAGGTAAGAAAGGTTCTTGCTAGAAGCCCGTAGCAGCCACGTAAAATTTGCAACAACAAAGTAGAGGATGTCTAACTTGTTTTGCAGGGCTTGCTGTGATGTGATATGGTCAAGACATGATATGATATAAATTGTTGTATGAGATGATCATGTTTTGTAATAGAGTTATCGACAACTAGCAGGAGCCATATGGTTGTCGCTTTATTGTATGCAATGCAATCGCCATGTAATTGCTTTACTTTATCACTAAGCGGTAGTGATAGTTGTAGAAGCAATAGTTCGCGAGACGACAATGATGCTATGATGGATATCAAGGTGTCGCGCTGGTGACGATGGAGATCCTGACGATGCTTTGGTGATGAAGATCATGAGCACAAGATGATGATGGTCATATCATGTCACATATTTTGATTGCATGTGATGTTTATCTTTTATGCATCTTATTTTGCTTAGTACGGCGGTAGCATTATAAGATGATCCCTTACTAAATTTCAAGCTATAAGTGTTCTCCCTGAGTATGCACCGTTGCTATAGTTCGACATGCCGAGACACCACGTGATGATCGGGTGTGATAAGCTCTACGTTCACATACAATGGGTGCAAGCCAGTTTTGCACACGCAAAATACTCAGATTTAACTTGAAGAGCCTAGCATATACAGATATGGCCTCGGAACACTAAGACCGAAAG
This sequence comes from Aegilops speltoides, assembly GCA_021437245.1. Classification (NCBI taxonomy): domain Eukaryota; kingdom Viridiplantae; phylum Streptophyta; class Magnoliopsida; order Poales; family Poaceae; genus Aegilops; species Aegilops speltoides. The sequence goes on along the minus strand of CM038147.1, from coordinate 438,638,946 downwards.
GTCGAACGTGAATCATATAGTAGATATGATCAACATAGTGATGTTCACCATTGAAAACTACTCCAGCTCACATGATGATCGGACATGGTTTAGTTGATTTGGATCACGTGATCATTTAGATGACTAGAGGGATGTCTATCTAAGTGGGAGTTCTTAAGTAATATGATTAATTGAACTTTAATTTATCATGAACTTAGTCCTGATAGTTATTTTGCATGTCTATGTTATTGTAGATCAATGGCCCGTGCTACCATTCCTTTGAATTTTAATGCGTTCCTAGAGAAAGCTAAGTTGAAAGATGATGGTAGCAATTACACGGGCTGGGTCCATAACTTGAGGATTATCCTCATTGCTGCACAGAAGAATTACGTCCTCGAAGCACCGCTAGGTGTACCACCCGCACCAGCAACTGCAAGCATTGTAAATACCCGGCAGACGCGTGTTGATGACTACTCGATAGTTCAGTGTGCCATGCTTTACGGCTTAGAACCGGGACTTCGAAGACGTTTTGAATGTAATGGAGCATATGAGATGTTTCAAGAGTTGAAGTTAATATTTCAAGCAAATGCCCGAGTTGAGAGATATGAAGTCTCCAACAAGTTCTATAGCTGCAAGATGGAGGAGAATAGTTCTGTCAGTGAACACATACTCAAAAATGTCTGGGTATCATAACCACTTGAGTCAGCTAAGAGTTAATCTTCCTGATGATAATGTCATTGACAGAGTTCTTCAATCACTGCCACCAAGCTATAAAGGCTTCGTGATGAACTATAATATGCAAGGGATGAACAAGACAATTCCCAAGCTCTTCGCAATGCTAAAGGCTGCGGAGGTAGAAATCAAAAAGGAGCATCAAGTGTTGATGGTCAACAAGACCACTAATTTCAAGAAAACGGGCAATGGGAAGAAGGGGAACTTCAAGAAGAACGGCAAGAAAGTTGCTGCTCAGGAGAAGAAACCCAAGTCTGGACCTAATCCTGAAACTGAGTGCTTCTACTTCAAAGGGACTGGTCACTAGAAGCGGAACTGCCCCAAGTATTTGGCGGATAAGAAGGATGGCAAAGTGAAAGGTATATTTGATATACATGTTATTGATGTGTACCTTACTAATGCTCGTAGTAGCGCCTGGGTATTTGATACTGGTTCTGTTGCTCATATTTGCAAGTCGAAATAGGGGCTATAGATTAAACAAAGATTGGCTAAGGACGAGGTGACGATGCGCGTGGGAAATGGTTCCAAGGTCGATGTGATCACCGTCGGCACGCTACCTCTACATCTACCTTCGGGATTAGTTTTAGACCTGAATAATTGTTATTTGGTGCCAGCGTTGAGCATGAACATTATATCTGGATCTTGTTTGATGCGAGATGGTTACTCATTTAAATCAGAGAATAATGGTTGTTCTATTTATATGAGTAATATCTTTTATGGTCATGCACCCTTGCTGAGTGGTCTATTGTTGTTGAATCTCGATCGTGGTGATACACATGTTCATAATATTGAAGCCAAAAGATGCAAAGTTGATAATGATAGTGCAACTTATTTGTGGCACTGCCGTTTAGGTCATATTGGTGTAAAACACATGAAGAAACTCCATGTTGATGGGCTTTTGGAATCACTTTATTATGAATCACTTGGTGCTTGCGAACCATGCCTCACATGGGCAAGATGACTAAAACTCCGTTCTCTGGAACAATGGAACGAGCTACTGACTTATTGGAAATAATACATACCGATGTATGAGGTCCAATGAGTGTTGAGGCTCATGGTGGGTATCGTTATTTTCTTACCTTCACAGATGATTTGAGCAGATATGGGTATATCTACTTAATGAAACATAAGTCTGAAACATTTGAAAAGTTCAAAGAATTTCAGAGTGAAGTGGAGAATCATCGTAACAACAAAATAAAGTTTCTATGATCTGATCATGGAGGAGAATATTTGAGTTACGAGTTTGGTATTCATTTGAAACAATGTGGAATAGTTTCGCAACTCACGCCACCTGGGACACCATAGCACAATGGTGTATCCGAACATCGTAACTATACTTTATTGGATATGGTGCGATCTATGATGTCTCTTACTGATTTACCGCTATCGTTTTGGGGTTATGCTTTAGAGATGGCTGCATTCATGTTAAATAGGGCACCATCAAAATCCGTTGAGACGACGCCTTATGGACTGTGGTTTGGCAAGAAACCAAAGTTGTCGTTCCTCAAAGTTTGGGGCTGTGATGCTTATGTGAAAAAGCTTCAACCTGATAAGCTCGAACCCAAATCGGAGAAGTGCGTCTTCATAGGATACCCAAAGGAAACTGTTGGGTACACCTTCTACCACAGATCCGAAGGCAAAATATTTGTTGCTAAAAATGGATCCTTTCTAGAGAAGGAGTTTCTCTCGAAAGAAGTGAGTGGGTGGAAAGTAGACTTGATGAGGTAATTGTACCTTCTCCCGAATTGGAAAGTAGTTCATCACAGAAATCAGTTCCAGTGATTCTTACACCAATTAGTGAGGAAGTTAATCATGATGATCATGAAACTTCAGATCAAGTTACTACAAAACCTCGTAGGTCTTACAGAGTTCGGTCCGCACCACAGTGGTACGGTAATCCTGTTTTGGAAGTCATGTTACTAGACCATAATGAACCTACGAACTATGAGGAATCGATGATGAGCCCAGATTCTGCGAAATGGCTTAAAGCCATGAAATCTAAGATGGGATCCATGTATGAGAACAAAGTGTGGACTTTGGTGGATTTGCCCGATGATCGGCAAGCCATAGAAAATAAATGGATCTTCAAGAAGAAGACTGACGTTGATGGTAATGTTACTATCTACAAAGCTTGACCTGTTGCGAAAAGTTTTCAACAAGTTCAAGGAGTTGACTATGATGAGATGTTCTCACCCGTAGCAATGCTTAAGTCTGTCCGAATCATGTTAGCAATTGCCGCATTTTATGATTATGAATTTTGGCAGATGGATGTCAAAACTGCATTCCTGAATGGATTTCTGGAAGAAGAGTTGTATATGATGAAACCAGAAGGTTTTGTCGATCCAAAGGGTGCTAACAAAGTGTGCAAGCTCCAGCGATCCATTTATGGACTGGTGCAAGCCTCTCGGAGTTGGAATAAACACTTTGATAGTGTGATCAAAGCATATGGTTTTATACAAACTTTTGGAGAAACCTGTATTTACAAAAAAGTGAGTGGGAGCTCAATAGCATTTCTAATATTATTTGTGGATTGCATATTGTTGATTGGAAATCATACAGAATTTCTGGATAGCAGAAAGGGATACTTGAATAAGAGTTTTTCAATGGAAGACCTCGGTGAAGCTGCTTACATATTGGGCATCAAGATCTATAGAGATAGATCAAGACGCTTAATTGGACTTTCACAAAGCACATACCTTGATAATGTTTTGAAGAAGTTCAAAATGGATTAGTCAAAGAAAGGGTTCTTGCCTGTGTTACAAGGTGTGAAGTTGAGTCAGACTCAATGCCCAACCACTGTAGAAAATAGAGAAGAAATGAAAGTCATTCCCTATGCTTCATTTCAACCATAGGTTCTATCATGTATGCAATGCTGTGTACCAGACCTTATGTGTGCCTTGCTATAAGTATAGCAGGGAGGTACCAAAGTAATCCCGGAGTGGAGCACCAGACAGCGGTCAAGAACATCCTGAAATACCTGAAGAGTACTAAGGATATGTTTCTCGTTTATGGGGGTGACAAAGAGCTCGTTGTAAATGGTTACATCGATGCAAGTTTTGACACTGATCCGGATGACTCTAAGTCACAATCTGGATACATATTTTTATTGAATGGTGGAGCTGTCAGTTGGTGCAGTTCCAAGCAGAGTGTCATGGCGGGATCTACGTGTGAAGCGGAGTACACAGCTGCTTCGGAAGCAGCAAATGGAGGAGTCTAGATGAAGGAGTTCATATCCGATCTAGGTGTCATACCTAGTGCATCGGGTCCAATGAAAAACTTTTGTGACAATATTGGTGCAATTGCCTTGGCAAAGGAATCCAGATTTCACAAGAAAACCAAACACATCAAGAGACGATTCAATTCCATCCGGCATCAAGTCGCAGTGGGAGACATAGAGATTTGCAAAATACATATGGATCTGAATGTTGCAGACCCGTTGACTAAGCCTCTTCCACGAGCAAAACATGATCAGCGCCAAGACTCCATGGGTGTTAGAATCATTACTATGTAATCTAGATTATTGACTCTAGTGCAAGTGAGAGACTGAAGAAAATATGCCCTAGAGGCAATAATAAAGTTGCTATTTATATTTCCTTATATCATGATAAATCTTTATTATTCATGCTAGAATTGTATTAACCGGAAACTTAGTACATGTGTGAATACATAGACAAAACATAGTGTCCCTAGTATGCCTCTACTTGACTAGCTCGTTAATCAAAGATGGTTATGTTTCCTAACCATAGACATGTGTTGTCATTTGATGAACGGGATCACATAATTAGGAGAATGATGTGATGGACAAGACCCATCCGTTAGCTTAGCGTTATGATCATTATAGTTTCATTGCTACTGCTTTCTTCATGACTTATACATGTTCCTCAGACTATGAGATTATGCAACTCCCGAATACCGTAGGAACACCTTGTGTGCTATCAAACGTCACAACGTAACTGGTTGATTATAAAGATGCTCTACAGGTGTCTCTGAAGGTGTTTGTTGGGTTGACATAGATCGAGATTAGGATTTTTACTCCGTGTATCGGAGAGGTATCTCTCGGCCCTCTCTGTAATGCTCATCACTCTAAGCCTTGGAAGCAATGTGACTAATGAGTTAGTTATGGGATGAAGTATTATGGAACGAGTAAAGAGACTTGCCAGTAACGAGATGAAACTGGGTATGATGATACCGACGATCGAACCTCGGGCAAGTAACATACCGATGACAAAGGGAACAACGCACGTTGTTATGCGGTTTGACCGATAAAGATCTTCGTAGAATATGTAGGAGCCAATATGAGCATCCAGGTTCCGCTATTGGTTATTGATCAGAGATGTGTCTCGATCATGTCTACATAGTTCTCGAACCCGTAGGGTCCGCACGCTTAACGTTTGATGACGATTTGCATTATGAGTTATGTGTTTTGATGACCGAAGTTTGTTCGGAGTCTCGGAGAAGATCACAGACATGACGAGGAGTTTCTAAATGGTCGAGACATAAAGATCGATATATTAGAAGGTTATATTTGGACACCAGAATGGTTCCTAAGTGTTTCGGGTATTTTCTGGAGTACCGGGAGGTTACCGGAACCCCAAGGAGAGTAATGGGCCTTAATGGGCTTTAGGGGAAAGGAGAGAAGGACCTCAAGGGGTGGCCGCGCCCCCCCCATGCTGACGGAACTCATCATCATAACATCATCTCCGTAACATCATCATCACCATCGCCACACCGTCGTGCTGACGGAACTCACCCTCATCCTCAACTGGATCAAGAGCACGAGGGACGTCATTGAGCTGAACGTGTGCTGAACGTGGAGGTGTCGTATGTTCGGTACTTGGATCGGTTGGATGGAAAAGACGTTCGACTACATCAACCGCATTACTAAACGCTTCCGCTTTCGGCCTACGAGGGTACGTGGACACACTCTCCCCTCTCGTTGCTATGCATCTCCTAGATAGATCTTGCGTGATCGTAGGATTTTTTTTGAAATTACTATGTTCCCCAACAATAACACGGAGAGTTAACGTGTGATTTAGTTCCTTATACTATGAGAGTATTGTAGTCACTTCTTACTATACGATGGGCTTTGGGGTTGCTCAAACGCCATCCGCAACACGGTGATCATAGGATAACTTACATGTTTATAGGAAAGTTTGACAAGGGACTAGATAGCTTCAGTGGGATTTGCTCCTCCGATGATGGAAAGATATTCTTAGGGCCTTCTCGGTGTGACGACAGCCATCATCGTCTGGCCAGACACAGATGACTTGGTAACGGGGATGCCGAAATATGTCAACGAGAAAGAAGAACAAAACTGGTAACAAGGAGACCGATATAGTGAGCATTTGTATGACTGAAGAGGATACCGATATATCTCACCTCGGGTTTTTGTAAAGTATCACGAAGCAAAGGGCATAGCACATGATAACAAAAGGTTCACTCAAATGTCATTCGTGTATTCATGGGGATCGATATGGATGTCCAGGTTTCGCTAGCGGTCATTGAACGAAAGAGGTTTTGTTCATGTCTATGTTTTACCGAACCTAGAGGGTCACAGACTGAAGGTAATCGCGATCTATTGAGTGTTAGTAGGGTAGGAGTAATGAGTAAATATTTATGAAATAGTTTCATTAATATTCAAAATAGTTCGAGAGGAACTGGAAGTGTTTCGGGGTCACCAGAAGGGTTTCAGGGTTTACCGGTAATACGATAAATAATATATAGGTGGAAAATGTTTTCGGAGATGTCAAATTAGTAATAAAATACTCTAATAATAGTTATGAGGTTTTTGCATTTAATTAAATATCAACAGGGCTTAAAAGTGTTGGGGAACGAAGCAAGAATTTTAAAAAATTCCTACAAACACCCAAGATCTATCTTGGAGAAGCATAGGAACGAGAGGGGAGAGCGTGTCTACATACCCTCGTAGAACGTTAAGCAAAAGCGTATATCATGCGGTTGATGTAGTCGTACTCGTCACGATCCAATCGCGATCCAAACCGATGAAGTACCGAACGGACGACACCTCCGTGTTCAGCACATGTACAACTCGATGATGTCTCCTCCTCCTTGATCCAGAAAGCGAGGGAGGAGAAGTATATAGGATTGCCGGTAGAACAACGGCGTGATGGTGATGGTGGTGGGGTGATTCCGGCAAGGCTACGCCGAGCGCTACCGAAACAACAAAGACGGAGGAGTGAGAGAGGGGGGGGGGGTCAAGGGCTTGTGTGTCCTCTTGGGTGCGCCCCTCCCCTATATATATATAGGTGGAGGCGTGTGGGGGCCAGCCCTCCAAGCCCTAGGGGCACACTAAGGGGGAGGAGTTGGACTCCTAGCTAGTTCCCTCCTTTTCCATACATAGGTGGACTTTCCACCTCTCCCAAGCCACATGGGCCTTGAGGGACTTGTGCGTCTGGCCCAATAAGGCCAGGGTGCCTCCTCTCAACCCATGCTGGCCCCTGGGACGTGGTGAAACTCTTGGTGGGCCTCCGGACTCCTCCGTAAGTTTCCAGAACCTTCTGGAAGCTTCTCGATACAATACCAAAAAAACTAAAACTTTTTCCGGAACCCTGAAAGCAACTTTCCATATATAAATCTTTACCTCCGGGCCATTCCGGAGCTCCTCGTGACGTCCAAAATCTCATCCGGGACTCCGAACAACATTTGGTCACCAACATGAATATCCCAATATTACTCTAGCGTCACCGAATGTTAAGCGTGCGGAACCTACGAGTTCGAGAATCATGTAGACATGACTTAGACACCTCTCTGCTCAATAAACAATAGTGGAACCTGGATGCCCATATTGGTTCCTACATATTCCACGAAGATCTTTTATCGGTTGAACCATGATGTCAAAGATTCGGTTAATCCCGTATGTAATTCCCTTTGTCCGGCGATGTGTTACTTGCCCGAGATTTGGTTGTCGGCATCTCCATACCTAGTTCAATCTTGTTACCGACAAGTCTCATTTTTTCCGTAATAGAAAATCTCGTGACTAACTCATTAGCCACATTGCTTGCAAGTTCTTTATGATGTTATATTACCGAGAGCGCCCGGAGATATCTCTCCATCACATGGAGTGACAAATCCCAGTCTCGATCCATGCCAACCCAACATACACCTTCGGAGATACCTGTAGAGCATCTTTATGATCACCCAGTTATGAAGTGACGTTTGATAGCACACAAGGTATTCTTCCGGTAGCCGAGAGTTGCATGATCTTATGGTCTCAGGAATAGACACTTGACATGAAGAAAGCTATAGCAATAAAGTCAAGTGATACAATCGAATGCTAAGCTTACGGTTGGGTTTTGTCCATCACATCATTCTCCTAGCAATGTGATCCCGTTATCAAATGACAACTCATATCTATGATTAGGAAACCTTAACCATCTTTGATCAACGAGCTAGTCTAGTAGAGGCTCACTAGGGACATAGTATTTGTTTATGTATTCACAGTTGTATTTAAGTTTCCGGCTAATACAATTCTAGCATGAATAATAAACCTTTATCATGAACAAGGAAATATGATAATAATCAATTTATTATTGCTTTCAGGGCATACTTCCAATAAAAAGGCTAAGTGGTGGAAAAGATATCGGGCCACTTGGGCACAATAGAAGGTGGCGACCCCCTTTCTTCTTGAAAAAGTAAGGGGAGGCCGAATTGGAGGGAGACTCCTCCTCCTCTTGGCCGGTGCAAGGGGGACCTTTCCCCCTTGTGGCGCTTCCTCTTCCTCCTCCAACCTTACTAAAGGTTTTGGTCACTTTTAAACACACAAGTTTTGGAGCCTCCTCGAGTTCTAGTTGATCCAATTAGAGCTAGATCTAGATCCTTTCTAATCCTCATAATTAGAAACTCAGTGTGGTTCTAATCTTCTCCCTCTAACCACATGTTACACTTAGCCACCTTTGTGATCACCTTCCGCCGGGCACAAAGGTGGCTAAGTGTAACATGTGGGAAATAGGATGTGCCCTTTGTGTGGCATGCCCGAGATATGGACCCACATTTCCTTCTCTTGTGTCGCAACACAATTCCCTTGGGTGCCTTGGGGACTGAGTGGCGGGCCTCAGATCTTAACAATTTCCATATCCTTTTTAGGCGAATTACAACGGTAGGAGGAGGGGCCTCCTATGAATTCCATATCCATATCATGATCGTTCTGCGATGAGTCATCGTTGGCGCTTTAATGGATCCGATTTTATAGAAACAGTTGGCACTTTTAATGATCATGATTAATGCACTGTGGAATCGAATCAATTCGATTTTATATGAACAGTTGTCACTTTTAATGGTTATGATTAATGACCGGTAATAATACGAACCCACAACAGCATTTTTACAGATGTATACACTAAATTTCTTGTGCATGTTTGTGTTGGTCCTCTGCATTTTGCAAGTTGTATGCTAGGTATAGACCTTGATTGTTGATTTATGTGTCACCGGAAACTGAAAAAAGAAAAACTCGATCCGGCCATGGAGTAAACAGAGCCCACACAACAACATACGTAGAACTCAATCTTTTTATTCCCTCCTCTTGTTCCATAAGGATTCATCATCCATGGAGCTGCCGTGAGGCAGAGCAGAGCAGAGCACATGGCGGGCAGGTGGCATGAACAAAATACGCTAACACAAGAAAACTAAAGATAAACATCGGAATTAAACACGAGTCTGACAAATCACAAAGACAAGCCCTCGTCCCTAAGCATCCTCTGTTTCACCGAACCATCTTATTGATTTTTCGCCACGAAACACCAGCGTACGTACGCCTTGGTGTCTGTGGTTCATTGCTTTGCTTAGGCGTCCACGATGTCGCCGTTGTTGGTCGCCGCCAGGATCATCTCCGGGTGCAGCGCCGGGGTCACGTTCTTGAGCGTCCCGTCGATGCCGTTCGGCCGGCCGAGGGCCTTGAGCGCCAGGTGCGCCGCCTTCTGGCCGGAGATCATCATGGCGCCGAAGGTCGGGCCCTGTAACCAACCGCCGCCACAAGACAAAACAAATTAATCCGGTCAGTCCAGCAAAAGTCGAAAAGAGATTCCTCTTCTTCTTCTAAGAAGAGGACGCGTGTATAGGACAGCAAAAATTTAGGAGTACCATTCTCGGGGCGCCGTCGATCTCGGCGACCTCCATGCCGGTGACAATCATGCCGGGGACCACCTCGCGGGTGAGGCGCACGATGGCGTCCTCGGCGGTGTTCATGTCGAGCGCCTTCATCCCGGGCACCGCCTGGATCATGCCGATGTCCTGGAGCCGCTTGACCCCGGTGGCGCCGAAGGGCCCGTCGTGGCCGCAGGAGCTCACCACGACCTTGGCCTCCATCACGTTGGGGTCCATGCAGGACTGTGTGTCGTGGTTCATGGAGACGAGCGCCCAGTTGGTGACGACGCCGGCGACGCGGTCCTCCTTGACGATGAGGTCCTCCACGGCGACGGCGTTGAAGAGCTTCACGTTGGGGCGCGCGAGGAGGCGGCTCATGACCGTGGAGGTGAAGAGCGCGGCGTGCTTGATGACGACGTAGTCCTCTTGCTCGTCGTACTCGATGTTGAGCTCGTCGAGGAAGAGGTGCGCCGGCTTGCGCACGACCATGGCGGAGAAGAGCTGGCCGCCGAGCCACGCGCCGCCGCCGGGGGACACGGACTGCTCGATGATGGCGATGCTGATGGAGGGGTCCTTGGAGAGCTCGTACGCGCAGGAAAGCCCCGCGGATCCGGCGCCGACGATGACGACGTCGGTGTCGGCGTAGGTGATCATGTCGGTCATGTAGCGGCGGGTCATCTCGCGGGACACGATGGACTCCTTGATGGGGCTGAACTTGAAGGCGTTGAGGTCGTAGGGAGGTGTGGAGGAGGAGATGGAGTTGCAGATGGCGCCGGCGCGCGGGGTGGCGACGCAGGACGGGGTGCGGGCCGCCGCCGGGAGGCGGACGCCGGAGAAGGAGGTCTTGAGGAGGCTGGAGGCGGTGGTGGCCATGGCTGCCATGGTGTGTGGAGCCGTGCTAGCTTCTTTTTTGCTGAGATGGGTGGAGACTGGAGACTGATGATAAGGGGGAGTGTGAGTGGCAGGGTATAAGAAGAGGATGAGAGGCGAAATATCTGGAGATTGTGGGTACGTGCCGTCAGATCTGAGCGTGTCGCAGCCTTTGGACTCATTCGGGATATTTTGCGGAGCATTTCGGATCCTCTGTCAGTCACTAGTTCTCTACTGTAAAAAAAAACAGCCTCTTGAATAAATTGAAATAACCTAAACCAAATCGACCATTTTCTAAAATCATGTACTGCATTAACTCAATTAAATCAATCAAATCTTCGCAAAATCACAACTAAATTGAAACTTTCATTTCCTCCCCTTATGAATACCCAATTCAAATCAAATCAAATCTTATGAAAACCTCGACTAAATCAAAAACTTTTCTTGCATTCCACTATCCCTACTCAATCAAATTAAATCTTATCAAAATCTCGAATATAGTGGGTGTAATGTATATGTCATATATAGTTAGTGTTGAACCACTAGAATAATGTATGCGTCCGTTGCAACACACGCGAAATAACTTGTTTTGGTCATCATCGTCGAGTCAAACCCTGTCAAAAGGAGTAAATCGACAGGTAATTTTTATTTTTTTACTGTGAAGTCAGCAATGACATCAACCTAGGACATGAGGTCAGCAGTGATGTCATTTAGTACATGACAAAATCTTTACTATTAAAGAAGAGTTGGTCCCGTTGACTCCCCTCACCCCTTAGGGCATGTCCAGCGGGTAGCCCTAGGGGTGGTGCTCCACAGGTTCGGGTGTTCCAGCTAGGTTCGGGTGATGCTTCCAACATGTCAGGGGATCTTCTGCAGGAGGCAACTTTTTGGGCAGAAAAAGTGAAGAGAGATGAGAAAATGTGAGAGCAAAGATGATGACACTGGGGTCCATGGCATGAAAGGCATGAACATGTATTCATGTGATTGAAAAAATTGATTTTCCCATACCTAGCTGGATGGATCGGGGGCGGCAGCTGCCGCTGCCCCATTGCTCATGCCCTTATTTTCCCCCTCATGCACCCCCTCCCTCCTTGGTTGGATGTTGCACAAAACTAAAAACAACATAAATAGAGTAACTTGGAATAATCTAAACTGAATCAGTACTTTCCAAAATCATGCCCTAAATTAACTAAATCAAATGATATCAAATCTTGCCGAAATCACAACTAAAACAAAACTTTCCTTTGCTTTCCCGGCGAATAACTAAATCAAACCAAATCTTATCAAAACCTCAACTAAATCAAAAAAAGTTGTTTGCACCCTCCTAGCCATAATAAATCAAATTAAATCTTGTCAAAATCTAGAATATGATGGGTGTAAGCCATATGTCAAATATAATTAGAGTTGAACCACTAGAATGTGTATGCGTCCCTTGCAACGCACGGGCAATTAGCTAGTTATTTTTGTTGTCATCGTGGAGACAAACCATGTCAAAAGGAGTAAGTCGGCAAACCATTTTTGTTTGTTACAGTGAAGTCAACAATGAGATCATCCTACGACATGAGGCCAGCAGTGATGCCATTTAGTAGAAGATATAAGCAATGAGGTAACTAGGACCATATCGTCCGTAAGGGCATGAACTATGGAGGCACTAATATACCGTTGAGTGCTCATCTACATTAGACATAGGAGCAGAGATGTGAATCACTACATTTACCAAGCCCATTGTGTTCCCCTCTTCTCTCTCTCTCTCCATCTTTTTTCTGATACGCCAATAACTTCTCATCTCGTCCACTTTGATCAATCGCTTTTGCCTCCTTCTCTTTCCCTTCTTTTTTTCGGACGAAGCACCAACCACTCTTGCAGGACCCCATTCAGGCCTGCATGCAACCATTTTTTTACCTTCTTTCTCCACGATAGCAGGGCATCTGATGTGTAGGTCTGGGGCATCTGTCCATGATGGAGCATAGTCCATGATTGGTGCCACCCGCTCCCGCTCTGCTGTCGCCCCGCTCGGGCGACTCAAAGTAGTCGCAACCCTAGTCACGGGGCTCCCCGTCCTTCCATCCCCCGGGGCCGACGGCGGTGGCGGGGCCTCCTCTCTCCCACGCCATAGGGCGTCACGGAGCCCCACGTGTGGTGGCGGCACAACGATCCGCCTTAGCGGCGTGGCGGGCATGCCGACCGGCCGGCGGCGTGGCGGCCGCCTCGGCCTAGGGCGGCGATGGTGGCGGTGCGGCGGCCGCCTCTGCCGAGCAATGGCCTTGGCTGCGTTCGGCGGCGGCGGCCCGGTCTGCGGTGACGGACCATCGGACCTCAGATCGGCGTTGGCGGCATGGAGGGCTCGGTGGTTAGGTCGGCGCCATGTGTGGTTTGCCCTCCGGGTAGATTTGATCTGGCCGGTGCGGCCTGATCGATGCGCGGCGGCTCAGATCGGCGGCGACCCGTGCACACAATGCTTGATGGAGGTTCTTTGAGCGGGTCCGGGTGAAAACCTTGTTCTCAGCTTGTTGCCAAGACCGGCGATGGCGGCACTCCTTTATATCGTTACCTTCCTGAAGGCATCGCCGTGGAAAAGCTCTAGACCTCTGTCCGCTACTTCCAGGGGAAACCCTAGATCAGTAGATCGGATGACGGCGGCACGTTGGTGTCGTTTCCTCATTGGGGGCGTCATTCTTGAAGGCGTACACGGGATCGAGGGACCAGTGTGCCGCTTCTTTGGTGGAGCGGTGTTTCATCCTACCCATTGAAGGCGAAGGATCTCGACGGCGAGGCGCAGTGGAGACTCGGCGACCGATACGGTGATGGACTCGCGTAGGAGGAGGTAACTGTCTGGCGTCATGGTGGCGTCGATGGCAGAGTGGCCTGACAAGGTAGAAGCCTCAATATCTTCTCTAAAGAAGGACCTGTGGAAATGGCGGCAACAACACATGTGAGTGTGTCAGACCAGTTAGTGCCCCAGACCCGGTATGTGGCTCGGCTGAGGGTTCAGGCTTTTGATGATAGGCTTAGGTGAATGGTATGTGTATTTGGCCTAGCTAGCACTCCTTCATCATATGGATAGGGGTAGTTGCATTTGTTGCCAGGATGGCGGATTCAGGCATATTGTTGTAACACTTTGTAAGGTCCTCGAGAATAATCAATAAAGTGGCCGCATGTATCTCCCAGATGCAGAGGCCGGGTGTCATCCTCCTTTTTAAAAGAAAAAAGTGTCAATCAAGCATTCAACTTTAAAGCCTAGTATTACTTGTACAGGTCTAAGTTTTTTTTTTAGGTGAGACTTGTACGGGTCTAAGTGTGTCTGTGAGTGAATACATTCTGCTCCATCCACCCCCTAGCGCTCACAGTTTAGGCCCATAACACTCACAGTTTATAGCCCTACTCCCTAGCACCGTAGTTTGGGCTAAAGGTCACTAGTGCTGCTCGGGACAAATACCCGTTTCAACATCGTCGCGATATGGTTTCACTTTCAGCAAGACGTCATTAAAAATTCACGAAATTTCAATGATTTCAGTGAACACCAAAATAGTTGCCTTTCGATCAAAATATTGAAGCCATTTTAGTACTCCCTCCGTCCCAAAATAAGTGGCTTAACTTTATACGAACTTTGTATTAAATTTAGTACAAAGTCGAGTCACTTATTTCAGAATGGAGGGAGTACTACACAAGCTTTCAAATAAATTTCATAAAAAATCGAAGCTTTTAAACGTTTTTGAATTTCAAGTGGATCTTTTGGCCACTTGGCCGAAATGCAAAACATAATCGACGGAATTCACTTAATAATCTCAGTTATGATCGAAATATTTCTGAAACCGACATCAAAGCCAACTCGCATGCAGACCACATAAATTCCGACTACCATTTCCAGTGGCATTTCAGCAAGTATCAGAACAGATCTTGGCTATTACTGTTAGTGCCCACAATTATGTGGCATTCACCAGGGGCCGTTCAAGTGATTGTCATACCACATAAGCAGATGGCGCCACTTGGTGGAATAGGCCTTAATTTTATTTATGTGAGTACTTAGATAATCAAGATGTTTCATTGGTCGGGACTTCACGAAAAAAAGCAACGTCACTTTCATTTAAAGTTGTGCCACACCATTTTGGTCCATCTGATTGAGAGTGACCCGCATTTCAGGAAGCTTTTCGACAGAAAATGCTAGCATCTTTGTATCCATGCGTTGTTGATCACGTGACCCTTGAAATGTTGGCGAGACACAACATGTAGACAGATAGATCTTCTTAACCACTATAATTACAACTATGATTCTGACATTGATTATTTTATATGAATCGGCATAATATCAAAACATGAACATAAATGAAAAGAATTTGAATGCTGCAGTTAGCAACTAATGAAACCATTTCTTCCATACTATTACTACTCTGCAAAAAGTATATTCTTCCACAAGTACTAGAACATCTAGGTCTTATCCTTACCTCTGTTTGCTTGGATTGGAAGTTCGAAATGTCCACTTTAGGGCATCTCTATCACTTCTCTCAAATTATAGCTCCCTATTAGAGCCAAATGTGCGCTTTGGTGCGCCATTCTTTTACTACTCCAAAAATCAAAGCCAAGCTAGAGTTGATCGATATTCCTATTTATTCGGTTTACGGTGTTCGGTTCAATGTTTCCATCGCTAGTTGTTTGTGTTCTGGTGTGTTGGCAATTTTCATACTACCAGACCATATAATTGAAATGGATCTCCATTTTCTCTACCTTCCCCGCTTTGGTGGCACGTATAGATTTACTACCACAAGGCATACCTACACTCTTCGACGGGTTCTCATGGTAGCTTCGCTATCCTACAACGTTTGATTTTTCTGTTCTAGCTCTCTCCAACGCTAGCACACCATGAGTCTTTCATCACAAATCTATCGCCCGAGGAGCCCAACGGGAAGACGGACAAACCGGTGACCCGATTGCTCACTGTAGAACCAGCAAGATTGCTGGGAAGACCCCATCACAAATGCACAAAGCAGAAAACCAGATCGCCTCTCGCCACAGCAAAATAACCCAAAAATGCAACACATCAAAGGGCGATCAAATGTGCCGACCCACGATGCTCGCTTCAATTGGCTGTCCAATCCCTCGACCTCATCCATCTGAAGAGGTGAAGGAAAAAAAGAAAGAGAGAGGAAAACATGGGGAAAAGTGTGAGGATATTTAAATTGTTTCAAAAAATGAAATACTCGTGAAGTTAGAAAAACACTGTTAAAATTGTGAATTTAAAAATATTCATAAATTTTGAAAATGTCTGTAATTTTAGAAAATGTTCATGAATTTTTTTAAAAAATCTTCACAAACTAAAGGTGTCTGCGTATTTGAGAAGTACATGAATTTAGAAAAATTTCTTGGATTTCAACAAAAGTTTTCAAAAGGTAGAAATGTTCACAAATTTTTAAAACATTCATGAATTTAAGAGGAACACAAAAAATTTACCTCAATGCGCCTCTAAAATTACTACTTGAGAGACGACTTTGCCTCTAAAATTTTACCTCAATGGGAGGGCCATATTCCGTGGAGCTTAGTATTTCAGAGATGGCTTACAGTGAGTTCATCCGGCAATGTTTCACCCCACAGCTCATGCACGGCTTGAGCTCATTTGTTAACACAAGCAAAAATAATTAAAAATCAAACTTCACTAACTTGCTTTAGTTAGGGCACGCTAGGTCGGGCTATAGTGCAACGCCTAGGCTACACACAAAGCTCCACCAGTGAGGTCGGGTTTTATAGGTGTTCGTCCTCTGGACCCCTACTCCGTTTGCAGTGTGGTACTAAACATAACCTAGTTCTCCCTCTTCCATCGTCTTGCAGTATGCAATCCGGTGCCATAGTTTGGGCCCAAACTGGCAGCCCGTAGCTTCTTTATCCGTTTATCATGCACTGACATGCAGAGTCCACTAGATAAAACATTGGAGCTCTCCCAGGGCCCTATTCCCTGGGAGCTTAGTAACCGTACAGATGTTATCTCTAACTTCTAAATCCTTAAATTTTGAGTTAAATTTCTTTGCATCTAACCCTTTCTCGGAACTCAACTTCTAATTATACATGGTCCCCACCTAGAAGCCTCTCTCTCCTCTCCTTCTTCCCCAAACCAAGCATCGCTCTCTCCACATCCCTTTGTTCCTCAAATCTACCGCCATTCCCGTGCATGAGGATGTCGCTGGCCATATTCCACCAATCCTTGCACCGATAGATGTTCGATGTTATTGTTGTCATCTACTCTATTCGAGGAGCCTGGAGGACTCACCACCATTGGATGTGCTGATGTTGTGCCTCTAGTTGGTGATACTTGTCGAGTGCAATATTGGGCTATGATGGCAGGAGGAGTCGTATTGTTTGACACCTCTAGTACTGGAGAGTTGCCATTGTCAGCGAGGGCTGGCAAGGGTCATGGCCAAGAGGGGACAAACTCCACCAAATGGGGACCACTTTGCTTGTTTATCGTGGATGGTGACTGATAACCCACAAGTATAGGGGATCAATTGTAGACTTTTTGATAAATAAGAGTGTCGAACCCAATGAGGAGCTAAAAGTAGAATTAATATTCTCTCAAGTTCAATCGACCATCAATACAACTCTACGCACGCTAACGCTTGCTTTACCTAAATCAATAATAAAACTACTTTGCAAGAATAAAAAGATAGCTTTGCAAGATAATAAAGTGTTAGTAGCTATTTTCAGAAAAGAACAATGAAGTAAAGGTTTTTGAAGACCAATGAAAACATGACTGTCCCTTGGCAATTGAATATAACACAATAGTGAAACTTATCATTCTTATGAGGAGAGGATTAAGCTTACATACTTTCCGTACTTGGATCGCATGTTCTTATGGTTGGAACTCTAGCAAGTATCCACAACTACTATAGATTCATTAGGGTAAAACCCAACCATAACAATAAGTAAAAAGTACCTTTGATCCCATATGCATCAACTCACGGACTCGATTTTAGGTTTTGTCGCCCCCGTAACCCACTATAAGCAAATCATTAAAATATTGCAAACCGCACACGCTTGCGGGACATGGCGGGCACCATAGGGCAGCACCATACAACTCATGTCGACCATATCATACCACAAATAGCCCATGGACAAAAGGAATCTGCTCGAACATCATAGAGGCTCAACACATCATTGGATAATAATATATAGCATAGAGCACCATGCTCAAGTAGAGATTATCGCGGGGTGAGAGAGAGAAAGTTGGTGATGACGGCGACGAAGTTGTTCGAGTAGATCGCTGTCACGATGGTTCCCCCGTCGGTGCTCTGGCCCCACTAGGAGAGAGAGAGAGAGAGAGGGAGAGAGCTCCCCTCCTTCTTGCCTGGCCTTCCCCCTAGATGGGGAAGGGTTCCCCCCTTTGGTCCTTGGCCTTCATGGCCCCCGAGGGGCGGGAGCCCCTCTGAGATTTGATTTCTCTCTCTTCTTCTTCTTCTTCTTCTCTAGGGTTTCTCTCTGTTTTCGGTTCTGTTTTCTGGCCAAACATTGTTTCTTTTATAGATGAAGATCCATAACTCTGATCAGGCTGGAATTTTAACATGATTTTTTGCTGATAATAGCTTCCTTGCGGTCGAAGGACAACTCCCAGTAACTTATGGGGAGGCCCAAGCCCCCCCCCCCGCGCCCTGGGGGTAGTGGCGCCCCCTAGCTTGTGGAGTTCATGGGCCTCCTATTGCATTAATTGATTCTTGTGCCAAAAAAATTAGATATATTTCACAAAAAATCCATGTAAATTTTTAGGTCATTCCGGCTTCGTATATTTTTTAGCTAAAAACTCCAAAATGATAGGAAACAAGAGTTAAACTTTAGCACTGGGTTAATATGTTAGTACAAATAGAAGTAATATAAAATGTTGCCAAAAATATGTAAAATTGTTATTATAATGGCATGAAACAATAAACAATTGTAGATATGTTAGAGATGTATCAGCATCCCCAAGCTTAATTCCTGCGCGTCCTCGATTAGGTACATGATAAAACAAAGATAATTTTTATGTGGCATGCTACCTAGCACAAACTTGATCATATAACTAATTGCGATATGAAATTAGGACAAAAGTGATTCAAGGCAATAGTCTATCAATTTGACATTGAAACAGTTATACATAAACACGCAAATAAACAATCATTGCCTTTCCTAATAAGGATGCTAAAGAAAGAAATACCATACACACTAAATCATCATAAGCATGCCACACTCTTTCTTCCTTGCATAAAAACATCAAATCATGAACTAACCCAGGCGCCAAACCAAGAAATTAAGTCACACTTTCCTACTTCAGCTATCCCCTCTTTTTCGAGGAATTATAAGTCTCCTCCAATTCATATCCTGCTTGGTGAGGCCCTCGAGGCTCCATTTGACCTAGTTCCAAGCCTATAAATTCTGTAATATTCCACCCTCGAAGCAAGACCTGAAACAATTTTATCGCCGACACAAGTCTTTGTTCCAAAGTGATCTCATATGGAGGGCTTCTCCGGCACCCTGCCAAAGGGGGTAACCATTGGGGATGCCATCTTCATCAACCTTGCTGCCTCCATGGTGATGCAGGAGTAGTTCATCCTCGGTGTTGAGGGTATGTACTAGTAGCTATGTGTTTGATCTATCTCTCTCACCCATGTTCTTAATGGATCCCGATCTTGATGTATCATGAGCTTTGCTAATAAGTTGGATCACATGATATTCACCTCCCTCTCTTATTTTCGTGGTGAACTGAGGCTTGCTCTTTGAGGTTTCTTTATGTTGGATTGAATATTTTGGATTTGACATCAATTGATGCACGTCTAACTCATGGATACTCGTGGTGACATTGAGGGTAATCTAGGTGACAAAAGAGTTGAATGGTACGTTTCATATGGTGTTGTCGTAGTACAATATCTCTAGAACTATTCGTGACACTTTGGAGGGGGGGGGGGGTCAATAGATTGATTGGAAACACAACCTTGAGGTGGTTTACTACCTAGGCAATTTCATCCTACTTTCTTCGATAGGTATAAAGACTTTGGAGTGATTTTTTGCCGCACTTTGAGGGATTATCAGGTTATTCAATTATGTTAATGATGTCGAGAGATTGCACTAGCAAAAGTATGAACCTAGGCCTTTGTTTCCAACCATTAAGACACCATGTTTGCTCACTTTTGTTACTTGCTACCTTTCTGTTTTTATTTGTTTAGATTACAAAAACCTATTTCTACCATCCAGATTACACATATATCATGACATGTTCGTCGAACTAGTGCACCTATACAACTGACAATTGTATTGGGTGTGTTGGGGACACAAGAAATTACTTGTATTTGATTGCAGGGTTGCGTGAGAGAGAACCACCATCATCCTACACCTCTCACGGATTGATATAGCTTAGGTCAAGGGAAATTTGTTGTTGTCCTACAAAACTCTGCACTTGGAGGCCCAACAAAGTCTACAAGAAAAAAGTTGTTGGAGGGTGAGTGCCTGAAGGTATCTTCTTTAGATCTTGCAATTGAATCTTATAGTTCTTGTTATTCACTAGTTTGGTTTACAAAAAAAGGAAGTGAAGTTGTGCCAAATTGTTTATCTTTATAAAGTTTTTGTCGAAAACATGGACTCTGATAATTGCTATTAACTGTTAAAAGAAGAATTTAACACAATGTTTGGTGTGAGTTCATTAAATGATAGGAATGATTGCAATGATCGCACTAGTCTTGATAAAATTTCTGAAGAAAAAGATTTTTTATAAGCATGTCAGTTTTTGTGGAGAACATAGGCCTTGTGAAAGAGTGCAATTTATGGATGATAAATTTTGTAAGAAGCATAAATCTGACAAAACTAAATGATGGCTTAATATATTAGACGATTATGCTAAAAAATTATGTTCTCTTCCTTCCATTACTTGTGAACTTTGCAATGAAGTTGGCCATCTTAATTTCAATGCATGCATTTTCATGATCGTACCATGGTATAATATTGTGATGACATGGTCACCCTTGACTTTATAATGAACTTAGTCTATTTTGGGGTGTGAAGAATTCACACATAAAAATAATTGGTTTGAAGTATTCATTATCACACAAGCAATTGAAATTCATTTATGGGAAATCAATATGTTTTGTGTGGTAAATTGGAATGATGATACTTATATAGCCAATTATTAGAATGACTGGAATTCCAATGAAATATAAAAGGAATGTTCTTTTACTGAACATTACTCTTTTAATGTGGAATTAATTTATAGTGTTCAAGTTTTATATGATACTCCCACTATTATGAATGAGAGTAAGTTTGCTTATGTGGATAGCAATAAAAATTCTATGAATATGGATCATAAGAAGAATGTTTTATGTGATAGCTATATGTGACACCCCAAAATTTTGACCTTGTTTTATTAATTAAAATTTTGCCAGGAAATTAAAACTTTTATTTTCTGGGCTCCCTTTTGATTTTTGAACCTTTTTCTCCCTGGCTATTATGGAGTTTTCCCCAAAGTGAAAACTTTTCAAATATGTTATTGGACTTGTTTAACCTCTCAAGAAAAACTTTTCTTTTATTAGTAGAACTAATTACATAATTAATTTGCTTGATCTTTATTTTCTTGAAAAATGGTTTTCCAAGGTCATATGCCATATTTGAACTACAACCATTTGATAAATTCACTTAAAATTCCAACCAAAATTTGGAGATGTCAGGTGATGTTTTTAAATCACTTTTATGCAAAAATATCTTTTATTCATGAAATATTTTGAGCTCTACACCCAATTTTCTTCTCTGGTCCAGTGGGCAATTTTGCACTGCAACTCATTTAAATACTTCTTTCTAGCCTCCACCAAAATTATGGGATGTTGGTGGTAGCTTATGATTCAACTTTATGCAAAAACCCAGTGTTGTTATTTGAAAATTTTGAGTGAATCAACCTCATCTTCATTATGGTCCAACATGATGGTTTGTACAACATCCATATTCTTGCTTGCTCTTTGGCCCTTGATTCCTTCCCCTGCTTGTAGACCACCCTACAAAACCATTAAGTCCAGGAGCATGCAACCATTGGAATACTTTTGGTTCATGAGATGATGCCATTTACCTCCTGTCCAGAATTGAAAGTTTGCAAAACTTGCTCTAACAAGTTTGTGCTTTTTACAAAATAACCTCACCACCCTCTTGTGCATCCAAAGAGACACTAGCCTGGAGAATTTGGCCACTCCAAGAAAATCCTAGGTGCCCGTGGCATTTTCTCAAACACCTGGAGTGCATGGACAGAATTGGCATGAGTGTTTGTTTGCATTGTAAACTTGCCCACCTAACCTAACCACCATGTCCATTTACCTTCTGACTAATCCTAATCTAAGTCTGCTAAGTGCCAACCTCACCCAAGCTCTGTGGCATGCACTGGCATTTCGCCGAGCACCTGGTGGGCGTGCTCTGGACGCGCCCAGAGCGCGCGTTTTGCACGTGTTGCACACGCGTGCACCGAGCCGCCATGTCTCGCCCCGCACCCGTTCTGGCCCTTGGCCATCCGCAGCCAGCACGCCATGTATCCTCCTGCACCGCAACGCCACCCCGACCACCCCTGGCACCCCACAACGCCACTGTCAGGTCGGCCGTGGCGGCTAGCTGACGGTCGCATACAGGCCCCGGCCGTGTCGGCGCCGCCCGAGCCACCAGCTCTCGCCACCTGCCTCTGGAGCTTCGCGAGCTCATCCACAAGTGTGTCGCCTAGCTCTTGTCGCCGCCATGCCGCCCTGACCACTACAGAGAGGCGGTTCGCCGGCGACCTTATCCTCGGCCGCGGAACCGCCATGGATACACTATAAATAGGAGGCCCGAGCTCATCTAGGCACTCAGGCGGCCTCACTCCACTCCTCCAGTTTCCCCCATGGCAGCCAATCGACCCGAGGAGGCTGTCTTCTTCCTCTCCGGCAACTCCTGCCGCCGCCACTGCCCCGGCTATTCCGGCGCCACCAGGGCCTCCCCCCCTCCACTGTCTTCACGAGGAACTCCCTCTCCCTCTCATGAGTCCAAACCCGCACTCAATTTTGCTCGGGACTCGCCGCAGGCGAGAACTCACTTTGCCCGACGGCCACCGCCCGCTGAGAAGCTCGCCGCCGGCAGCTCCATCCATCCCAGGGGCCATGCCGACCACCGGAGGGACTGCCTCAACCCCCTGAGCCCGCGGGTGGCCTCTGTTTCTCGAGAGGTGCTGCCAATCGCTGGCGACGATCGCCGGAGTCCCGCCTCCGGCTCGGGCTCAGGAAGAAGAGGAAGGGCTACCAACTGACCAATGGGCCCTCTGGACCCACTCGCCACCCCCGCCGCCACGTGCTTTTAGTGAAAGCGTAAACCACCCCAGTATGTTTCCTCCGCTCCGAAAACGTATTCCTGTCTGAAGCGTTTTCTTTTATATCTTAAAAAAACAGATTTGGACCAAATCTTTGACTGGCCATAACTTTTTAATTATAACTCCAAATGAGTTGATTCTTTTTCCTACCTTCCTCAAATTTTGTCTAGTTTATTTTAAGATTTATTTCAAAAAAATTCAGACAACTTTTTGGTACTGTTTTTGAAACTATATATTGATTCAAAAATATTTTAAATAGGATTTTGGAGAGAGGAGAAAGCCTTCAAAGGTTTTGGAGTGCACCCTGCCTCCCCACAACTTGAAGGCAAGCATTCTGAACCCCGGCATAATATTTTTGGTGTGTTCGTTGACACGTTTATAACACCACCTCATTTTGGAGAACTTGTTATTTCGTGTGATATGATCATTTACATGGATGCATATTAGTGATTTCCATGCTATTGGAAATGAACACACTTGTGATGGTAATCATCCTCATGTGCCTTGCATGCATGCCGGAAGGAATCCGGGAAAACCTCTGCCTTGGGTAGGCATGAGTTTGTCGCCGGTCTCCGTCGGAACGGTTATGTCCGGTATGGCATAGTAAGGTATAATGAGTGTTGATTTTGTTGGTCGAAATATATTTGTGATACATATCATGCAGGAAATTCATAAACCTCCTGAGTCGACTGTAGATCGAGTCTTGTTCCAGTAACCCCCATACTTGTTTCGTACTATCACTTGTCCCTACAACAAGTAGGGTATGGTTCAGTAAGTCGTCAACCCCTTTCAAGCACACACCGTACAGAGAGGCCATGGTGGAAGATACCAGTTGTAGCGGTGGGCGAGCCACCTGTCCGGGGCATGGGTGTTTCGGTTGGGACCGAGAGGGGGGCACCCCTTAGAGCGCGCGGTATAAATTTGATCCCATGCTACGCGAGGTTGTAGCCTCCCCACTTAGAGTTTTGCTTGACTCGTGTCGTGGGTGATTCCAGACACCGGTGAGTTAAGCTGGTGTGTGCAAGTCAGGTGTGTTTTCAATTAAAAGACCGTAGACGGAATTAGTCCCGATGGACTAAAGGAATCCGTTACTCGTGGGTAAAGAGTACACCCTCTGCAGAGATTAAACCTATTGAATAGCGCGTCCATGGTTAAGGACTACTGATGCAGGATGGGTCAAGTGTCGGTCTTAGTGTCGGTCTTGGAGGAGAAACTACTAAACCGAGCGTGGATCATGACCGATGACTTGTGATAAATATGTTATGTTTATTATGGACAAACCCATTATATTATTTGAATTATTGAGTATCCACAGGGCGGTTCTACCTCCGGATATTTATTGTGATTATTTATTTTGTAAGCCCTTTATGTGGTGTCATTTGAGGCGCCTGATTGTGGCATTGCTTGTTACTTATTTACTTTATAAGCCCTTTATGTGGTGTCATTGAGGCCTTGCGTGGCATTGCTTGTTATTTATTTACTTTATAAGCCCTTTATGTGGTGTCGCACAGACGCCACACTGCGGCATTTTATTTCCACTCCATTATTTCTTATTCGTGTTGCATATAAATAACCTGCATGCATGCATCAGAGATTTTATTTTATGACTGACGATGCGATCATAGAATATTTCAGCGCACGATTATCATTTATATTATACCCGTGTTCATAATGTTTGCGAGTACATTCAAAGTACTCACTGGCTTGTCCCTGGCTATTGTCTTGACCAGATTTCCTGCACGAAGAGGAGCATTGCGACGACAGCTACGGAACCTAAGCAACGGTGATAGCAGTCTTGTGAAGATAGGAGTTAACCTAGTCAGCTGTTCCTGTTGGGAAATGGAGTCCCATAGACACCGATGATCCACAAACCGCTTCCGCCCTCAACCACTAGAAACCATTGGTTGTACTCATAGGCCAGAATGGTGTTGTACTACATATTTTTTGTATTTTGCTTGGAATTTTCTGTATCAAGTTGGTGCCTCAACAACTAACAGTAATCCTGGGGCTGGTGAGCACAACGGCCATTTTCTGGAAATTAATACCCAAAAAACCGATCGTGACAAACTTGGTATCAGAGCCAGGCTGACCATTGGCTAATCCTATCTTAGCCAGGTCGAAAATCTTAGGCAAACCAACTCACCAGACCTTAACCAAACCCCAGCCAAGCTTCTCATGCAAGATAGCCACACAGTGACCCCGACACTTTTGGCAATCGGTGCCCAACCTATCAGCTTAGCCTGTCGATCACGCGCCAGTGACCGACACATAATATGTCTTATTCGCAAGCGTGCGAAGGAAGACTCCGTCCCTTTTTTCTACAAAAAGGGCACGCTAGTCTCAACCCAGCAAGAGGAGAAGACGAGCCCGACGTCGACAACCCAGTCGTGCTATTCGGACAACCAATCGAGATCTTGAGGTCAGCCTCGGCCATCAACCCAAATACCTTGATGACCCCAGAAGTGCTTCGTCGCCTTTTGGGAACACGCTCCAACGGGATTGTGGCCAACAATCCCCGAGATGGTCATCATCGCTACCCCGACCCTGTAGCCCCTCAACCCCCTCCAGCAGATCACGACGGTGAAAACCGTGGAGAAACCTCGACGTCCGCGAGGCAAGCCCACTTAGATAGGAACGAGGTAGACTAAAATCGCTCGAATGATACCGAGTCTTAGAATGACCTCGCCTTGTAATCTTGTGACCCTGTATCGCCGTAATTAAATGTTGTTTGCTTGTGCGCTCCTGTTTTTAATAGTAGCCATGCATGAGTATGTTGATGTGCGATTGCATTTTTTTTATTCCGGGCGTAGCTGCCAACCTCGACGACGCAAGTTTGTGCTATGAATAATTTTTTTGGTTCCAGCTCACAGGAAAGATATTTTCAAAACAACTCTTAACAAATCTCGAGGACGAGATTTTCTTTTAAGGGGGGTAGTGTTTTAACACCCCAAAAATTTGACCTTGTTTTATTAATTAAAATTTTGCCAGGAAATTAAAACTTTTATTTTCTGGGCTCCCTTTTGATTTTTGAACCTTTTTCTCCCTGGCTATTATGGAGTTTTCCCCAAAGTGAAAACTTTTCAAATATGTTATTGGACTTGTTTAACCTCTCAAGAAAAACTCTTCTTTTTATTAGTAGAACTAATTACATAATTAATTTGCTTGATGTTTATTTTCTTGAAAAATGGTTTTCCAAGGTTATATGGCCATATTTGAACTACAACCATTTGATAAATTCCCTGAAAATTCCAACCAAAATTTGGAGATGTCAGGTGATGCTTTGAAATCACTTTTATGCAAAAATATCTTTTATTCATGAAATATTTTGAGCTCTACACCCAATTTTCTTCTCTGGTCCAGTGGGCAATTTTGCACTGCAACTCATTTAAATACTTTTTTCTAGCCTCCGCCAAAATTATGGGATGCTGGTGGTAGCTTATGATTCAACTTTATGCAAAAACCCAGTGTTGTTATTTGAAAATTTTGAGTGAATCAACCTCATCTTCATTCTGGTCCAACATGATGGTTTGTACAGCATCCATATTCTTGCTTGCTCTTTGGCCCTTGATTCCTTCCCCTGCTTGTAGACCACCCTACAAAACCCCTAAGTCTAGGAGCATGCAACCATTGGAATACATTTGGTTCATGAGATGATGCCATTTACCTCCTGTCCAGAATTGAAGTTTTGCAAAACTCGCTCTAACAAGTTTGTGCTTTTTACAAAATAACCTCACCACCCTCTTGTACATCCAAAGAGACACTAGCCTGGAGAATTTGGGCACTCCAAGAAAAGCCTAGGTGCCTGTGGCATTTTGTCAAACACCTGGAGTGCATGGACAGAATTGGCATGAGTGTTTGTTTGCATTGTGAACTTGGCCACCTGACCTAACCACCATGTCCATTTACCTTCTGACTAATCCTAACCTAGGTCTGCTAAGTGCCAGCCTCACCCAAGCTCTGTGGCATGCACTGGCATTTCGCCGAGCACCTGGTGGGCGTGCTCTGGACGCGCCTAGAGCGCGCGTTTTGCACGTGTTGCACACGCGTGCACCGAGCCGCCACGTCTCGCCCCGCACCCGTTCTGGCCCTTGGCCATCCGCAGCCAGCACGCCACGTATCCTCCTACACCGCAACGCCACCCCGACCAACCCTGGCACCCCACAGCGCCACCGTCAGGTCGGCAGTGGCGGCTAGCTGAGGGCCGCATACAGGCCCTGGCCGTGTCGGCGCCGCCCGAGCCACCAGCTCTCGCCACCTGCCCCTAGAGCTTCGCGAGCTCATCCACAAGTGTGTCGCCTAGCTCTCGTCGCCGCCATGCCGCCCTGACCGCTACAGAGAGGCGGTTCGCCGGCGACCTTATCCTCGGCCGCGGAACCGCCATGGATACACTATAAATAGGAGGCCCGAGCTCATCTGGGCACTCAGGCGGCCTCAGTCCACTCCTCCAGTTTCCCCCATGGCAGCCAATCGACCCGAGGAGGCTGTCTTCTTCCTCTCCGGCAACTCCTGCCGCCGCCACTGCCCCGGCTATTCCGGCGCCACCAGGGCCTCCCCCCTCTCCACTCTCTTCACGAGGAACTCCCTCTCCCTCTCATGATTCCAAACCCGCACTCAATTTTGCTCGGGACTCGCCGCAGGCGAGAACTCACTTTGCCCGACGGCCACCGCCTGCTGAGAAGCTCGCCGCCGGCATCTCCATCCATCCCAGGGGCCATGCCAACCACCGGAGGACCGCCTCGACCCCCTGAGCCCGCGGGTGGCCTCCGTTTCTCGAGAGGTGCCGCCAATCGCTGGCGACGACCGCCGGAGTCCCGCCTCCCGCTCGGGCACAGGAAGAAGAGGAAGGGGCGGTCAACCTGACCAATGGGCCCTCTGGACCTTGTCGTGCCCCCACCCGCCGCCACGTGCTTTTAGTGAAAGCGTAAACCACCCCAGTACGTTTCCTCCGCTCTGAAAACGTATTCCTGTCTGAAGCGTTTTCTTTTATATCTTTTTTTTAAAACAGATTTTGACCAAATCTTTGACTGGCCATAACTTTTTAATTATAACTCCAAATCACTTGATTCTTTTTCCTACCTACCTCAAATTTTGTCTAGTTTATTTTAAGATTTATTTCAAAAAAATTCAGACAACTTTTTGGTACTGTTTTTGAAACTATATATTGATTCAAAAATATTTTAAATAGGATTTTGGAGAGAGGAGAAAGCCTTCAAAGGTTTTGGAGTGCACCCTGCTCCCCACAACTTGAAGGCAAGCATTCTGAACCCCGGCATAATATTTTTGGTGTGTTCGTTGACATGTTTATAACACCACCTCATTTCGGAGAACTTGTTATTTCATGTGATATGATCATTTGCATGGATGCATATTAGTGATGTCCATGCTATTGGAAATGAACACACTTGTGATGGTAATCATCCTCATGTGCCTTGCATGCATGCCGGAAGGAATCCGGGAAAACCTCTGCCTTGGGTAGGCATGAGTTTGTCGCCGGTCTCCGTCGGAACGGTTATGTCCGGTATGGCATAGTAAGTTATAATGAGTGTTGATTTTGTTGGTTGAAATATTTTTGTGATACATATCATGCAGGAAATTCATAAACCTCCTGAGTCGACCGTAGATCGAGTGTTGTTCAAGTAACCCCCATACTTGTTTCGTACTACCACTTGTCCCTACAACAGGTAGAGTACGGTTCAGTAAGTTGTCAACCCCTTTCAAGCACACACCGTACAGAGAGGCCATGGTGGAAGATATCGGTTGTAGCTGGTAGGCAGGCCACCTGTTCCAGGGGCATGGGTGTTTCCGGTTGGGACCGAGAGGGGCACCCTTAGAGCCTGTGTATAAATTTGATCCCATGCTACGCGAGGTTGTGGCCTCCCACTTAGAGTTTTGCTTGACAGTGTCGTGGGTGATTCGGACACGGTGAGTTAAGCTGGTGCGTGCAAGTCAGGTGTGTTTTCAATTAAAAGACCGTAGACGGAATTAGTCCCGATGGACTAAAGGAATCCGTTACTCGTGGGTAAAGAGTAGACCCTCTGTAGAGATTAAACCTATTCAAATAGCCGCGTCCATGGTTAAGGACTACAGCCTGGGATGGGTCAAGTGTCGGTCTTAGTGTCGGTCATCGGAGGAGAAACTACTAAACTAGAACGTGGATCATGACTGATGACTTGTGATAAGTATGTTATGTTTATTATGGACTAACCCATTATATTATTTGAATTATTGAGTATCCCTGCGACGGTTCTACCTCCTGGATATTCATTGTGATTATTTATTTTATAAGCCCTTTATGTGGTGTCGCTGAGATGCCCGACTGTGGCATTGCTTGTTATTTATTTACTTTATAAGCCCTTTATGTGGTGTCGCACAGACGCCCGACTGCGGCATTTTATTTCCGCTCCATTATTGCTTATTCGTGTTGCATATAAATAACATGCATGCATGCATCAGAGATTTTATTTTATGACTGACGATGCGATCATAGAATATTTCAGCGCACGATTATCATTTATATTATACCCGTGTTCATAATGTTTGCGAGTACATTCAAAGTACTCACTGGCTTGTTCCTGGCTATTGTCTTGGCCAGATTTCCTGCACGGAGAGGAGCATTGCGATGACAGCTACGGAACCTAAGCAACGGTGATAGCAGTCTTGTGAAGATAGGAGTTAACCTGGTCAGCTGTTCCTGTTGGGAAATGGAGTCCCATAGACACCGATGATCCACGAACCGCTTCCGCCCTCAACCACTAGAAACCATTGGTTGTACTCATAGGCCAGAATGGTCTTGTACTACATATTTTTTGTATTTTGCTTGGAATTTTCTGTATCAAGTTGGTGCCTCATCAGCTAACAGTAATCCTGGGGCTGGTGAGCACAACGGCCATTTTCTGGAAATTAATACCCGGAAAACCGGTCTTGACAAACTTGGTATCGAGCCGGTGACCATTGGCTAATCCTATCTTAGCGGTCGAAAAACTTAGGCAAACCAACTCACCAGACCTTAACCAAACCCCAGCCAAGCTTCTCGTGCAAGATAGCCACACAGTGACCCCGACACTTTTGGCAATCGGTGCCCAACCTATCAGCCTAGCCTGTCGATCACGCGCAAGTGACCGACACATAATCTGTCTTATTCGCAAGCGTGCGTATGAAGACTCCGTCCCCCTTTTCTATAAAAAGGGCATGCTAGTCTCAACCCTGCAAGAGGAGAAGACGAGCCCGACGCTGACAACCCAGTCGTGCTGTTCGGACAACCAATCGAGATCTTGAGGTCAGCCTCGGCCATCAACCCAAATACCTTGATGACCCCAGAAGTGCTTCGTCGCCTTTTGGGAACACACTCCAACGGGATTGTGGCCAACAATCCCGAAGTTGGTCATCATCGCTACCCCGACCCTGTAGCCCCTCAACCCCCTCCAGTAGATCACGACGGTGAAAACCGTGGAGAAACCTCGACGTCTGCGAGGCAAGCCCGCTTAGATATGAACGAGGTAGACTAAAATCGCTCGAATGATACCGAGTCTTAGAATGACCTCGCCTTGTAATCTTGTGACCCTGTATCGCCGTAATTAAATGTTGTTTGCTTGTGCGCTCCTGTTTTTAATAGTAGCCATGCATGAGTATGTTGATGTGCGATTGCATTTTTTTATTCCGGGCGTAGCTGCCAACCTCGACGATGCAAGTTAGTGCTATGAATAAATTTTTTTGGTTCCAGCTCACAGGAAAGATATTTTCAAAACAACTCTTAACAAATCTCGAGGACGAGATTTTCTTTTAAGGGGGGTAGTGTTTTAACACCCCAAAATTTTGACCTTGCTTTATTAATTAAAATTTTGCCAGGAAATTAAAACTTTTATTTTCTGGGCTCCCTTTTGATTTTTGAACCTTTTTCTCCCTGGCTATTATGGAGTTTTCCCCATAGTGAAAACTTTTCAAATATGTTATTGGACTTGTTTAACCTCTCAAGAAAAACTTTTCTTTTATTAGTAGAACTAATTACATAATTAATTTGCTTGATCTTTATTTTCTTGAAAAATGGTTTTCCAAGGTTATATGGCCATATTTGAACTACAACCATTTGATAAATTCACTTAAAATTCCAACCAAAATTTGGAGATGTCAGGTGATGTTTTTAAATCACTTTTATACAAAAATATCTTTTATTCATGAAATATTTTGAGCTCTACACCCAATTTTCTTCTCTACTCCAGTGGGCAATTTTGCACTGCAACTCATTTAAATACTTCTTTCTAGCCTTCGCCAAAATTATGGGATGCTGGTGGTAGCTTATGATTCAACTTTATGCAAAAACCCAATGTTGGTATTTGAAAATTTTGAGTGAATCAACCTCATCTTCATTCTGGTCCAACATGATGGTTTGTACAGCATCCATATTCTTGCTTGCTCTTTGGCCCTTGATTCCTTCCTCTGCTTGTAGACCACCCTACAAAACCCCTAAGTCCAGGAGCATGCAACCATTGGAATACTTTTGGTTCATGAGATGATGCCATTTACCTCCTGTCCAGAATTGAAGTTTTGCAAAACTTGCTCTAACAAGTTTGTGCTTTTTACAAAATAACCTCACCACCCTATTGTGCATCCAAAGAGACACTAGCCTGGAGAATTTGGCCACTCCAAGAAAAGCCTAGGTGCCTGTGGCATTTTGTCAAACACCTGGAGTGCATGGACAAAATTGGCATGAGTGTTTGTTTGCATTGTGAACTTAGCCACCTGACCTAACCACCATGTCCATTTACCTTCTGACTAATCCTAACCTAGTTCTGCTAAGTGCCAGCCTCACCCAAGCTCTCTGGCATGCACTGACATTTCGCCGAGCACCTGGTGGGCGTGCTCTGGACGCGCCCAGAGCGCGCGTTTTGCACGTGTTGCACACACGTGCACTGAGCCGCCACGTCTCGCCCCGCACCCGTTCCGGCCCTTGGCCATCCGCAACCAGCATGCCACGTATCCTCCTGCACCGCAACGCCACCCCGACCAACCCTAGCAGCCCACAGCGCTACCGTCAAGTCGGCCGTGGCGGCTAGCTGACGGCCACATACAGGCCCTGGCCGTGTCGGCGCCGCCCGAGCCACCAGCTCTCGCCACCTGCCCCTAGAGCTTCGCGAGCTCATCCACAAGTGTGTCGCCTAGCTCTCGTCGCCGCCACGCCGCCCTGACCGCTATAGAGAGGCGGTTCGCCGGTGACCTTATCCTCGGCCGCGGAACCGCCATGGATACACTCTAAATAGGAGGTCCGAGCTCATCTGGGCACTCAGGCGGCCTCAGTGCACTCCTCCAGTTTCCCCCATGGCAGCCAATCGACCCGAGGAGGCCGTCTTCTTCCTCTCCGGCAACTCCTGCCGCCGCCACTGCGCCGGCTATTCTGGCACCACCAGGGCCTCCCCCCTCTCCACTCTCTTCACCAGGAACTCCCTCTCCCTCTCATGAGTCCAAACCCCCACTCAATTTTGTTCGGGACTCGCCGCAGGCGAGAACTCACTTTGCCCGACGGCCACCGCCCGCAGAGAAGCTCGCCGCCGGCAGCTCCATCCATCCCAGGGGCCATGCCGACCACCGGAGGGACCGCCTCGACCCCCTGAGCCTGCGGGTGGCCTCCGTTTCTTGAGAGGTGCCGCCAATCGCCGGCGAGAACCGCCGGAGTCCCGCCTCCCGCTCGGGCACAGGAAGAAGAGGGAAGGGGGCCAGTCAAACCTGACCAGTGGGCCCTCTGGACCCACTGTCAGCGGCCCACCCCGCCGCCACGTGCTTTTAGTGAAAGCGTAAACCACCCCAGTACGTTTCCTCCGCTCCGAAAACGTATTCCTGTCTGAAGCGTTTTCTTTTATATCTTTTTTTAAAACATATCTTGACCAAATCTTTGGCTGGCTATAACTTTTTAATCATAACTCCAAATGAGTTGATTCTTCCTACCTTCCTCAAATTTTGTCTAGTTTATTTTAAGATTTATTTCAAAAAAATTCAGACAACTTTTTGGTACTGTTTTTGAAACTATATATTGATTCAAAAATATTTTAAATAGGATTTTGGAGAGAGGAGAAAGCCTTCAAAGGTTTTGGAGTTCACCCTGCCTCCCCACAACTTGAAGGCAAGCATTCTGAACCCCGGCATAATATTTTTGGTCTGTTCGTTGACATGTTTATAACACCACCTCATTTCGGAGAACTTGTTATTTCATGTGATATGATCATTTGCATGGATGCATATTAGTGATGTCCATGCTATTGGAAATGAACACACTTGTGATGGTAATCATCCTCATGTGCCTTGCATGCATGCCGGAAGGAATCCGGGAAAACCTCTGCCTTGGGTAGGCATGAGTTTGTCGTCGGTCTCCGTCGGAACGGTTATGTCCGGTATGGCATAGTAAGGTATAATGAGTGTTGATTGTGTTGGTTGAAATATATTTGTGATACATATCATGCAGGAAATTCATAAACCTCCTGAGTCGACGGTAGATCGAGTCTTGTTACAGTAACCCCCATACTTGTTTCGTACTACCACTTGTCCCTACAACAGGTAGGGTACGGTTCAGTAAGTCGTCAACCCCTTTCAAGCACACACCGTATAGAGAGGCCATGGTGGAAGATACCGGTTGTAGCGGTAGGCGAGCCACCGGTCGAGGGCATGGGTGTTTCGGTTGGGACCGAGAAGGGGCACCCTTAGAGCGCCATGTATAAATTTGATCCCATGCTACGCGAGGTTGTAGCCTCCCACTTAGAGTTTTGCTTGGCAGTGTCGTGGGTGATTCGGCACACGGTGAGTTAAGCTGGTGTGTGCAAGTCAGGTGTGTTTTCAATTAAAAGACCGTAGACGGAATTAGTCCCGATGGACTAAAGGAATCCGTTACTCGTGGGTAAAGAGTACACCCTCTGCAGAGATTAAACCTATTCAAATAGCCGCGTCCATGGTTAAGGACTACAGTCTGGGATGGGTCAAGTGTCGGTCTTAGTGTTGGTCTTCGGAGGAGAAACTACTAAACCAGAACATGGATCATGACTGATGACTTGTGACAAATATGTTATGTTTATTATGGACTAACCCATTATATTATTTGAATTATTGAGTATCCCTGGGACGTTTCTACCTCCTGGATATTCATTGTGATTATTTATTTTATAAGCCCTTTATGTGGTGTCATTGAGGCCTTGATCGTGGCATTGCTTGTTACTTATTTACTTTGTAAGCCCTTTATGTGGTGTCATTGAGGCCTTGATCGTGGCATTGCTTGTTATTTATTTACTTTATAAGCCCTTTATGTGGTGTCGCACAGACGCCCGACTGCGGCATTTTATTTCCACTCCATTATTGCTTATTCGTGTTGCATATAAATAACCTGCATGCATGCATCAGAGATTTTATTTTATGACTGACTATGCGATCATAGAATATTTCAGCGCATGATTATCATTTATATTATACCCGTGTTCATAATGTTTGCGAGTACATTCAAAGTACTCACTGGCTTGTCCCTGGCTATTGTCTTGGCCAGATTTCCTGCATGGAGAGGAGCATTGCGATGACAGCTACGGAACCTAAGCAACGGTGATAGCAGTCTCGTGAAGATAGGAGTTAACCTGGTCAGTTGTTCCTGTTGGGAAATGGAGTCCCATAGACACCGATGATCCACAAACCGCTTCCGCCCTCAACCACTAGAAACCATTGGTTGTACTCACAGGCCAGAATGGTCTTGTACTACATATTTTTTGTATTTTGCTTGGAATTTTCTGTATCAAGTTGGTGCCTCATCAGCTAATAGTAATCCTAGGGCCAGTGAGCACAACGGCCATTTTCTAGAAATTAATACCAGGAAAACCGGTCGTGACACTAAATTGTTGAATTTATTCATGGTGCTACTAAAAACTATTATGAGAGGGGAATATATGCTTATATGTATTTCAAAAACATCAAGTTTCCTCTTTTTATATCGAAAGTTTTGTAGTTGCACTTGTTTCGCCTTCTTATGCTAGTTGATTATTGTTTAAATAAATTGTTTGCTTATAAAATTCCTATGCATAGGAAGTGGGTTAGGCTTAAATGTATTTACTATGTTATTCGTTATGCTCTTTTTATATTTCAATTCTTACTTTTATGTCAACATCATCAAAAATACCAATGCCTAGCTAAAAGGCTTTAAAGGAAAGCACTTATTTGGGGGCGGCCCAATATTTATACTTTTTGTTTTTGTGCGTTTACATGATTAGTTCTACTGTAGTAATCATTTTTTGTATCTTCTGTTTCAATAAAGTGCAAAATTAAACCTTTAGGATGATGCAAATGCTTGTTTATTTGGTTCTGTGCAAATGTAGAAACTTCTTCATTCGGTGTCTGAATTATTTTTCTGAACTGAAACACGATCAATGCTAAATTACAAAAAAATCATTTCCCAATTTTCAAAAAAAAATTGAGTTACACAAGTATGGATAATAATTCGTCCTTTACAGACTATTTTGTTTTTGACACATTCTGTTTTGTTTTCTTAGTTTTCTTGTCTTAAAGTTTCCATGGCCTATATTTGGTTATATAAATTGTGGAAATGATAGAATACAGTAGACATCATTTGGGAATAATTATGAATCTTGTCGTGATAGTACATGAGTGAAGGATTTTTTTTACAAGCCCATCTCATGAGTTCCGTTAAGTTTTGTGTGGATGAAATTTTCAGTTTTGGGTGAGATATCGATATGAGGAGGACAAGGAGCGGCAAGACCCTAAGCTTGGGGATGCTCAAGGCACCCCAAGGCAATATGTAAGGAAGACTCAAGTATCTAAGGTTGGGGATGCCCCGAAAGGCATCCCCTCTTTTTCTTCAACAGTATCGGTATACCTCACTTGGAACTATATTTTTATTCTTCACATAAGATGTGTTTTGGAGTGTTTTTTTTTGTTTGTTGTTTGACACAACATTTAGATCTGAAAATTTTAATTTGTAGAGTTTATACATAGTTACCTATTTACTTAACTACCCTATGTTCTTCACTTATATCTTTTGGACGTTTTTATTGTTTACTCTTGTGCTTCATTTATATCTTTAGAGTAAGAAATTTATGAATTAACTAAATGTAATGCGCTTCATTTATTATATATATATTGAGAAGTAAACATGCATCCCCCATTTAATCTGTTAAAGTAGAAGTGAGATTCTGATATTGCATATCTTTATTCAAGTAAGGGGATTATATTATAATGAAAATGAGCAATGGTTTTATTAAGTTGAACCTATCATGTCGTGGTGATAAGTATCCCCAGTGAAGGACGGATGACTGCATTACCAGATGTTTACACATGTTTGATAAATTCCAAATTCAGCCTTGGTGGTGTTCAAGTTGTAGGTTATCATCATGATTATATTTTCTCAATAATGTTACTATTAGAGAATGCATGATTGTGGTTTGTGTGCTTGATAAAGTGGTTGTCTCCTAGTCTTTTTGTAGTCGTTTCCTCGTACTAAGCAGAAATACTACTTGTGCATCCAATCCTTAAAACAATGCCATAAAGTGTCCACCATACCTAACTATAGATGGTATTTCACTGCCATTCCAAGTAAATTTGCATGTTCCACCTCTAATATTCAATTAAACTTTTGTTTTGTGTGTCCACACAGCTCATGGAGTTTATTCGCTAAATGGGGGCAGTCAACTTCAATTAATCTTCAACTATAGATGGGGGCAATCAATATCTCCCATGCTAAATGTTTTTTAATCACGACAAGAGTTTATTCGCTTGTCTAATTTATGAGAGAGGTTGGTGATAGGGATGCTGAGTCCCAAATAAATAAGAACTGATAATTACAAAGGACACTCCCGTGGAAAAGTTGAAAGTTAGCAGGCACCATGGATTCGGCTAGCCATGGTTTTTGTTAGTATGGTGGAGAGTAAAAGCATGGGAACCACCATTATTGTGTTTAACATGGAAGATATTGGAAACCTTTGTCGTTAAACCGCTGACAGGGAAAGTACACCCCTAAAATATATTCATCTCTATTTTAAACCAAATGAGCTCTAGCATATGTTAATCCCTATTTCCCTCTCCGAAGGGCCAATCTATTTACTTCTCATGTTGACTCAATTCCATCTTTCTCTCTTTTGGCACCACATATTGAGCATGGGGATTACTCTTAGCTTTGCATGCGCTCTTCTAATAGCAACTTGCTCAGCATTGTCTAACTATGATGGCCATCTTCAAATTAGGGTACCTAGTCATCATCTTTGATTCATTGAATGCTTTATGCTTGAAATATAGTCTTGAAAGATTGCAAGATACTTCATTACCAATTTATGATATGTTGAACTTAATGGAATAAAGTTACTTGTTATTAGAATGATCATTTCCTATGTGATCAAAAATTTGTTCTATCGTAGCATTCTGACTTCATAATTTTTTTTCTTTATCATTTACCTCCTCGAGTACGAGCAGGAATTAAGCTTGGGGATGCTAATACGCCTCCAACGTATCTATAATTTATGAAGTATTCATGTTATATTTACAACAATTGCATATGGTTTTGGTGCACTTTTCTATTATTTTTATAGACTAACATATTAATCTAGTGTCAGTTCCTATTTCTTTGCATGTTTTTGGTTTCACGGAAAATCCATATCTAGGAAGGTCCAAACACAACAAAACTTTATGGGGATTTTTGTGGAATATAAGAAACACTAGAAGCTTTAGGAGGCAGCCAGAAGAGGCCCGAGGAGCCCACAAGCCTAGGGGTCGCCCCTAGGTCATGCCCCTAGGCTTGTGGAGCCCCCAAGGCTTTGTTTGACCTAATTCCAAACCTATAAATTCCTTCATATCCCAAAACCCACAGAGTGAGACCCAAAACAATTTTTTCATGCCTGCAAACCACTATTCCTAAAGCTTTCTCATCCGAAGGCTTTCTCTGGCATCCTGCTGGAGGGGGAAACCATTGGGGACACCATCTTCATCAACCTTTCTGCCTCCATGGTGATGCGTGAGTGGTTCATCCTTGGGGTTGAGGGTATGTACCAGTAGATATGTGTTTGACCTCTCTCTCTCTCTCTCTCTCTCTCTCTCTCTCTCTCCCTCTCTCCCATGTTCTTGATGGATTCAAATCTTGATGTATCATGAGCTTTGTTAATAAAGTTGGATCACATGATTTTCACCTCCCTCTCTTATTTTTGTGGTGAATTGAGTCTTGCTCTTTGAGGTTTCTTTATGTTGGATTGAATATTTCGGATTTGGGATCACTTGATGCATGTCTAACTCATGGATACCTGGGGACATTGGGGTAATCTAGTTGACATAAGAGTTGAATGATATGTATCATGTGGTGTTGTCGTAGTACGATCTCTAGGACTATTCATGACACTTTGGGATGGTACAATAGATTGATTGCAAACACAACTTTGAGGTGGTTTACTATCTACACGATTTCATCCTACTTTCTTTGGTAGGAATGGAGATTTTGGAGTTCTTTTCCGCACTTTGAGGGATTATCATGTGGTTCAATTATGTTAATGATGTTGAGAGATTGCACTAGCGAAAGTATGAACCCTAAGCCTTGTTTTCAAGCATCGAGACACCATTTTTTGCTCACTTTTGTTTCTTGCTACCATACTATTTTTAATTGTTTAGATTACAAAAACCTATTTCTATCATCCAGATTACACATCTATCATCACCTCTTCGCCGAACAAGTGCACCCATACAAGTGACAATTGTATTGGGTGTGCTGAGGGCATAAGAGATTACTTGTATTAGATTGCAGGGTTGCTTGAGAGAGAACCACCTTCATCCTGCACATATCACGGATTAATAAACCTTAGGTCATCCACTTGAGGGAAATTTGTTGTTGTCCCACAAACCTCTGGCTTTGAATCCCAACAAAGTCTACAAGAATAAAGTTGCCTATAGTAGACATGAGTATGATAGTTAGGTTCAACCTTGCAAGTAATCTACGGAAGTGATAGAAAGTGGAAAATTCTTGTATTGTATTGTTAAAGTAGTGATAAAAAAGATGATTGCATAGTTGTCCTTTGAACGCAAGGTGAATACAATATTTCATGTCATGATTCTTATTGCAATACTCTGCTTTCACTTAATACTTTAATGTGCATGCTGGACAGCGGTCTGATACGTCTCCGTCGTATCTATAATTATTGATTGTTCCATGCAAATATTATTCAACTTTCATATACTTTTGGCAACTTTTTATACTATTTTTGGGACTAACATATTGATCCAGTGCCAGTTCCTATTTGTTGCATGTTTTATGTTTCGCAGAAATCCAATATCAAACGGAATCCAAATGGGATAAAAACGGACGGAGAATTATTTTGGAATATTTGGAATTTTCCGGAGGAAGAATCAACGTGAAACGGTGCCCGAGGTGGCCACGAGACAGGGGGGCGCGCCCTCCCCCCTGGGCGCGCCTGGCACCCTCGTGGGCCACCCATAAGGCGGTTGACGCTCTTCTTTTGCCGCAAGAAATCTAATTTTATGGGAAAGATCTGGGCGAAAGATTCACCTCAATCGGAGTTACGGATCTCCGGATATAAGAGAAACGGTGAAGGGGCAGAATCTGGGAACACAGAAACAGAGAGACAGAGAGATAGATCCAATCTCGGAGGGGCTCTCGCCCCTCCCACGCCATGGGAGCGAAGGACCAGAGGGGAAACCCTTCTACCATCTAGGGAGAAGGTCAAGGAAGAAGAAGAAGAAGGGGGCTCTCTCCCCCTTGCTTCCGGTGGCCGGGCGCGCGCCGGGGCCATCATCATCACCGCGATCTTCACCAACACCTCCATCATCTTCACCAACGTCTCCATCACCTTCCCCCATCTATATTCAGCGGTCCACTCTCCAGCAACCCGCTGTACCCTCTACTTGATCATGGTGCTTTATGCTTCATATTATTATCCAATGATGTGTTGCCATCCTATGATGTCTGAGTAGATTTTCGTTGTCCTATCGATGATTGATGAATTGCTATGATTGGTTTGAGTTGCATGTTTTATTATTGGTGATGTCCTATGGTGCTCTCCTTGTCGCACAAGCGTGAGGGATCCCCGCTGTAGGGTTTGCAATATGTTCATGATTTGCTTATGGTGGGTGGCGTGGTGTGAAGCCTGCCTGACCGAGTAAGTAGGTTGTTTGCGTATGGGATAAAGGGGATTTGATACTTCAATGCTATGGTTGGGTTTCTACCTTAATGATCTTTAGTAGTTGCGGATGCTTGCTAGAGTTCCAATCATAAGTGCATATGATCCAAGAAGAGAAAGTATGTTAGCTTATGCCTCTCCCTCAAATAGAATTGCAATAGTGATTACCGGTCTAGTAAAGTAGTCAATTGCTTAGGGACAATTTCACAACTCCTACCACCACTTTTCCACACTCGCTATATTTACTTTATTGCTTCTTTATCTAAACAGCCCCTACTTTTTATTTACGTGTTCTTTATTATCTTGCAAACCTATCCTATCACACCTACAAAGTACTTCTAGTTTCATACTTGTTCTAGGTAAAGCGAACGTCAGGCGTGCATAGAGTCGTATCAGTGGCCGATAGGACTTGAGAGAGTATTTGTTCTACCTTTAGCTCCTCGTTGGGTTCGACACTCTTACTTATCGAAAGAGGCTACAACTGTCCCGTATAATTGCGGGTCATCAAGACCTTTTTCTGGCGCCGTTGCCGGGGAGTCATAGCGTGGGGTGAACATTCTCGTGTGTGCTTGTTTGCTTTATCACTAAGTAATTTTTATTTGCTGTTCTTAGTTGTTTTCTATCTTTAGTTATGGGTAGGAAACGCAAAATACCAAAAAATTAGTTTTACCTACTGAACCAATGGTTGAAGAACCACTCAAAACCTATCACACTCCTGAAGCTTTTTACTTGGATCATCTTCGATCCCTATGTGCTCGTGCTGAAACCCCAACTAGCTTAGTTGAGGGAAAATCTTTAGATGAGCATGTTTGTTATGTGCGACACCGTATATCTAAAAAGGGAAACTTTTACTGGATCAAATTCATCGTTTACAATGCTATGCTTGGAATTTATGTGAAATACATGATATTACTTATTGTTCTGAGAACCCTAAGAAACACCTTCCCTACCAATGTGACTTTATTAATAATGGAATCGTATCTTCGTATGCTAAGGGTGTTTATAAATACTATGATGTTCAACAAATTGAAGAATTTGTTGCTTTTAAGGGTGCTTATGAAATTGCTTCTTTGATTGAAAAGTATGATGCTACTCTCTACAAATCTGAAATTTTTTCCATACTTGAATATTGTTATGATAATTATGCTTCTAATGCCTATGTTAAACTATATATTGAGAAATTCTCCGCTGTCCAAGAAGAGACTAATATTTTGCAGGAAGCTATGGAAGAAGAAATTGATGAAACTATGAGCTCATTGGATGAAAAAGATGATGAGGAGAGCGAAGAACAAAAGGAGGAAGAGCGGATTGATCACCCTTGCCCACCTTCTAATGAGAGTAACTCTTCAACTCATACATTGTTTAATTCCCCTTCGTGCTTACCGAAGGATGATTGTTATGATGATTGCTATGATCCCGTTGATTCTCTTGAAATATCCCTTTTTGATGATGCTTGCTATGCTTGTGGCCAAGAAGCCAATATGAATGATGCTTATGGAGATGAACTTGCTATAGTTCCTTATGTTAAACATGAAATTGTTGCTATTGCACCCACGCATGATAGTCCTATTATCTTTTTGAATTCTCCAAACTACACTATATCGGAGAAGTTTGTGCTTATTAAGGATTATATTGATAGGTTGCCTTTTACCATTGCACATGATAATTTTGATAAATATGATATGCATGTGCTTGCTGCTCCTACTTGCAATTATTATGAGAGAGGAACTATATCTCCACCTCTCTATGTTTCCAACATGATAGAATTGCAAGAAACTGCTTATACTATGCATTGGCCTTTACTATGTGTGCATGAATTGTTCTTTTATGACATGCCGATGCATAGGAAGAGAGTTAGACTTCGTTGCTGCATGATATATGTTACTTTGTGCTTACTACTAAATTAAAAATCATTGTTAATTAAAATTGGCTTTGATATACCTTGGGATCTGGGTGGATCCATTACTTGAGCACTATATGCCTAGCTTAATGGCTTTAAAGAAAGCGCTGCCAGGGAGACAACCCGGAAGTTTTAGAGAGTCATTTATTTCTGTTGAGTGCTTTCGTAAAGTTTAAAAACAAAATAAATAAAGAGGGGAACCTAAAAACTTTTCAAAAAGGAAAGTGAAAGTGAGAGAGACAAGCATTGCTGAAGTGGGAGCTAGCCTTGAACTTTGTTCATGCTCACGGAAACTTTGTGAATCTTGATTACAGAAAATTTTCAACAATAATAATTATCCCCTTGTACAATTCCATTGTATTATAAAATAATGTGCCAAGGTTTGCCTTTAGGATGTTTACAATGCTTGTTGGTTTGTACGGTCGAGGACAGAAACTTTGTCTGTAGTGAACGATTTTACATTTTTAACTGGAACATCAAATGGTTCTGATTATTTTTGCACTGTCTTGATATAAAACTTGTTTATTTTTACTAATTTTGGTAGAATTTTTGGGGTAACATAAGTATGGTGGATGTTCAGATTGCTACAGACTGTTCTGTTTTTGACAGATTCTGTTTTTGATGCATAGTTTGCTTGTTTTGATGAATCTATCAATTTATATCAGTGGATTTAAGCCATGAAAAAGTTATTACAGTAGACACAATGCAAAACAAAATATGAATTGGTTTGCTACAGTACTTAGAGTAGTGATTTGCTTTATTATACTAACGGATCATACCGAGTTTTCTGTCGAAGTTTTGTGTGGATAAAGTGTTTAATCGAGGAGGTCTCGATATGAGGAAAAGGAAGAGAGGCAAGAGCTCAAGCTTTGGGATGCCCAAGGAACCCCAAGTAAATATTCAAGGATACTCAAGCCTCTAAGCTTGGGGATGCCCCAGAAGGCATCCCCTCTTTCTTCAACAAGTATCGGTATGTTTTCGGATTCGTCTCGTTCATGCGATATGTGCAAGTCTTGGAGCGTCTTTTGCATTTAGTTTTCACTTTTATTTTATGCACCATGCTAGTATGAGATACTACTTGGTTTATTTATAGAATGCTCATTGCACTTGACTTAAATCTTTTGAGTATGGCTTTATAGAATGCTTCATGTGCTTCACTTATATCATTTGAAGTTTGGATTGCCTGTTTCTCTTCATTTAGAAAACCGCCATTTGTAGAATGCTCTTTTGCTTCAGTTATATTTGTTAGAGCGTGGGCATATCTTTTGTAGATAGAATTAAACTCTCTTGCTTCATTTCTATCTATTTAGAGAGATGACAGGAATTGGTCAATCACATGGTTAGTCATAAAATCCTACATAAACTTGTGGATCGCTGAATATGATATGTTTGATTCCTTGCAATAGTTTTGCGATATAAAGATGGTGATATTAGAGTCATGCTAGTGGGTGGTTGTGTATTGTAGAGACACTTGTGTTGAGGTTTGCAAGTCCCGTAGCATGCACGTATGGTAACCGTTGTGTGACAAATTTGAAGCATGGGGTGTTTCTTTGGTTGTCTTCCTTATGA
The DNA here is from genome assembly GCA_021437245.1 of Aegilops speltoides. Lineage (NCBI taxonomy): Eukaryota > Viridiplantae > Streptophyta > Magnoliopsida > Poales > Poaceae > Aegilops > Aegilops speltoides. The sequence continues at coordinate 438,595,340 of CM038147.1, read as the reverse complement.
GTGGCGGTCGGGGACGAGCGATGGTCTTTTCCTACCAATCTATCCCCCTAGGGGCATGCGTAGTAGTACTTTGCTTCGAGGGATAATAAAATTTTGCAATAAGTATATGAGTTCTTTATGACTAATGTGAGTCCATGGATTATACGCACTTTTACCTTTACATCATTGCTAGCCTCTTCGGTACCTTGCATTGCCCTTTCTCACCTTGAGAGTTGGTGCGAACTTCGCCGGTGCATCCAAACCCCGTGATACGATACACTCTATCACACATAAGCCTCCTTATATCTTCCTCAAAAGAGCCACCATACCTACCTATCATGGCATTTCCATAGCCATTCCGAGATATATTGCCAGGCAACTTCCGTCATCATCATATACAAGACTTGAGCATTATTGTCATATTGCCTTGCATGATTGTAAGATAGCTAGCATGATGTTTTCATGGCTTGTCCGTTTTTTGATGTCATTGCTATGCTAGATCGTTGCACATCCCGGTACACCGCCGGAGGCATTCATATAGAGTCATATCTTTGTTCTAGTATCGAGTTGTAATATTGAGTTGTAAGTAAATAAAAGTGTGATGATCATCATTATAGAACATTGCCCCATGAAAAAAAGGAAAAAAAAGGAAAGGCCAAAGAAGCCTAAATAAAAAAGGGGGCCAAAGAAGCCCACCCAAAAAAAGAGAAAAAAAAGAAAAAGAAAAGGGGCAATGTTACTATCCTTTTACCACACTTGTGCTTCAGATTAGCATGTTCTTCATATAGAGGGTCTCCTATGTTATCACTTTCATATAGTAGTGGGAATTTTCATTATAGAACTTGGCTTGTATATTCCAACGATGGGCTTCCTCAAATGCCCTAGGTCTTCATGAGCAAGCAAGTTGGATGCACAACCACTTAGTTTCTTTTGTTGAGCTTTCATACACTTATAACTCTTAGTGCATCCGTTGCATGGCAATCCCTACTCCTCGCATTGACATAAATTGATGGGCATCACCATAGCCCGTTGATTAGGCGCATCGATGTGAGACTTTCTCCCTTTTTGTCTTCTCCACATAAACCTCCACCATCATATTCTATTCCACCTATAGTGCTGTATCCATGGCTTGCACTCATGTATTGCGTGAGGGTTGAAAAAGTTGAAGCGCGTTAAAAAGTATGAACCAATTGCTCGGCTTGTCATCGGGGTTGTGCATGATGGGAGCATTTTGTGTGACAAAAATGAAGCATGGACAAACTATATGATTTTGTAGGGATAAGCTTGCTTTGGACTTGTTGTTTTGAAAAGACATGATTGCTTTATTAGTACGCTCGAAGTATTATCGTTTTTATGTCAAATGATAGACTATTGCTTTGAATCACTCGTATCTTAATATTCATGCCATGATTAGACATATGATCAAGATTATGCTAGGTAGCATTCCACATCAAAAATTATATTTTTTATCATTTACCTACTCGAGGACGAGCAGGAATTAAGCTTGGGGATGCTGATACATCTCCGTCGTATCTATAATTTTTGATTGTTCCATGCCAATATTATTCAACTTTCATATACTTTTGGCAACTTTTTATACTATTTTTGGGACTAACATATTGATCCGGTGCCCAGTGCTAGTTCCTGTTTGTTGCATGTTTTATGTTTTGCAGAAACCCAATATCAAACGGAATCCAAATGGGATAAAAACAGACAGAGAATTATTTTGGAATATTTTGGATTTTTCGGGGGAAAAATCAACGTGAAACAGTGCCCGAGGTGGCCATGAGACAGGGGGGCGCGCCCTCCCCCCTAGGCGCGCCTGGCACCCTCGTTGGCTACCCGTAAGGCGGTTGACGCTCTTCTTTTGCCTCAAGAAAGCTAATTTTATGAGAAAGATCTGGGTGAAAGATTCACCTCAATCGGAGTTACGGATCTCCGGATATAGGAGAAATGGTGAAGGGGCAGAATCTGGGAACGCAGAAACAGAGAGAGACAGAGAGATAGATCCAATATCGGAGGGGCTCTCGCCCCTCCCACGCCATGGGAGCCAAGGACCAGAGGGGAAACCCTTCTACCATCTAGGGAGAAGGTCAAGGAAGAAGAAGAAGAAGGGGGGCTCTCTCCCCCTTGCTTCCGGTGGCGCCGGAGCGCCGCAGGGGGCCATCATAATCACCGCGATCTTCACCAACACCTCCATCATCTTCACCAACGTCTCCATCACCTTCCCCCACCTATATTCAGCGGTCCACTCTCCTGCAACCCGCTGTACCCTCTACTTGAACATGGTGCTTTATGCTTCATATTATTATCCAATGATGTGTTGCCATCCTATGATGTCTGAGTAGATTTTCGTTGTCCTATTGGTGATTGATGAATTGCTATGATTGGTTTGAGTTGCATGTTTTATTATTGGTGCTGTCCTATGGTGCTCTCTATGTCGCGCAAGCGTGAGGGATCCCCGCTGTAGGGTTTGCAATATGTTCATGATTTGCTTATGATGGGTGGCGTGAGTGACAGAAGCACAGACCCGAGTAAGTAGGTTGTTTGCGTATGGGATAAAGGGGACTTGATACTTTAATGTATGGTTGGTTTCTACCTTAATGATCTTTAGTAGATGAGGATGCTTGCTAGAGTTCCAATCATAAGTGCATATTATCCAAGAAGAGAAAGTATGTTAGCTTATGCCTCTCCCTCAAATAGAATTGCAATAGTGGTTACCGGTCTAGTAAAGTAGTCAATTGCTTAGGGACAATTTCACAACTCCTACCACCACTTTTCCGCACTCGCTATATTTACTTTATTGCTTCTTTATCTAAACATCCCCTAATTTTTATTTACATGTTCTTTATTATCTTGCAAACCTGTCCTATCACACCTACAAAGTACTTCTAGTTTCATACTTGTTCTAGGTAAAGCGAACGTCAAGCGTGCGTAGAGTCGTATCAGTGGCCGATAGGACTTGAGAGAGTATTTGTTCTACCTTTAGCTCCTCTTTGGGTTCGACACTCTTACTTATCGAAAGAGGCTACAACTATCCCCTATACTTGCGGGTCATCACGGTCTCAGATGGAGTATTAGCTATAGATGCAGTTAGATAGTGGTCTATAGATATTGGGAAGTAATGCTCATATTCGATTATTCCATGGATAGTCATAGTTGTAAATATGACAATTCAATGGATTATCAACTATAATTTGTTAACCACACCATATTTCAGTTTGGAGAGATACCACTTGTGCCTACGGATTCTAGTGCATCTTATTCCTATGAACTTTCAATCTCAATCAATGCCCTTTTTAATTTATGGCTTATACATTCAATCAACTTGTCATTAAGTCCAAGTTTTTTTGTTTATGTTGCATTTTTAATCCTTATAAACGGCAAGCTAGTGAGACTGATAATCTCATTAGTCCTGTTGGGGGACAAGGAAAATTTTGTGTCAATGTGTGCAGGTGATGATCATTGGTTATGTTACTAAGCTTGCTCCTTATCAGTGACCTCTTTTGGTTCCTATTCCATCTCTACCTCCTTGGAATCTTCTTATTCATGTGTCGAGTAGTCCCTGGCTTGGTTCCACCAAGGCCAATCTTGCTAAATCTCATAGCCTAACGCATCGGGGTGGTGTCTTTCACCTCACAGTCCTCCTCATGGAAGGGGCTTGATCCATGTGGTGGACTTCCACCGGTGGCAAGGTGATCATTCTCCTCCTAGGAGGTCATATTGCGTTCCCACCATGAACGTGCCATGGTGTTGATGGACTTGCCCTTGCCTACAAATTTGATATGCATCTGATGGTGTAGATTGGTGTGACAATTTACAAGGGAGAGGTCTTCTAAGGATATCTAAACGGGCTGATAATCCGGAAATCATGAGATTAGGTATTAGAGAAATACTCCCTCTGTCCGAAAATACTCGTCGGAGGAATGGATGTATCTTGATGTATTTTAGTTTTAGATACATTCATTTTCCTGCATTTCTCCAACAAGTATTTCCGGATGGAGGGAGTACTTGGAAACAAACAAACGATTTTTAGGAAGGAAATAGGGGCGATCAAAACTAAAGGTGGGGCATAGTACGAGTTGCCACGCTTGTACCGGCGCTTATACCGACGTTGCCCACACAACCTTTCTTTCCCATAAGAGATGGGAAAGCATGATATAATTGCAGAGGTTCGTACCGGTGCTCCTAAATATCCTTCGTTGTGACACATGAAAGAGGTTCCTTTCAAAAACATAAAAAAGTTAGTTTGTGGTATGGGAGATTTGCCAGCCTGCGGGACAATTGTGTGTGATTGCATCGACGCTCATACATATTAGGTGCAATGACTATCTCCGATTCTAGAAGAGAATATGAAGTACGATACGACCTCGCGCGATCATACCGTCATTGGTTCCACCCCTTAAACTCCATTTCCCTGCATGAAGAAAAGTGAAAAGCATAGCTGATCGGGTAAGAAGATTAGTAGCAATACTATATTTACGAGGAATTAAAATAATTTCAAGCACGAATGGATGAGGTTCTGCATCCCGTACGGAACAACCACAACTACTACAAGCACGACATGTTTGACACCCCTATGTAATGAGCTACAGTGATCATCATCATTAAGCTAAGCTACTTTGGTTAACTAGTCTTAATCTTCTTTGATCCATATCTCATTTCAAATTCCACTTTGAAATCAAATTCAAATTATAAAGTGAAAGTAAGAAATTCACAAACATGAAACAAAAATGTCGTGTTGCAAATAATCCCTAGATAATTCTCATGGTGATTCCAACATTTATTAAAATATTTAAATGCCCTAAAACAATTAAACTTGGGGCCAAAACAATATTTTAATTGCTTTTTAAATTATAAAAATTTCAATCTATTTCATTTAAATGCCAAACTTTTTATGGTAGTGGCCTAAATTACAATGCTAATTATGGTGCAAGTTTCATATTTTATAAGACTAAAAATACTATAGAAAATAAAAAGAAAAATAAGCTAAATAAAAGAAAAACAAAAGAATTAGAAAGAAAAAGAAAACCCCCTGTCCCTGGGCCTTAGGCCACAGGGATAGGCCCAACCCATCAGAACCCCGGTCGTCCCCCACCTTGCTACAATGGGGGCAAGCAAGGGCAAACGCTCGCGCGTCGCCGCCAAACCACCTAACTGCCCCCGAGCACACTTTGCACAACTACGGGCTTGAAGTGAGCCTCTCTTTTGACCCCTTCTATCTTCCCGCATCGGATCATCGCCGTTTACCATCGTTCCCGAGCTCGGTGGTCCCCATCCATGGCCGCATCTATGCCATGCGCGCTCGCTCACCCAATCCCCGCCCTGGGCTCCCCTGCGAGTGCCCACGCACATGTGCTCGGCTGCCCCGCACCGGCCGCTCGTCCGCTCTCGTGCCTACCCATGTTCTTTGTCGCCCGTTGCCGCCAGATTCTTTATTCACAGAACCGCCACACCCCTCCCGTGCGCCCCCATGATGACCCAAAAGTATAGGGGATCTATCATAGTCCTTTTGATAAGTAAGAGTGTCGAAGGAAAATGACAAGCGGTTTTCAGCAAGGTATTCTCTGCAAGCACTGAAATTATTGGCAACAGATAGTTTTGTGATGAGATAATTCGTAATGGGTAACAAGTAACAATAGTAAACAAGGTGCAACAAGGTGGCCCGGTCCTTTTTGTAGCAAAGGACAAGCCTGGACGAACTCTTATATAAAGCAAAGCGCTCTCGAGGACACATGGGAATTTTTGCCAAGTTAGTTTTCATCATGCTCATATGATTCGCGTTCGTTACTTTAGTAGTTTGATATCTGGGTGGACCGGTGCTTGGGTGCTGCCCTTCCTTGGACAAGCGTCCCACTTATGATTAACCCCTCTCACAAGCATCCGCAACTACGAAATAAGAATTAAGGTAAACTTAACCATAGCATGAAACATGTGGATCCAAATCAGCCCTTACGAAGCAACACATAAACTAGAGTTTTTTTAGCTTCTGTCACTCTAGCAACCCATCATCTACTTATTACTTCCCAATGCCTTCCCCTAGGCCCAAATCATGGTGAAGTGTCATGTAGTCGACGTTCACATAACACCACTAGAGGAAAGACAACATACATCTCATCAAAATATCGAACGAATACCAAATTCACATGATTACTTATAATAAGACTTCTCCCATGTCCTCAGGAACAAACGTAACTACTCACAAACCATATTCATGTTCATAATCAGAGGAGTATTAATTATCATTAAGGATCTGAACATATGATCTTCCACCAAATAAACCAACTAGCATCAACTACAAGGAGTAATCAACACTACTAGCAACCCATAGGTACCAATCTGAGATTTTGAGACAAAGATCGAATACAAGAGGTGAACTAGGGTTTGAGAGGAGATGGTGTCGGTGAAGATGTTGATGGAGATTGACCCCCTCTCGATGAGATGGTCGATGGTGATGACGATGACGATGATTTCCCCCTCCCGATGGGATGTTTCCCCGGCAGAACAGCTCTGCCGGAGCCCTAGATTGGTTCTGCCCAGGTTCCGCCTCAAGACGGCGGCGCTTCATCCCAAAAGCTTCCTTCTGATTTTTTTTCCAGGTCAAAACACACCATATAGACGAAGATGGGCATCGGGGGCCTGCCAAGGGGCCCACAAGACCGGAGGGCACGCCCAAGGGGGTTAGGCGCGCCCTCCATCCTTGTGGATGGCAGGTGGCCCCCCTCTGGTGCTTTCTTCGCCCAATACTTTTTATATTTCCCAAAAATATTCTCCGTGAAGTTTCAGGACTTTTGGATTTGTGTAGGATAGATCTGTAATGTTTGCTCCTTTTCCAGTCCAGAATCCCAGCTGCCGGCATACTCCCTCTTCATGTAAACCTTATAAAATAAGAGAGAATAGGCATAAGTATTGTGATATAATGTGTAATAACAGCCCATAATGCAATAATATCAATATAAAAGCATGATGCAAAATGGACGTATCAACTCCCCCAAGCTTAGACCTCGCTTGTCCTCAAGCGAAAGCCAGAATCGAAAAATATGTCCACATGTTTAGAGATAGAGGTGTCAATAAAATAAAATACGGACCCGAGGGCATCATGATCATCTTTAGACCAACAATATATTGTCATATAATTTCTTATGCTAAAGTAACAAGTCATTCACAAGGTAAAGTATGAATCAGAAACTTCATTAAAAACTAACAAACTATGATCTCAGTCATTGAAGCAATTGCAATTTATCATAACATCGGAAAGAGTCAATATAAGAGCTTTTCAGCAAGTCCACATACTCAACTATCATTTAGTCTTTCACAATTGCTAACACTCACACAATACTTATGGGTACAAAGTTTCAATCGGACACAGTGAAAGATAGGGGCTTATAGTTTCGCCTCCCAACCTTTTACCTCAAGGGTAATGTCAACAATAATATTTTATGAAAGCCTACATCCAAGTGGATAAAATATGGATCTCTCCAACATATTTGTGATTGCCAAAGGAAAAAGTGTAAAAAGGAAAGATGAAGATCACCATGACTCTTGTATAAGGGTAGAAGGTAAAAATAAAAGATAGGCCCTTCGTAGAGGGAAGCAGAGGTTGTCATGCGCTTTTATGGTTGGATGCACAAAATCTTAATGCAAAAGAACGCCACTTTATATTTCCGCTTATGATAAAGAACTTTATTATACAGTCCGTCGCTTTTATTTCTTCCATATCACAAGTTCGTATAAAGCTTGTTTTCTTCACACTAATAGATCATATATATTTAGAGAGTAATTTTTATTGCTTGCACCGATGACAACTTACTTGAAGGATCTTACTCAATCCATAGGTAGGTATGGTGGACTCTCATGGCAAAAATGGGTTAAGGAGTGTTTGGAAGCACAAGTAGTATCTCTACTTGGTGCAAAGAATTTTGCTAGCATGAGAGGGAAAGGCAAGCTCAAAATGTTGTATGATCCATGACAATATGACTTCTATTCGGATATAAGAAAACAACTCATTATGTTGTCTTCCTTGTCCAACATCAACTTTTTAGCATGTCATATTTTAATGAGTGCTCACAATTACATAAGATTTCCAAGATAGTATATTTATATGTGAAAACCTCTCTTTCTTTATTACTTCCTATTAACTGCAACAATGACCCAAACTATGTTTGTCAATTCCCAACAAATTTTATTCATCATACTCTTTATATGTGAAGTCATTACTCTCCACAAGATCAATATGATCCCTTTTTTGTTTCTTTTTATTCTTAATATTATTTTATTCCCTCAAGATCATAGCAAGAAAGCAAAGCCCTCAACTCAAAACTACTCTTTATTATATAGAGATCAAAACAAAACTCAAAGCTAGATTATACTAAAAAATTTATTCTACTAGATCAAAATATAACTAAAAGGATCAAAGTAAGAAAAATGATAAAAGTAAAGGTGTGATGGTGATACGATACCAGGGCACCTCCCCCAAGCTTGGCATTTGCCAAGGGAAAAAATACACTTCCGTGATGATACGTGTTTGTCACAGTAGGTCACGTTTTCTGTCATGCATGTACATCCATGATGATTTATGACAGAATCAAGATAGTCATACCTGTGATGTCGTAGAAGTGTTCCATGACATTACCAAAATTATCATCACGGAAGTGTCCACTTCCATGACGATAAATCGCGCATCACAGAAGTGCTTTCGTCAAGGGTGACCGACACGTGGCATCCACCATAACGGAACGCCGTTAAGTTATCGGGTATGGTTTTGGATCCGATAACCCGTTAACAGCCCGAACCAATGAGGATTTTCCACGTGTAAAATCATCATTGGCTGGAGGAAAAATGCGTCGGCTCACCGTTGGGACAGATGTCATCCACTCATTGGACCGAAGGCGCCTATGTTAGGTCGACATGCGGCATGGCCCAACAGAGGCCCATTCATGTGAAAAGGCTGGCACGTTTGACTTGGTCAAAAGGTGGCGGGCTGGCCCACGGAAAGCCTGTTAATGGCATGTTCACATATAGCCCATTTACAGCCCGCTAACCTAGGGCCCGTTACGACCTATCCGAATTAGGCCCAGTAGAGTCATCTGGGCCGTTCAGTATGATTCCAGCGTGTTTTAACTTCCGGCCCATGTATGGCCCATGACGTCTTTCGGCCCATATGAGGCCCTTTGTAATTCTTGGCCCATTAACGGCCCGTGGTGAAACTGGCCCGTAATGAACAGTGTATCACTTTATACCCACTAACGGCCCATTACTCCATTGGGCCGTTTATAGCCCATGTTATCTTTCGGCCTTCTCAGGGCCCATTTATTCTTGGGCTCATTTCCAGCATTCGGTTACTTACGGCCCGTTACTGCCATTTTCTGCTTGTGGGCCAAATTCAGCTCGTGGTTACAGTTGGCCCATTTGTGGCCTGTTAATACGTTGGGCCGTTTTCATAGCGTCGTCAAATATGGCCTATTAACGATGACCCGTTATGGTCGGCCCATGAACGGACGCGTCCAACTCTAGCTCGTTTACGACCGTAATGCGGTCTGTTATTGGCCCATGTTTGGCCAGTCGATCATACTGCCCGTATAAGGCCCATTGATGATACGTCCCGTAGAAGGCCCATTGTGTCTACGGCCTGTAGAAGGCCCATTTTTCTACGTCCCATAGAAGTCCAATTGTTTCTACGGCCCATAGGAGGCCCAGTGTCACTGCATTAAATATGTAGCACATGGTTATTGTGGCCTAGTATTAAAAAATATGTTATTGCGGCCACTAGCAAACCACGGAAAAAGAACTTCACTCACTATAAGCAAACAAATAAACAAGACAACAAGGAAATAAATAAGCAAGCAACTTACGCTAGGCTATCACGGCTATTACACATATTACATCCACTGGGCATCAAAGTTCGCCGCCAGTGCAAATAAACGCGCCAAAAGAATATGCAAAACTGTGAACACTTCAAAAGGCACTAGGCCTGGCCAGGTCGGGCCCCGCAAACAGCCGAACAAGTTGATTAGACCTCAATTGTGTCAACGATAGATGCTTCATCCCTAGCTGTATGGCATGATAGTGTTGAAGGCAGTCCTCTGATATCTTCATTACATCTTTGACTTCAAGTCAGAGCTGAGCTGAAGCAAGCCTTTCCGCTTTAAGTTGAGACTGAAGAAGTCAAACTGATTGAGGCAGCGACTGCCTAGAGGTTGTCTCACACCTACTAGTGAGTAGCTTCAACTCCCTATCTTCATCAAGACAGGACCTTGGGGTCATCTAGCTGTCCTCAAGATGGTTTGGCTCACTATCTTCCCTAAAGTTCTGCATGGCATAAGAGATACGACTCTGAAAGAGAAACAAGGAGACACGTAACAGGTTTCACAATTATATAAGCAAATAAATGGATCTGTTCTGCATAAGGAACATGTGTTTACAACTACAATTTAAAACTGGTAGTTGTTGCAAACATCCAATCAGATGTAAACATCAATGTAAACAGCAGTGAAGGAAATTATACATATCCAAATCTATACTAGAACAAAGTTTGAAGGCTTGAGAAGGATGAGCTTACATTACATGTTAACACGGGCTAGACAAAGCCCTTCTCCATGTGGATGGAAGGATAATTCAATAAATTCCCCAAAGAAAATTCTTTATAAGCATTGCCATTATTCTACATTTTTGAAAGAGTAAATATAGATCAAATAATATTGGAAGAAAAAGAGGATAATGAAGCTCAGGTGCAGACTGATGATACATAATCAAATAGCAATTAATTAAGTACAGTGTTACAAGGCGAAAGGGCGAGAGGTACTGACAAGAGCAATGCAGAGCCCAGTATTGTTGTGAGATCGTATGATCCTTTGAGCAAGGAGATTCATTTGAAATTAGTTTTCATACAAGAGAGAAGGTAAGGCACATGCAGAAATTTAGGAGTTCAAATTTTGAATTGATAACTAGTAAGATGCCCGTGCTACGCTACGGAATCACAAAAGATCAAGTGGAACATTATTTTGAAGTCTAGTGAACAATAAAATATGTACCAAGACATTGATCAAAATGATGCCATATTGTTCATAGGTACACATTGAGCAAAATCAAACATATGATTTCCAACTGATAAACCCCCTTGTCCAAGCAAACATTTATTATCTCCATTTTCAACTTACATAAGACTGTTCTCCCTACCCATTTTTCTCATGACTCTTCCATATTGAGGGGACAAAGAACAAGATATGTTGCTACCTTTTATTCAAGGATTCAACAATGCTAATTTCGTGCTAGTATATTAGGCAAACCAGACTAAAATGTGAAGAAAAATGGCAGCAATAGATATATCCAAATAACATAGAAGTACATAACATATCCTGAGCACACAATTATAAATGGTCCACAAGAAAGAAACAAGAACGAGTTAAAAGTGCTTTGACTTAATACACAAGCACCTACAGTATATTCAACAACTATATTACTAATACTTAGTAGGCATTTCGCCCACTGCAACGGCTGGCACAAGGGCAGGTACATTGGAGTCCCACCAGAGGGTCTCAAGATTACAATGATGGCCTAGCCTGGCCAGTTCATGTGCAACATGGTTTGCTTCTCTTTTACATACCAAGACTCTGCATCTAGAGAACCACAACCTCATTTGGAACTTTACATCCTCGATGACAGCAACATAATAAGGGGGAAGAATCAGCACGTCGAGCATCTAGCGTTCCTATCTACGTCGTCATATTGACATCATTGGAAATGGCGACAAGCTCTGCCCCAAATGCATTGTGGATATTATCACCTGTCCTAGCCCGTGATAGGATCACAACTCCTTCTTCATCGCGAGGAACAACCCCCCATCCAGCAAAGGAGTCGCCTGTTGTAAATGCCCCATCAATATTAAATTTGATCAAATCTTGTATAGGCGGTTTCGTGAGACAGAGTGCGCCCGATCAGTTCATGTGTGTCCAGCATATACACTCTTTTAGTTGTTTGCTCAAAACATATGTGCTAACAATGTTGGCCCTCGAGCACTGGCTTCATCCATCTTCTCACCAAAAGGACATCGGTGTCAAGATATTACATATATATGATAGTCTGTAGTATATTTAGACAAAGAAAAAAACAAGGAGACTACAGAGGGTATGTACTCTGTAGTATATTTAGGCAAAGGAAAAAAACAATGAACAACACTTGTAGTACATTTTGTACAGGAACAAAGAAATAAAATGCAAGTTAAATATGTTTTTGAATCATATATATATAGAAGGGGTGAGTGCACATGTATCTATATACATACAAAAATATTAATACTGGACTACTTGTAGCTTTCTTACATCAATCAGGTTTCTGTGAAGAAAAAAATGCCAATAACAGACAGAAAGGAAACAAATATTCAGGGTGTGGCCTGAAAATTGGATGTGGAGCTACCAAGCAAACGAAATGCACTAATGATAAAGAAACTTGCTGTCGGCGTCGTCTGTATTTTTTGAAGAGAGGGAGTAACAAAGGCAACTACTAAAAAACAATTCAAACACACATAATTTTTTTTACAAAAAAAACATGAACCCTAAAGCAAGTATCTAGGTTGTCTTTCTGTAAATCCTCCACATAACCCTAGTTAGATAGATGTAAGTTTAAATTGTACTTGAGTGATTCACACCTTGGGCTACATGCTGAGAACTTCTTTGTAGACTATGTTCTTTGTAATATTTGCAATGGAGTTGGACTGGCCATCCTTTTTCTTTTCCGGGAGAGAGAGAATCTTCATATTACTTCTAGATGTATCTCTAGAAAGAGCAACATAGAGCTGCCCATGTGAAAATACTGGCTCAGGGAGGTATACACCAACATTTGGTATAGTTTGTCCATGTGCCTTGTTAATGGTCATAGCAAAGCTAAGTCTAACTGGAAACTGCTTCCTCTTGAACCTAAACGGAAACATCTCATCATCTGATGGGCAAAGGGGAATTCGAGGAAGGAACACCCTCTTACCAGCATGCTGGCCCAACACAATCTCAGCATCGATTGCAGCCCTCATGAATCCCCGGACAATCAACCTCGTCCCATTGCACAAACCACTTGCTGGGTCAATGTTTCGTAACAATATAATAGGGCAATTAATTTTCAGCTTTAGGATATGGGAAGGTAGCCCATTAGGTGTTAATGAATTCAAGAATTCTGCAGGATAGTAGTTGTGTGGATCATCATCCGCGTGATCAAAACTATAGTATATGATCTCTTCCCCAGGAAATCTCTCAATCATACTCATGTTAATCTTGTCAACGTACTCATTTCGATTTGACAAAATTGCTCGGGATGTTATGTAATTTGGATCCAAGAGGTTTTCATCTACAGTCATCCGGAAAACACTTTCAATAAGCTTATCAATATCAGTGGCGTCGCCGGTGTATGGCACACAAATCTCATCTGGAAGCTGTATGTAATCATCATCCACGATATCTTCAGTGCCATTCCTAACACGGAGAAGGTAATAAGCAAACCAGGGATCACTTTGAGCCCTCATATTACGAGCAAGTCTTAGTTGTCTCATATTCTCCCAAAGGTAAGACTTGCGTAGCGTCGCATCAGTTATTTCTGACCTTGTTCCCTTACGAACAACAGGAAGCACTTGTCTGAAGTCTCCCCCAAACACAACTGTCTTTCCACAAAACTGCAGGTCAGGTTAATCCATGATGTCCCTCATGCTATTGTCAAGGGCCTCGACTGCCTGCCGCTTTGTCATGGAGGCCTCGTCCCAAATTATGAGAGACGCCCTCATAAGAAGCTTAGTTGTCCCACTTTGCTTGTTGAAACTGCAGACCCCATTGTCTTTGGTGTTCAATGGTATTTTAAACCTTGAGTGTGCAGTCCTCCCTCTAGGCAAGATCGATGCAACAATGCCTGATGTTGCTGTTGCAATAGCTATTTTACCCCGAGCACATACTTTTGCAAGTAGTGCTTTGTACAGATAAGTCTTTCATCCTTGGCCACTATTGATGGCCGCAAGTATGTCGTCATATGCATATCTCTGTTCTGGGTTTAGGAAAGATGACAAGCCAAGGTGTTCTGGGTCCACCTCTATCGTGGACTCCTCTATGATCTCCCTAGCCTCATTATCTGAGGCATCATATGACTCATCAATTTATGGGAGAGGGAATGATGATATGTCCTTGCCCATCGATTCAAGCATATTTTTTATATGTAATAACGCCATCTGCTCAACTGCATGGGGGGCACATTTGGGTTAGTCGATAGTCTTCTATCATAGCTTCCAAGTGTCTGTCCCATAGGCCACGCACATTGCTGGGCTCACAAAAGAGCAATATAGTGGCAAATAGCCTCCGAAGGGAAGATGGCATCTGAAAAGCCTCAGCTTCCTTAAGACACACATCGATAGTATTATCTGACTCGATAAGACCCCTCCTTTCAGCAGCTTCACGGAATGTCGGCTAAATAATACCATTCACTGTTCTAAGCTCTTCGAAGGATGTAGCACCTGTGACATGGTTTAGAAGCACTCTAAGATAATACCTCTCCCCTTTAGCTGGATGTGCAGACACAATTCTCCCAATCCATGTGCGTTCATCTCTCCTTTTCCAATACTTTCCACCTGATATCCAAACAAAATATGATGGGAAATCCTTATATAAAATTCCTCGAGCCAACTCATATTTCTTGTTTCCCTCAAAATACTTAGTTAGCATGGTCTTGGAAGCTCCTTCTTCAGAGAGGACATCATTCAGATTTGCGCCCGCTTGAAATGACACCATGTGCATATTAGTGAGGTGGAGTTGGAGTTGTCTAACAGATGGAAATATCTGACTAAGGTCAAAACCATATATCCTCCATAATGCTTCTGGTGGCGTAACCCACCTGGAATCTCTGTATTGCTTTATCTCATCAATGTTCCCATCACTATCCACCTCGTCGATAGAAACAGATGCTCGGTCATGGCCCTTATATATGTATTTAAAGAGGTACTTTACAACTTTTATGCTTGAGCAAACCTCGACATTGATGTGGCAATTATACCTTCTTAGTAGGTAAGGATTGTATGGAACAACCCACCTGTTGTCTAACTCTTGGACACATACCTTTGCACGACGTCCATCATCTCTCCTCCTATATATGGGATATGAGCCCTTTCCTTGAAGGGTTGATGCATTAAACGGTCGTGGATAGTAGTTCTTGTAGCTACCTTTCTGCATGCACACGTTCTTGGGGTTTAGGACTCCACAAGGGCCACGCATCATGTGCCTGATGACCATTTTGTACAACTCAGGGTACTTGGATTTGTATGTCAATTCAGCAGATATGAGACAGCCATATTGCTATGGGCATGTTAGCTTGTACCTCCCTCCATGATTAGGAGGAAATGAGCATGCGGTAGACCTCTTTTCTGGAACTCAATGACATATACATATGCTGCCACCTTACCAAGAATGGGCCTTTTAGAAAGTTGTACCTTGAGGTCTTCCAACTTTGCTCGAAATACTCTTACAATGAATCAGGACAATCCTGTGGAGATTGTCCAGGCTCTAGCTCACTAATTATTTCATCCCAATTAGGGTTGCAAGTTATGGTTAAAAAAATGTCTGGCTTCCCATACTTTTGAACCAAGGCCATGGCATCAAGGTATCTTCGTCCCCTATCTCTTCTCCCTCCAATAAATGATGAAGGAACTATAGTCCGTTTGCCCATTGCATCCGCACGGTATTCCCCAGCTTGGAGGCTATCAACAACACCTTGGTATAGATCACCACGTATTTGTTTCTGGTGTTTTTTTATATAGTCCAGTCTTGAGGTTTCAACATTGATGTACATATCAACCACATATTGTTGGAATAGTCGTTTACCGTATAGCATGGTGTTAAATACACCACAACGCATTTGAAACTTATAGCAATAGTAGTCTCTAACGGAGACGCATAATTGACTATTTGTACATAAACCTACAGAATGAGAGATAACAAAAGGGCAATATTGGGAATTAGGAAAATTAAGCACAATGAGGATAAACAAAATGAACACATATTATTTTTGTTATATGAATTACCTAGACTCTGTCAACCACTGCGACGGGACTGAAGTATCTCATTTAAGCCAACACCATTCTTTGGGATGTTAGGATGCCAACCAATCTCCCCTCTTGGGAAGAATAAAGGGTAAGACAACGGATCATAACATCCATAATATGGTTGGATGCTATATCTCGTGTTGTTGTTACCGAACAATACTATGCTACGATCAAAGTGCTTACATAGTTCACTACCCTCAACCCAAATAGCTGCAACCCCTAATGATATAGGCACATTATACCTCCATTGATCCAACCTCATGTTGGTGTTCAGTTAAATACGTTATTCCTCAAGGTCATCGACTCCACCAAGATTCCTGAATGTTTCAGAATAAGGATTATCCTTGAGGATATCAACAAGCTTTCGAATGACATCTCGGTCTAGGTTCAGGGAGTGCCGAAACCTATGTTGTAAACCGGAATCGTCATCATAGAAGTAGAGTTCCAAATCCTTTGGCCCATCTTGAGTTGGATCAAATGAGAAGATGTTGTGCTAAATTTGA
Source organism: Aegilops speltoides (assembly GCA_021437245.1). Taxonomy (NCBI): domain Eukaryota; kingdom Viridiplantae; phylum Streptophyta; class Magnoliopsida; order Poales; family Poaceae; genus Aegilops; species Aegilops speltoides. Next base: position 438,578,798 of record CM038147.1, on the reverse strand, counting down.
CCGTGAGCTCGAAACATATAGACTCCTGACTTCATGTTTGTGTATCTGTTGTCCAGGCTGAATCCAAGGGTGGTGAATGAAAAGTGTCCATTGAAGTATCGAATGTTATCCCTAAAATGAACGGCATTGGGATCTGAACTTGTGCACAACATTTTAAGTTCCAAGGGTGGTTCTAAGTGTGCTAACTTAACTTTTCTAGACCGGCAACAAAATCCATTTGACTCATACTGGAACCTCTTTGCACCACAATGCTTGCAATCAGGTTTAGGTGCCAGTGTGTGAGTACTTACTGGTATATTCTTGTAGACATCATCATATGGGTCATGAATAATGGTATCTACTTTAAATGCATCTATCAGGTCATCACAGTCTTCATCATCTCCTACATATACATGAGATGAATAGTGTTATATAGGTCTTGCAGTTTTTGTACTATAATACATGTGTAGGAAAGTAAGGCATCCACGGCATTAGCAATACCTCTGCCAGCAAATATGAAGTACTTGTCATCTTCTTCTTCAGACTCATCATCGTCCACAACAAAGCTTTCTGTTGGGGAACCTACATATGAAACCAATTGGAGCCAATAATGAATTGTCCATTCCAAGTTATAAGGATTGTTCTGAGTGTGTGTTATAACATACTTAGTAGAGAAAAGAAGGCATCCATACCATAGCATACCTGTGTTAGTGTAAACTATGTGATCCTCTTCCACCGCTTCAGGTATGCTTTCAAGATTACCTGGTATTTTGATGATAGTGTAAAATACCGGCAACACCTTCGAAAAAATTGGCGAGATAAAGGAATGTGTATGTGAGAATTACCTTGAACTATAGCAGAAGTTTGTGCCAGCATAATTGGGTAGCTAAAGGCATAAGAGCTTGATGATAGTTGTCACGCTTAATGAACCTTTAGGGCACCTTGCGGTCGACGGAATCCTTACAGAGAGTATCTTGTTTAGCTGCATAGCTTTCTTTACGCTGAGCTAGGAGTGCTTGCCGCTCTTCGGGTGGTAAGCTTTTCCTATGTGCTCACTGGCGTGCATTCCTTTGCCTTTCATCTAGCGTCAAACTTTGCCTACGTGCTCGCTGACTTGCATTCCTCTCATAAAGTGTCATACGTTGTCTTTTCTCTCTTCTCTGTGCATTAACCCTTTCCTTCTCATTTGGTGTTAAACTTTGACTACGTGCTCTCACACGTTCTCGCCTTGCTTGTATTTGTTCTGGTGTACAATTAGCATATCTTATTGCTTTACGTGCACGCTTTCGCCCTATAGTATTTTGATGAGAAATTAATTAAGTGGGTAAACAAAATTACATAAACACACACTTTCGCCTTATAGACTTACCTTTGGAGCTTTCTCCTCGCTCCAAGTCCTCAATTGATGTGAGCAGACCATTATTAGTAGGAAAAATCGCAGCTGATTGGTTTGTCACTTCATCATACAAAGAAGACGAGTAACTCAAATGTGTCACACATGTTGGCTCGCGTATAAATAGACTTGTCCGAGTTTGTGGCATGCCATTGGGGCCAGTTCTGTTGGACTTATTATTGTCGTAGACCACTGTGTTATTTAAAGTTGGACCAATAGTCAGATAATACAAATTGAGAAATATGCAAACAGATTGTTCTGCCAAGCGATAAGGGATAAGATAGCAACCTTTATCTTTTCCTTTATCGCTTTGTTGGCACAAGGATTGTAATAAGTGCACATATGATAAATTTGATCGTCATTAAGTAACAATATGAACAAAACAAATGATATGAATAGCAGCATGTATAAAACAAGATGCACTCCTTATAAATCTCTAACACAATCACCAATCTCTGAATGAGTGCTCATACTGAATATTCATCCTAACTCAGCCAGTATGTCCTCACCTTGTGGTTCTTCAGTTTCACACCTAAATCCAAGGGTTTCTCCTGTAGACTTCTAATTTCTGAGCTTGCTGAGTATGTTTTGGACCTGCCATGTGGGTTGCATTTCAAAAATCAGTGATTTAGTGAGAAACAAATCCAATTGTAGTTGTAGCCGCCACTGAGTATTTATGTGCAAATTTAGTACCAATGCATATTTACTACTCCCTCCGTTCCTAAATACTTGTCTTTCTAGAGATTTCAACAAGTGACTACATACGGCGCAAAATGAGTGAATCTACACTTTAAAATATGTCTACATACATCCGTATGTTGAGTCCATTTAAAATGCCTAGAAAGACAAGTATTTGGGAACGGAGGGAGTATTTGGTCAACTTAAGCAAAAACTTCAAGATCTCAATTGTAAGAAATACCACAATGCATGTATAATGTGGTACTACAAAAGTATAAGATCAAGTGACAAGAATGTGGCTACCTGCGGTCCAGCAATCTATGCCAATAGATGAACAAAGAACCAAACTACTATTCTATTCACTAATTATCAGTGCTAGCATTTACTGTGTAGCCATCATATTAGCATAACAAATCTAAGGACAGTAAACTATTCCCCTTGTATTATAGGGAAAAGGTACTGGTGCTTGATCTCCTAATCGGATCAGCTATTTCTGTCAAAGCACATATATGCGATTGCACAAGTAAGAAGATTCGTCCATACCTCCTTCACGAAGCAGAACAAAAGGCATAGTCCTCACAATCCCTTCAATCTGAAGATTTGTGTAACCAGCGTCTGGCTTCTTTGGGTGCAGCAGCGTGAGTCCCATATGCCTTCCCATTTGCTTTATATTCGTCTTCAAGAGTAGCTTCTAGACAGCTCCACCTTGGCGCGCGGATTTGAACTTAGTGTGACAGAAAAATTGATATATATTGGTCTGCAAGGTTGGATTCTAGACTGTTCGGCCTGGGCGCGCGGGTTTGGCAGAGAAATTTGAATTTGGGAGGCGCCATGGGAGGATGGCAGTAGCCAAGAATAGCCCGCTAGTGGAGAAGGGGAAGGAGTAGTCGGCGCCGCCGCTGAGGATGAGCATCTCGTAGCCGCCGGCGTACTTTGCGGCAGTCAGCGTTGGAAGGGAGGGGGAAGGGGGCGGATGAGACATCGCGGGGAGGGGGGGGGGGTCTGCGGGAGAGGAAGAGGCGTCAGGAACGTACTGCGTCGGCGGTGGACCTGCGGCGACCACCATCGGAGGAGACGGGTGAGCCGGCGGAGGAGACAGCAAGAAGGAGGGGAAGTGGCAGTGATGGTCTACCATAGGCCTTCTGCAGCAGAGGAGGGGGCAGTAGAGGCATCGGTAGACGAACGGCGTGGTCAGCCTGCTTGCCAAGGTCGACATCGGATGAGATGGGGAAGGGTGCGAGGGGACGACGAGGAGGATGGGGTCGTGGCGGCGGTGGGAGATGGGATCGAGAGAAGGCACAAGAGCGCTGGGGTTGGATGGCGCCGACAGCGGCTAGATCGCCGGATCCATTCCAGCGCTGTCGGCGGTGGTTCATACGGCACCCCCTGATTCTGGATTTCTGGAGAAGATGGTCGGATAAGGTCGGGCAGGAGAGTTGAACGGGAGAGACAGGTTGGAGGGCTCATTTGCAAATGTGTGATGAATAGCGGGTGTTTTTTTTGCAAAATTTGCCACAGATTGCTTACGGTGCGTTGGATGCAGATCCAACGATCGTAAACGACAGATGGCAGGCACACCATCATCACCAACTCAGACTTTTATAGGAGTAGAGATATCATAGACAGTACCTGACGCTGGGCTCTCAGCAGTTCTAATAGGGGTTTGGCCACTAGAGTAGGGGTAAAGTGTGGTACATTTGGGCCTGTGTTTTCTGTGGCTGCTGATCTATCTGATTTAACAGGTATCACTACATTTTCCAAATACCTAGTTTGTACTCCTTGAGGATCTGCCCTCACCCTCTTCCTTTTGGACATCTATTAGGAAAGAGCAACATTTGAATGGAAAAACATAGTATGACGAGACATGGAATAGGTACAGAAAATGGATAGGTATGGCATATACTCATATATGATGCTTAAACAAGTAGATGGTGTAACAAAGTAGAAGTAATGCAAGAGGTCAGACGCAAAATATGTGCGACCAATACAATGGAATTTGGAATAACAATGACATTACATCAAACAAGGTTTCATGTTTTTCTGATTATTTTGTAATTTTTTGGAATAACAATGCCATGGCACTCCATGCATGTACATGCATGTGTCCAAGCCGTGAGACCAATATGTTTAAAAATTCCTTCTAATTTACTGCACATGGAATTAACTCGCACACAAGTACACAAATATGATTTTTCAAACCGTTACGGTTACCCGTTGCATGTACATCTCGTTCAAATTTGAATTACGTATGGTCATTAAATGGCTAGAAAATCACTTAAATCTCTTTAAAAGGACAAATAACCCCTGAAATTTTTGAACTTTTCACATGACAATTAGTATCAGTGCACATTAAACGTAATTTTTTTTGAAGGATGTAAGAGGAAGCTATCCGCCGTTTGTCATCAACATGCATTGTTCCCTCTCAGAACTACGAGCCTTCTAGTGAGTTGCTCCGGTTTGTGTGGGGTGTGTGTCCAAACTTTCATCAAGCAAGACAATTTTTGTACCACATCATCATGGTGGCACGACATTGCATCAAACAAGGTTTCATGTTTTTCTGATAACTTTTTTAATTTTTTGGAACAACAATGCCATGGCACTCCATGCATGTACATGCATGTGTCCATGCCGTGAGACCAATATGTTTACTGCACATGGAATTAACTCGCACACAAGTACACAAATATGATTTTTCAAACTGCTATGGTTAGCCGTTGCATGTACATCTAATTCAAATTTGAATTATGTACGGTCATTAAATGGCTAGGAAATCACTTAAATCTCTTTAAAAGGTCAAATGACCCTTAAAATTTTCCAAATTTTCACATGACAGTTAGTATCAGTCCACATTACACGTAGAAAAATTTTGAAGGCCATAAGAGCAAGCTATCTGCTGTTCGTCAGCAAACATGCATTTTTCCCTCTCGGAATCACGAGCCTTCTAGTGAGTTGCCCCGGTTTATGAGGGGTGTGTGTCCAAACTTTTGTCAAACAGGCAAAAAAATTGACCACATCATCTTGGTGGTATGACATTACCTCAAGCAAGGTTTTATGTTTTTATTTTTTTGGAATTTAAATGCCGTGGCACTCCATGCTTAATTGTGTCATAGCCGTTAGACCAATATTTTTGAAATTCTCCCAATTTACTGCACGTGGAATTAAATCGCACACAAGTACACAAAATATGACTTTTCAAACCGTTTTGGTTAGCTGCTGCATGTACATGCAGTTCAAATTTTAAATTATGGTCATTAAATGGCTAGAAAATCACTTAAATGTCTTAAAAGGTCAACTGACCCCTGAAATTTTCCAAATTTTGACATGACACTTGTATTAGTACTACAAATTTTCTCGTACATTTAAAACACCATCCGTTGCCACTTTACTCCAAATTCGTCTTTCACAGCTAATAAAAAATATCTACAACATCACACACAATTGTTTTGTAGGAATCGTTTGCGATGAAAAAATCTGGGTCTATTTAAGTCTTCCTTCTTATGCTTCGTCGGCTCGTCTGCTCCAGTGCCGGCAACCCCCGAATCCACAAATCCCGATCCCCAATCCCAAACCCCCTTCTTGCGAAGATGACGCCATGGAAACGCTTCGTGAAGGCCCGTACGTTGGCCGCGTCCCCCCCGAGCGCTGCCGCCTGCGCCGAGAGCGTGGCCGCCTACGCCGAGAGTGCCGCCACATCCGCATTGAGCGCGGCTGCTTCCGTTGGGAGGGCATCTGCGGCAGCCGACAGGGCAGCTGCAGCAGCCAAGACGGTTGCAGCTACTGCTGCGATGGCGACTACAAACGCCGAGAGCGCTCGAGCTACCGTCCGTGCCGCCGATGTCACCCTGGCCCGGGTCGAGGCCATCCACACCAAGATATTCCAGGACACCTCGAAATCCAGCATGCAAGCCATGTACAAAAAGGCGGCGGTGGCCATGGAGCACCTGCTTCTCATGAGGTCATCGAGCGGGAGCTAGAGATGCAGGAGGCGGCGGAGATTGAGGAGCGCCGGGAGGAGGAGTTGCGTGTGGCCCAGGTCAAGGTAGAGAAGAGTCTGTCCGTCGAGGAATCAGTGGTGGAGTACCAATGCGAGCTCTGGCGCAACCACTACTACCAGTACTACAACCTTGAGGGCGGTGCCGAGGATGAGGACGAGGACGAGGACGCGGTCGACTTCTGCAGGTGGGACGCGGAGTCCACCAACGGCGACATGTCGCCAGGACAAGTCATCGACATCTCATCTCACACCATTGATGCATAGGCCGGCGCGGTGGTGGATTTGTTAAAATTATTCATACTTAGGCTTTGTTTTTAATGCTGGTCTTTTGTTAGAGCAATGTTTAGGTGAAATGTCTATGTTTATTACTAAAATTTCTCGATTTAGTAAGTCTGGTCTGTGTGCTGTACGCTCTTTTGTGTGCCCAAATTAGCAAGCGATGTTCAATTATGCAATGACGTACGCGGGGAAATTTACACCAAAATTTCAATTTTCAAACTCATCCCATGCGCGTTAAGCAGAAGAATCGTTCAAAGTGAATGGTGTCCGGCGGTACCGCATGCAAACTTTCCCTCCACATTTCAAAATTTTTGGCCTACCACCGAAATATCTACCCTCCCCCTCCCCATCCCCTTTTCTCCTCGACCACAAGTCACATTTCCCCTGTTTCCCATTCCTTCCTTCCTAAGCTATAGCCGTTTCCTCGCTTGCTTCCTTGCTCTCGCCGTCTCGCATCCTACCGCCGGGGTCGCCATGGTCATCTTCAAAGACCTCTCCAGTGGTTCCTGCTCGTCCAACGACTCCACCACCCGGGTATGCCTCTCTTCTCTCTCTCGGGCTATGACTTTGAATGAAGGATTTTTACCCGGTGATCGATTTGAGTCATTTCTTCCTCTTGTGGTTCCCTAGGACCTTCAGTTGCAACGAATGGAGCGGGAAGGCTGAAGATCTGTCTGCTCATTGTCGCCATCAATCTCCATGCGTGAAGCTAGTCACGTTTGAATCTGTGGACAGTGGGAGGAAGTTTCTGGCATGTGCAGAGAAGGTTAGATCCTCTTTCGTTGTTACAAATCATTTGTTAGATGTGATTCAGACACTGTCACGGTCCCAACCCATTCATATTACATGTTCAACCAAACGCATCCTAAGACAGTGCCACAGTTTGTACCTAGTATCTAAAAATGCTGCCATCTCATCAGCGGTGCCATTAGAAAATTATTTGGCACTGCTTCAACAGTTTGTGGAGCCAACTTGTCCACACATCTGAGCAGCCAAGCAGTAAAATACTAAATCTTTATGCCATGAAGGAACTGGGCGTCGGAGCAACTAGGTGCTCCAAAGTTTGGTCCCTAATTTTTTTTCGCTGCATCGGCTCGTCAGTGCAGGGCACCAGTGCGAGATGTAGCAACAGTTGTCTTTACACCGGTTTTGTCATACATAGTGGACACCTCAGTGCTATTAGTTCTATGTTACTAAATTTGTGCATGTACACACCTGTTAGTATCAATTTGCTGTCATCCAAACACTGTCGCTATGTTGTTGCAGTTATATATACCTTCCTCATAAAATGTTCAATTTGTTATTTATAGTACATGAGTAAGAACTTGTAGCGTTGTTGTAGTTAATTATAGCTTCTGATGTTTCAGAATTTGGTTGTTGTCTTAGTAGCAATTAATTCATTTGCACATTGATCTTTTTGAGAAGATATGTCATAATTAACTTGTTTCTTCAGTTTTTCAAAATAAGTATTTGGTGATTTTCTATGTTGCTATAAACACATTTTCCCTACAATTGTTACTAATCTAGTTTAAATATTATAGGATGAACGGAAGTGTTCTTACTTGGAGTGGGTTGATCAAGAGTGGCCACAGTCTTTGAAGATGTGCCTTGCAAAGCTCTGGAGCATGTGTGAGGAAGAGAATAGAGGTAGGCTTAGAGAAAGTGTTGTCAACGTTGAAGAATATATGAAGATGCGGGATAAAAAGAGGAAGGTGGAGAATGAGCTGAGATTTTTTAAATCAGAATTTGATAAGATGGTGTTGGCGAAGGAGAAGGCACTTTCCCAGTTGGCCAGTGCAAAATAGGTTCTTACTGAACTCAAAGCAGAGGTGGATAAGATGAGCCCGGATGATCTCGATTAGGGAAATGAATATATTTTTCTAATATTGTTCTTATGAAGCTGAACTAGCTATATGTTGTATTCTGCGGTTTTCAAGTAGCTATTGTACTGTGATGTTAAAATATATTTATGTGCCTGATATGAAATTTACAAACAACTGTTCGATATGAAATGTGAATTTGCGTAATACTGGAATTATTAATTGTAAACTAATAACCTGCTAAATGGGTCATGGAACTTTGCAGACGGTTCTAGCAGTAAAAACGCTTGTGATGGATAGCCCAATGCCACACAGTTTTCTTCATCAAATCGTGTGTCATGTAGTCCATAAAAGCAAATAGTTAACCAAGGCAGAGCGTGTGTGATAGTTACACGTATCACACACGAGCCTATACACAAACCTGTGTGGGATGTACATACGAAGGGAAATGTTTTCCCTAGATTGACTGTGTGGAATGTACATAAGAACGGAAACGTATTCCTTGGATTGACTATGTGTGATATACATACCTACAGAAATGTTTTTCTGGGATTCACCATGTGGGATGTACATACCTACGGAAATGTTTTCTGGGATTCACCGTGTGGGATGTACATACCTACGGAAATGATTGGGTTTCCATGGGTCACCCGATCGCACACGAACTCATTTGGTGTCCCAGGAGGGCCTATCCCCGATGGTTTCTGGGTCGAGTGGGAAGGACCCCCTAATCGCCCACACTCACTAGGTGACGGTTCCAAATGCCGTCGCGGAAAGGGGTTTTAAACCGTTTGTATAGTACCGACGTGTACCAGTGCTTGTCCCTGTTACCCCTGCTTTATCACCGATGACTCGATCGGCTTGATCGACATCCAGAGCCTGACACATCACCGCATACCCCCTTAGTTGTACGACTCCTCAGAGCTTCTATCGAGTGCCGAGGGTGATACCTTGTAACGCACTCCTGATGATATCTCTGTAGTGTAGTTAATCGGTCATGGATTACGGAGGGTGATTCCGCCCACACCACTCCCGATAGCGACTCTGTCGTGCAACTCTTCAAGTGTGAACCTACCGAGGGTGATTCCTCCAAGTTCACCCTGACAGTTACATTGAGTGGGAATCCATCAAGGGTGATTCCTCGGATTTCCCCCTTGATGTTATGGACACACGGTTACATTGACTTTACCTCAGAACCTTGTTGAAGTCGAGTCGGCCCTGAGGGGTACCCGCTAGAAATATGAAGTCGGGTTGACCGTGAGGGTACCCGCTGAGGGAGTCCTGGATTAGGGGGTATCCGGATAGCCGGACTGTGTACAACATCCGGACTATTGAAGCGAGGAGATACAAGACTCAAGACTTCGGCCCGTGTCCGGATGAGACTTTCCTTGGCGTGGAAGGCAAGCTTGGCGATCCAGATATTATATTTCCTTCCTTGTAACTGACTCCATGTAAACCCTAGCCCTCTCCGGTGTCTATATAAACCGGAGAGGTTGGTCCTTAGAAGGCCGATCACAATTACATTCATACAATCATAGGCTAGCTCCTAGGGTTTAGCCTCTATGATCTCGTGGTAGATCTACTCTTGTACTTCCCATATCATCAATATTAATCAAGCAGGAAGTAGGGTTTTACCTCCATCAAGAGGGCCCGAACCTGGGTAAACACCCGGGTCCCTTACTTCTTGTTACCATTAGCCTTGACGCATAGATCAGGACCCCCTACCTGAGATCCGCCGGTTTTGACACCGACATTGGTGCTTTCATTAAGAGTTCCTCTGTGACGTCGCCGTAAGGCTTGATGGCTCGACTCGTCTTCAAAGACGACATTACTTCGGAGGGAGCTTTGGCTTTATCATGGCCGCCACGTCGGCGACAGAGCCGACGATGGCCTCTCGGGTCATCAATCATAACCTTTGGGTCAGTTCGGAACTTGCCGAACAGATGGATCCAATGGAGCTCTCATCCTTTAATGAACTCTTGGATCACATTGCCGCTCTGGGAGTCACTATGAACTAAGACCGGATTGGGCTTAAACCCGACCAAAGGGACATCAGATCCCTGCCGGCCACCCATGAGATAGCGATTGTGGAAGGACCACACGCGGATCGTCCCCCAGATTTGAGGACGAATTATGTTCAGATCGCCGAACTCCTTGAGCCGAAAATCTGCTCAGAGGACAACCTGCCCCAGGTCCGAGACATAGGATCGGGCATTGGGCCGAAGGAATCGGGTAGCATCCCGGATTCCGAGTTGTTGGGCTTGGAACCGCCCGCGCCCCTGGGCGTTAGATCGGATCATAATCCGGATTCTGCTAACAATACTTATTTGGACTTAAACTGTCTCTCCCGCATCAGGCAAGAGCCCCAGGAGACGGTACATCATTACTGGGCCAGATTCCTCCTTGCGCTTAACAAGGTTAAGGACTGCCGCGAGGAGAACATGGTCTCACTCTTCTGCAAAAACTACACGGATGAAGGACTCCTCAATGCTATAAGCCGCCGCAAAATAATACGTTTCGCGGACTTGGAAATCATAGTATGTAAGTACTGTGCGATGGAGAGCGCTTGGAAGACCCAAACAGAATTTTGGGATAGTATCGCCCTCACCAAGACCTTTGTCCGGGCCAAACGGACGAACTCTCGTATGATGTCCGATCCAATCCCCAAGAAACTGAAGCCCACCCCAGGGTGGGGATCAGTATTGGAAGAATGGCCCAACGAGCCATGTAAGCTCCACGGTACGCCGGATACAATGCCAACTCATAGCCTTAGGGCGTGTTGGATACTCCGGCAGGTGGCGAAAAGTGGCGAGGATCTTCTTGCAGGCCATGAAACGGAACAATATCCCGCCCGCGAACACAATACGGTACTAACAGTCTTAGAGACTTTCGCCTCCAACAACAGGCGCAAGCGGGCTCACCGAAGCTCTGCAGAAATTTGCCATGTGGCAAAGATAAACCCCCTAGAACGACACGGCTATAACTTTCAATGCCGTTTAACCTCGGTTCAGATCGTCCGCACCGCCGCTCGTCCTTAGCCCAATCGTGGACGGCTTTCGGCTGACCAAAGTACTCATGGACGGCGGAAGCGGGTTAAACCTGATCTATGAAGAAACACTCAACAAAATGGAGATTGATAAAGGCCGCATTGAACAAAGCGGCACAACCTTCAGGGGAATCATCCCTACTCGGGAAGCATGGTGCGCGGGAAAAATCACACTTGATGTGGTATTCGGCACCCCGGAAAATTATAGGTCCGAAGAAATCACATTCCAAGTGGCTCCTTTCAGCAGCGGATACCACGCCCTTCTAGGGCGGGACGCGTTTACAAGCTTTCAAGTTGTACCCCCATTACGGGTACATGAAGCTTAAAATGCCCGGGCCCAACGGAATCATCACTCTAGCCAGTGATCCGGACGTCGCACTCCGCGCCAAAAACAAAACCGCAGCACTAGCCCTGGAAGCATTGTCTGAAGCCCTAGCAGCCGAAGAGTTAACAACTCTGTGGGCCACCGTGGACAGGGACGACATGACACTCGACAAATGACCCAAGTCCACCTCATTTAAACCTGCAGATGAGATAGTCAAATTCCAGGTCCACCCAATAGACCCCATGAAGACAGCTACCATCGGAACACAATTGAGCCCCGTGATGGACGCCACACTGCGAGATTTCTTACGCGAGAATTGAGACATTTTCGCCTGGCACCCTTGGGACATGCCAGGCATCCCACACCGGCTGGCCGAACACAACCTCAATATACTAAAGGGATATAGACCGGTCAAACAGACCCTAAGGCGGTTTTTAGAAACCAAACGGCAAGCCATGGGCGAAGAGCTAGCCAAGCTGCTCGAGGCCGGATTCATCAGAGATATTAAACATCCGGATTGGCTGGTGAATTTGGTAATGGTGCCAAAAAAGGACAAATCCTGGCGCCTATGCGTCGACTTCAAAGACCTCAACAAGGCTTGCCCCAAGGATCCCTTTCCCCTCCCTCGCATCGATCAAACCATCGATGCCACAAATGAACACGACTTCATTGTGTTTTCTCGACGCATACTCTGGATACCATCAAATAAAGATGGCAGAGTCTGACCAAGCTGCAATAGCTTTTATAATGCCATATGGCCCTTTTTGCTTCAACACTATGCCCTTCGGGCTCAAGAATGCCGGCGCAACCTATCAACGCATGATCCAAACATGCCTGGAGAAACAAATCGGCAAAACAGTGGAAGCATATGTGGACGACATTGTCATAAAAACCAGACACGTCGAAACCCTAATAGATGACTTGAGGCTCACATTTGATAACCTCCGGACATACGACATCAAGTTGAATCCGGAAAAATGTGTTTTCGGTGTCCCTTCGGGGAAGCTCCTGGGTTTCATTGTTTCCAATAGAGGAATAGAAGCGAATCTAGCAAAAACCCGAGGCCTGTCGCAGTTGGCCATACCAACAGACCTCAAGCACATCCAGAGCTAGTGGGATGCGTGGCCGCTTTGAGCCGCTGTATATCCAGGCTAGGGTGTTGCCTCTTTACCGCCTCCTTCGGCGCACCGAACACTTTGCATGGACGGATGCAGCTGCGGCCGGACTCGATGACATAAAGACCTTATTGGCCAGTAATCCGGTCCTAATAGCGCCAATCATCGGCGAACCTATGCTACTATACATAGCTGCAACACATCAAGTGGTAAGCGCAGTGCTCGTCGTCGAACGAGAGGTGGACGGATACAAATTCCCGCTTCAAAATCCGGTTTACTACGTATCAACGGTCCTCACCCCATGTAAATCCCTATACCCGCACTATCAAAAAATAGCATACATAGTCTTCATGGCATCTCGGAAGCTAAGACACTACTTCCAAGAGTGTTCGATTACCGTCGCCTCTGAAGTACCACTCAATGACATAATTAATAACCGCGATGCTACAGGCCAGATTGCTAAATGGGCTATCGAGCTCCTGCCATTCGACATAACATACAAATCGTGGCGGGCCATTAAGTCGCAAGTATTGGCTGACTTTGTCGCCGATTGGACAGAAGCCGAACTCCCTAAAGAGTACGGCACGTACTCCAACTGGATCATGCACCTTGACGGCTCCAAAATGCTGGCCGGACTGGAAGCAGGGGTAGTCCTGACGTCTCCCACCGAGGACACGGTCCAGTACGTCCTACAAATATTATACACAGACTCCAACAATGCGGCCGAATATGAGGCCCTGTTACATGGTCTTCGGATGGCAGTCTCTATGGGCATCCAACGCCTGGAAGTGCGCGGGGACTCGAACCTCGCAATATCACAAATAAACGGAGACTTTGATGCCAAGGATCCGAAAATGGCGGCCTATCGTAATGCTGTCCTCAAAATGTCAGCTCGGTTTGAGGGGCTCGAATTCCACCATGTGGCTCGAGAAAACAATCAAGCGGTGGACGTCCTTGCTCGCATCGGCGCCAAGCGCGATCCTGTCCCACCTAATATATTCCTGGAAAGGCTGTTCAAGCCATCTGTAGTATGGGAAGGGGAGTCCAACAATACCAGCACGGATCCGAATACACCCCAAGATTCCGAACCATCCGACACAATTGGAGGCTCTGCCACCGAAACAACACCTTCGGCCCACGAAATAATGGCCGTAATCGCCCCGTGGACCGAGCCGTTCTTGGCCTACCTAAATAGGCAGGAGCTCCCGAAGACCAAAATGAAGCACGCTGCATAGTCCGCGTTCTAAAGCTTACAAGGTCCACGAAGGGGAACTCTACAAGAAAAGCGACCGAGTGCTCCAAAGGTGCATCTCCGAAGAGGAAGGGCGGCAACTCTGGCGAAATTCACGCCCGGATGGGCGGACACCACGCCGCAGCTCGGCGCTAGTCAAGAAAGCCTTCGTCTGAGGCTTCTATTGGCCGACGGCCCGAGCAGACGACAGACCTTGTCCAACATTGCATCGGCTGCCGCTCTTCGCCAATCGTCAGTCATATGCCCCTACCGCTCTCCAAACAATCCCCATAACTTGGCCCTTCGCGGTCTGGGGGCTGGATATGGTCGGACCCCTTAAAGGGGGAGGCCATAAGAAAAAAATACCTATTGGTCATGGTGGACAAATTCACCAAATGGATCGAAGCCAAACCAGTTAAAACGGCTGAATCCGGACCAGTAATAGACTTCATATCCGGGGTTGTACACCGGTACGGTGTCCCCCATAGCATCATCACTGATAATGGCTCAAATTTCACAGCCGATGAAGTGAAAACTTGGTGCAGCAAAATGGGCATTAAGCTCGACTACGCTTCCGTCTACCACCCGCAAACAAACGGCTAGGTCGAACGGGCAAATGGTCTTATCATGAGCGGCATAAAACCCAGATTAGTGCGATCTTTAACAGAATCAGATACGCACTCGGTAGAGGAGCTCGACTCCATACTCTAGGGGCTGTGGACCACACCGAATTGAACCACTGGATACACACCATTTTTTATGGTGTACGGTGCGGAAGCAGTATTACCCTGCGACATAATACATGATTCGCCACGCGTACGCATGTACGAAGAGAAGGAAGCCGAGTTAGATCGGCAGGATAACTTGGATGCCCTGGAGGAGGAGCACGATGTCGCAAAAGCCCGTTCCGCATTCTATCAGCAGCAGGCTCGACGATATCAAAGAAGAGAAGTGCGGGCCAAAACTTACAATATTGGCGAGCTCGTTCTACGCCTACCGGAGAAGAAGAAGGACAAACTCAAACCCAGATGGGAAGGTCCCTTCGTCATCTACAAAGTTCTCACCGGAGGAGCGTACCGCCTACGTAATGCATTTGACAACGGACTCGAGCCAAACCCATGGAACGCGGCTAGACTCCGGAGATTCTACGCCTAACGCCAAACGCAGTGTTCTTCTCCTCACCCATCCTTTTTAAATTATGCTCCACCACTGTTTCTCTCCTTTCTCGACCCTCTTTCCATTCACACAAAGTATTTAATACAGTGCGGATTCCCGGATTATCCCGGCCGTACCATGTGTGCAAGTCAGATGTCTGGGGCTTCCTATTCAGAAGCTAGACATAAATACTTTAATGGCTTTTTGCCCATCACATATGCGTTCTTTCTCCATATGTGCCTTTTCTTCACCATTATATGCATCGATATGACTTAAGATGTGGCCAAGCTGGGTTACCTGGCTCTTGTGTTTATGCCCTACGTTCCCGTTAATTCGGCTAGGGCATAAGGGGAGCACCTCTGTGATTGTTACTGCCGTTGAGCTGGATGTGTACCTCAGACTGGGTGAAGCCGAAAGCTAGTTTCCTTAAGAGAATATTCGATCGGTGAACAAAGGATGTATTTGTTGGTTACAACAAAGAACCCCAGAAGCTTTGTATCCTGCGCCATCGCGCGTAGTCCGGACATGTGCATCGACACATGGATACCTAGGGAAAGGAACCCCTAACGAAACTATTCTCCCTAGAAGATGTTTCTTGCTATCCATGCAATATAACATAACTAGTTGGGTACTTGTCTATTCAAGCACCTATGACCCCTACGCTTGGTCTCCAAGCATGCCCCGGTTTTTGCATAACCGAGCGGGTATTCGGACACACCCCGGACTATAGGGTCCGGGGGCTGAAGCGAAAAGGTCCGCCATGACAAATGATTTCAATCCGGCTAGAGGCTACTTATGCCAATCAATTTACACAGTCACTGAGAATGACTATATTCCTCCTCTATACCGTCTAACAGGTTATCTAGCCTACAATCCTGCTGAGAATACTTAGCGGCTAATGCTACCGAGTCATACACCAGGCTCACGGGAATTTCTTGCCCATCGGGCCCCGCCGGTCCCACTTTGGCCATATGGTTAGGGTCCAGCTTGGTGTAGCGCGTCTTCACCATCGCCTAGGCTTCTCTTGCTCCTTGCCGGCAGGCTGATATCTTCCACAAACGGAAGCGCCGCCGGGCTCCTTGGAGCAGGTCCGCAAGCTCTCCCATGCCATTCGGCAGTAGGCTTGATGGCCACAAGGCCTGAGCAATGCCGTGCATCACCTGCCGGGCACACTCGTGCATCTGCGACAGTTCTTGTAGCAAATCACCTGCAGATGAGGGCATCTCCTCTTCAGGGCGACCCGTTAACATTCCTGCAAGGAAAAATCTTTTTAATAAACTTCCTCACCGAACTATCAAACAGTTCGCTTGCGTTCTTACCATAAATGCCGCGACGAAGTTTTTTGTTCTCCTTCATGGAGTCCACCAGTTGTGCGCGGACGTCCTTTAATTCCACGTCTTGACAAATATTGGCATCATGAATCTTGTTCTTCTCTTGCGTCACCTGCGTAAGGATGCGCTCGCCGGCCTTTAATTGTCGTTGGATATGCGAGTCGTCACCCACTGCGCCATCCGGATTCACTCCAGGATTGTCTTCAGAACTTATTGTTAGACTAACCGCACCAGCCATCTATTAACTAGCACATTTGTGTATAATGGAAACAAACATTACCGGCAGGGGCCTTTCGGGATCCCTCTAACTTGGCTACCACATCAGATAATTGGGCCTTGCAGGCCTCCAGCTCCCGCGCCAATTGTTCATTCTTGTCCACAAGGACGTGTGGATATATTGATCCTTCAAACAGTTGTCCCAACTATTCTAAGTCTCAGGGGCTACTGCTAGGCATACTTATCAAACTCTCTTACCCGTATGTCTTTGGTATATTGGCTTGTCGCTTGGGCAAGCCCGCCTCGAGCGGCTCGGACATATGCGTCCGCCGAATTGAAGGCATTAAAAGCCTCTTTGGAAAAAAAATGTTGTGCCGGAGCATGGCCCTCCGGCTCCGGTGGTTCATGGCGCTCTCCACTTCAGACTTCGTGGCCGAGCACATATCCACACCCTCTGTCGGGGAGCTATGCGGTGCTGGCCCCGCATCCACCTCCGCCCCCGAAGCCGGTTCTATAACCTGGCTGGTGGAGGTGTGGTTGGTGGGGTTTCCGGATATAGCCTGGTTATTCCTCTTCCTGCCAGACACAAAGGGCGCTGTCATATTTCAAATTCTATGACAGCAGGACAGGCTATGACTTTACCTCTGCAGCGGTGTGTCAGCCCTCGCCGCCTTCCTCTTGAGCCTGCCCGATCCGGACGCCCGTGGTTGACGATTCCCTAGGGGCTTGGCCCCTCGCTCCGGCCATCGTTTCTGCAAATAGAGCGACGCCTCAAAGGTAAAATTACAATACCTGGGGAAAGTCCTCTTCGGAGGATAGGGTTTTTTAGCTCCGCTTACACGCGACATGGGTAGCAGTCCAGGGGAGTCAGCCGTAATGGCCACTAGGGCGCCGTCCCATCTCGCCTGATAAAATACTCCGTTGACAAGCTCCACGGTAATATCCGGATCTACTTTGAGTCCCGGATCTAGGGCCCTTCCAGGGTCCTCTGGTTCTGGGAGGGCTGAAGATTCCTCCACGGCCCTCCTCGATTCTGCTTTCGAGAGGCATTGATGCAAGTAATCTTAGCAGAAGTACGATAGAGTAAATGAACCTGGGAAAAGAATGACAACTTACCCACTCTGGGGGGTTGTACATGGAGAATCCGTCCCGCGTTTTTATACGAAGGAACTCCTCCTCTTCCCCTTTGTACAAATCGGACAATATCCTTGCCAAAGCGAGCAGAGTCCGGACCCTTACGACCACAGCGGGTGGCGTCATCTTCCCTGTTGTAATGCCACATGGGCTTCCCCCTATATTGGAGCGGCTGCACTCCTTGCTTTATGCATATTGCCGTGACCTCAACAATCGTCAGTCCGGACTTGGCCAGCAGCTTTATCCTGTTCATCAGGAGGAATATCTCCCTTGTGTCCTCTTCTTGAGGGCCCCGGGGACGCCAGCTTAGGCGTGCCCTCGGTGGGGCGTTGCTGAACTTGGGGAGACCCCTCCAAACTGGATCTGGAAGGGGAACGTCATTTATATAGAACCACTCTGAAGGCCAGTTTTCTGGTGCATTCTCAGGAGTGCCGGACAGGTATCTGGTCTCGGCAATGCACCACACTTCGGCCCCGCCCACTTGATACAGGGACTCCCCCTGGGTGCGGGGGACAAGGCAGAACAGCTTCCTCCACAATCCGAAGTGTGGTTCGCAGCCTAAAAACAGCTCGCAAAGGGCGACATACCCTGCTATGTGCAGAATGGAGGCTGGGGTAAGATTGTGTAGCTGGAGGCCATAGAACTCCAGGAGCCCGCGGAGAAACGGGTGGATAGGGAACCCGACGCCCCTCAGCAGATGCAAGATGAGGCATATTCGCTCCTCCAGAGACGGGTTAGGAAATCCCTCCGCTTGTTCCCCTCCATCATAAGTAGCTATTCCAGCTCGGACGGAGACCATGAATGCCGGTGGAAGAAACCCTTGAGTTTGTAACTTCACCAAACGGCTGTGGGGAACTTAGCACTCTCCCCAATCCCCCGACTTAGAGCGAGGAGGGCAAGCAGAAGAGCTGCGATGGCCGGCCATGCTAGAATGGCTTTTCGCGAAGCGCTCTAGGATGCTAGCTCAAGGGAGGAGAGTGAGGTTTGGATCTGAGAACCCCTGTCCCTTCAAATAGATGGTTGGCTCAGAGGATCGAGGGTGGCAAATGCAAAAATACCTTGACTCCTCGCATTCGCTCGACACGTCGAGATGGTCATTATTGAGGCGCTGAAGCCGAGGAGCACAACATCGATTGGAGACCGGACACTATTCGTCGTAACAGGTACTTTGGAGTATTCGAAGGAAGAACCCGCCTTGCAATGCCAAAGACAATACTGCACGCCGGACTCATCGTCATTGAAGCCTGGTTCAGGGGCTACTGAGGGAGGCCTGGATTAGGGGGTATCCGGACGGCCTGACTGTGTACAACGTCCGGACTATTGACGCGAGGAGATACAAGACTCAAGACTTCGGCCCGTGTCCGGATGGGACTTTCCTTGGCGTGGAAGGCAAGCTTGGCGATCCGGATATTATATTTCCTTCCTTGTAACCCACTCCATGTAAACCCTAGCCCTCTCTGGTGTCTATATAAACCGGAGAGGTTGGTCCTTAGAAGGCCAATCACAATTACATTCATACCATCATAGGCTAGCTCCTAGGGTTTAGCCTCTACGATCTCGTGGTAGATTTACTCTTGTACTACCCATATCATCAATACTAATCAAGCAGGAAGTAGGGTTTTACCTCCATCGAGAGGGCCCGAACCTGGGTAAACACCCGTGTCCCTTACTTCTTGTTACCATCAGCCTTGACGCACAGGTCGGGACCCCTTACCCGAGATCCGCCGGTTTTGACACTGACACCCGCAAGAGTTACTGTTTCTATGGGACCGAAGGGACAGGCGGTACCACCCCGGTAGAGGTGGACCTGAGTTTCTGACAGTCTCTTGTGAACAGGGTTGTCCTGGAGGGTACTCGCGAGAATTACATGGCACAGCCGGGCATTCTTAGCCCCTGTCGTAAGTCCACGAGATGGGGCGCTGGGACCACACATCGTGGATCATTGATCGTCTCTGCGTGCTCCCAAGACACTAACGGGTTTGGATATGTGATCTGAGTAGGCCTCTGGCGTTTTTGCACTAACCACCATGCGGGAATAAGTATGGGCACTCAGTGTCGTACGATTCTCCGAAAGCTCTTCCGACGTCAGCGGTTGACCGACGAGCGCCCAGTTGGACGGGAACTACCTGCTCTTGTATTAGGGGGTGGGTCTGCTCTAGGTTGCGTACGCAATGTGCAGGAGTGCAAAGGGCGATGGGTCCAAGACCCCTGAGTGCTTAGGATGTAGATCGACGTGCTGGCCTCTCTGTTGAGCCTAGGTAGGACTACGGCGTGTTGATCAACCGAGGCCGGGCATGACCCCTGAAAGTGTATCTGGCCGGAGTTAATCGAGCGTGTTGGGTAAGTTTATTCACCCCTGTAGGGAAAGTTGATCTATTCGAATAGCCGTGTCCATGGTTACGGACGCTCGGAGTTGTATCCGATCTATACAACTAGAACTGGATATTGGAGACACTAAATGGATATGATGGCTCCGGGATTGCTTTCTCGCAGGGAGTCGAGGTAGGATCTTTGGCGTTATTACAACATACTTACTACTTATGTTATGCTAATCTGCACTCTTCTAATGCTGCAAGATGCTTCAGGATGCTAGTCTTCGGTAGGCAAGGCCTTGCCATCTCTTCTGGCATTTCTGCAGTTTAGTCCAAAGATATAGCCCCATTCCGTTGATATTGATGCATGATTAGTATAGATCTGATGTAAGTCTTGCGAGTACTCTAGATGAGTACTCACGGTTGCTTTGCTACCTATTTTCGCTTCTACCAATTGTTGCGATCAGATGATGGATCCCAGGAGCCACCTGCACCGCACACGACTACTACTACCCCGACGGAGCCTACTACTACGTGAAGACCGCCGACGACTAGGAGTAGATAGGAGGCTCCCAGGCAGGAGGCATTGCCTTTTCGATCCACGTTGTTGTTGTTGTTGTTGTTGTTGTTGTTGTTGCTAGTCTTCTTAAGGCAGACTTGTTTACTTATGTCTGTACTCAGGTATTGTTGTTTCTGCTGACTCTTAAGTACTCGAGCTTATGTATTTGAGCCCTCGAGGCCCCTGGCTTGTAATATAAAGCTTGTATGACTTTAAGTTGTGTTTAGAGTTGTGTTGTGAAATCTCCCAGTGAGTCTCTGATCTTGATCGTGCGCATTTGCGTGTATGATTAGTGCATGATTAACTCGGGCAGTCACAATAACTCAGATAACATTGATCCACCTGCACCATGATGTCGGTGGACAGGGTGACGATGGAATGGGATCCAAGGCGTCCACACTCACGGGGAAGGTGAGGAAGAGATGTTGTTGTTCCAGACGCCGGTGTGGACCGGGCAGACCAAGCGCTTCCTCTTGGCGGTGGACAACCACGCGTGTCTTACCTATGGGATGAGGAGGAAAGGGGAGGCGCGTGGGTGAGTGAGTGATTGTGGTGTACGGACAGGCTACGAGCAGGTGCTCTGCGGGGGAGACATGATGTGGGCAAGGGTTGTGGCCGGAGGGGATTTTGCGAGAAAGGAAGGAAGAAAAGATGAGGGAGACTTACATGTGGGGTCCAATTGTATTGGGAGTTAAGTATAGGGGCAGGGCTAGCCAGGAAAAAAAAATCAACTCCTCAACATTTGAGAAGTTAAAATTGATTAGGAAGTTTGGGGATTGTATGGGGGAGGCGATTTATGGCTCGCAGGTGTGGACACATCAACGTCATTCATCTTTTTGATTTTCACCTTTGAATCTACTATATCTTTTGAACCAAAAAATATATTTAAGTTTTGTTTGCACATCTGTATTCCTTGTGATGAGGGCTTTGAAATAAGACCACTTCTGAATAAATTTTGAGAAGTTTCAAAAACTTCACAAAGTTTGTCTGAAACTAAAGAGAAACAAAAGACAAATACATCAAGTTTCATAAACTAAAACTTACAATCGTGTAGGGACTCAAACAAGTTTATGGATCACGAAGCAATCGTGTGGCCAAGCATGCCTAGGCAGGTGTGTGCCTCCGCACCTGCGTTCCTTGCGAATTTCCGGATTGTATGGCGTCAAATCTCAAGGTGGTACAGCATCATAGGTGGGTAGCAACATATTTCAAGTTCTTGTATGTTAATACCTTTCTTGGCCTTTTGGCTAAGATCAAAGGCAGTGTTTGTATGTTGCAATCACATGTATGGTGGCCATTCGAAAATGTGTGGCCATCCTGTGCCCAAGATATTTCTTGCCAATTTAGTGGTGACTGGTGGGAAGAAGATGCTCTTCCGAAGTAGCAGACATACACGCGAGGACGCCTGGTTTACCCGTCCGTGTCATCTCTTCCATGTCTTGTTTTTTTGGGTGATCTCCACCATTTCTAGCTAGCTTGTACTCGTACAAGCTAGATGAGTGTCGTGCCAATAATTGTCGTTCCCTTTACATGGCTGGTGATTCGACGGCCCCATTCAGAGATTTGTGGTCACGGCGTCATGATTTGTGGCCCAGATATTTCGTGAGCAATAATAGTGTTCCATGTAGAATGATGTATACGACGTACTATCTCCGGCGTTTCATGCACCAATGATTCCCCATGGCGTGGAGCGTGGAGCGTAGGGACCTAAAGAAGGTGCAGCGGCGTTTGTGGTTCTCCAAGTGTGATGTTCATGTGTGTAGAAGAACAGCTAATAATGCTGCATATCAGCTGACTACCAATGTAATGCCGATGTGGCCTTCCTATGGGAAGATGATGCAGGTGAACAGGTCGCTGTTGTTGTAATGGGAGAATTGCCCAACTTGTCCGCGTAATAAAGCTATACTCTACCCTAAAAAAATTGATTCCCTAACTAGTGGAGCGTGGAGACCAGCTAGCACGTTGTCTACTTGATTCCATAGCCTAATAATGTACATGCTGACATGCATGCCAATCAGTTTTAATACAGGACAACTTACATTCGGGCGCGTCCAGGATAATGACCGATCAACACACCGAAAATCGTTTCCACAACCGGATATCCCATTTGCAAATCATCAAATTCATACGATTACATGCAACATAAAACTACTCTAAATTTTCGACGGCGACCGTCCTTATTGTTCCAACCGTGTCCATGCCCGGCGGCCGGCTGCACCCCTTTGAGTGTTGATGTGGCCGCTGGAGAGGTGGAGTAGAACATGTGACACACATCGGCTCATTGACTCGAGGTGCCGCCTTTTCCCATGCGCCACTCTTCCTCGTCGAAGCCCGTGCCTTCCACGTTGGGCACGCCGCACCATATTTGCGTCTGACTTGAAGTGTTTGAGCATCTCCGACTCAGCGCGCCAACAGAGGGGTTGCGCATCCGCCATGACATTCGGGTGCCAGATTGACCGCACCACCTCCGGCGAGGTATTGGCGACTGCCATGGTTCTGGATCCATGCGTCATTTGGACGGACGCAATGTATTCCCGCCGGATGGAGTCCGAGCGCTGCCATTGGGCGGATTCCTCCCGGGAGCGTCAAAGCGCAAGCCGGATGGCCATCTCCTCCTCAGGACTGTGTGGGACAAGCTCCGGGCCAACGGATCGGGAGGTGTATGATTCAGCTCTGCTGCCCGCCATATCGGAGAAGGTCAAAGTTCGTCGGGCAGGAGCTTCTGGGCGGAGGGAGTGGACTGGAGGGGAGTGCACTGGAGTGGAATGCGGCTAGAGTTTCTTCCGAAGAGCGGATAGAGTCTAATTTATGTGAGGTTGGGTGGGCCACAGTGGGTCGGATCCTACGTGGCCAACGTGGCTGGGCGTTTCATATCAGCTTCATATATGGACATGATATGAAGAGTGTTGGTCAGTCCGGACATTTAGGTCAGATTTGGCAGGTCCGGTTGGATGGCCATTTTGCATCTGTTCAGTGAACAAGCATTTGGGACGGATGATGCTCTTGTTTTGCTAATGTTGTTGTATCAGTGCTCCAACCGGCAAGAAAAAGGTAAATATGCAGCAAGAGAACATTTAACTTGTTATGTTTCTTTCTTTCTTGCGGGGAGAGTTTTAAGTTTATTGATCGGAGAGAAATAGAGTGAAAATAACAACCACAACATGGAAGACCACAATCTCCGTCCATTTTCTTAGGATCGTGCATCCTATTTTACAGCAAAACGGACCACTCTGAACAGTTCTCATCCTGAGCAACTACAATGTGTCGATTTGCTGCCTACAAGGCAGCCTCTAAGGCCTTAGAGACTGATGCTATAGTGTGTCAATGCAGTAAAAAAACATTGCGAGCTTTTTCAACATTTTTTAATGTGCAACAGGTCCGATGCATCGATACACTAATTGCCCTGGTGCACCAGATACGTTTCCGGTGCACCAGGTTCGTTCCCCTGCAAGTTGAAGCCTCTAAGCAAAAATTGCTGGCATCGACGTTTAGCCTAGAGTCTGTTTCCAACATCTTTCTTGAAGTAAATAATCTATATTGTTCTACTTGTCATGGAAGGAAATAGTGCCGGACATTCAAAAGGATGGGAATGAGTCAGCCGGGAAAAGAGTTGTATATTCAGCACGCGTCAACCTTAGAGTCTTCCACACATTTGCTATACACTCTGACATTTTTGTGCTGAGCTTAGAGGTTGGGTGTGGGTCTCGGCTTAGAGGCAAGACATCCTTTAACCAGTCCACAACTGAATAGTTTCTCAAGCCCCCAAGAGGCATCTACAATGCGGGCGACTTAGACGAGAAGCCAGGTTCAGTTTTGTCCATTTCGGTTGAATCTCATCCGATCCCAAGATTTTGGTCGGTGTCGATGCGAGTCTGTATGTAGTCTATATTGAAAAATGCAAAACATCTTCTATATGAACTGAGGGAGTAGCTTTTAATGAACACTAAACATATTCTTTACAGAAGAAATCAATTCATTAGCTCTCAAATAGGTGCTCGGAAATGATCTCCTACACCGATGATATCTTCTTAATTAATTTTATTGTCTTTAAGTGTTCAAACAAGTGCCCCTACATTGTAGATGGACTAATTATTTACAAAAGGAGGGCCTCTATTTAATAGATTCCCTACATCGGCGCTATTTTCTTAGTCAATACCGACGGTAGCATAAATAAGATGATCCCTCATTAAAATTTCAAGAAAGTGTTCCCCCTAACTGTGCACCGTTGCGAAAGTTCATTGTTTCAAAGCACTACGTGATGATCGGGTGTGATAGATTCTAACGTTCACATACAACGGGTGTAAGCCAGATTTCACACGCAAAACACTTAGGTTGACTTGACGAGCCTAGCATGTACAGACATGGCCTCGGAACACAAGAGACCGAAAGGTCGAACATGAGTCGTATAGTAGATACGATCAACATGGAGATGTTCACCAATGATGACTAGTCCGTCTCACGTGATGATCGGACACGGCCTAGTTGACTTGGATCATGTATCACTTAGATGACTAGAGGGATGTCTATCTGAGTGGGAGTTCATTAGATGAACTTAATTATCATGAACATAGTCAAAAGGTCTTTGCAAATTATGCCGTAGCCTACGCTTTAGTTCTACTGTTTAAAGATATGTTCCTAGAGAAAATTTAGTTGAAAGTTGACAGTAGCAATTATGCGAACTCGGTCCGTATACTGAGGATTGTCCTCATTGCTGCACAGAAGGCTTATGTCCTTAATGCACCGCTCGTTGTGCTGAACCTCGAGCGTCGTTTGTGGATGTTGCGAACATCTGACATACACGTTTTGATGACTACGTGATAGTTCAGTGCGTAATGTTAAACGGTTTATAACTGAGGCACCGAAGACGATTATTGAAACGTCGCGGAACATATGAGATGTTCCAAGGGCTGAAATTGGGATTTCAAGCTAGTGCCCACGTCAAGAGGTATGAGACCTCTGACGAGTTTCTTCGCCTACAAACTAAGGGAGAAAAGTTCAATTGTTGAGCATGTGCTCAGATTGTCTGAGTACTACAATCACTTGAATCGAGTGGGAGTTAGTCTTCTAGATAAGACAGTGATGGTTCTCCAAAGTCCACCAAGCTACTAGAGCTTCGTGATGAACTATAACATATCAGGGATAGACACTAGTAGAAAAGAGGGCTTTGGTCCAGGCCGGGTTAGCCCATTAGTCCCGGTTTAATCCAGAACCGGGACTAATGGGGGCATTAGTCCCGGTTCGTGAGCCCAGGGGGCCGGCCGACCACATGGGCCATTTGTTCGATTAAATGCGACCTTTTAGTCTGGTTCGATGCGATGAACCGGGACTAAAAGAATCTTGATCTTGATTAGTGGCACCAACCGGTACTAAAGGTTAGACCATTAGTCCCTGTTCGAGCCGCCAACCGGTACTAATGGGGTTTGAGGCATTAGTACCGGTTCATGGCACGAACCGGTACTAAAGGTCCCTCCCATTTTCAAACTTAACCCCCCCCCACAAGTGGATCGCCTTTTCAGTTTTAAAAAAAATTAAAAGAAAATGATGAAAATATCAAAAAAAATAAAATAACTCGGATTAAAAAGTTTTATATATGAAAAATCATCTACTCGAAAAGTTGCATCCAAATTTAACGGGGAGAACCCCGTTAAACATTTTCAAAATCCTCAAAAACCTAACAGAAAAAAAGTTACGGGGCTTTTAAGATCTGGAGGCAAAAAATTCAAAAAATCAAGAAGTATTATGGTCAAACTACTTATTCAAGAGGTATTAGTGTTACTAAATAATTATTCAAGAATATTAGTGTTACTAAATAATTATTTCAGTTTTTCAATTTTGGTCAAATCTGGTCAAACTATGGTCAAACAATGGTCAAACTAATTATTCAAGAAATATTACTGTTACTAAATAATTATTGTTTTTTAAAAAAATAGTTTCAAACTCAAACGGTGAAATGTGTCACTTCATGCTCAAGCAAAATTCCTCAGGGTTAATAGGATTGACATCTTACTATTGTCAGAAAAACAACAAGTGCGATTTTGGAAGCGAGGAGAATAGAACCCGGAAGTTAAGCGTGCTCAGTGGGGGAGTGGGAGGATGGGTGACCGTTAGGAAGTTAGATGATTTGGAATGATGAGGGGTGATTAGAGATTAGAGGATAAATTGAGCAGTGATGAGGGGTGGTGATTAGAGATTAGAGGTTAAAATAATTCAGAAATTTGAAAATAAAAAAATCAAAAAAATTCAAAAAATCATAAAATTTCCTTTAGTCGGTTGGTGTTACCAACCGACTAAAGGTGAAGCTCAATTGTGGCGCGACCTTTAGTCGGTTCATGTAAGAACCGGACTAAAGGGAGAGGCATTAATGCTGACCCTTTAGTCCTGTTCAAAACCGGGACTAAAGGGCCTTACCAACCGGGACAGAAGCCCCTCTTTCTACTAGTGAGACATGATGATCCTTGAGCAATTCGCGATGTTTGACATCGCGAAAGTAGAAATCAAGTAGGAGCATCAATTGTTGATGGTTAGTAAAACCACTAGTTTCAAGAAGGGCAAGGAAAGAAGGATACTTCATGAAACGGTAAATCGATTCTTTGCTCTAGTGAAGAAACCCAAGGTTGAACCCGAACCCGAGACTAAGTGCTTCTGTAATGAGGGGAACGGTCATTGAAGCAGAACTACCCTAGATACTTGGTAGACGAGAAGGCTGGCAAGGTCGACAGAAGTATATTAGATATACAATATATTAATGTGTATTTTACTAGTACTCCTAATAGCACCAGGGTATTAGATACCGGTTCGGTTGCTAAGTGTTAGTAACTCGAAATAAAAGAGCTACGGAATAAACGGAGACTAGCTAAAGGTGAGTGACGATGTGTGTTGGAAGTGTTTCCAAGGTTGATATGATCAAGCATCGCATGCTCCCTCTACCATCGAGATTGGTGTTAAACCTAAATAATTGTTATTTTGTGTTTGCGTTGAGCATAGACATGATTGGATTATGTTTATCACAATATGGTTATTCATTTAAGGAGAATAATGGTTACTCTGTTTATTTGAATAATACCTTCAATGGTCTTGCACCTAAATGAATGGTTTATTGAATCTCGATCGTAGTGATACACATGTTCATGCCAAAAGATATAAGATAGTAATGATAGTACCACATACTTGTGGCACTGCTGTTTGAGTCATATTGGTATAAAACGCATGAAGAAGCTCCATGTTGATGGATCTTTGGACTCACTCATTTTTGAAAAGATTGAGACATGCGAACCATGTCTATTGGCACATGTGCATGAAGAAACTCCATACAGATGGATCGTTTGCACTCACTTGATTTTGAATCACTTGAGACATGCAAGTCATACCACATGGGCAAGATGACTGAAAGGCCTCGTTTTCAGTAAGATGGAACAAGAAAGTGACTTGTTGGAAGTAATACATTTTAATGTGTGCAGTCCAATGAGTGTTGAGGCATGCAGTGAATATCGTTATGCTCTTACTTCACAGATGATTTGAGTAGATTCTAAGTATATTTACTTGATGAAACACAAGTCTGAATTATTGAAAGGTTCAAGCAATTTCAGAGTGAAGTTGAAGATCATTGTGGCAAGAGGATAAAATGTCTATGATATGATCATAGAGATGAATATCTGAGTTACGAGTTTGGTACACAATTAAGACCTTGTGGAAATTGTTTCACAACTAATACCGCCTGGAAGACCATAGTGTGATGGTGTGTCCGAACATCATAAATGCACCCTATTGGATATGGTGCATACCATGATGTCTCTTATCAAATTACCACTATCGTTTATGGGTTAGGCATTAGAGACAACCGCATTCACTTTAAATAGGGCACCACGTAATTCCGTTGAGATGACACCGTATGAACTATGGTTTAGAGAAACCTAAGCAGTCATTTCTTAAAAAATTTGGGGTTGTGATGCTTATGTGAAAATTTTTGCCTGACGAGCTCGAACCCCAAAGCGGATAAAATGCACCCAAAAACATTTGGGTATACCTCCTAATTCAGATCCAGAAGCAAAAGTGATTGTTTCCAGAAACGGTTCCTTTCTCGAGGAAAAGTTTCTCTTGAAAGAATTGAGTGGGAGGATGGTGGAGACTTGATGAGGTTATTGAACCATCACTTCAACTAGTGTGTAGCAGGGCACAAGAAGTTGCTCCTATGGCGCCTACACCAATTGAAGTGGAAGCTGATGATAGTGATCATGAAACTTCAGATCAAGTCACTACCAAACCTCGTAGGTCTACAAAGATGTGTACTACTTTAGAGTGCTACGTAATCTTGTCTTAGAGGTCATGTTGCTAGACAACAATGAACCTACGAGCTATGGAGAAGCGATGGTGAGCCCGGATTCCGACGAATGGCTCGAGGGCATAAAATCCGAGAGAGGATCCATGTATGAAAACAAAGTATAGACTTTCAAAGAACTACTCGATGGTCGTAAGGCTTTTGAGTACAAATGGATTTTAAAAGGAAGACAGACAATGATGGTAAGTGTCACCATTAAGAAATCTCGACTTGTCGCTAAGATGTTTTCCAACAAGTTCAAGGATTTGACTACGATGAGACTTTCTCACTCGTAGCGATGCTAAGAGTCTGTTGGAATTATGTTAGCAGTTGATGCATTATTTATGAAATCTTGCAGGTAGGATGTCAAAAAAACATTGTTTCCTCGACGATTTTCTTGAGGAAAGGTTGTATGTGATACAACCAGAAGGTTTTGACAATCCTGAAAGATGCTAACAAGTATGCAAAGCTCCTGCAATCCTTCTAAGGACTGGAGTAAGCATCTCGGAGTTGGAATATACGCTTTGATGAGATGATCAAAGATTTTGGGTTTATACAAAGTTTATGAGAAACTTGTATTTCCAAAGAAGTGAGTGGGAGCACTATAGAATTTCTGATGAGTATATGTTGTTGACATATTGTTGATCAGAAATGATGTAGAATTTCTGGAAAGCATATAGGGTTATT
Organism: Aegilops speltoides; assembly: GCA_021437245.1. Classification (NCBI taxonomy): domain Eukaryota; kingdom Viridiplantae; phylum Streptophyta; class Magnoliopsida; order Poales; family Poaceae; genus Aegilops; species Aegilops speltoides. The sequence continues at coordinate 438,549,230 of CM038147.1, read as the reverse complement.
TGACAAGTGATTTTCAATGGAGAACCTGGATTAAGCTACTTGAACATTGAGCATCAAGATCTATAAGAATAGATCAAAATGCTTAATAGTACTTTCAAATGAACACATACCATGAGAAGATTTTGAAGGAGTTCAAAATAGATCAGCTAAGGAGTTCTTGGCTGTAAGGTGTGAGTATTGAGTAAGACTCAAGACCTGACCACGGCAGAAGAGAGAGAAAGGACGAAGGTCATCCCCTATGCTTTAGATGTAGGCTCCACAATATGCTATGCTGTGTACCGCACCTGAAGTGTGCCTTGCCATGAGTCAGTCAAGGGTACAAGTGTGATCCAGGAATGCATCACAGCACAGCGGTCAAGGTTATCCTTAGTAACTAGTGGACTAAGGAATTTTCTCGATAATGGAGGTGGTAAAAGAGTTCGTCGTAAACGGTTACGCCGATGCAAACTTTGACACTAATCCGGATGGCTCTGAGTAGTAAACCGGATTCATATAGTAGAGCAGTTATTTGGAATAGTTCCAAATAGCGCGTGGTAGCTGCATCTAGGAGATGACATAGAGCTTTGTAAAGCACACACGGATCTGAAAGATTCAGACCCGTTGACTAATAACCTCTCTCACAAGCGATATATGATCAAACCCAATGGGTGTTGGATTCATTACAATCACATAGTGATGTGAACTAGATTATTGACTCTAGTGCAAGTGTGAGACTGTTGGAAATATGCCCTAGAGGCAATAATAAAATGGCTATTATTATATTTCCTTGTTCATGATAATTGTCTATTGTTCATGCTATAATTGTATTAACTGGAAACCGTAATACATGTATGAATACATAGACCACAACATGTCCCTAGTGAGCCTCTAGTTGACTAGCTCATTGATCAACAGATAGTCATGGTTTCCTAATCATGGACATTGGATGTCATTGATAACGGGATCACATCATTAGGAGAATGATGTGATGGACAAGACCCAATCCTAAGCATAGCACAAGATCGTGTAGTTCGTTTGCTAAAAGCTTTTCTATTGTCAAGTATCATTTCCTTAGACCATGAGATTGTGCAACTCCCAGATACCGTAGAAATGCTTTCGGTGTACCAAACGTCACAACGTAACTGGGTGGCTATAAAGGTACACTACAGGTATCTCCGAAAGTGTCTGTTGTGTTGGCACGAATCGAGACTGGGATTTGTCACTCCGTATGACAGAGAGGTATCTCTGGGCCCACTTAGTAATGCATCATCATAATGAGCTCAATGTGACTAAGTAGTTTGTCGTGGGATCATGCATTACGGAACGAGTAAAGTGACTTGCCGGTAACGAGATTGAACAAGGTATTGGGATACCGACAATCAAATCTCGGGCAAGTAACGTACCGATTGACAAAGGGAATTGTATACACGATTGCTTGAATCCTTGACATTGTGGTTCATCCGATGAGATCATCGTGGAACATGTGGGAGCCAACATGGGTATCCAGATCCCGCTGTTGGTTATTGGCCAGAGAGTTATCTCAGTCATGTCTGCATGATTCCCGAACCCGTAGGGTCTACACACTTAAGGTTCCGTGACGCTAGAGTTGCTGTGGGAAATAGTATGTGGTTACCGAATGTTGTTCGGAGTCCCGGATGAGATCCTGGACGTCACGGGGAGTTCCGGAATGGTCCGGAGGTAAAGATTTATATATGGGAAGTCCTATTTTGGCCACTGGAAAAAGTTCGGGATTTTTCGATATTGTACCGGGAAGGTTCTAGAAGGTTCCGGAGTGGGGCTCACCTACATGGGGGACCCACATGAACGTGGGTAGTGGGGGCAAGGCCCCACACCCCTGTTCAAGGCGCACCAAGATCCCCCCTTAGAAGGAATAAGATCATATCCCGAAGGAATAAGATCAAGATCCCTAAAAAGGGGGGATAACAATCGGTGGGGAAGGGAAATGATGGGATTTCTTTCCCCCACCTTTGCCAACGCCCCAATGGACTTGCAGGGCAAGAAACCAGCCCCCTCCACCCCTATATATAGTGGGGAGGTGCATGGGAGAGGCACCCCTTCCCTGGCACAGCCCTCTCCCTCTCCAACACCTCCTCCTCCTCCGTAGAGCTTGGCGAAGCCCTGCAGAAATACCACAAGCTCCACCACCACACCGTCGTGCTGTCGGAGCTCTCCCTCAACTTCTCCTCTCCCCTTGCTGCATCAAGAAGGAGGAGACGTCCCCAGGCTATACGTGTGTTGAACGCGGAGGCGCCGTTGTTCGGTGCTTAGATCGGATTCGGCCGCGCTCTGAATCGCTTAGTAAACGACTCCACCGGCCGCGTTCTTGCAATGCTTCCGCATTGCGATCTTCAAGGGTATGAAGATGCACTCCCCTTTCTATTGTTGCTAGAATCTCCATAGATTGATCTTGGTGATGCGTAGAAAATTTTGAATTTCTGCTACGTTCCCCAACAGTGGTATCAGAGCCAGGTTACGATCCTAGGACCTGTGGGTTATGTCGCCAATATTGTTTAACATTGTGACGGATATGTTGGCTATTCTCTTGGCAAGGCCTAAACGGAGTGATCGTGCCTTATTCCACATATGGTTGATGGGGGTGTGTTTATCCTCCAACATTCGGATCACATAGTCATTGTTATGGAACATGACCTTCAAAAGGTGATTAATATAAAGTTGGTCCTTTGATTTTTGAACAACTTGCTCGTCTGAAAATTAATCACCACAAGAGTGAGTTTTTCTGTTTTATTCAGGCCAAAGAAGAGGAGAGTCAATACAAAAACATTTTTGGCCGTGAGCCGAGATCCCTTCTGTTTATGTATCTAGGAATTCCCATTCGTCACTATAGGCTTACTAATAAAGCACACAAAAAATTGAAGATCGCTTCGAAAAGAAGCTTAGCAGTCGGGTAAGCTCTTTTCTTGTGGAGGATGACCTACTCGCATGAATGTTGTTCTTACTAGCCTACCGATGTTCGTGCTCTCCTTTTTTAAGATACCTAAAGGGGTCTTAAAATGTATAGACTTTTACCGATCTAGGTTCTTCTAGCAATTTGAAGAGAAGAAGCAGAAGTGCAGAGTTACTAAATGGGACACTCCATTAGCTCTTCAATACCTGACCCTTTTGTGGCACCCTGGCTCACAGAAACCGGAACCCCCGTATTTCAGTCCAAAGATTGAGGTAAGTCTTCTAGAATACGGTACTGCTCGGCATAGAACAAATCATCTCTTTATTACAAAGGATAATAGATACAAAGGTCTGATGTTACAAAGGATCACATCAGCACGGCAACACTACGCCTGTTAAGCTAGCTCCATGCTAGCAGCAGAACAACTCGTAGCAGCGGAACAACGACGACAGTTGTGAACTCCACTCAGTAGGGACTCTAGCTGGGACACGATCTAGCTCGCACGAACGAAAACCTCGACAAACAATCAATCACGGCATCACCTGCAATCTGGCATGAGACGCCATGTCAGTACATTGAATGTACTTGCAAGCTCACGACAACCAAAGGCATCAAGGCAAGACAATAACATAGCATTAACAGGTTAAGTTATTAACAACTACTATGATGTGGAAGCAATAACTAAGCATGACATGATACTACTAGAATTACTGCTGAACCACCATCTCAAGAACCATCTCACTCTTGGCTATCCAGCCAAGCAATAAATCACCTCGTGATCAATACCTCGACGTGATCACCTTGTGACCACACCACAAACTGAATGATCATCCTCAAGATCATCCCAATATCCTCATCATCATCATGCCAAACTGCACATCTCAAATATATCAACATATAAATCACCTATAAGTCATTCCATCATGTGAGTGTTGATCGAATGGTGTGACCTAGTAGGAACTTGTCCCATGACCGAGGACGCGGATATCGATAGATTAAACACACACTCTGCATAGGTTAGCACACTGTACCCACACCACGGAACCCATGGCCTCGTGCTCCCATTCGGGTGACCAACGGTGTTCCGACAAAACCGATCAACTGCCATGACACTCTCCCGGCCACTTCGACCAACTCCCCTCTGGGCTAAGTCATGGGTGAACCCGTTGTCCACTCCGGACATCCGACGGCCACCGTCGTGGCAAAACAATCGTCCCAAACGGGGACATGGTACCAAAACAACTACGGGTAACAAGGCTATACCGGCCTACCTGATTAGGGTAGAGCACGCATATAACCTTCCCTAGTTGGAGGCACCGGCGAGAGGCATAACAATAGACTGCATTAGGGCCTTCCCATAAAGGCAAGCGTAGTTGCACTGGAAAAGCCCGGTTCAGTGGCACCTGACCAACGAAATGATGGAATTTATCCCCAAAATATATCTGTGCTAACTGAAACTCCAATATCATCTATCAACTTGTAATCTAAGTCATAGCAATCTCCAACAAATAATCCAGATATATTCATAACCTAATACTCTGAGGGTAGCATATCAACTAAGGTCATGATTAATCCAAGTACCATGATACTACTAATCCGATAACAAAAGCAAGGTAGCTAACCATAGATCAACATGATAGCATCATAACCAAAAATAATACTCCAAAGCACCATGTCGAATACTATCATGAAAATAATCATAATAGCCACTAATTATCCAATGGCAACATGTCATCCACCATCTGCAAGTATCAGTCCTAGTAATCCAAACAACATCATGGCAATAGCAAGATCAAAAACAAATCCCGAAATGCCCTGCACAAATCATACATAGCTAATGCAATATTTTAAGCAAGTTTAAATAAGTAAACCATGTCACTGCATTGCAATCATGCAAATGGAGGGTGTGGCTTGCCTAGGATGGATGGATTCACTAGGAGGAAGTGTGAGAAGTTCGTGGAAAGAATCGTCGGAAAATGTTCACTCTCAGAGGGGCCGAATAAGAGCAAGGTCATAATGGGCATTTTCAGAATGTGACAACATCATGAAAATGATACCAACGGAACAGGCTCAACGAAGCAAAGAAGTGGGCTTTGGAATCACCTAAATCGGAGTTGTGAGTGAGAAGATATGACCGTTCGTTCGTTAGGCAGAAAAAGAAACAGAATCTGTTCATTTTTGCCCTAAACAGACGAACGTTCACAATATAGAGGGTTTGGCTGGCGGCTGGAAAAAGGGAAAGCGCCTTTTGAGAAATACGCCTCTAGATTAGTGAAAACCATTTTCATCCAAAGGAACATGAAAGTATGCTTTCTAACTAGGAAAACATATATCAGTAGATTACGTCTCCACTTATCCACGCTGGTAGGCGGGGGCCGGGCCTTGTGCCATTGCCAGGTGGGACCGTGGGGGTCCACCGGCCACCTAGAGGGGGAGGGGTCAGCGTATCCTTCTTCTTCCCGATGTGTGCTCCTGGCCGAGGCAGAGCCAACGAGCGACGGCGACCATTGGCAGCTCCGGCCACCTCCTGGGCCGTGCAGCATACCAGCGTGTTCAGGGAACCGCACCGGCCTGGCCCACTCATACATCCCAGGGAGGCCAGAGTCGAGCAAGGCTGCGGCTGTAGCAGACAATGATGCCGAGAGCCGGAAGGCTCGGAGCTATGGCGCTTCCAGCGTACGAGGGAAGGGTGGAGGAGGCTCGTCCGGGTTAGAGAAGTGATATGGTGGTGGTGGAACGGAGTGAGGAGACGAGGCTCGCCAGAATTTACGTGGGAGGGGGCGGCAACCGTGGCAAGAAATTGCGGCGTGGAGGAGCTCCCGAGCTAGGGGAAGTAGCTGGAGAGGGCCAGAGGAGGTGGGGGAGGCCCATGGCAAAGAGAAAAGGGGACGTGGTGGCCTTATATAGGCAGGGACGGGAGTGCCGAGCTGGGAGTCATCGTGGACGCGTGGCCGGAGCCGCGGACGCGTGGGCATGCTCGCGAGCTCGTCGGTAGGCAACGGGAACGGAACAGGGAAGGTTCACGGGGCAGTGGACGGAGCAAGGGGCGCGAGGAGGAAGAGAGGAACGCAGACAGAGTCGACCGGGGCACTGTTTGCTCGTGAGCACGTAGAGGCGAGTGCCGACGAGGAAGCAGCCGGAGGGGGAATAGGGTCAGGGAACATCATGTAGTAGCAGGGTTCAAGTTGGCAACCGAGGACGCGCGGAGGATCGCAGGAGAGGGGGGCCCAAAGCAAAACGACGTTCTGGACGCGGCCACAGCGAGTAGAGCGCGTGCCTAGGCAAAATCCAATGCGGTCACCACGCAACATGTCACAGGGAGGACAGGAGGGGATGGCAAACCATGTCTGGTGCCTAGTCCTTGCTTCCCATGGTAGCCCAGAAGTGAAATATCAAGAGAAGGAGCCAAGGAGAGGTGTGAGGATTCGAGGAAAGTTTGTGGTAGCAAACTTGATCATGTCATTGTGATTAACACATAATTGATTGAGACCAGAGTTCATGTCTGGGAGGCTTAGGTTAAGAACGACTATGATCCTGGGGGTTATCGACTAAAATGGACACAACGCAACATAATTGCTTTGTAAATTCCATTATGGTCCAGAATCAAGATTAGGATGGTGCACTCACATAGATTAGCCACTTGAGCTGAAATTGGGTAGATCATGATGATATGGACATATTAAGATGCTTTAAAAATTTCATACTAAATGGACTTGCCAAAATGGTACTTCCTTCACAGCTATCCTCTCTGTCCAGAAACTTGGAATAATATTGGTGAGAAAATGGATTGTTGAAATGATCCAAAATTTGGGGGAGAGAAGTGATATTGGTAGGAGCATGATCTGGTAATTTTTCAGAATTAATGAAGCAATATAAAATATACCTACTTTACAACTTGAAAATATTAACAGAATCAAATATTTGAAGCTAGGCTCACATAGATGATTGGATGGAGCTGAAAATTGGAGGAGGGTAATGATATGAGCATATTAAGAGGCATGCAGATTTCAACTCATTTGGTTACTTCTAGCTTGTACTTCCTTCACAATGGCTTCTGTCTGACAAAAACTTTGAAAAATCGCCGCGGAAGGTTAGCTAGGCAAATGAAGCTGAATTTTGACATGGAGCAATGAGTTGGATGAGATAGCATACTGATACGTCTCCAACGTATCTACTTTTCCAAACACTTTTGCCCTTGTTTTGGACTCTAACTTGCATGATTTGAATGAAACTAACCCGGACTGACGCTGTTTTCAGCAGAACTACCATGATGTTGTTTTATTTGTAGAAAAGAAAAGTTCTCGGGATGTCCCGAAATCCACTTGAGGCACTTTTTGGAATTAATAAGAATTTTGGCGAAAGAATTAAAGCCGGGGGCCCACACCGTCCACGAGACAGGGCGCGCTTCTAGGGCGCGCCTCCTATGTCATGGGCCCCTGGACCTCCACCGACCTCAACTCCAACTCCATATATTCACGTTCGGGAGAAAAAAATCGAGAGAAAGTTTCACCGCTGCTTTACGACACGGCCGCCGCCAAGCCCTAATCTCTCTCAGAGGGCTGATCTGAGTCCGCTCGGGGCCGGAGAGGGGATTCGCCATCGTCGTCATCATCAACCATCCTCCATCACCAATTTCATGATGCTCACCGCCAGGCGTGAGTAATTCCATCGTAGGCTTGCTGGACGGTGATGGGTTGGATGAGATTTACCATGTAATCAAGTTAGTTTTGTTAGGGTTTGATCCCTAGTATCCACTATGTTCTGAGATTGATGTTGCTATGACTTTGCTATGCTTAATGCTTGTCACTAGGGCCCGAGTGCCATGATTTGAGATCTGAACCTATTTTGTTTTCATGAATATATGTGTGTTCTTGATCCTATCTTGCAAGTCTATAGTCACCTATTATGTGTTATGATCCAACAACCCCGAAGTGACAATAATCGGGATACTTCTCGGTGATGACCGTAGTTTGAGGAGTTCATGTATTCACTATGTGCTAATGCTTTGTTCCGGTTCTCTATTAAAAGGAGGCCTTAATATCCCTTAGTTTCCGCTAGGACCCCGCTGAACACGGGAGGGTAGGACATAAGATGTCATGCAAGTTCTTTTCCATAAGCACGTATGACTATTTATGGAATACATGCCTACATTACATTGATGAATTGGAGCTAGTTCTATATCGCCGCCCTGGGAGTCACTACAGACTACGATCAGATTGGGCTTAAACCCGATCTGAGAGAGATTAACTCTCCCCAGGTTACCCACCACGTTGCGGTGGTAGAGGAACAACGCGGCGACTCTTCTTCACGATTGAAGACCAGTTATGTCCGGACTCGATCCCTCCATGCCGGATTCCCGCGGAGGGACGGGCGTCAATCAAGCATCTTGAACCTAAACTCAGCAATGGACCAGATTCGTTGGACAACGCCAAACAATCCAAGCTTCCAAATTCGGAAGCTTTTCGGCCCTTGAGCCTCAAGTTGGGCAGGGTTCCGGACTTAATTCCACCCGCCCATCCAAACATAAGCGATCTATCTCAAATCCGGCAAGAGCCCATGGAGACAGTACATCATTACTGGGCCAGAGTACTCCTGGTTATGGACAGGATAAAGGACTGCCGTGAGGAAAACGCAATCTCAATTTTCTGCAACAATTGCACGGACAAGGGAATCTTGAACGCTGTAAGTCGTCGCGAAATTACACACTTCGCCGACCTGGCGTCCATAGTACGAAAGTATTGTGCGATGGAGAGTGCCTAGAAAATCGAAACTAAGTTTTGGGACAATCCGGCTCCGAACACAACCCTAGTCCGAAACGAAAGGGTGCATCATGCTCAGGCACCCGGAACAAAAACCAAAAAGCAAAAACCCCATAAAGGGCACGGAACCGTACTGGAGGGATGGCTCAGCGGACCTTGTAAAATTCATTGTACATAGGGCGCCACTCCAACACATAGCCTTCGAGCATGTTGGATACTGCGGCAGGTGGCCAAAAGCGGCGAAGAGCTTCTAGCCCCGGAGAACCACCCCAACAGTACCAGTACGATATTAATAGTCTTCAAGACTTTTGCATCAAATAATATGCGGAAACGAAGAATCCGCAGCCTCGCCGAAGTCTACCAAGTATCAATAACAAATCCATGGAGCGACACGGCTATCACCTTCAACGCCAAAGGATTTAACCTAAATTCAAGCAGCTCGAGCACCACCGCATTGGTCCTCAGTCCAATAGTGGACGGCTTTCGTCTTACCAAGGTACTCATGGATGGAGGCAGCGGATTAAACCTCATCTACGAGGAAACCCACCAAAAAATGGAAATAGACTGGAGCCGCATTGAACGAAGCAGCACAACCTTTAGAGGAATAATCCCTAGTCGGGAAGTACGCTGCACAGGAAAAATTACACTAGATGTGGTGTTCGTCTCGCCGGACAATTACAGGTCCGAGGAGGTCACGCCTGTGGCCCTGCTCAAGAGCGGATATCACGCTTTACTAGGGCGAGAGGCATTCACAAATTTCCAAGCTATACCCCATTACGGGTACATGAAGCTTAAGATGCCCGGGCCCAATGCAGTCATCACTCTTGTCAGTGATCCGGACATAGCACTCCGCGCTAAAAATAAGACAGCCGCACAAGCCCTAGAGGCACTATCCGAAGCCCTAGCGGTAGAAGAACTCACTGCGCTGTGCTCCACGGTGAATAGGGACGATGTGATACTCGATAAGAGATCTAAGTCCACCTCTTTTAAACCAGCGGACAAAATAGTCAAATTCCGGGTCCATCCAACGGACCCCACAAAGATGGCCTTCATTGGGGCACAATTAAACCCTGATGTAGACGCCGCACTACGAGAATTCCTTCGGGAAAATTGGGACATCTTTGCCTGGCACCCTTCAGATATGCCAGGAATCCCACGAAAATTGGAACACAGCCTAAATATCCTAAAAGGATTCAAGCCAGACAAACAGGCTCTTCGGCGATTTTCCGAACCCAAAAGACAGGCAATGGGAGAGGAGCTAGCCAAACTATTAGAAGCCGGATTCATCAGAGACATCAAACATCCGGACTGGCTAGCAAACCTGGTAATGGTACCAAAAAAGGACAAATCCTGGCGCCTGTGTGTCGATTTTAAAGACCTTAACAAGGCTTGTCCAAAGTCCTTTCCCCCTTCCCCGCATCGATCAAATCATCGATGCTACCGCAGGGCACGATTCATTGTGCTTCCTCGACGCATACTCCGGCCACCATCAAATCAAGATGGCGGAGACGCACCAAGCCGCAACGGCATTCATTACTCCATACGGACCATTCTCGCTTCAACACAATGCCCTTCGGACTCAAAACGCCACAAAATATATCGCGCATGATTCGTACATGTCGCTACCCAGATCGGCAAAACAAAGGAGGCATACGAGACGATGTGGTTGTTAAGACCAAACACATCGAAACTCTAGTAGACGATTTGAGGCTCACATTCGACAACCTCCAAGCATATGACATTAAGCTCAACCCGGAAAAATGTGTATTCGGCGTACCAACCGGAAAGCTCTTGGGCTTCATTGTATCCGGTAGAGGAATTGAAGCAAACCCAGCCAAGATCCGAGCTCTGTCACAATTGGATACCCCAAAAGACCTCAAACAAATACAAAAACTGACTGGATGTGTGGCGGCTCTAAGCCGCTTCATCTCCCGTTTGGGAGAAAAGGTATTGCCCCTCTATCGCCTCCTCCGGTGCACCAAACACTTCGAATGGACGGATGCTGCCACGGCCGGACTCGAAGAAATAAAGGCCATATTGGCAACAAATCCGGTCCTGGCCGCGCCCAACCTGGGCGAACTGATGTTATTATACATCACAAAGAACACATCAAGTTGTCATGCGGTACTGCCGTCGAACGAGAAATGTAGGACACAAATTCCCTCTTCAAAACCAGTGTACTACGATCCACTGCCTTAACTCCATGCAAGTCCCAAGATCCACATTATCAAAAGATAGCGTACGCAGTGTTCATGGCATCCCGGAAGCTGCGACACTACTTTCAAGAGTGTTCGATAACAGTTGCCTCTAAAGTACCTCTCAACGACATTATAAACAACCGCGACGCGACGGGCAGGATTGCAAAATGGGCCATTGAGCTCTTACAATTCGACATAACCTACAAACCACGGCGAGCTATAAAATCGCAAGTTTTGGCTGACTTCATCGCCGAATGGACCGAAGCCGAACTCCCTAAAGAGTACGCGCGATACTCCAATTGATCATGCATTTCGACGGCTCCAAAATGTTGGCGGCTTGGGGGCTGGCGTCAGATTGACGCCCCCAACCGGAGACACAAATCAATACGTGCTTTCAGATAATGTACACAGACTCCAACAATGCAGCCGAATATGAGGCCCTTCTACATGGTCTCCGGATGGCAATCTCCATGGGTATTCAACGCCTAGAGGTGCGTGGGGATTCAAACCTTGCAATATCCCAAGTAAACGGAGACTTTGACGCCAAGGATCCAAAAATGGCAGCCTATCGTAACGCCGTCTTAAAAATGTCAGCTTGGTTCGAAGGACTCGAATTCCACCATGTAGCCCGGGATAACAACCAGGCAGCTGACGTGTTGGCACGCATCGGCGCAAAACGCGACGCCGTCCCTCCAAACATCTTCCTGGAGTGGCTTTTTAAGCCATCCATATTATGGGAAGAGGAGTCCGGAATAGCAACCCGGAACCAACCGCACCACCCAACACGGAACATTCTGACACAATTGATGGCTCAGCCAATGAAATAACACCTTCAGCCCACAAAATAATGGCAGTAATTGCCCCGTGGACAGAACCATTCCTAGCCTACTTAATTAGGCAGGAACTTCTCGAAGACCAAAATGAGGCCCGCTGCATAGTTCGGCGATCTAAAGCCTACAAGGTCCATGAGGGAGAACTTTATAAGAAAAGCACAACCGGTGTCCTTCAAAGGTGCATCTCCAAAGAGGAAGGGCGAAATCTCCTGGCTGAAATTCATGCCGGACTCGGCGGGCACCACGCCGCAGCCCGGGCCCTTGTGGGCAAGGCCTTCCGTACAGGATTTTATTGGCCGACTGCCCGGGCAGATGCTCAGGACTTAGTCCAACGATGCGTTGGTTGCCAGCTCTTTGCTAATCAAAGCCACATGCCACCCACCGCCCTCAAAACTATACCCATCACTTGGCCGTTCGCGGTCTGGGGGCTTGACATGGTTGGACCCCTTAAAGGGGGAACCCACAAGCAAAAATACCTATTGGTCATGGTGGATAAATTCACCAAATGGATAGAGGCCAAGCCTGTTAAAACGGCCGAATCTGGACCTGTGATAGACTTCATATCTGGGGTAGTACATCGTTATGGCGTCCCCCACAGCATCATCACTGATAATGGCATGAACTTCACGGCCGATGAGGTTAAACTCTGGTGCAAGAACATGGGCACCAAGCTCGACTACGCTTCAGTCTATCACCCTCAAACAAATGGTCAAGTCGAACAAGCAAATGGTCTAATCATGAGCGGCATTAAACCCAGGTTAGTGCGGTCCCTCATGGAATCTAACACGCACTGGGTGGAGGAGCTCGACTCTGTACTCTGGGGGCTGCGGACCATGCCAAATCGTACTACCGGATTCACGCCATTCTTTATGGTATACGGCGCAGAGGCAGCTTTGCCCTGCGATATAATTCATGACTCACCTCGAGTGCGCATGTATGAAGAAAGAGAAGCCGAGTTGGATCGGTAGGACAGCTTGGACGCATTGGAGGAGGAGCGCGACGTGGCAAAGGCTCGTTCCGCATTCTATCAGCAGCAGGCTCGAAGATATCAAAGTAGATAAGTACGGGCCAAAACTTACAATGTTGGCGAACTAGTTCTACGCCTGCCGGACAAGAAAAAGGACAAACTCAAGCCCAAATGGGAAGGTCCCTTCATCATCGACCAAGTCCTGACCGGCGGAGCATACCGTCTGCGAAACGAATCGAACAACCGACTCGAGCCGAACCCATGGAACGCAGCCCGCCTCCAAACATTCTACGCCTAGCGCCGGACTCAGAGTTCGTCTCCTTCCTCCGTCCACATTTTATACTTCAGTTGTCTTTTGTTTCTCTCTTTTCTCCTCCCTTTTTAATAAAAGCCTTTGAGGGATGATCTGCGCATTCTGCGCACACACTTGACGTGCTACTCGCACTCATTATACCTGGGGGCTTCTTTAACAGAAGCTTATTTATACGGGCTCCATGCCCAACACATGCGTTACACTTCCGCATGTACCTTTTACTCACCATTATATGCATCGATATGACTTAAGTTTTGGCCAAGCTGGGTTGCCTGGCTCCTGTGCTTACCCTCCTTCCCGATCGCTCGCTAGGAGGTAAAGGAGCACCTCTGCGATTGTTATCGCGGGTCACCGGATGTGTACCTCAGATCGATGAAGCCAAAGCTAGCGTTTTAAGGGAATATTCGGTCGGTGACTTGAAAGATGATTTCTTATTTATTTATTTATCTGCCCCGTGATGCTTTTCGCTCTTTTCGCAGTCCGGACATGCACTTTAGGGCATGCCTCCTGTGGAAAGGAACCCCTAACGGAACTATTCTCCCGGAAGATGTTTCTTACTAACCATGTAATATAACATAACTAGTTGGGCACTTTTCGATAAAGCACTAATGACCCCTACGCCGGTCTCCATGCATGCCCCGGTTTTTGCATAACCGCGAGGGTATTCGGACACACTCGGACTGTTGGGTCCCGAGGTTGAAGCGAAAAGGTCCGCAAAGACAAACGATCTACAATCCGCTAGAAGGCATTATACATGTCATTTTAAAATACATCGTCACATTGACCGATTGTACTCCTCTTCAATCCCATCTAACAGTGCTGTCTAACTTACGGTCCGTTAGGAATACTTAGCGCCAACTCTACTTGGCCGCACATTAAGCTCATAGGGATCTCCTTCCCGTCGGGCCCCACAGGTCTGACCTCGGCCATGTGGTTCGGATCCGCCTTCGTGTGCCGCGTCTTCACCATGGCCCAGGCCTCCCTGGCACCTTGACGGCAGGCCAATATCTTCCATAGATGGAAGCGCTGCCGTACTCCCTAAAGCTTCTCCGCAAGTCCTCCAAGACCCTCTGGTAGGGAGACGGACGGCCATAAGGCCTGGGCGACGCCACTCATCGCCTGCCGAACACGTTTGTGCAGTTGCTGCAGCTCAGGAAGTTGGTCACCCGTTGAACCAGGCATTTCCTCCGTAGGGCAACCTGTGAGCACACCTACAGACACATTTCTGTCAATCGACTTCCTCGCCAAACTCTTCTTTTAAAAAGAGTTTGCTCAAGCACTTATTGTAGATGCCGCGACGAAGCCGCCGATTCTCCTTTACGGAGTCAGACAGCGAGACCCAAACATCTTTTAGTTCTTCGCCCAGCTGGGTGTTGGCATCTTGGAGTTTGTTTCTCTCCTGCTGCACCCTCATAAGCACCTTTTCACCGGCCTTCAGCTGGCGTAGCAGATGTTGCTTGTCCGGATTCAGTCCGACGCCCTCTGCAATATTATTGTCAGATTTATACGCACGCCGCACGCCATAAACTGCTTATCTTTTTGAAATAAGTGTTACCAGAAGGGGTCTCTGTGTCTCCTCCTGCGGCGGCTAGTGCGGCCTCAAGTTGGGCCTTGCACTCTTGAAGCTCCTGGGACAATTGGGTATTCTTCTCCGTAAGATCCTGCATATCGAATGATCCTTAAATCAGTTATTCTAACTACTTTAAGTCTTGGGGGCTACTAGCATATATAACTATTAAAATTCCTTGCCCGTATGTCTTTCACATACTGCTCCGTGGCTCTGGTTAAACCATCTTGAGCGGCACGAAGGTGCGCGTCTCCCGCATTAAAGGCATTCAACGCCTCCGGGGAGAAACACGCGTCACGAAGAACTGTCCGGCGGTGCCTATGATTCATGGCGCTCTCCACCTCGCACCGGTGGCGGACAGCTGTCGGCATCCTCCGTTGAGGAGCATCCGCTCGCGCTTTGCGCCACCTCCCCCCGGACCAGGTGTTGGAGCCTGGCTGGCGGAGGCTTGGTTGGCAACCTCTCCGGGCACAGTCCGACGAGCGCTCTTTCTCCTGGAAAAGTCATGAGCATTAATATACCCCCCAGTAATCTTTCCCTTAAAAACGGTGGCGTGCTATACTGTTGCAGCGACGATTCGATTCGCACCGCACCCCTCTTCCGCCTGCTGGGCCGAACTGACCCTTGTTGGTCAACCGCCACGGGATCGGCTTCCCGCCTTGAAGGCACCTCTTGCGAAACACCGTTGGTATACGGTGGTCATAAATAAGCACGGACAAAGTAATGGTGTCAGGACCCCGGTCATAGTTACCTGGGAAGCCGGAGATAAACCGGGGTAGTCAGCCGTAATGGCGACTAGAGCATTGTCCATGCTAAGTTGGTGGAAAACCCCATCAATCAGCTCCACCTCTATGTCTGGATCCTCTCCGGAGGCCGGATCAAGGGATCTTTCCGGGTCCTCGGGTTGTGGAGTCGGACTCTGTATGCCCTCCACATCTCGGCGTAGTTCCTGCGTCGAAATTATAAAGTAAGACACTAAACCTTGAAAGCATGGATCGGATGGGTAAACGTCCGCTTACCCAGCTCCGAGGGTTATTGAGGGATCGAAGAAGGTGAGAGTGTCTAGAGGGGGGGTGATTAGACTACTCGACAAGATAAAAATTCTGTCTTTTATCAAGGACAGATTTTGGCAGATTTTGCATAACACACAAGTCAAGTAGCACACTACCCATGCAATTCTAGAGTATGGGCAGCGGAAAGTAAATTGCACAAGTAGTAAAGAGAAGTGGAGAAGATCAAATGCAATTTGGAGACGCGGTGATTTTTCTCGTGGTTCCGATAGGTGGTGCTATCGCATTTCCACGCTGATGGAGACTTCAACCCACGGAGGGTAACGGCTGCGAGAGTCCACGGAGGGCTCCACCCACGAAGGGTCCACGAAGAAGCAACCTTGTCTATTCCATCATGGCCTCACGCCCACGGAGGGCTAGCCTTACTCGGGGTAGATCTTCACGAAGTAGGCGATCTCCTTGCCCTTACAAACTTCTTGGTTCAACTCCACATCTCGATGATGGAGGCTCCCAAGCGACACCTAACCAATCTAGGAGGCACCACCTCCAAAAGGTAATAGATGTTGTAGATGATGATGAACTCCTTGCTCTTGTGCTTCAAATGATAATCTCCCCAACACTCAACTCTCCTCACTGATTTGGCTGTGGTGGAAGAAAGGATTGAGTGGAAAGCAACTTGGGAAGGCTAGAGATCAAGCTTCATATGGTGGGAGTGGAGCAACTTGATCTCAACACAAGGGTAGGTAGTTCTCTTCTCAGAAATGTAAGGTAGGAGTGGTAGTTCTTTATGATGGCTCTCTCCAAGAATGAAGAGGGGGTGGAGGGGTATAAATAGCCTCCACACAAAATCCAACCGTTACACACATTTGAGCAATCTCGGTGTGACCGAAGTTGACAACTCGGTGAGACCGATAGTTCAAATAATGTGAACGTTGGGATTCTCGGTGGGACCGAAAATACAATCTCGGTGAGTCCGATTCGTGCAATGACAAGAGCATGCCAATTTCGGTGGGACCGACTTCATCATCTCGGTGACACCGATTTGATGATGTAGGTTCTGAAGCTTGGCAACTCATGTTTCGGTGAGACCGAGTTCAGAATCGGAAAATCCGAGTTTACTAGGGTTTGGCTTATGGCTGAGGTGGTTCATCTCGGTGTGACTGAGTTTGTCATATCGGTGAGACCGAGACTACTTATGAGTGTCTATGGCAGTGAAAGTTGCTGATAGTTTAGGAGATGTATCACTAAGCACTTGAGCAACCAGATCATCATCATAACCTCATCCCCTTTTAATAGTATTGGCTTTTCCTATGGACTCAATGTGATCTTGGATCACTAAACCAAAAATGGAGTCTTGAGCTTTTGCCAATGCTTGCCTTAGCATTTTAAGAGGTCCACCTCTTTAGTCCTTTTGCCATGCCAATGTGATTGAATTTCCTGAAACATACTTGATAAAAGCATTAGTCCAACCACAAAGTATGTTGTCATTAATTACCAAAACCACCCAGGGAGCAAATGTGCTTTCAATCTCCCCCTTTTTGGTAATTGATGGCAACACACTAAACAAGACATCAAAGCTTATTGAAAGAAAGACAGAATTATCACAAAGCTTTGACAAACATGTAGTACATGCTCCCCTACAAGTGTGCAAGATTTTCATAAATTATGGTTTTGGACTACCACAAGCACACAAGAGAGAGAAGCAAGATGTGCTACATGCAGCTTGGCTATATGCATCGAGCAGATGAAAAGAAGTGAGTGATAATGCATATGTGCATGGTGATTTCTTGCAAACAAGTATTCACAAGCAAGTCACCATCATGCACATTCTCAAAAGTGCATATACTTACCTTGAGGTTCCTTGGCATTGTACCAAGAGATAAACTTGGGAAAACAAGGTTAGATAACACAAGAGTATTTCTTCAACCAACTGCAAGAACATCAAGAGTACCAAGCCAGGGATGACATGTATAAAGAGTGTCTCATATTAAGCACAAGCTTGAATCAGCAAACATGTCTCCAAACTAAAAGATTTTCAATGAACTCGAGAGATTTTGCTTTCCATAAGATATCAATTGTGAACATTCCTCTCCTTTGAGTTCTCTCGGATCAAGGGGTTTGATGGAAAGAGCAAAATCAAAAGAATGATGCCAATTGTAATGTCCAATGTGAAACACGGCAAGAAATTCTCTTATAAGGAAAAACACGGCAAAGCTTTGATGTGATTCTCTCCCCCTTAAGGTAAGATTGCTCTTCTTCTCCCCCTAAATCTTCTCTTCTCCCCCTAAGTCTTCTCCCCCTTTGACATCAAGTGCCGAAAAGGACAGCAAACTAGGAAGGTTAGGAAGATGGAAAGAAAGAAGTGGATCCTTAAGAATCACAACAGGCAAAAAGGAACATGCATAGAGAATCATTGAGTGGAGCTGCAGAAGATGATATCCTGGAAGAGATAAATCGGTGACACCAATTAAGATGGATCGGTGGGTCCGAAAGTCGTGGACTTAGGGTAGATCCTTTTCGTTAGACCGAAATATTTAAATCGGTGACGCTTGAGTTTAATTCAAGGATATACTGAAATAATTCAGCTCACTTTGCGAGGAATATTTCAAAGGATTTGCAATGAATTTGTGAATGATTTTCAAGGAATTGATCGAGCCGAAGGATATTCACAAAGACAGTAAGAATAGAAATGAAAAGATTCCTAGATGAAGTTTTTTTAATGAAAACTCAATGAGAGAACATAAGAGAAAATAGAAAGACTCCAAAACATATGTACTTCATCTAGATAAAGGTCGGCACAAGGTCACCTATGTTTGAGTATATTGACTTAGGAGTCAAATGAGAACATTTGATCATAGGTCATACTCATCATTTAAGCTCAAAATGGGGTTGCCATTTTTCGATTAAGCATTCGATGTGATCACATCTTATGAAGCTGCTTGTACTCATGACTTTGAGCAAAGCTCCTTAAAGATGTGAAGAACATACCTTGGGCTTGTTGTTGCTTTGTTCATGTAGGTGAACTTGATGTAGGTGCTCATTGAATGTGAATTTGGAGCGCCATTTCCACTTGTGTAGTTCATCTTCCTACATGGGTTAGGCAAGCAAGGAAATACTCAAGGATATCCAAGATGACAAGAGTGAAATACTAGATGTATAAGATGTCAAAAGGATATGTGGAATTTTGTTCCTTGAACTCAACATCCCAAAGGGCTAGATACTTGGTCAATGACAAGATTACTCATGATTTGAGTGTGTGGTAATCTTGTGGAATGTAGATCATCCAAGTACTGCAAGGAGTTAGATGCAATACAAGGAGGCAAATGTGTCCAAGACATATGATCACCATCATAAGAGAAATATCAAGGATTAGTCAAGTGGGCTCATGCCTTGCATGCATCAATGGAGTTCTCACTCCAAGTTTGAAGCATCAATGATGTTCAACTCACTCCTTAGCGACAAAACACCTTCTCATCAAGAGTTTTTGTAAAGATATCAACGAGTTGTTTGTCAAGATTTAACATGCTTAAGATTGATGTCACCCTTGGCAATGTGATCACGAATGAAATGGTGACGAACTTCAATATGTTTCGCTCGAGAGTGTTGCACGGATTGTGTCCAATTTTAATCGCACTCTCATTGTCACAAAGCAAGGAACATGTCTCACATGTATCCCATAATCCTTAAGCGCTTGTGTCATCCATAGTAATTGAGCACAACACTAACCAGCAGCAATATATTCCGCTTGGCGGTGGATAATGATATCAATTTTGTTTCTTGGAGGACCAAGATACAAGGGATCGACCAAGGAATTGACACGCACCGAAGTTGACTTTCTATCAACCCTGCCACCGCATAGTCCGAGTCGGAATAGCCAACAAGGTCGAAAGAGGCCCTATTAGGATACCAAATGCCAAAGTTTGGTGTGTGTATCAAATATCTCACAATCCTTTTAACAGCTTTAAGATGACATTCTTTAGGGGCTGCTTGATATCGAGCACACATGCATACACTCAACATTATGTCGACGAGAAGCACAAAGATATAGTAGAGAACCAATCATAGATCGGTAAACCTTTTGATCAACGGGTTCTCCATCTTTTGTCAAGTCATTATGTCCACTTGTAGGCATGGGGGTTCTCATACCTTTGCTTTCTTGCATGTTGAACTTCTTGAAGAGATCCTTGGTGTACTTTGTTTGTGAGACAAAGGTACCCTCCTTAGATTGCTTGATTTGCAACCCAA
The DNA here is from genome assembly GCA_021437245.1 of Aegilops speltoides. Lineage (NCBI taxonomy): Eukaryota > Viridiplantae > Streptophyta > Magnoliopsida > Poales > Poaceae > Aegilops > Aegilops speltoides. Next base: position 438,529,433 of record CM038147.1, on the reverse strand, counting down.
GGAAGAATTTAAGTTCACTCATCATGGACATCTCAAACTTCTCTGACATTAGCTTCCCAAACTTTTCACTAAAATGAGTGTTAGTTGAACCAAATATAATATCATCAACATAGATTTGGCACACAAATAGTTCTCCATTAACCCTTTTAGTAAAAAGAGTAGAATCAATTTTCCCAATTTCAAAGCCTTTTTCAATAAGGAACTTGGTCAAGCATTTATACCACGCTCTAGGAGCTTGTTTAAGACCATAAAGAGCTTTGTGAAGTTTGTAAACATGATTAGGCTTTTTGGGATTCACAAATCCGGGAGGTTGTTTCACAAATACTTCCTCCTCAATTTCACCATTTAGGAAAGCACTTTTGATATCCATTTGATAGAGAGTAATATCATGGTGATTGGCATAAGCAAGAAGAATGCGAATGGACTCAAGTCTAGCAACGGGGGCATAGGTCTCACCATAGTCCATACCTTCGACTTGTGTGTAACCTTGAGCTACGATGCGAGCCTTGTTGCGGATGACTTGTCCATCTTCATCTTGCTTGTTCCGAAACACCCATTTGGTTCCAATGACGTTTTGATCATCCTTGGGCTTCTCTACCAAAGTCCATACCTTGTTCCTCTCGGTTGTGAAGTTCTTCATGCATAGCGCTCACCCAATCCGGTCTTCAAGTGCTTCTTCTACCTTCATAGGTTCAATACTAGAGATAAATGAGTAATGCTCACAAAAGTTAGCTAAGCGAGTTTTAGAGCGAGTAATTCTCCGGAGTTGATGTCATTGATCATTTGTTCCACGGATGATTTTTCTTGACTCTTGCTCGGACTCGGGATAGCTTTTGGTGTGGTTGTGGCTGAGCTTCCTCATCATCTTCATCTTCCTCTTCTTCTTCTTCATTGTTGTTGGTGTTGTCTTGAGGCGGTGGAGAAGGAGGTTGTGGTGGATCTTCTTGTTGCACTTCCTCATCTTGGTGAGTTCCACTTGTGGAGGCCTCCATGTTGCCTTGAGGTTCATCTCGCCATGAGGTAGGGGGCTCCACATATGTAGATAAGGTACTCTCCTTCACTTCCATGGGACGGATCTTTCCAATAGATAAATCTTGGATAGCTTCCGATGGGTCCTTGTCTCCTACATCAATAGGCATTTGCTCTACTTATGAGCCATTAGATTCATCAAACTTCACGTCTACCGTCTCTTCAACCTTTCGGTGAAATTATTGTAGACACGGTAGGTGTGGGAGTTTGATCCATAACCAAGAAAAAGCCTTCATGAGTTTTAGGAGCAAATTTAGACCGACGATGCTTATCAAGGATATAGCATTTCAACCAAAGACACGAAAGTATCCCACTTGGGGTTTGTTACGGTGAGGAGCTCAGATGATGTCTTGCCGAGGAGCTTATGAAGATAAAGCCTGTTGATAGCATGACAAGCTGTCTCGACCGCTTCCCCCAAAAATGCTTCGTGTCTTGTATTCATCAAGCATCGTTCTCGCCATCTCTATGAGCGTTCGGTTCTTCCTCTCAACAACTCCATTTTGTTGAGGAGTGTACGTAGTCGAGAACTCATGTAGAATCCTTCCTCATCGAGAAAAGAGTCTACATTGGCGTTCTTGAACTCCATTCCATTGTCACTCCGAACTTTCTTGATCTTCACCTCAAATTGATTTTGGGCCTTTCGCAAAGGTTTTGAAGATTCTCCAACCTGCGATTTGTCATCAAGGAAAAATACCCACGAAATCTGGAATAATCATCAACTATAACTAGACCAAAGGAGTTACCACCAAGGCTTTTGTAAGCATTGGGACCAAGAGATCCATATGAAGAAGCTCAAGCGGTCTCCTTGTGGTCATAATGTTCTTCACGGATGACTTCCACCTACTTGTTTTCCTGCTTGACAAGCACTACAAAGTCTATCTTTGTCAAAGAAAACATCTTTAACGCCAAGAATATGATCACCTTTGATCAGCTTGTCTAGATTACGATACCAACATGTCCAAGCCTTCTATGCCATAACCAACCTTTAGCGGATTTAGCAATGAAGCAAGCTCTAGGTTGGGCTTTCTTAGTGAAATCAACAATATATAGATCACCTCTATGGATACCGGTAAACGCCATGTTATGATTGTCACGACGAAAGACTTGGCAATCTACTTCGGTGAATAGCACATTGAATCCAAAGTCAGCTAATCTAGACACGGAAAGTAAATTGTATCCAAGAGATTCTACAAGCATGACATTTTGAATAGAGCTATCATGAGATATGGCCACCTTACCAAGGCCAAGTACCTTACCCTTGGAGTTGTCTCCAAAAGTCACATACTTGCGTGGACCATCGTTCTTTGCAAGCTCTCGAAACATGTCTTTGTCTCCGGTCATGTGGTCGGTGCATCCACTATCAAGAATCCACTCTTTTCCACCGGACATGTAGTCTCTCAGATTTGCCATAAGATTGAGACTCTTCATGATCTTGTCTAGCTCGGTGTCCGAATCGAGTAATCATCATCATGCTCATGCTCATCATCATATTGACCCATAGATTGTTCATCATCAACACCTAGGTCAATTTGATAAGCACTTGCATTAGTTTTGTCAATGTGACAATAATCATCGGAATGCAATACAAGAGCATTTCTAATTAGAACATTGATAAGACCGGATCACCCTTCTTTTTCATAAGATCACGAAGCTCAAAGAAGCATTTATCAAAGTTGGGATCATTAGGGCGCATCATATCAAATTCAATAGTCTTGTATAGAATTTCATCAAGACCTCTCAAAGAGTAGTCCGGATAAAGTTCTTCCAAGAACTTCCACATAGCATAGGCGCACTCAAAGTTTGTAACGAGCTTAAGCAAGTTATCGGGTAACCCTCTAATGATAAGATTTACAGTTCTAAGGTTACGAAGCAAATCAAGCTCTTCATCCATGGTAGGGTGCAAGGGGTCAAATGGAGGCACATAGGGGGTCTCAACATATTTGCATAAATTGTATGCGTTTAAAGATAATAAGCATTTCAATCCTCCATGAGTTATAGGACACTCCATTAAGAATAGGCACTCTATGGCTAACACTCCCAAACGTAGACACGTCCATCTTCCTCCAATGGTGTGTAAACCAAAGCAATGGAGACCAAAGCTCTGATACCAATTGAGGGATCGAAGAAGGTGAGAGTGTCTAGAGGGGGGGTGATTAGACTACTCAACAAGATAAAAATCTGTCTTTTATCAAGGACAGATTTTGGCAGATTTTGCATAACACACAAGTCAAGTAGCACACTACACATGCAATTCTAGAGTATGGGCAGCGGAAAGTAAATTGCACAAGTAGTAAAGAGAAGTGGAGAAGATCAAACGCAATTCTGAGACGCGGTGATTTTTCTCGTGGTTCCGATAGGTGGTGCTATCGCATTTCCACGCTGATGGAGACTTCAACCCACGGAGGGTAACGGCCAAGAGAGTCCACGGAGGGCTCCACCCACGAAGGGTCCACGAAGAAGAAACCTTGTCTATTCCATCATGGCCTCACGCCCACGGAGGGCTAGCCTTACTCGGGTAGATCTTCACGAAGTAGGCGATCTCCTTGCCCTTACAAACTTCTTGGTTCAACTCCACATCTCGATGACGGAGGCTCCCAAGCGACACCTAACCAATCTAGGAGGCACCACCTCCAAAAGGTAATAGATGTTGTAGATGATGATGAACTCCTTGCTCTTGTGCTTCAAATGATAATCTCCCCAACACTCAACTCTCCTCACCGATTTGGCTGTGGTGGAAGAAAGGATTTAGTGGAAAGCAACTTGGGAAGGCTAGAGATCAAGCTTCATATGGTGGGAGTGGAGCAACTTGATCTCAACACAAGGGTAGGTAGTTCTCTTCTCGAAATGTAAGGTAGGAGTGGTAGTTCTTTCGATGGCTCTCTCCAAGAATGAAGAGGGGTGGAGGGTATAAATAGCCTCCACACAAAATCCAACCGCTACACACATTTGAGCAATCTCGGTGGGACCGAAGTTGACAACTCGGTGAGACCGATAGTTCAAATAATGTGAACGTTGGGATTCTCGGGGACCGAAAATACAATCTCGGTGAGTCCGATTCGTGCAATGACAAGAGCATGCCAATTTCGGTGGGACCGACTTCATCATCTCGGTGACACCGATTTGATGACGTAAGGTTCTGAAGCTTGGCAACTCATGTTTCGGTGAGACCGAGTTCGTAATCGGAAAATCCGAGTTTACTAGGGTTTGGCTTATGGCTGAGGTGGTTCATCTCGGTGTGGTGAGTTTGGAATATCGGTGGGACCGAGACTACTTTGAGTGTCTATGGCGGTGAAAGTTCTTGATAGTTTAGGAGATGTATCACTAAGCACTTGAGCAACCAGATCATCATCATAACCTCATCCCCTTTTAATAGTATTGGCTTTTCCTATGGACTCAATGTGATCTTGGATCACTAAACCAAAAATGGAGTCTTGAGCTTTTGCCAATGCTTGCCTTAGCATTTTAAGAGGTCCACCTCTTTAGTCCTTTTGCCATGCCAATGTGATTGAATTTCCTGAAACATACTTGATAAAAGCATTAGTCCAACCACAAAGTATGTTGTCATTAATTACCAAAACCACCCAGGGAGCAAATGTGCTTTCAATCTCCCCCTTTTTGGTAATTGATGGCAACACACTAAACAAGACATCAAAGCTTATTGAAAGAAAGACAGAATTATCACGAAAGCTTTGACAAACATGTAGTACAGGCTCCCCTACAAGTGTGCAAGATTTTCATAAATTATGGTTTTGGACTACCACAAGCACACAAGAGAGAGAAGCAAGATGTGCTACATGCAGCTTGGCTATATGCATCGTGAGCAGATGAAAAGAAGTGAGTGATAATGCATATGTGCATGGTGATTTCTTGCAAACAAGTATTCACAAGCAAGTCACCATCATGCACATTCTCGCAAAGTGCATATACTTACCTTGAGGTTCCTTGGCATTGTACCTGAAGAGATAAACTTGGGAAAACAAGGTTAGATAACACAAGAGTATTTCTTCAACCAACTGCAAGAACATCAAGAGTACCAAGCCAGGGATGACATGTATAAAGAGTGTCTCATATTGAGCACAAGCTTGAATCAGCAAACATGTCTCCGAAACTAAAAGATTTTCAATGAACTCTGAGAGATTTTGCTTTCCATAAGATATCAATTGTGAACATTCCTCTCCCTTTGAGTTCTCTCAGATCAAGGGGTTTGATGGAAAGAGCAAAATCAAAAGAATGATGCCAATTGTAATGTCCAATGTGAAACACGGCAAGAAATTCTCTTATAAGGAAAAACACGGCAAAGCTTTGGTGTGATTCTCTCCCCCTTAAGGTAAGATTGCTCTTCTTCTCCCCCTAAATCTTCTCTTCTCCCCCTAAGTCTTCTCCCCCTTTGACATCAAGTGCCGAAAAGGACAGCAAACTAGGAAGGTTAGGGAAGATGGGAAGAAAGAAGTGGGATCCTTAAGAATCACAACAGGGCAAAAAGGAACATGCATAGAGAATCATTGAGTGGAGCTGCAGAAGATGATATCCTGGAAGAGATAAATCGGTGACACCAATTAAGATGGATCGGTGGGTCCGAAAGTCGTGGACTTAGGGTAGATCCTTTTCGTTAGACCGAAATATTTAAATCGGTGACGCCGAGTTTAATTCAAGGAAATACAGAAATAATTCAGCTCACTTTATGAGGAATATTTCAAAGGATTTGCAATGAATTTGTGAATGATTTTCGAGGAATTGATCGAGCGTAAGGATATTCACAAAGATGTAAGAATAGAAATGAAAAGATTCCTAGATGAAGTTTTTTTTAATGAAAACTCAATGAGAGAACATAAGAGAAAATAGAAAGACTCCAAAACATATGTACTTCATCTAGATAAAGGTCGGCGACAAAGTCACCTATGTTTGAGTATATTGACTTAGGAGTCAAATGAGAACATTTGATCATAGGTCATACTCATCATTTAAGCTCAAAATGGGGTTGCCATTTTTCGATTAAGCATTCGATGTGATCACATCTTAAGAAGCTGCTTGTACTCATGACTTTGAGCAAAGCTCCTTAAAGATGTGAAGAACATACCTTGGGCTTGTTGTTGCTTTGTTCATGTAGGTGAACTTGATGTAGGTGCTCATTGAATGTGAAGTTGGAGCGCCATTTCCACTTGTGTAGTTCATCTTCCTACATGGGTTAGGCAAGCAAGGAAATACTCAAGGATATCCAAGATGACAAGAGTGAAATACTAGATGTATAAGATGTCAAAAGGATATGTGGAATTTTGTTCCTTGAACTCAACATCCCAAAGGGCTAGATACTTGGTCAATGACAAGATTACTCATGATTTGAGTGTGTGGTAATCTTGTGGAATGTAGATCATCCAAGTACCTGCAAGGAGTTAGATGCAATACAAGGAGGCAAATGTGTCCAAGACATATGATCACCATCATAAGAGAAATATCAAGGATTAGTCAAGTGGGCTCATGCCTTGCATGCATCAATGGAGTTCTCACTCCAAGTTTGAAGCATCAATGATGTTCAACTCACTCCTTAAGTGACAAAACACCTTCTCATCAAGAGGTTTTGTAAAGATATCAACGAGTTGTTTGTCAGTACGAACATGCTTAAGATTGATGTCACCCTTGGCAATGTAATCACAAATGAAATGGTGACGAACTTCAATATGTTTCGTTCGAGAGTGTTGCACGGGATTGTGTCCAATTTTAATCGCACTCTCATTGTCACAAAGCAAGGGAACATGTCTCACATGTATCCCATAATCCTTAAGCGTTTGTGTCATCCATAGTAATTGAGCACAACACGAACCAGCAGCAATATATTCCGCTTCGGTATCCCTCCGCTTGGAGCGTCACCAGCTCACTGTGCGAGACCGAACATCTCCTCCAATCTCCTGGCTGAGGGCTGGGAGCGCGAGAGGAGGAGCCGCGTCGACGGTCCATGATGGAGTGGATTTTTGTCAGAAGCGCTCCGATGAGTACTCGCGGAAGGAGGATGGTGTGATTTGGATCTGGATTCTTGCCTCTCTTATAGGCAGCTTATTCGCGCAGCTTGGGGGTAAATGTAAAAATACCTGCCTTTCGCATTAAATGCGACACGTGGAAGAGGGCCATTATTGGGCGTGGAAGCCAAGGAGCGCAACATTTATAAGGAAGCCGGACACTATTCGGCAAGCACATGGAATTTGGAGGGGAACCCGCCTTGCAACGCCGAAGACTATATACGCACCGGACTCGTCGTCATTGAAGCCTGGTTCGGGGGCTACTGAGGGAGTCCTGGACTAGGGGGTGTCCGGATAGCCGAACTATCATTATTGGCCGGACTCCAAGACTATGAAGATACAAGATTGAAGACTTCGTCCCGTGTCTGGATGGGACTTTCCTTGGCGTGGAAGGCAAGCTTGGCGATACGGATATGTAGATCTCCTACCATTGTAACCGACTCTGTGTAACCCTAGCCCTCTCCGGTGTCTATATAAACCGAAGGGTTTTAGTCCATAGGACACAACGACAACAACAATCATACCATAGGCTAGCTTCTAGGGTTTAGCCTCCTTGATCTCGTGGTAGATACACTCTTGTACTACCCATATCATCAATATCAATCAAGCAGGAGTAGGGTTTTACCTCCGTCGAGAGGGCCTGAACCTGGGTAAAAACATCGTGTCCCTTGTCTCCTGTTACCATCCGCCTAGACGCACAGTTCGGGACCCCCTACCCGAGATCCGCCGGTTTTGACACCGACAGCTGGCTTTTCATGTTACAACAGCAAGAGCAAACAGAGTTTGTAAAAGTTTTTCTTTATCACTTTCAGTTTATCAACTGAATTGCTTGAGGACAAGCAAAGGTTTAAGCTTGGGGGAGTTGATACGTCTCCAACGTATCTACTTTTCCAAACACTTTTGCCCTTGTTTTGGACTCTAACTTGCATGATTTGAATGAAACTAACCCGGACTGACATTGTTTTCAGCAGGACTACCATGATATTGTTTTATGTGTAGAAAAGAAAAGTTCTCGGAATGTCTTGGAAGTCCATGGAGGCACTTTTTGGAATTAATAAGAATTTTTGGCGAAAGAATTAATGCCAGGGGGCCCACAGCCTGTCCACGAGACAGGGGGCGCGGCCTCCTATCTCGTCGGCCCCCTGGACCTCCACCGACCTCAACTCCAACTCCATATATTCACGTTCGGGGAGAAAAAAATCAAAGAGAAAGTTTCATCGCGTTTTACGACACGGAGCCGCCGCCAAGCCCTAATCTCTCTCAGGAGGGCTGATCTGGAGTCCGTTCGGTGCTCCGGAGAGGGGGATTCACCAACGTCGTCATCATCAACCATCCTCCATCACCAATTTCATGATGCTCACCGCCGTGCGTGAGTAATTCCATCATAGGCTTGCTGGACGGTGATGGGTTGGATGAGATTTACCATGTAATCAAGTTAGTTTTGTTAGGGTTTGATCCCTAGTATCCACTATGTTCTGAGATTGATGTTGCTATGACTTTGCTATGCTTAATGCTTGTCACTAGGGCCCGAGTGCCATGATTTCAGATCTAAACCTATTATGTTTTCATAAATATATGTGTGTTCTTGATCCTATCTTACAAGTCTATAGTCACCTATTATGTGTTATGATCCGACAACCCTGAAGTGACAATAATCGGGATACTTCTCGGTGATGACCGTAGTTTGAGGAGTTCATGTATTCACTATGTGCTAATGCTTTGTTCCGGTTCTCTATTAAAAGGAGGCCTTAATATCCCTTAGTTTCCGCTAGGACCCAGCTGAACACGGAGGGTAGGACAAAAGATGTCATGCAAGTTCTTTTCCATAAGCACGTATGACTATTTACGGAATACATGCCTACATTACATTGATGAATTGGAGCTAGTTCTATATCACCCTATGTTATAGCTATTACATGAGGAATCGCATCCCATAATTATCCATCATCGATCCATTGCCTACTGAGCTTTTCACATATTGTTCTTCGCTTATTTGCTTTTCCGTTGCTCTCATTACAACTACTACAAGAACCCAAAACATTTATCTTTACTTTTGCTACCGTTATTATTATTATCATACCACTTTTGCTACTGAACACTTTGCTGCAGATACTAAGTTATCCAGGTGTGGTTGAATTGACAACTCAACTGCTAATACTCAAGAATATTCTTTGGCTCCCCTTGTGTCGAATCAATAAATTTGGGTTGAATACTCTACCCTCGAAAGCTGTTGCGATCCCCTATACTTGTGGGTTATCACATACCCAAAAGTTTGGGAGCAATCAAGAAAGGATAGGTGGCACTTCCTTCAGAGAAGACCACTCTAGATAGAAATGTAGAATAATTATTGGGGAATTATTTTTGAACTGGATGATGAAGGTTTGACATATTTGGGGCATATATGATCCAAACAATTTATGAGAACTATTTGGGAATTTTGGGAGTGACAGAAATATAGGTTGCTTCACAACCTAGGGCAAACAGGGTTATCCCTTTAATAGAAAAAGGAATATTCCTGAGAAAAATAATTTTTAGGTTGAGCTAGAATGGAAATGACATGACCTAGGGAAAGTTTTGAGGATGATGAACCAGTTCGGGGAAGAAAAGATGATGATCTCCTAGGTTTCAAGTCCACAGATCCACTCCAAAAAGAAAATCAGGGCAAAAACCAAATAAATCAAAAAGAAAAAGAAAGGGCCAAAAACCAAGGTGTTACAAACCTCCCCCCCCCCTAGAGAAATCTCGTCCTCGAGATTTGGTTGCTCAGGGAACAAGTAATACTTGAGGACACCGTTTCTAACTCGGTGTATCCATTTCCTTTATATGTTGTTCCCTCAATAATTTCATATGATTTTCTTACCTTGCTCTGGGGTGGTTTGCTTCACTTTTCCAAAATTCTGACAGACTTTTGCTCATATACCAAATTCTTTTGCTGTCGTTGATTCTTTCATATCTGCGGTGATATCCAAAGGATCTGAGCATAAATCCCTTTTGTCCCCAAAACTTTTGCTTCTACCATGGGGTTGCTCAAATAAGTGCATGTCTTCCGGGTTCAATTAATGCTCAGAATCATGGCCATTCTTCTGACGGGATCTGGCTGCTCACAGGTGGTATTGATTTATCTTGATTTGTTTCTTTGGCTCGAGTAGGGGATATGTACCAAAGATTCGACTGCCTTCTAGCATGAGCAATATAAAAGGGGTATGGACTTATAGCTATAACATACCTCAAACATTAGCATCTTGAGACTGGCCTGACAGGGGTGCTGGCAGGAAGATACTTTTCATGACAGGTTGTCCGTGTACTTAGTTCCACCAGTGAGTATACCTGGTGTGAGTTGATTCCTTGGCTTTGACTTACCCATGTTGTCGGCATATCCATTTGTGGTAATAGGCATTTTAAGCGGGTCAGCGGGATATGAAGTCCTTGAAGAACATAGTAGGCTTCGGAGGGTATGTTTTTGTGGATCCATATGGAATCATGGTCTCCAACCGTCTTGGGTATCTGGACCATGATGGTCGAGCAAAATCATCATACCTTTGTGATGTCTACTACACAACCTTCTTCTTGTAGACGTTGTTGGGCCTGCAAGTGCACAGGTTTGTAGGACAGTAGCAAATTTCCCTCAAGTGGATGACCTAAGGTTTATCAATCCGTGGGAGGCGTAGGATGAAGATGGTCTCTCTCAAGCAACCCTGCAACCAAATAACATAGAGTCTCTTGTGTCCCCAAAACACCCAATACAATGGCAAATTGTATAGGTGCACTAGTTTGGCGAAGAGATGGTGATACAAGTGCAAAATAGATAGTAGATATAGGTTTTTGTAATCTGAAATAATAAAAACAGCAAGGTAACTAATGATAGAAGTGAGCGTAAACGGTATTGCAATGATAGGAAACAAGGTCTAGGGTTCATACTTTCACTAGTGCAAGTTCTCTCAACAATAATAACACAGATAGATCATATAACAATCCCTCAACATGCAGCAAAGAGTCACTCCAAAGCCACTAATAGCGGAGAACAAACGTAGAGAGTATGGTAGGGTACAAAACCACCTCAAAGTAATTCTTTCGGATCGATCTATTAAAGAGTTCGTACTAGAATAACACCTTAAGACACAAATCAACCAAAACCCTAATGTCACCTAGATACTCCATTGTCACCTCAAGTATCCGTGGGCATGATTATACGATATGCGTCACACAATCTCAGATTCATCCAACCAACACAAAGTACTTCAAAGAGTGCCCCAAAGTTTCTACCGGAGAGTCAAGAACGTGTGCCTACCCCTATGCATAGGTTCATGGGCGGAACCCGCAAGTTGGTCACCAAAACATACATCAAGTAGCACATGATATCCCATTGTCACCACAAATAAACACAACAAGACATACATGAAGTGTTCTCATAAAAGACTCAATCTGATAAGATAACTTCAAAGGGGGAACTCAATTCATCACAAGAGAGTAGAGGGGGAGAAACATCATAAGATCCAACTACAATAGCAAAGCTCGGGATACATCAAGATCATGCCATATAGGGAACACGAGAGAGAACACGAGAGAGAGAGAGAGAGATCAAACACATAGCTAATGGTACATACCCTCAGCCCTGAGGGTGAACTACTCCCTCCTTGTCATGGAGAGCGCCGGGATGATGAAGATGGCCACCGGTGATGGGTTCCCCCCGCGGGTGCCTAACGGGCTCCCGAGAGGTTTTTGGTGGCTACAGAGGCTTGTGGCGGCGGAACTCCCGATCTATCTTGATCTTTGATGGTTTTAGGGTACGTAGGTATATATAGGCGAAAGAAGTCGGTCGGGAGGTGCTCGAGGGGCCCACGAGACAGGGGCCACCACCCTGTAAGGGAGGCGCGGCCTCCTATCTCGTGGACTCCTCGAGGATCTTCTGACGTGAACTCCAAGTCTCCAGGATCATATTCTTTCAAAAAATCACGCTGCCGAAGGTTTCATTCCGTTTGGACTCCGTTTGATATTCCTTTTCTTCGAAATACCGAAACAGGCAAATAAAACAGCAATATGGGCTGGGCCTCCGGTTAGTAGGTTAGTCCGAAAAATTATATAAAAGTGTAAAGTAAAGCCCATAAACATCCAAAATGGGTAATATAATAGCATGGAACAATCAAAAATTGTAGATACATTGGAGACGTATCACTTTGCTACCGGTCTCACCCTTTGATAGTCATGATTTTCTTTGTCAGGATATCTCGTTCAAATAGCTTGGCCACATATGTCCTTGATTCTTCATATGACCATGAATGTGGTTAGTGCAATATTTTTGGCATCATTCCTTGTGATTATTTTCTGACCTGGATCTATACATATATGACATATACTCGGGGCTTATAGATGTACCGAGCTTGTTGTTGAGGCCAATCATACAAGATGACGACAAGAGTTCGGGATATCACCTCGTCTGGTACGGGAATAATGACATTGGTGCCCACTGCCAAGACTGTTGATTCTTTACTAAGTATATCTGCTTGATCACTGTCGCATCTCGTATGAGCGACTGGGATGACTGGGGATACAAGCTCACCATATATATATGAGAATATGCAACCGAACACTTGATCCTTGAGGTAGACATATGTCTTGATTGGATTGTACCTCTAACAAAATTATTGTGAATCTGATACTTGAGTTGTACTATCATATGTTGCCATCTTGTAGTGTCATACATTGTAGCAATACTGAATACGATGTGCAGTGTCGTACTGAAAAAGGCAAGGTGTCGTGGGTTGGAAGCTGTCCAAGTGACTTGTTGAAGAAGACTCGATAGCATATACTCAAAGATTTTTCTACAGTGGCATGCTGGAGAAGACTGGGTTCTGTACCTGAGAAGCTTCTCCTCCGGTTGCTTGTTGAGAAAGATTCAATTCCTTACGTTAGAAGTCTCTATCGAGGTATCTTGCTGTGAAAGACTGGGTATCTTGGACCGGAATCTGTCCATATATTGTAGTACTAGGAAAATTGAGTAGCCTTGCATCATAAGCTTCTTCCAATAGCGTGCGAATGGAGACTGAGTTTCTCATATCCAAAGCTTCATACTTGTGATATATAGACTGAAAGCCATACACACACCCATAATATTTTGTGGTTGGTTACTTGCATGAGAAAAATTGTTTGAATGTCTTCCTTGGTCATAGCACATTCTGGCTTTCTTTTGGAGTATAACATATTTCAAGCATCATTCATTGCTGGAAGCCAAAACTTTGTATATGAGCCATACCTTTGGCTGAAAATATACTATTGATCTTGTACCTGACTTGTCTTCCTGCCGGCTGACCATTATTGTGTGAGGATTAAGTGATGATGTATACTTGATGTGTGTTTAGCTGAGCTTCTTCCAAATATTTGAAATCCTTATTGCTTCTTCGATCCCGGTGTCGGTTGATGAGAAACTTCCATAAAGGGAAATAAGGTAACACTGAGGACCCAAAAAGAAAGAAGCAAAAGAAACAACTCAACTGAACAAAAACACACAAAAACAACTCACGCACAAACAATGTCACATATTGTTGCTATACACACAATATGCACGCCTACTTAAGCACACAATGTAATACTATGGTCTAACATGTTGTGATGGTGTGCATGAGGACGAATCAATGTGTGGAAGAGTTGGTGTAAACATCGCTACACCAAGTGTTGGCTTAGCCAGGTAGCAACCTAGACTAGCTTGGAAGCAAGGACGTACTCACTGACCATGTGGCGGGACACGAATGCCACGGCCACAGTATTATCAAGTGGATGGAAGGAATCCATTCTCGTCCAAGGAATAGGAAAGCGGGGAAAATTGAGTCTACTGGCATTGCCCTTTCTTGATGACAAAGATCATTAAGGGTTGCCAACACGACAAGATAGAAGGCATGATCCGGGGTAGAAGCATGTCTACTACCGAAAGGATAGGTGGGGATGACGAAAAGAAACTAGTGCTATACCTCAACACCATCCTGCAAACGGTGTCTGAAACACTTAGCATCACTCTGCTGGGATAGAAATAACGCCAAACACCGAAGAACAGGCAAGAATAGAAAACTGGAGGAATGCAGAGGCGGAGCTGTGGTGGACCCGTACTGATGCCAGCTACATTCACCAGATAAACCATTAGTAACAAATAATAAGGCTATATGCATGCTATGCAACCAACAAATGCAGACCAAATGCAACAAACAAGTCATACTCTATACTACTGGTTTCTATCGCTTGCATTGACTAGGGCGTCCTACAACTAGACCTGCTATAATACCAAGCTCTATGGCACCCCATCTCAGAGAAACCAGAACGCCCCATATTCTAGCCCAGAGATCGAGGTAAGTCTACTAGAATACGACACTACGCCTTTATTACAAATCAAATCTTTATTACAAAGGATAATGGATACAAAGGTTTGATGTTACAAAGGATCACACCAGCATGGTGACACAACGCCTGCTAAGGTAGCTCTATGCTAGCAGCAAAACAACTCATAGCAGCGAAAACTTCTAGCAGCAGAACAACAACTACAATGGTAAACTCCAGTCCGCAGGTACTCTGGCTGGGACACGATCTATCTCGCACGAACGGAAACCTTGACAAACAATCAATCACGGCATCACCTGAAATCTAGCATGACACGCGAGGTTAGTACATTGAATGTACTTGCAATCTCACAACAACCAAAAGTATCAAGGCAAGAAAATAACATAGCATTAACAGGTTAAGTTATTAACAACTACTATGATGTGGAAGCAATAACTAAGCATGACATGATACTACTAGAATTACTACTAAACCACCATCTCAAGAACCATCTCACTCTTGGCTATCCGGCTGAGGGAGTCCTGGACTAGGGGGTGTCCGGACAGCTGGACTATCATCGTCAGCCGGACTCCAAGACTATGAAGATACAAGATTGAAGACTTCGTCCCGTGTCCGGATGGGACTTTCCTTGGCGTGGAAGGCAAGCTTGGCGATACGGATATGTAGATCTCCTCCCATTGTAACCGACTCTGTGTAACCCTAGCCCTCCCCGATGTCTATATAAACCGGAGGGTTTTAGTCCGTAGGAGAACAACCATTACAACAATCATACCATAGGCTAGCTTCTAGGGTTTAGCCTCCTTGATCTCGTGGTAGATCCACTCTTGTACTACCCATATCGTCAATATCAATCAAGCAGGAGTAGGGTTTTACCTCCATCGAGAGGGCCCAAACCTGGGTAAAAACATCGTGTCCCTTGTCTCCTGTTACCATCAGCCTAGACGCACAGTTCGGGACCCCCTACCCAAGATCCGCCGGTTTTGACACCGACATTGGTGCTTTCATTGAGAGTTCCTCTGTGTCGTCACCGATAGGCTTGATGGCTTCTTCAATCAACAACAACGCAGTCCCGGGTGAGATTTTTCTTCCCGGACAGATCTTCGTGTTCGGCGGCTTCGCACTGCGGGCCAATTCACTTGGCCATCTGGAGCAGATCGAAAGCTACGCCCCTGGCCATCAGATCAGATTTGGGAGCCTAAACTTCACGGCGGACATCCGCGGAGACTTGATCTTCAATGGATCCGAGCCGCAGCCGCGTGCCGCCTTTATCACGATAGGCATGATCTAACTCGCCACGGACAAGACCTTGAGGTCAAGACACGAATCCGCCCGACCCATAGTCCGAGCCGATCGCGCAGACGAGGACGGTGGCCGGACACCGCCGAGCTGCAACTTCCACGGCGATGGAGCCAACACCGACTCGTCCCTTATAAAGCTCGTGACTCAACCTCCTGCGCCCCTGCCAATCGAATCTGATAGGGCGCCGATCATGGAGTTCACCGCTGCGGACATCTTTCAGCACTCACCCTTTGGCGACATCCTGAAATCGCTAAAGCATCTCTCGCTATCCGGAGAGCCCTGGCCGGACTACGGCCAGGACGGTTGGGATGTGGACGACGAAGAAATTCAAAGCCCACCCACCACCCACTTTGTAGCCACTGTCGACGATCTAACCGACATGCTAGACTACGACTCCGAAGACATCGACGGTATGGACAAAGATGCTGGAGACGATCAAGAACCAGCACCTACAGGGCACTGGAAGACCACCTCGTCATACGACATATACATGGTGGACACCCCAAAAGATGGGG
Source organism: Aegilops speltoides (assembly GCA_021437245.1). Classification (NCBI taxonomy): domain Eukaryota; kingdom Viridiplantae; phylum Streptophyta; class Magnoliopsida; order Poales; family Poaceae; genus Aegilops; species Aegilops speltoides. Next base: position 438,513,256 of record CM038147.1, on the reverse strand, counting down.
ACGGCGAAGAAGCAGCGGAGGCAGATTCTTTAAAGAAACAGCCCAAGCGCCGACGTCAGCGGCGCCGCTCTAAATCCCGCCATAGCAAGAATGGAGATTCCGGCACAGGAGATAATAACACCCCAGAAAGTGCCGAAGACAACACCCTCCAGCAAGATTCAGCACAGGAGGACGCAGAAGCCAGCCCTCACGAGAGAGCAGCAGACGAAGAGGTCGAGGATGATTATTACATACCTCCCTCCGGAGACAAGGCAAGCCTCGACGACGACGAATTCGTCGTGCCTGAGGATCTCGTCGAACAAGAGCGTTTCAGACGTAGGCTAATGGCCAGAGCAAATAACCTAAAGAAAAAGCAGCAACAGCTTCAAGCTGATCAAGACCTGTTGGCCGACAGATGGACCGAGGTCCTCACGGCCGAAGAATATGAACTCGAACGCCCCTCCAAAAGCTACCCAAAACACAAGTTGCTCCCCCGACTAGAGGAGGAAGCATACAAACCTTCATCACCAGCTCACAATACGGCAGACCGACCACCTCGTGGCCGCGACAGAGAGGCATCTAGGCCTCCACTGTAACCGCACTCCGCCTTTGCTCAAAAAGTACGAAGCCATGGGGGAACGCGCCGGACTTGCGGGATATATTGGAGGACAAGGCAAGACAATCTAGATCTATCTATGGATCACGTGGGCGCCCCACGAACCACGACGAATACCGTCGCACCGGATACAGCAACTCCGGCCGGGCCGAACACAGCAGACAACGCTCTCTTGAGCTACGTCGTGACATTGCTCAATACAAAGGCGCCGCAAACCCACTATGCTTCACAAACGAAGTAATGGATCATCAAATCCCTGAAGGGTTTAAACCCGTCAACATTGAATCCTACGATGGCACAACAGACCCCGCGGTTTGGATCGAGGATTATCTCCTTCATATCCATATGGCCCGCGGCAACGATCTCCACGCCATCAAATATCTCCCGCTCAAGCTTAAAGGACCAGCTCAGCATTGGGTCAACAGCCTGCCCGCAGAGTCAATTGGGTGCTGGGAGGACCTGGAAGCCGCATTCCTCCACAACTTCCAGGGCACATATGTGCGACCACCAGACGCCGATGACCTAAGCCACATAATTCAGCAGCCAGATGAATTGGCCAGACAATTCTGGACACGGTTCTTAACAAAGAAAAATCAAATCGTCGACTGTCCGGATGCAGAGGCCCTCGTAGCCTTCAAACATAACATCCGCGACGAGTGGCTGGCCCGGCACCTAGGAGAGGAAAAGCCAAAATCCATGGCAGCCCTCACATCACTCATGAGCCGCTTCTGTGCGGGAGAGGATAGCTGGCTAGCTCGCAGCAACAACCTCAGTAAAAATGCTGGCAGTCCGGATACTAAGGACCACAATGGCAGGTTGCGTCGAAACAAAAACAAACACCACGTTAACGGCGACAACAATGAGGATACGGCAGTCAACGCCGGATTCCGAGGCTCTAAACCCGGTCAGCGGAAGAAGCCATTCAAAAGAACCACTCCGGGCCCGTCCAATTTGGAACGAATACTCGACCACTCCTACCAGATACATGGTACCCCCGAAAAGCCAGCTAACCACACCAACAGAGATTGTTGGGTATTCAAGCAGGCAGGCAAGTTAATTGCCGAAAACAATGACAAGGGGCTGCACAATGATGACGAGGAAGAGACCCGCCACGAACAATAGAGGATGAAGGGCTTCCCCACAAGTGCGGACGGTAAACATGATATACGCAACCCATATACCCAAGAGGGAGCGAAGCGTGCACTAAGGGACGATATGCGATGGAGCTGGTTGCCCAAGTTCAATCCATGGTCCTCTTGCCCGATCACTTTCGATCAAGAGACCATCCGACCAAGATCCACTATGGCGGATTCGCCGCATTGGTTTTAGACCCAATCGCCGACGGATTTCACCTCACGAGTCCCGATGGACGGCGGCAGAGCTCTAACCTGCTTTATCGGATACAATTGCACAAGATGGGCATAGACCCTCAAGGATTAAACCTACAAAGACGACCTTCAAAGGCGCCATACCGTGTGGAGGCCAATTGTGCAGCTCGGTGACACCGAAGTGGTCTTTGATCCCGGATAATTTCCGAGCGAGGAGTTAATCTTCGACATAGTCCCGCTTTAGCAGCGCTATCATGCTCGCTTTCGGACGAACCGCGCTCGCAAAGTTCAACGCGTGTCGCGATTATGCATAACTCAAGCTCAAGATGCCAGGCCCTCGTGGAGTCATCACGGTCAACGGAAATATGGAACGCTCCCTCCGAACGGAGGAACATACAGCAACTCTCGCGGCAGAAGTACAAAGTAGCCTTCTAAGGCAATTTTCGAGTCCGGTCGTTAAACGACCGGACACGGCCAAACGCGCCGGGAGCAACATCAATCAAGACCACCTGGCCCGTTCCGAGCACGTGTAGCAATGCGGCCCCAACCCCAGCCCTCGCATGATTACAAGACCAGCCCTCCGCGTACATCATTACGCTGTGGAGATACCATGGGCATAGGGGGAGGGGCACGACCACAACAGGCCCAGAGTGCGGCTCGACCACACCAGGGTCTCCCAAGTGTGTCGCTCTTTTCATTTTTATTTTTTCTTTCTTTTCCTTCTTTTTATACAGGACTCCGCTCACGGAGAGGCCTGTCCGTGGCGAACTCCGCCAACTCACGATGCAACAGCCAGGGGAGGGACAAAGGCTGCGCGTAACACTCGTGTGGTGTCCATTACGAGCATTACATTTGTTAAATACATCAGTCCGCAGCCTACCCCTGGAGGGGGACACGCTTAATTAGTCCAATCCCTTGCTTACCGCACTATTTGTATCGCTCTGCGCTAATAGCAGAATTTCTTGAATAAACAATGCAGCACTTTTTGCCTATAATTGCATTATGTTATATATATGTCCATCAATGACATCTCGCATCCGTATATTTTGGTACGGCCCAATACACCAGGGGCTTATGTTCCCCGCATTATGGTGTGATAAGTCTGAACACTTTCACAAGTGCGGCACCACGAACTTATAGCATTATATGAATCGGCTCCGAATCATGTCTTGGGTCAATAGTTGGGTTTGCCCGGCTCCCATGTTTTGGTACCTTACGCCCGCTCATCGGCTAAGGTAGCACTGGAGAACCATCGCGATTGCGCCCGGTTGAGCTGGGCGAGCGCCTTTAGTGGAGAAAGCTAAAACCGATCGTCATGATAAGGTGAGAGACTGGTCGCTGTTCGAGAGGTCTTTTCGAGTCCCTAAAGACTTATGCCGCTTGAGCGAAGAACCGGATAATGTCCGCCAAGGCGTGATAGCGCCCGAACTCGGTCTTCCGAATACTAGGGGCTTCACCAAATTTAAAATTATAGAATTCTATGGCTAAGTGAGAGTGTTCAAGCATTATAAGTCCGGTTGCCTTGTTCGTTGTGTTGAGCGCCTCCTAGATGGACCCAAAATGGGAACAAGAGTGCTCAAGTTTATCCCAACACCCCAAAGACTGTGGCATGGGGGCTGAAGCCGACGACTTGCCATCTCTCAGATTTAATAAACGGCCGCACAGAAGGTAATATTTTAAATCAATAAGCATTGCTTAGTGCACATGAACAAAGTTTTCAGCGCACAGGATAACACATTGCGAATTTACTCAATAATTACATCTCTGGGGCACTCATCCGCAATATTGCGGGCACCCTTCAGGACAGTCTTATAGTACATCTCGGGCATACGATACTCCTTGCCCGCTGGTGGCGCGTCAGTGATAAGCCTCTCCGCATCCAGCCTGCCCAAGTGCACCTTTGCACGGGCAAGGGCCCAACGAGCACCTTCAATACAGGCGGAGCGCTTGATGACCTCCACCCAGGGGCACGCATCCACCAACCGCCGCCGCGAGGTCGGTAGCTCCTGTGCATGGCCTCCCCAGGCCACAGCCGGACTATGAGGCCCTTCATGGCCTGCTCGGCTACCTTGTGGAGCTCGACCAGCTGCTTTAGCTGGTCGCTAGGGGGCACCGGATGGCCAGCCTCAGCGTACTGAGACCAGAAGACCTTCTCCGTTGAGCTCCCCTCCTCGGCTCGGTAGAATGCGGCGGCATCGGACACGCTGCGAAGCAAATCTGCAAACGCCCTTGGAGAGCTCCGAATTCGGGTAAGTGTCAGGTAGTTTACATTAACATGCTTGCTTTGCATGAAAAATGCCTTACCCACCGCTATTTTCTTCACCGCCTCAATCTCCTGGAGGGCATTATGGGCCTCGGCCTTAGCGGCTTTGGCACTTTCAAGAGCCGAGGCAAGCTCGGACTCTCGAGTCTTCGAGTCACGCTCCAAACTCTCATGCTTCTCCATGAGAGCCTGGAGCTCTTGCCGCACCTCCGCCACCCGCGCCTCCTGCTTCTCTCGCTCCGTCTGCCTCAGGTGGCAGATTATGCTCGCCATGGACACGGCCTCCTTCAGGGTTGCCACCTCGTTCGTGGCCCCTGCAGTACCCACGTTATCCCTATTATTTCTATTGCAACCAAAATCCTTTTCTGTAAGGTATACATTTAAAAGTGGTGTTACGCACCTTCTTTATCCTCGAGCTGCTTCTTGGCAAGGCCGAGCTCTTGCTCGGACCGCTCGAGGTCCTGCTTCAACGCACCGACCTCCGCAGTCAGTGCGGCAGAGGTCAGCAGCGCAGCCTGCAAACCCATATTGACACAATTTTTAGCACTCCTTCGTATATCTTTTTTAGATCCTCAATCCGGTTTTTCTTCCCGAACACCGAACCGAGCATCAGGGGCTACTGTCTATGCGGTATTACATTACATAATTTTAACTTATTACCTCAAAGCTGTTAGAAGGCTATCGCGAGCTTCAGTCAGCCCGCTCTTGGCGAAGCTGAACCTTCAATCACCGCACTCATGATAGTGCGGTGTTCTTCCTCGATGGAAGCGCTTTGAGCGCCTCCAACAAGTTGTCCGTGCCTCCGGTTGGGCGGAGGCCACGGCGTCACGGTCTTGCCCTTCTTGCGAAGGGCGCTTTCTTGACTCCGGAACCATGCGGGTTCCGGCGTGAGTACGGCGCAAAGTCCGGAGGCTGCCTTGTGGCGCCCGAGCCTCCTCTGATGGGTCCTTCTCGATCCCACTCGGCGTCCTCGGCGTCGCGAGGGGTGGAGGCGTCGGGATGGAATCTACATCCAACGGAGCTAACGACCCGCCGATGAAGCGGGAGATCATCATCGGCGGACTGCGGCGGTGTGCGGCATTAGAAGGACACTATGTGAAGCAAAAGAGAAATTATAAATCATTCAGAACCGGATACTTACGATCTTGCGGAGGCTGGCCCTAGAGGGCCATTCTTCATCGCGTTGGCGTTGGCGGAGCTGTCCGGGGGAATAGTTCTTCCCCTCTTGGACCCTTCGGCCTCCCCTGTTGGGGAAGCCTTCCTCTTCCTCTCTCCCTCCTCTGGGAGAGAGTCCTCTTTTCCCTCCTCGTCTTCGGGGGAGGAGTCCGCTTCGGAGCCATTAGACGATGAATCCGATATCACCTGGCGCCGAGAACTTCTTCGGGTTCCCGTGGCCTTCTTCTTGGCCTTCTTCTCCGGCACCACATAGAGTGCCGGGACCAGCAGCCCCGTTAAGCGGGCGTCCGCTGGGTCTTCGGGAAGGGGAGCCGGACAGTCTACCTGTCCGGACGTCCTCTGTCAGTCCTGTTAAAGGCATTTGGAGTTTTAGATCCCACATAGAGTCAAACTATGAAAGAAAACAACGGTCCCATAGAGGATAACGAAGCTTACCTCACCGGCCGGGCGCTTGGTGCTGAATCCGCGATCTTCAGTTGCGGATGCGGGGGCTTCTCCGCCGTTGAACAGCACCCTCCAGACGGCTTCATACGTCGTGTCGAAGAGCCCGCTCAGAGTCCGGTGTTGTGCCGGATCGAACTCCCACAGGTTGAAGGCCATTGTTCGCAGGGGAGGATCCGGCGGATGAGCATGACCTGGATCACATTGACAAGCCTAAGCTTCTTGTTCACCAGGGTCTGAAGAGAGGAGTGGATTCCTGTCAGCTCCTCCGAACTACCCCATAGCAAGCCCTTCTCTTTCCAGGAGGTGAGCTGCATAGGGATACCAGATCTGAACTCGGGGGCCGCCACCCACTTAGGGTCGCGCGACTCGGTGATGTAGAACCACCCCGATTGCCACCCCTTGACGGACTCCACAAAGGCCCCTTCGAGCCAGATGACGTTGGGCATCTTGCCCAACATGGCGCCTCCGCACTCCGCTTGAGTGCCCTTCACCACCTTCGGCTTGACGTTGAAGGTCTTGAGCCACAAGCCGAAGTGGGGCTGGATGCAGAGGAAGGCCTCGCACACGACGATAAACGCCGAGATGTTGAGGATGAAGTTTGGCGCCAGATCGTGGAAATCCAGGCCGTAAAAGTACATGAGACCCCAGACAAACAGATGCAACGGGAAGCCCGGTCCGCGGAGGAAGTGGGGAAGGAATACAACCCTCTCATGGGGCCTGGGGGTGGGGATGAGTTGCCCCTTATCGGGCAGCCGGTGCGCGATGTCGCCAGAAAGGTATCCGGCGCTGTGCAGTTTTGCGATGTGCTCCTCCGTAATGGAGGAGGCCAGCCATTTGCCTCCCGCTCCAGACATGGTCGGAGAAGGTCGAGACGAGATGCGCGAACTTGGGCGCTGGAGCTCGAGTGCGCGGAGATGGATAAGCAAAGGAGGAAGAAGGCGTAGGTGAAAAGGTGGATCCTTATCCCCTTATATATGGGCGGACGAAAGCTATGCGTCCCCACCGGCCTGGTAAAACTCGCTTATCCCCCAAGCGCCACCATCAATGGCGCGGTTGGGTTACCTCGTCCGTATTGATGAGAATCCGGAATAAGGGGAACACGATCTCGCTCGACAAGACGTGCCAAGGAAACCGCTTCACTAAACGCTACCGAGGTGGTATAGTAAAAAACGATTCAAGTAAAGGCTTGGTAGTGGTGTGACGTCATGCCACAAAATACGTCAGCAGATTGAACTTGTGTACATATTATTCTCTCTACGGTGGAATGTGGAAATTATTTTGCAGAGCCGGACACTATCCTGGTGTTCACAATTTTCTACGAATTATTCGGTGGAGGAACTCGCCTTGCAATGCCGAACAATATGCTCGCCGGACTCATCGTCATTGAAGCCTGGTTCAGGGGCTACTGAGGGAGTCCTGGACTAGGGGGTGTCCGGACAGCCGGACTATCATCGTCAGCCGGACTCCAAGACTATGAAGATACAAGATTGAAGACTTAGTCCCGTGTCCGGATGGGACTTTCCTTGGCGTGGAAGGCAAGCTTGGCGATACGGATATGTAGATCTCCTACCATTGTAACCGACTCTGTGTAACCCTAGCCCTCCCTAGTGTCTATATAAACCGTAGGGTTTTAGTCCGTAGGACAACAACCATTACAACAATCATACCATAGGCTAGCTTCTAGGGTTTAGCCTCCTTGATCTCGTGGTAGATCCACTCTTGTACTACCCATATCGTCAATATAAATCAAGCAGGAGTAGGGTTTTACCTCCATCGAGAGGGCCCGAACCTGGGTAAAAACATCATGTCCCTTGTCTCCTGTTACCATCCGCCTAGACGCACAGTTCGGGACCCCCTACCCGAGATCCGCCGGTTTTGACACCGACACTGGCCAAGCAATAAATCACCTCGTGATAAATACCTCAACGTGATCACCTCGTGACTACACCACAAACTAAATGATCATCCTGAAGATCATTCCAATATCCTCATCATCATCCTCCCAAACTGCACTTCTCAAATATATCAACATATAAAACACCTATAAGTCATTCTGTCTGTGAGTGTTGATCGAACGATGTGACCTAGTACAAACTTGTGCCCATGACTGAGGACACGGCTATCGATAGGTTAAACACACACTCTGTAGAGGTTAGCACACTGTACCCACACCACAGAACCCATGGCCTCGTGCTCCCATTCGAGTGGACCAACGGCGTTCCGACAAAACTGATCTACTGCCATGACACTCTCCCGGCCACTCCGACCAACTCCCCTTTGGTCTAAGTCATGGGTGGCCCTGATGCCACTCCGGACGTCCAACGGCCACCGTTGTGGCAGAACGGTCGTCCCAGACGGGGATATGGTACCAAAACAACTATAGGCACACAAGGCTATACCGGCCTACCTGATCAGGGTAGCACACGCATATAACCTTCCCTAGTTGGAGGCACTGGCGAGAGGCATAGCAATAGACCGCATTAGGGCCTTCCCATAAAGGCAAATGTGGTTGCACTGGAAAAGACCGGTTCGGTGGCACCTGACCAACGAAATGATGGAATTTATCCCCAAAACATATCTGTGATAATTGAAACTCCAATATCATCTATCAGCATGTAATCCAAGTCATAGCAATCTCCAACAAATAATCCAGATAGTCATAACACTGGTACAACGAGGTGCTATCCAAACGGTTTTTAACCCCTTTCCGCGACGGCATTTGGAACCGTCACCAAGTGAGTGTGGGCGAGATGGGGTCCTTCCCACATGACCCAGAAACCATCGGGGATATGCCCTCCTGGCTCACACGCTCGGCAAAATGAGGTCGTGTGCGACCGGCGAGCGATCAAATACGGTTATACGTATAGTAATGCTCAAAAAATACAATTATACAGGCGAAATCGTTTCCGATCATAAGTACATTCCACACAGTCAGTTCCCGCTAAAATTTTCCGTTTGTATATACATCCCACACATTCACTCCAAGGAAACCATTTCCGTTCGCAGGTACATCACACACAGTTTTCCCCATTAAATCGTTTGTGATAGCGTTTCCATCGCACACAATATTAACAATTTTATTGTTTTCTCTATTGAATGCATCACACACGGTGTGTAGAAGAAACTGTGTGGCAAAGGTTGTCCATCACACACAGTTTTTATGTGGTAAACGTTTGTGTAAGATGGCCTAACGCAAAAGGTTTTGAAGAGAATGTCATGTGTGATTGTTCATCGGTCCAACATGGTTTATTCCTAGAAACTGTGTGTGTTGCCTTAGGTCTTCGCCCACAGTATTTCTCAATAACTGTTTGCAATAGAAAAACCAATTAGCAGGCTAATTGCCCTATTATTAATAATCCATTTATTAATCTAATTGACATTCATATTAAACACAATATATTTCGTTCCCATATTAAGGAAGCAGGATTTCATAATTGAAATACATCAGAGTACAACATGATACAGCTTCAGCACTCAGCTACCCCATTACACAACTGCACCAGCACCAAGTTTCACATGCAACATCTAGAACCTTTCAAAATTAGGATCATAGACGGTACATAGACAGATGCATCTCATCGCGAAAACTGCTGAAGCGGAAGGCGAATATTGAGCCTTCATTCATGTTGAAGGTCTTTGCAACTATAGGCCAGTGCGTGTGGATGATTGACCGTCCATCCTTCGTCCTCTTCAGGAACACTTCAATATTGAACCGTGGGTGTTGTATGAATACCTTCCTCGCCTCCTGACCATACAGGTGGCTTGAGAGGTAATCATCAGTGAACTGCTTCGAAAAGGCCTGAAAACAAGGATTTGCATAAATATCTTCTCTATATTGGAAATGGGGCAAAGGAATAAAAAATAAAAGGTATAATAGTTAGTACCATCATGTAGTGAACTGATGTCTTCTTCATTGTGCAGAGAAAGATCTTGTTGTTTTTTGTCACTAACTTCTTTATCCTACCAACCTTTCTGAGTTTCTTGACTTGACTGATATTCATGGACAACTCATTTTCCCATATGCAAAAAGGGTCGAGTAGTGGGTCAAAACCTTTGACAGCACGACCTACATGTGCAAGACCAAATTGTTTAAAATCGAAGTATTAGAATGGTTCCTGCAATTGCACCATAATGTTCTATTAGACAAAGGACCATGCATGTGCAAACCTCGATTGCAAACCTCAATGCTTCCCATGGCTTCCTTGCAACACATATAAGGTAGTTAGTGATCAGGTTAAGTGAGGGTTCGCATACTATTAGTAAAATATGTTGATGAAAAATAAGCACATTGCAGATTCATCAGTTTAATTCAAGCCAAATGGAAAACCCATTTATCCAAACCAAGCATGATTAAGAACTAGGAAATATAGCAATTGTATATGTTTCCCATGTATTAAGTGTAGCCAAATTCGATTATTCCTCACATGCACAACAATACAAAATTCTACCCACGACTATTGCACATTGCATTGCAGAATTGAACCAAGCAATTAACTAAACACCACAACAAATGAACCAAACATTAACAAAGCACCACATTGCACAATATAACATACTCCTAATAGAAGATCAGACAGTTAACCAAATCAAGCATGCTTAACAACTTGGAAATATAGCAATTGTATTTGTTTCTCATGTATTTAGTACAGCCAAATTTGATTTCTTTCTCACATGGTATACAATAACATGATGCACCCGCAACTATTGACCATCGCATTGCAGAATGGAACCAAACAGTTAACTGAACACCACAACAAATGAACCAAACGTTAACTGAGCACCACATTGCACAATGTATAACATACTAGAAGATCAAACAGTTAACCAAACCAAGCATGCTTGGCAACTTGGAAATATAGCAATTGGATTTGTTTCTCATGTATTTTGTAAAGAAAAATTTGATTTATTTCTCACATGGAAGACAATACAAAATTGGACCCTGAAGAATTGAACATCACATTTGCAGAATTGAACCAAACAGTTAACTAAACACAACAACTAATTAACCAAATAGTTAATAAGTGAGCACCATATTGCACGACATATAGAACATATACACTAGAGCAACAAATTGCATGGTAAAAGTAGATAGCACAATTCACTAGAATTTGTTAAGGAAAGGCGGTAGCTAGCAAACTGAACATGGGTCCTTATAGTGAGCTAATAAGACAAGCTACTCCTCATTGTCAGAGATATCGATGACGATTGGCTCCTTGGACATGGAAGAGGGCGAGGCCTCTACATTGTGGGTGCCCTCGTCGTAGTGGTGAGTTGCCTGAGCCGCTCCGGGCACCAACCTTCTGGCTCTCGAGTTGAGGTAAGCACGTGCACGCTAACAAAACACCTCGTAGTCTTCGTTGAAGGCATCGAGGATGGCCTCGAGAAAATGCCACGAAATGTCATTTAAAGCAGCCAACTGAGTTGCAGCGTCGGTGCATGAGGCGTCGATGGTGGCCTTGACGGTCAGGTGATCCTCCAAGATTAAGGGGTCGGCACGAATGGCAGCCATCGCGACCTCATCCGCGCGTGCGGCCGCGATTTGCTTCTCCGCTGCCAAATGCTCCTTGAGCTCCTGGCTATACTGCGTGCACCATGGCTTAGGGTGGCGCTTATTTGGTGGAGGGGTCGGTGATTTGGGTGGAAGGTGTCGCGCCAGCGGTCGGGGCATTTGGGATGTGGAAGGAGGAGGAGGATGGGGGTCTAGTGTGGATTACCTGCCTGGATAGACGAGGCCGAGCAGCGTGAAGGAGGGCCGCTGGCGACAGGGGTGGCGCTGCAAGCAAGAAGTGAAGGTTTCAACTTGGAAAGGAAGGCAGAAACATGGGAAATGTGGCTTTTGGTGAAGGAGAGGGGGCGGGGAGGTAGATATTTTCGCGAAAGCCGAAAATTTTGAATCGGTTCAACGAAAAAACTAGCACGAAAAGTGTCATCAGACACTGTCCCTTATTCAGAACTGTGTACGACATGTGAACATCACAAACGATTCAAATAGCTTAACCCGTGTGTGATGAGTTTGAACGTCAAAAATTTTGGTTCCAATTTCCCTGGTTACAGTGCTCATCCACGTCATTGCATAATTTGGGTACACAAAGGAGACTACAGCACACCCACACTTTTTAATCGATCATGTTCAGCAATTAAACAGAGCTAGCTGGCCTAAACATTACTCTAACAAATTAAAGACTGGCGCTCTTAATTAAAGAAAACAAAGAGTACTACTACGGCTGGTACTCATCGATCTCCGCCGACTCGTTCATGTCCAGCTCGCTCCCGACGGTCTCCTGGGGAAGGGGCACCATGGCATCCATCACACCATACTCCGCAAGCATCTTGCCATCCGCGTCCGCCATCTCTTTGGAAAAGGCCACCATGAGATGGGCATGGGCGGCCGCGATCTGGGCTTGGACGGGCTCCGTCGTTGCAAGGTATGCGGTGGAGGAACAGACGGCTGCTCGAACGCTCTCGCGATTGCCAACTCTTCGGCCGTGGGTTGCCAACCGTTGTCAGAGAAGCTTCATTCGATTTGTGTGGTGACCGCCACGAGCTGGGCGTGGGCGGCCTCCATCAGGGCTAAGGCCGCGCTGAGGAACAGACAGCTGTTGTGCCGCTCTCGCCAGTTGCTATCCCCGAGGCAGATGTTGGTGCCGCCACCTGAGAAGCAACAACGGCTGTTTGGGCTTCCTTGGCCGCCCGGTTGCAGATTGCGGCCGCGCTCATGCACCTTGTTAGCACACGCATGACGGCTGCGGCCGCGCTCTCGCTAGAGTGGGCCGCCGAAGTTGCCCTCATGATGCGGGTCCACGTCCCCATCTTTCACCGGCGACAATTGAACAGTGAAATGATATTTGGGGAGCGAGCTAGTGTGCTTGACATGCCAGCTATGGACTATAGCTGACGCACTTTCTCACGTAAGCCATAGGCGTACTATACACCGACGGTGCTCCGGGAAATTTTGTATTGCATCTCACACAGTTGGTGATAATAAACTATGTGCAATCTACTTGATTTTTTGTCTTGATTTGAATTACATAGTGGGGTTATAGCTGCAAAGGATGGTGTTTGAATGGCTAAAACTTCTATCTGCAGTGAACATGCAACTATAGGTGTGTTGTCAAAAAAATGGAATTATTCAGGGTTCATTTGGACATTTTTATACAGTAACTTGGTTTTCCAGGCATTTCAGTTGCTCAATTCAAAATTAAACCACATGCACATGCTCTGGTGCACTAAAATGGGTTGTAAAAATGATATATGTGTCCATGGGTTGATGCTTACATCCCATTCAAGAAATGGGGATGAATTTCAAACACGGCGGCACCGTGGCTCTCCGGCAAACGTTGAGGTGCTTGCGTTTGTAATTCTAGTAAATACAGAACTCGTCTGAAATTCATGAACCTTGGCATGCTATCATGGAACAGCATCAAGATGCTGGGGTAAAAAATATTGTCCCATTAGGGGCAAGTTATGGTATAAGCTTCTCGCAACCCAGAGCTTCTCTCACAACAGGCATGATGGTTTCGGTAGGGAATGTGCCACCTTGGGGGACGAAACGATATCTGTTGCCTCTTCTTACTTTCAAATTTTTTTCATGTCAACATAGAACAACAGGAGTGTTGTGCAATTTTTTTGGGATTTTTTGGGCTTCGTGTGGGAGTTTTCTATGCATTCATGTGCATAATTCAAATTTGAACTACATGCACATGCTCGAGTGCATATAAACGGGTTGAAAAATCAAATGTGTGTCCTTGGTTGCAACCTTAGGTCCCATGCAAGAAATGGGAATGAATGTCAAACACCTTTGCCGCCCTTGCTCGGCCGCTAACATTAAGATACATGGTTTTAAAATTCTAGTAACTTGAAAACTCGTTTGAAATTCATGAAACTTGACATGCTATCATGGAACAGCAGCAACATGTAGTGGTAAAAATATGTCCCATTTGGGGCAGGTTGGGGTATAAGCTTCTCACAAATCAGAGCTTCTCGCAACAAGCCTCATGGTTACGCTAGGGAACGCTTCACCTTTCTGGATGAAAGGATATACGTTGCCTCTTCTTGATTTAAATTTTTGCTCTAGTGTCAACATAGAACAACAGGAGTGTTGTGTTACATTTTGGATTTTTTCAGGGTTCGTTTGGACATTTTTATGCATTAGTTGAGTTTTCAATGCATATATGTGCATAATTCAAATTTGAACTACATGCACATGCTCTAATGCATATAAATTGGTTGAAAATTCAAATATGTCTCCTTGGTTGCATTCTTAGGTCCCATGCAAGAAATGAGAATGAATATCAAACACCCTGCCACCGTCACTGGGCCACAAACATTGAGATACATGATTTTTAAATTCTAGTAAATCCAAAACTCATATGAAATTCATGAAACATGGCATTTTATCATGGAAAGGCATAAAAATGCCATCGTAAAAAATTTGTTCCATTTGGGGCAGGTTTGGGTATAAGCTTCTGACAAACCAGAGCTTCTCACAACAAACCTGATGGTTTCGGTAGAGAACGTTTCACCTTTCTGGATGAAACGATAGCCGTTGCCTATTCTTGATTTCATTTTCTCTCTGGTGTCAACATGGAACAATATGAGTGTTGTGTTAAATTTTGGAATTTTTCAGGGTTCGTTAGGACATTCCTATGCATTAATTGAGTTTTCAATGCATTTATGTGCATAATTCAAATTTGAGCTACATGCACATGATCTAATGCATATAAATTGGTTGAAAATTCAAATCTGTGACATTGGTTGCATGCTTAGGTCCCATGAAAGAAATGGGAATGAATGTCAAACACCCTGCCATCGTCACTCGACCGCAAACATTGAGATACCTAGTTTTAAATTCTAGTAAATCCAAAACTCGTCTGAAATTCATGAAACCCAGCATGCTATCATGGAATGGCACCCGACATGTCATGGTAAATTTTTTTGTCCTATTTGGGGCAGGTTTGGGTATAAGCTTCTCACAAACTAGAGCTTCTCACAACAAGCCTGATGGTTTCGGCAGGGAACGTCCCACCTTTGCGGACGAAATGATTCCCGTTGCCTATTATTGCTTTCAAAAAAATTCTAGTGTCAATATAGAACAACAGGAGTGTTGTGTTAAATTTTGGGATTTTCCGTGGTTCATTTGGACATTTTTATACATTAACTGGGTTTTGTAGGCATTTTATGTGCATAATTCAAATTTGAACTACATGCACATGCTCTAATGCATATAAATTGGTTGAGAATAAAATCTGTGTCCTTGGGTGCATGCTTAGGTCCCATGCAAGAAATGAGAATGAATGTCAAACACCCTTCCATCGTCACTCGGCCGCAAACATTGAGATACCTGGTTTTTTAATTCTAGTAAATCCAAAACTCAACTGAAATTCATGAAACCTGGCATGCTATCATGGGATGGCACCCGACATGCCGTGGTAATTTTTTTGTCCCATTTGGGGCAGGTTTGGGTATAAGCTTCTCACAAACCAGAGCTTCTTACAACAAGCCTGATGGTTTCGGTAGGGAACGTGCCACCTTTGGGGACGAAACGATACTTGTTGCCTATTATTGCTTTCAAAAAATTTCTAGTGTCAACATAGACAACAGGAGTGTTGTGTTAAATTTTGGAATTTTTCGGGGTTCGTTTGGAATTTTTATACATTAACTGGGGTTTCTAGGCATTTTATGTGCATAATTCAATTTTGAACTACATGCACATGCACTAGTGCATATAAATTGGTTGAAAAATCAAATTTGGTGCATGCTTAGGTCCCATGCAAGAAATGGGAAACATCAGGGCACTATTGATTGCCGGCAAAACGTTGAGATACTTTGTTTTTAAATTCTAGTAAATCCAAAACCCGTCTGAAATTCATGAAACTTGGCAGGCTATCATGGAATGGCACCCGACATGCTGTGGTAATTTTCGCGTCCATTTTGAGATAAGGCACACTAGAATAATAGTCAACAAAGGCATTTTGAAACAACTAGCTGCAACTCTAACATCGCAAACATTTTAAATAGAACACCCGTATGTACACTAACACCTTCCCTAGTAAGCCAAGGGAAAATGTGTTGAGCAGGATTTGTGCAGCTCTTCATCGCAAACGTTTTAGATAGAACACATGTATGCAAAGTGAGAGCTATGATCTTCCGCGGTAAGCCAAGGAAAATTCGCTGCGCAAGATTTGTGCATCTCTTCAATGCAAACGGTTCAAATTGAATAAGGTATGCAAAGCGAGACTTCGGCGCTAAGCCAAGAGAAAATTTGGCAAGCAGGATTTCTACCTCCCTTCAACGCAAACGGTTTTTTCGGATGACCCGTGTGCAACCACGTACAGACAATTTGGTAAGATTTGCATCTGTCATATTGGGTATATTGCCATTTGTCAAACTGGAAAGATTGAATTTGTTGATCTAGTAACATTGCCATTTGTCAATCCTTGTAACACTGCGATTTGTCAAAATATGCAGCTAAAAATCACTAGCACTATCCAATTTTTGCAACTAAAATTCAGTAATTAAGCATAGATTTCATTCTTAGATTAAGCAGTCGTGCTTAATTTATACAAATAATTCAACTCGACAGCTGTACCGACCAAACTTTTCCCCAATTGTTGCCAACAACGTACTGAAATAACTAGTTCAACTATATATACTAGCTAATTTTAAGTACGTTGTACAGTTCCACCATATCTATAGTCAGATGAATTGAACAAAATAGCCCCTAAATACTACTACTACGGAGGGGTTTGTACTCCTTCCGGTAGCCTCTCCCCTGCCGACTGTGCTCAGTAAGAGGAAGAAGAGGAGGAGCCTACCGGCGAGCTGGACAACTACCATACTATGCCTGCCGCTGCTGCACCTTCAGCGACGCTCACCTCGAATGCCCTCTGCCACTCCAGACGACCCTTCTCGAAGCGGACGGACTGCTCGTCGATCTCCTAATTCCTCGCATCTGCCTTGGCGTGTGCCGCGGTCATGGCGACAGTGAGGCTCTTTGCGTGCTTGACGAGGCGCTCCTCCTCCTCCCGCGTGAACTCGATGTAGCGTGCAAGGTCGCTGCCGCACATGCGGGCCTCCACCTCCGCCTCCCTCCTTCAGGCAGCGGTGGTGGAGCGGGTGATGATCAAGGCGGTCGACGGTAGGCTGGCAGCCACGACGGCCGATGATAGGGTGGCGGCCATGACCACCACCTCCCGCCTTCGGGCCAAGGTGGCGAAGCGAGTGATGGCCACGATGGTCAGCAGTGGGGTGGTAGCCATGACGGCCACCTCCCGCCTTCGGGCTGCGGAGGCAGAGCGGGCGATGGCCGTGGATTTCGACGGAGTTGTGGTGGCAACGGCGGCCGACAACAGCTGTCGACGGGCACCGGCGGCCAAGCGTGTGGTGGGTCTTCCGCGCACACCCAACAGGGATGCCGCACGCACTACACTACACCAGGGACTGCACCGACACCGCGGTGTAGCCTCCCAGCTGGAGTTGTGCTCTGATGATGGTGGAGTGGCTGAGCGACAACGGTCCGGTGCCATTGCCGATTGTGGGAGCAACAGACGAGATAAGCTACATGGAGGGAGGGGAAAATGCGACGCGGGACTCGCCGGCCATGAGGGTTTATAAAGTAGGATGTTAAGCATTGGGATTTTTGGGGATTTCACCGAGTCGGGCGGGAAGCTTGCGCGGGAACAGGCTCACCACCATTTGGCCAAAAGAACGCTCCCGCGTGCTGCTCAAGCTTGCGCTCGAACCGTCTATGACAGTAGGGTAAAAAGACATGCGAGAGGAGGACGAAAGGACATGTACACATATGTTTAATGAAATAACATTTGTGATTTAATTACCTACTATACCCTCGTCCTATTTTATAAGTAGGATTTAATTAATAAAATACGAATGCATGTCTCCAAAGATTATATCGTTGGATTCGTATTTGAACATAGTTTCCAATTATATAATTTTTGTAACATGCATTAACATTTTGTTCGTTAAATTTGTGGTTATATACCAGCAAGCATTTGCCCACAACACACACGGCTTATTCCATCACAAACAGCTAGGATGGATCAACGGTATGCCACGTATCAGACACGCAACTCTAATCTGATTCATGCTTGATGTCTCCGACATCGCTCGCGCAGTTCGTCTTGTTTACCACGTATCACTGTGCTGGCCTTTGCTCGCATCCCTCGGCAAGCTCTGCTCACCGTTAGGCGTTGTAGCATGTTGTGCGCACCGTTAGGCGCCGTAGCACGCTCTGCTCGCATTCGTCAGCGCGCTTGGATTGTGGACAACTTTTCCTTGCATGTTCAACTGCTCTGTTGAGGCGACCGCGGAGCGCTCTGCTCGCGTCCCTCCGCATGCTCTGGCAGTGGTTGGGCCTGTGCACGATCATGTCGGGGTCCCCATATGCATGCGGTTGCGCCGCGCACATTGCCACGTGATGTAGTTACGTGCGGCACGATGGAGTTACGCGCTGCGAATTACAACTGCCATCAGGGCGTGCCGATCGATATTCCAGGCCATCCGGCTTTACCTTTAATTCTCGCGGCCATTATAACCTTAATATCTTCAACCTTTTGATCACGCCCCACAACACAACAAGCACACCCACGATGACACATAGAGAGGGGATGTCTAGCGGCGCTCCAATGGAGTTTGGCGAGCATAAAGTGGAGACCCACGCGAGGGAGACGGATCTCTCGGTAGTGTACACCATCGACCCGGCTGTGGTGGATGACTACACCAACACCGTTGAGCAGTTGCTTGCTGGAGACAAGTACAAGGTGGTCGGCATCGACCTCCGGTACACCGCCGGTCTTCCCGACAAAGATCAGAAGGTTGTCGTTGCTCATTTGTGCGTGTGCCATCATGTCCTCATCTACCACTACTGCATGTCTAGAGAGCCTTGCGTCTGTTTTGCCAGGTTTGTCAACAGCACCGACTACAAGTTTGCTACGGTGGAAACCACCGACGATGTAAAAGCGCCCAGGGTCACGGACTTGTCTTGCAAGAACCTTATCAAAATCCATGAGCACTACAGGGTCTAGGGCAGCACATAGAAGGACACCCTGGTTGAACTCGCCTCGGTCATCATCGACCCGTACTACGAAAAGATGAAGCAGGATGCCCAGAGAACAAGTCCCCTATCCTGGCACAGGGCCTCGATGCGGCGACTAGATGAACCTCACCTCAGGTTCGCGGCCAAGAGTGTGTACACATGTTATGAGATGCATAGACGGATCATTGACATGAGGAAGTGCCTCATTGCCCAAGTCGACGAGCCCGGATCAAGCCACACGCAGAGCAAGCGTCACAAGCATTAGATGATGATCAGATGATTGTTTATGCTAGTTAATCATGCATGTAATATATAGTTTACTTTGGTGTGTGGAAATGGCATGTGTGTAGTAGCCACCTATGTAATTATGCATTTGATAGTTTACTTTGGTGTGTGCAAATACCATGGTTGTAGTAGCCACCTATGTAAGTGGATGTTTAATTTGGTTATGCAACCATGTCCTTATAAGTGTGTGTGTGTGTGTGTGTGTGTGTGTGTGTGTGTGTGTGTGTGTGTGTCTATATACATAAACACTATTCTGATCACTGGATCAGAATAATATTCTGATCACAACTAGAACTTCCTGAGTTACACGCCTGAACTTCCCTCTATACGAACCTGACCTTCGGGCAACCGTGTCTCCCCTCGCGAATTTTTATGGTTAGTTATGTTCTATGTGATGTAACTGTAATCTGCAAACTATTTCTAGCAACAAAATGCCCGTTTTAAATATGAATCTCGCTCGTTGGCAGATTAGCTCTCGGGTCGTCATGAAACATGGCTCTGTTGCAATTTTACTGCCAGAGTTGTTCGACCTGAACTTCCCTCTGAACTAGGTTGAACTTCCGCCAACATTGCCCAAATGGGGCTTGCGATATACCGTTGGAAAGCTATGGACTCCAGTATCATGACCCAACTTAAATTTTTTTCAAAATGTAAACGGTTTAAGAGCAGTTTTGCATTTTTTCTTCACACAAAAAACATGAATCGTATTTTCGATTGCATTTCTAAATTTATTGGAATGAGACAAATAATATGGCGTTGTAAAGCTGCTGCAAAACCGCTCCTTCCACATGTTAAAAGTTTTCTCTAATTACCTATGGTTAAAAAGTAATTTGGAAAAACATAAAATTTCACAAAGCGAACAACCGAGTTCGTATTTCGATGCCATTTCTAAATGGTTAATCCAATTGAGGCAAGTAATATGGCCTTGGAAAGCTTATGAAAATGCGCTACTTTTTCATGTTGAAGGTTTTTCCTAATTTTGAATGGTTTAAGATTAATTTAGAAAACAATACAAGTTCCACCGAGTTTGTATTTTTGATCTAATTTTTTAGCCGTACGTCCGAATGCAGCAAATGATATGGCATTGGAAAGCTTGAGTAAACGTGAAACTTTTTTATATGTATTGTTTCTCCCAATTCTTTATGGTTTTATGTCAGTTTTGAAAATGGGTAAAACATATTTTTGCCGTAATTTCTACAAACTTTGTCAGATTGGGGCAAATAATATACCGTTCAAAAGCTACGAACAATGCAAAACTTTTTTATGTTGATGATTTTCTCTGATTCCCAGCCATTTTCAAGTAATTTCAGAACTGGCGAGATCACTCGTTCTGCCTCTATCGCGAAACAGATTCGTCGAAAATGCATCGTGTGAAGTACTTGAACTTCTGTGGCGTTCTGCTTGAACTTCGCTCTGTTTTTCACGTGTTTTTTTTGCTCGTATCTCTTCATTCACTCACCGGAACACCCACCGAAATTGAGCAAGTGATATACCGGTGGAAAGCTGTTGTAAACACACAACTTTCCCGTGTTGATCGTTTTTCATACTCGCGATGATTTTAAAAGGTTTTCATCTGAAATTCCTCTACTGTAGTATTTGAACGTTTTGTTGTTTTTAGTTGAACTTCTGTGACGTATTTCCGTTTGTAATTTTCTCATCCATTCGTCAGTGTTACACAAATGATATTCCTTTTGTACAAATCTCTCTCACAATCATTTTTTTAACTTTCTCCGACGAAGGACTTGAACTTATAATAATAAAACTTTTAGCCTTTGCTTTTTTATTCATTTTTTAATACAAAATGCACACCGTCTAGTACATTAACTTCTGACAGTTATCAACCTGAACTTCTCTCGGTTATGTGAAAATATTTGATGTTTTAATGAAATTTTAATCTGATTTTCTTAATTATTTGTTATGAATTTTGAAGCGCTCTATTTTTAATAGTTGAACTTCTTGTTATTTTATTTTTGAACTTCTTGTTTCCATTCTTTAATAATGAGGAAAATCTGAGTTTTTATAATCATCGAACTTCTCCATCTTTTTAATATGGACTTCCTGGTTTTATTTCTTAATCTTTTTTTACAAAATTTTGAAGCGCTCTATTATTAAAAGTTGAACTTCTTGTTATTTAATTTTTGAACTTCTTATTTCCGTTCTTTAATAATGAGGAAAATCTGAGTTTTCTATAATCAATGAACTTCTCCATCTTTTTAATATTGACTTCCTGGTTTTATTTCTTAATCTTTTTTTACAAAATTTTGAAGCGCTCTATTATTAAAAGTTGATCTTCTTGTTTCCATTTTTCAATAACGAGGAAAATCTGAGTTTTCTATAATCATTGAACTTCTCCATCTTTTTAATATGGACTTCCTGATTTTATTTCTTAATCTTTTTTTACGAAATTTTGAAGCGCTCTATTATTAAAAGTTGAACTTCTTGTTTCCATTCTTTAATAATGAGGAAAATCTGAGTTTTCTATAATCATCGAACTTCTCCATCTTTTTAATATGGACTTCCTAGTTTTATTTCTTAATCTTTTTTACGAAATTTTGAAGCGCTCTATTATTAAAAGTTGAACTTCTTGATCTTATTTGTTAGGATAACGAGGTAAATTTGAGTTTTTTGTTAACACCAAACTGCTCCATTTTTTTTAGTTTGGACTTCTTGTTTTATTTCTTCTAGTAACGAAAAAATTGAGTTTTTTCAAACATCGAACTACTCCTTTATTTTAATTTGAACTTCTCAATGTTTAAGAAATGCAGAAAATAAAACCGATCCATTTTTCCCCTATAAGCAATTTTCATGTGTTGATCTTTAAGGCGAACATGTATGGTTTCTTCTTTCCTACATATGTAGGGTTTTCATATAAGATTGTTCATGAGAGAATCCATGGAAAAATTGAGGTGGGAGGTGAGTGCAATACAATTTTGGATTATTTTATCAATTTTGAGCTTCCATAGTTGAACAATTTGAACTTCTTCGATTTTTCCCTACTAATATCATGGGGTTTGTCTTTTTTTTTGTTTTATGAGCGCGATTTGATATTTGAGATACATGGTACATCGACTGCACAAAAATTTCGGCATCCACGGCCCTTAGTAAGAAGCAATTGTTTTTACTTGCACTCCCTTTGTGTACACACAACAATCATTAGCTACCATATACATGAATTTCAATTGTTGTCAAACAGGAACTTGTCTTTTGTTTGTCGCTGTAAATAACAGTCTACCACTCAAGAACACAAGCTATTTTCTTAACTATGTTGTTCATTTGTACAGATTACAAAGCAAAGCCACATCATGTCCACATTTTTCTTGTTTACAATTCGGTGTATTAATGAACAAATTTGGTGTATTTATGAAAAAATTCAGCATATCCACATTTGGCCTCTAATCGCAAAATGAAGGAGAGATGAGCAGGTCTTGCCACAGAGGGAAACATGGAAGTTCAGAAAATATTCAGTCAGCCATTCATCTCCTCTGTTCAGAGAAAAAAGAGCGATGGTGGTGGGGAAGTTGCAAAGACAAGGGGACCGAAAGATAGGAAAGGGGCATGAGGGCCTCCGGCGATGCTAACTGGAAGGAGGCGCGGGGACGCCTGCGCATGGCCTGGTGCGGCACCTGTAGCTGGAAGGTGAGAAGTAGCGGCAGGGGTTGCCGCCCCGGCGGGTGACAGCTTGGCCAGTCGATTAGGGGAAGGGTGGGATGAGGGCACTCTCTAGCTGGGACGACAGTGATTGATGGCTCGACACCGGCGCGCGTAAGGTTGACGACCGGTGATTTGCCAGCAGTGCACGGGAGGGAGGGCGTCTGTGTTGGAAGCAGAGGAGGTTGCCTCCAACTTGTATCCAGAGGGAGGGAGACCGTCTCCGTCGCCGTGGGTCCAGGGGAGGGAGTGTTGGGAAATGTAGTAATTTCAAAAAAATTCCTACGCACACGCAAGATCATGGTGATGATATAGCAAGAGGGAGAGTGTTCGCCCACGCACCCTCGTGAGACCGTGGCGAAGCATTAGCACAACGCGGTTGATGTAGTCGTGCGTCTTCACGATCCGACCGATCCAAGCACCGAGCGTATGGAGCCTCCGAGTTCAGACACGTTCAGCTCGATGGCGTCCCTCGAACTCCGATCCAGCCGAGTGTCGAGGAGATTTCCGTCGACTCAACGGCGTGGTGACGATCTTGATGTTCTATCGCGCAGGGCTTCGCCTAAGCTTGCGACGATATGAGCGAGGTGGAATATGGTGGAAGGGGCACCGCGTCGCCTATGGAACGATCCGTAGATCAACTTGTGTGTCTATGGGTGCCCCTGCCCCGTATATAAAGGAGGGGGAGGAGGAGGCCGCCCTCTACTATGGCGCGCATGGGGAGTCCTACTCCCACCGGAGTAGGATTCCCCTTTCCTAGTCCAACTAGGAGTCCTTCCATGTATTAGGAGTAGGAGACAAGGAAGGGAAGAGAGAAGGAAGGAAGGAGGGTGCGGCCTCCCCCTAGTCAATTCGGACTAGGCCATGGGGCGCGGCCTGCCCTAGGCAGCCCTCTCTCTTTCCCGCAGGCCCAATAAGGCCCAACACTTCTCCCGGCGAATTCCGTAACTCTCCCAGACTCAAAAATACCGAATCACTCGAAACCTTTCCGAACTCCGAATATAGTCGTCCAATATATCGATCTTTACGTCTCGACCATTTCGAGACTCCTCGTCATGTCCCCGATCTCATCCGGGACTCCGAACTCCTTAGGTACATCAAAACTCATAAACTCATAATATAACTCTCATCGAAACCTTAAGCGTGCGGACCCTACGGGTTCGAGAACTATGTAGACATGACCTAGAACTATTCTTGGTCAATAACCAATAGCGGGACCTGGATGCCCATATTGGCTCCTACATATTCTACGAAGATCTTTATCGGTCAAACCGCATAACAACATACTTTGTTCCCTTTGTTGTCGATATGTTACTTGCCCGAGATTTGATCGTCGGTATCCAATACCTAGTTCAATCTCGTTACCAGCAAGTCTCTTTACTCGTTCCGTAATACGTCATCTCATAACTAATTCATTAGTTACATGCTTGCAAAGCTTAGGTGATGAGTATTACCGAGAGGGCCCAGAGATACCTCTCCGACAATCGGAGTGACAAATCCTAATCTTGAATTATGCCAACCCAACATGTACCTTCGAAACACCTGAGAGCACCTTTATAATCACCCGATTCGTTGTGACGTTTGGTAGCACACAAAGTGTTCTTCCGTAAACGGAGTTGCACAATCTCATAGTTGTAGGAACTTTGTATAAGTCATGAAGAAAGCAATAGCAGTATACTAAACGATCAAGTGCTAAGCTAACGGAATGGGTCAAGTCAATCACATCATTCTCCTAATGATGTGATCTCGTTAATCAAATGACAACTCTTTTGTCCATGGCTAGGAAACATAACCATCTCGATAAACGAGCTAGTCAAGTAGAGGCATACTAGTGACACTATGTTTGTCTATGTATTCACACATGTATTATGTTTCCGTTAATACAATTCTAGCATGAATAATAAACATTTATCATGAAATAAGGAAATAAATAATAACTTTATTATTGCCTCTAGGGCATATTTCCTTCAGTCTCCCACTTGCACTAGAGTCAATAATCTAGTTCACATCGTCATGTGATTTAACACCAATATTCATATCTGTATATGATTAACACCCATAGTTCACATCATCATGTGACCAACACCCAAAGGGTTTACTAGAGTCAATAATCTAGTTCACATCGCTATGTGATTAACACCCAAAGAGTACTAAGGTGTGATCATGTTTTGCTCGTGAGAGAAGCTTAGTCAACGGGTGTGTCACATTCAGATCCGTATGTATTTTGCAAATATTTTATGTCCACAATGCTCTGCACGGAGCTACTCTAGCTAATTGCTCCCACTTTCAATATGTATCCAGGTTGAGACTTGAGTCATTCGATCGGTGTAAAAGTTTGCAATTGATGTAACTTTTACAACAAACTCTTTTATCACCTCCATAATCGAGAAACATCTCCTTAGTCCTTACCAAGGATATTCTTGACCAATGTCCAGTGATCTACTCCTAGATCACTATTGTACTCCCTTGCCAAATTCAGAGCAAGGTATAGAATAGGCCTGGTACATAGCATAGCATACTTTATAGACCTATGACTGAGGCATAGGGAATGACTTTTTCATTCTCTTTCTATTTTCTGCTGTGGTCGGGATTTGAGTCTTACTCAATTTCATACCTTTGCAACACAGGCAAGAACTCTTTCTTTGACTGTTCCATTTTGAACTATTTCAAAATCTTGCCAAGGTATGTACTCATTGAAAATCTTATCAAGCGCCTTGATCTATCTCAATAGATCTTGATGCTCAATATGTAAGTAGCTTTTCTCGAGGTCTTTTCTTTTAAAGAACTCCTTTAAAACACTCCTTTATGCTTTGCGAAAAATTCTACATCATTTCGATCAACAATATGTCACTCACATATACTAATCGGAAAAGTCAGTAGTGCTCCCACTCACTTTATTGTAAATACAGCTTCATCGTAAGTCCATATAAAACTATATGCTTTGATCAACTTATCAAAGCGTATATTCCAACTCCGAGATGCTTGCACCAGTCCATAGATGGATCGCCGAGCTTGCACATTTTGTTAGCACCTTTAGGATTGACAAACCCTTCGGTTGCATCATATACAACTCTTCTTTAATAAATCCATTAAGGAATGCAGTTTTGACATCCATTTGCCGATTTCATAAAATGTGGCAATTGCTAACATGATTCGACAGACTTAAGCATCGATACGAGTGAGAAAATCTCATCGTATTCAACACCTTGAACTTGTTGAAAACCTTTCGCAACAAGTCGAGCTTGGTAGATAGTAACACTACTATCGTGTCCGTCTTCCTCTTGAAGATCCATTCATTTAACATGGCTTGCGATCATCGAGCAAGTCAATCAAAGTCCATACTTTGTTCTCATACATGGATCATATCTCGATTTTATGGCCTCAAGCCATCTCGCGAATCTGGGCTCATCATCGCTTCCTCATAGTTCGTAGGTTCATCATGGTCTAGTAACATGACTTCCGAACATGATTACTACACCATTCAGTGCGGATCTTACTCGGAAGACCTACGAGGTTCTCGTAGTAACTTGATCCAAGTTTCATGATCATCATCATTAGCTTCCTCACTAATTGGTGTAGCAATCACTTTGAACTGATTTCGTGATGAACTACTTTCCAATTCAGGAGAAGGTATAATTACCTTATCAAGCTCTACTTTCCTCCCACTCACTTCTTTCGAGAGAAACTTCTTCTCTAGAAAGGATCCATCTTAGCAACGAATAACTTGCCTTCGGATCTGTGATAGAAGGTGTACCCAATAGTTACCTTTGGATATTCTATGAAGACGCACTTCTCCGATTTGGGTTCGAGCTTATCAGGTTGAAACTTTTTCACATAAGCATCGCAGCCCCAAATTTTAAGAAACGACAACTTTTGGTTTCTCGCCAAACCACAGTTCATAAGGCGTCGTCTCAACGGATTTTGATGGTGCCCTATTTAAAGTGAATGCAGCTGTCTCTAATGCATAACCCCAAAATGATAGTGGTAAATCGGTAAGAGACATCATAGATCGCACCATATCAAATAAAGTGCGGTTACGACGTTCGGACACACCATAACGTTGTGGTGTTCCAGGTGGCGTGAGCTGTGAAACTATTCCACATTGTTTTAATTGAAGACCAAACTCGTAACTCAAATATTCATCTCCATGATCAGATCGCAGAAACTTTATTTTCTTGTTACGATGATTTTCCACTTCACTCTGAAATTCTTTAAACCTTTCAACTATTTCAGACTTATGTTTCATCAAGTAGATATACCAATATCTACTCAAATCATCTGTGAAGGTCAGAAAATAATGATATCCGCCGCGAGCCTTAACACTCATCGGATCGCATACATCAGTATGTATTATTTCCAATAAGTCAGTTGCTCGCTCCATTGTTCCGGAGAACGGAGTCTTAGTCATCTTGCCCATGAGGCATGGTTCGCAAGCATCAAGTGATTCATAATCAAGTGATTCCAAAATCCCATCAGCATGGAGTTTCTTCGTGCGCTTTACACTAATATGACCTAAACGGCAGTGCCACAAATAATTTGCACTATCATTATTAACTTTGCATCTTTTGGCCTCAATATTATGAATATGTGTATTACTACGATCGAGATCCAACAAACCATTTTCGTTGGTGTGTATGACCATAGAAGGTTTTATTCATGTAAATAGAACAACAATTGTTCTCTAACTTAAATGAATAACCGTATTGCAATAAACATGATCAAATCATATTCATGCTCAACGCAAACACCAAATAACACTTATTTAGGTTTAACACTAATCCCGAAAGTATAGGGAGTGTGCGATGATGATCATATCAATCTTGGAACTATTTCCAACACACATCGTCACTTCACCCTTTAACTAGTCTCTGCTTATTCTCGCAACTCCCATTTCGAGTTACTAATCTTAGCAACCTAACTAGTATCAAATACTTGAGGGTTGCTATAAACACTAGTAAAGTACACATCAATAACATGTATATCAAATATACTTATGTTCACTTTGCCATCCTTCTTATCCGCCAATCACTTGGGGTAGTACCTCTTCCAGTGACCAGTCTCTTTGCAGTAGAAGCACTTAGTCTCAGGTTTAGGACCATACTTGGGTTTCTTCACTTGAGCAGCAACTTGCTTGCCGTTCTTCTTGAAGTTCCCCTTCTTTTCCCTTTGCCTTTTTCTTGAAACTAGTGATCTTGTTAACCATCAACACTTGATGCTCTTTTCTTGATTTCTACCTTCGCCGATCTCAACATCGCGAAGAGCTCAGGAATAAATTTCGCCATCCTTTTCATATTATAGTTCATCACGAAGTTCTAGTAACTTAGTGATGGTGACTAGAGAATTATGTCGATCACTATCTTATCTAGAAGATTAACTCCCACTTGATTCAAGCGATTGAAGTACCCAGACAATCTGAGCACATGCTCACTAGTTGAGCGATTCTCCTCCATCTTTTAGCTATAGAACTTGTTGGAGATTTCATATCTCTCAACTCGGGTATTTGCTTGAAATATTAACTTCAATTCCTGGAACATCTCATATGGTCCATGACGTTCAAAACGTCTTTGAAGTCCCGATTCTAAGTCGTTAAGCATGGTGCACTAAACTATCAAATAGTCATCATATTGAGCTAGCCAAACGCTCATAACGCCTCGCATCCGCTCTGCAATAGGTCCGCTCACCTAGCGGTGCATTAAGGACATAATTCTTACAGGCAAAGAATGAGGATTAACCTCAGATCACGGATCAAATCCGCAACATTGCTACTAACATTTTTCAACACAGTTTTCTCTAGGAACATATCAAAATAAACATATGAAAGCAACAACGCGAGCTATTGATCTACAACATAATTTGCAAAATACTACTAGGACTAAGTTCATGATAAATTAAAGTTCAATTAATCATATTACTTAAGAACTCCCACTTAGACAGACATCTCTCTAGTCATCTAAGTGATCACGTGATCCAAATCAACTAAACCATGACCGATCATCACGTGAGATGGAGTAGTTTTCAATGGTGAACATCACTATGTTGATCATATCTACTATATGATTCATGCTCGACCTTTCGGTCTCCGTGCTCCGAGGCCATATCTGCATATGCTAGGCTCGTCAAGTTTACCCTGAGTATTCCGCGTGTGCAAAACTGGCTGGCACCCGTTGTAGATGGGCGTAGAGCTTATCACACCCGATCATCACGTGGTGTCTGGGCACGAAGAACTTTGGCAACGGTGCATACTCAGGGAGAACACTTCTTGATAATTAGTGAGAGATCATCTTAAAATGCTACCGTCATTCAAAGCAAGAATAAGATGTATAACAGATAAACATCATATGTAATCAAAATATGTGACATGATATGGCCATGATCATCTTGCGCCTTTGATCTCCATCTCCAAAGTACTGTCATGATCTTTATCGTCACCGGCACGACACCATGATCTTCATCATCTTGATCAATATCAATGTGTCGTCACATGGTCGTCTCGCCAACTATTGCTCTTGCAACTATTAGTATCGCATAGCGATAAAGTAAAGCAATTATTTGGCACTTGCATCTTATGCAAAAAAGAGACAACCATCGGGCTTCTGCCAGTTGCCGATAACTTCAACAAAACATGATCATCTCATACAAAAACTTATATCTCATCACGTCTTGACCATATCACATCACAACATGCCCTGCAAAAACAAGTTAGACGTCCTCTACTTTGTTGTTGCAAGTTTTACGTGGCTGCTACGGGCTTAGCAAGAACCGTTCTCACCTACGCATCAAAACCACAACGATAGTTTGTCAAATAGACTCCGTTTTAACCTTCGCAAGGACCGGGCGTAGTCACACTCGGTTCAACTAAAGTTGGAGAAATTGACACCCGCCACCACCGTGTGCAAAGCACGTTGGTAGAACCAGTCTCACGTAAGCGTCACGCGTAATGTCGGTCCGGCCGCTTCATCCAACAATACCGCCAACCAAAGTATGACATGCGGTAGGCGGTATGACTTATATCGTCCACAACTCACTTGTGTTCTACTCGTGCATATAACATCAACGCATAAAACCTAGGCTCGATACCATCATTGGGAAACGAGTAATTTCAAAAAATTCCTACGCACACGCAAGATCATGGTGATGATATAGCAACGAGAGGGAGAGTGTTCGTCCACGCACTCGTGAGACCGTAAGCGGAAGCATTAGCACAACGCGGTTGATGTAGTCGTACGTCTTCACGATCCGACCGATCCAAGCACCGAACATACGGAGCCTCCGAGTTCAGCACACGTTCAGCTCGATGACGTCCCTCGAACTCCGATCCAGCCGAGTGTCGAGGGAGAGTTCCGTCAGCACGACGGCGTGGTGACAATCTTGATGTTCTACCGGCGCAAGGCTTCACCTAAGCTTTGCGACGATATGACCGAGGTGGAATATGGTGGAAGGGGGCACCGCACACGGCTATGGAACGATCCGTAGATCAACTTGTGTGTCTCACGGGTGCCCCCGCCTCAGATATAAAGGAGGGAGGGAGGAGGAGGCCGGCCCTCTACTATGGCGCGCCATGGGGAGTCCTCCCACCGGGAGTAGGATTCCCCCTTTCCTAGTCCAACTAGGAGTCCTTCCATGTATTAGGAGTAGGAGACAAGGAAGGGGAAGAGAGAAGGGAAGGAAGGAGGGGGTGCGGCCCCTCCCCCTAGTCCGATTCGGACTAGCCCATGGGGAGGCGCGCGGCCTGCCCTAGGCAGCCCCTCTCTCTTTCCCGCAGGGCCCAATAAGGCCCAATACTTCTCCCGGCGAATTCCGTAACTCTCCCAGACTCAAAAATACCGAATCACTCGGAACCTTCCGAACTCCGAATATAGTCGTCCAATATATCAATCTTTACGTCTCGACCATTTCGAGACTCCTCGTCATGTCCCCGATCTCATCCGGACTCGAACTCCTTCGGTACATCAAAACTCATAAACTCATAATATAACCGCGCCGAAACCTTAGCGTGCGGACCCTACGGGTTCGAGAACTATGTAGACATGACCTAGAACTATTCTTGGTCAATAACCAATAGCGGACCTGGATGCTCATATTGGCTCCTATATATTCTACTGAAGATCTTTATCGGTCAAACCGCATAACAACATACTTTGTTCCCTTTGTCATCGGTATGTTACTTGCTCGAGATTTGATCGCCGGTATCCAATACCTAGTTCAATCTCGTTACGCAAGTCTCTTTACTCGTTCCGTGTCGTCATCTCATAACTAACTCATTAGTTACATGCTTGCAAGGCTTAGGTGATGAGTATTACCGAGAGGGCCCAGAGATACCTCTCCGACAATCGGAGTGACAAATCCTAATCTCAATTATGCCAACCCAACATGTACCTTCTAAACACCAGAGAGCACCTTTATAATCACCCGATTCGTTGTGACGCTTTGGTAGCACACAAAGTGTTCTTCCGATAAACGGAGTTGCACAATCTCATAGTTGTAGGAACTTTGTATAAGTCATGAAGAAAGCAATAGCAAGATACTAAACGATCAAGTGCTAAGCTAACGGAATGGGTCGAGTCAATCACATCATTCTCCTAATGATGTGATCTCGTTAATCAAATGACAACTCTTTTGTCCATGGCTAGGAAACATAACCATCTCTGATAAACGAGCTAGTCAAGTAGAGGCATACTAGTGACACTATGTTTGTCTATGTATTCACACATGTATTATGTTTCCGGTTAATACAATTCTAGCATGAATAATAAACATTTATCATGAAATAAGGAAATAAATAATAACTTTATTATTGCCTCTAGGGCATATTTCCTTCAGGGAGGCCTCCATCGCCGCCGTGGTTCTAGGGGGGAGGCCGCGGCCGCGGCCTTGGATCCAGGGGAGGGAGGCGCCGTCGCGGACGGGGACCGGGGCATGGCGGATGGAAGCGCTTCAGGAATTGGATGGGTGGCGGCGGAGGCGCATCGGGTTAGGGGTGGGCGGTGGGGGCCTGGGGCAAGCGGCGGCGCTGGGGCCCTGGGGTAGGTGGAGGCGGCGGTGCCCTGGGGCAGGTGGCGGCGGTGAAGGTAGGGATCGGGGGAGAGTGAGAGGCGCGGGAGGTGGCGGGTGGACGGTCGTGGGCGTTTTTCTTTTTCTTTCGTCCGATTCTGGAACATGTGTGTCGCTCCTATATAGGGGCACCGCCATGATCCAAATAACTATTCTGATCCTAGGATCAGAATAGTGCTACCCTATATCTATATCTGTGTGTGTGTGTGTGTTGTTCTGTATGCAATCCCATCGCACAACACACACGTCTTATTAGCAGCAATAGTTTGTGTTATTATCATTCTTCGCATACATTTCTGATTATAGACATGCTTGTCGCGTATCACACACATCTTGTTATACTGAACCGTTTATGTTCTCTTGTCTCAACACAAATAGTTCATCCGAGTGAATCGCATGTCGTATATCGCACACACCTTGATCTAGCTGACCGTTTCTTTTGTGTTGCCTAATCACAAATAGTTCATCCTAGTGAACCGTATGTTGTTTATCGCACACACCTTCATCTGGTCAGCCTGTTTCTTTTGTCAGCCTCATCGCAAAAGCAGATTAATTACCTTGAACCGTCGCCTACATCACACACGGAACTAAAATCTGAACCGTGTTTGATGCATCCGTCATCGCAAATGTTTTGCACCTTTTTTATGGTTTTTTACACCACCGTTTGCGATTAATGCATTGCACACAGTTTCATGAACGGGTCTCTGATCATAGTGTCGCGTTAGCAGCATCCTGCACTAGTGTAACCTAATACTCTGAGGGTAGCATATCAACTAAGATCATGATGAATCCCAGTACCATGATACTACTAATCCAATAACAAAAGCAAGGTAGCTAACCACACATCAACATGATAGCATCATATCCAAAGTAATACTCCAAAGCATCATGTCAAATACTATCACGAAAATAATCATAATAGCCACTAATAATCCAATGGCAACATGTCATCCACCATCTGCAAGTATTAGTCCTAGTAATCCAAACAACATCATGGCAATAGCAAGATCAAAAACAACTCCGAGAAATGCCATGAACAAATCATACATAGCTAATGCAATATTTTAAGCAAGTTTAAATAAGTAAACCATGTCACTGCATTACAATCATGCAAATGGAGGGTGTTGCTTGCCTGGGATGGATGGATTCACCGGGAGGAAGTGGAAGAAATTTGCGGAAAGACTCGCTGGAAAACGTTCTCTCTCAGAGAGGCTGAACAAGGGCAAGGTCATAATGGCATTTTCAGAATGTGACAACATCATGAAAATGATACCAACGGAACTGGCTCGACAAAACAAAGAAGTGGGCTTTGGAATCACCTGAATCGGAGTTGTGACTTGTGAGTGAGAAGATATGACCGTTCGTTTGTTAGGCAGAAAAAGAAACAGAATCTGTTCATTTTTGCCTTAAACAGACGAACGTTCACAATATAGAGGGTTCGGTTGGCGGCTGGAAAAAGAGAAAGCGCCTTCTGAGAAATACGCCTCCAGATTAGTGAAAACACATTTTCATCCAAAGGAACATGAAAGTACGCTTTCTAACGAGGAAAACGTATATCAGTAGATTACACCTCCACTTATCCACGCTGGCAGGCGCGGGGCTGGGCCTTGTGCCGTTGCCAGGTGGGACCATGGGGTCCACCGCCAGCTGGAGGGGGAGGGGTCGGTGTCTCCTTCTTCCCGATGTCTGCTCCTGGCCGAGGCAGAGCCAGCGAGCGACGGCGACCGCCGGTAGATCCGGCCACCTCCCGGGTCGTGCAGCATACCGGCGTGTTCAAGGAACCGAACCGCACCGGCCTGGCCGACTCATGCATCCCAGGGAGGCCGGAGTCGAGCAAGGTTGCGCCTGCAGCGGACGGCGATACCGAACATCGGAGGGCTCGGGGCTACGGCGCTTCCAGCAGACGAGGGAAGGGTGGAGGAGGCTCGCCGGGGTTAGAGAAGTGATATGGTGGTGGTGGAACAGAGTGAGGAGACGCGGCTCGCCAGAATTTAATTAGGAGGGGGCGGCAGCCGTGGCCAGAAATCGCGACGTGGAGGAACTCCCGTGCTAGGGGAAGTAGCTGGAGAGGGCAGAGGAGGTGGGGGAGGCCACTGGCAAAGAGAAATGGGGACGAGGTGGCCTTATATAGGCAGGGCCGGGAGTGCCGAGCTGGGCGTCGTCGTGGACACGTGGCCGGAGCCGCAGACGCGTGGGCACGCTCGCGAGCTCGTCGGTAGGCGACGGGAGCGGAACAAGGGAGGTTCATGGGGGCAGTGGATGGAGCTAGGGGCACGAGGAGGAAGGGACGAACGCAGACAGAGCCGGTCAGGGAACTGTTTTCCCATGGGCACGTGGCGGCGAGCGCCAACAAGGAAGCTGCCGGAGGGGCAACAGGGCCAGGGAGCATCGTGAGGTAGCAGGGTGAGGATTCGAGCATTTGGTGGCTAGTCCTTGCTCCCCAAGGTAGCCCAGAAGTAAAATGTCAAGAGAAGGAGCCAAGCAGCGGTGTGAGGATTCAAGGAAAGTTTGCTGTAGCAAACTTGATCATGTCACTGTGATCAACAGAGAATTGATTGAGGCCAGAGTTGATGTCTGGGAGGCTTAGGTTAAGAAGGACTATGATCCTGTGGGTTTTGGAGTAAAATGGACCTATTAAGATGCTGTAAAAATTTCATACCAAATGGACTTGCCAAAATGGCACTTCCTTCACAGTTATCCTCTCTGTGCAGAAACTTGGAATAATATTGGTGAGAAAATAGATTGTTGAAATGATCCCAAATTTGGCGGAGAGAAGTGATATTGGTAGGAGCATCATCTGGTAATTTTTTCAGAATTAATGAAGCAATATAAAATATACTTGCTTCACAACTTGAAAATATTAACAGAATCAAAGAATTGAAGCTGGGCTCCCATAGATGATTGGATTGAGCTAAAAATTGGCGGAGGGTAATGATATGAGCACATGAAGAGGCATGCAAAATTTCAACTCATTTGGATACTTCTAGCTAGTACTTCCTTCACAATGACTTCTGTCTGACAAAAACTTTGAAAAATCACTGAGGAAGGTTGGCTATGCAAATGAAGCTAAATTCTGGCATGGAGCAATGAGTTGGATGAGATAGCATACCCAAATGTTTTGGAGCAATCAAGAAAGGATAGGTGGCCTTGCCTTCATAGAAGACCACTTTGGACGGAAATGAAGAATAATTATTGGGGAATTGCTTTTGAACTGGATGATGAAGGTTTGGACATATTTGGGGCATATATGATCCAAACAATTTATGAGAATTATTTGGAAATTTGGGGAGTGATAGAAATATAGGTTGCTTCTCAACCTAGGGCAAACAGGGTTATCCCTTTAATAGAAAAGGAATATTCCTGAGAAAAAGAATTTTGAGGTTGAGCTAGAATGGAAATGACATGACCTAGGGAAAGTTTTGAGGATGATGAACCACTTCAGAGAAGAAAAGATGATGATCTCCCAGGTTTCAAGTCCACAGATCCACTCCAAAAAGAAAATGAGGGCAAAAACCAAATAAATCAAAAAGAAAAAGGAAGGGCCAAAAACCAGGGTCTTACACCTTTATAATATCGCGTTTAGGATGGAGCCCTCGATGGATTTTGTTTTGGGGGCTACCCCAAATATTCAATTTCGCAGTGCTTTACTTAGCAAAAAAGGACTAAGTGGATCCATTTAGTTAGTAGGGTTATGTCGGGCTATCTAACTTAGACACCAAATAAGTTTATGTGGTATTTGACTATTAATTATGTCTTCACCGTGAAGTCTATGTATGCGGATCTCATGAATTCTCGTCATATCTTTTGAAGAAAGTATATCTAGAAAAGAAGCCCCTTCTATGTGGTACTTATAGAGGGATGTAGTTCTTCCCAGGGATAATATTGCAAAATGTAAATGCAGGGTAGCACAGAATGTTGTTTTTGTGATCAAGAAGAAATGATTCATCACTTATTCTTGTCATGTCCATTGGCTAAATTAACTCAGTGTACTATTTATGTTACTTTCAATTTAAAACCTCCAACGAGCATACCAAATTTGTTTGGTAATTTGTTGGGAGGCGTTAACCATAATCTGAAGGGCCAAATCCTGGTGGGAATTTGTATCATTCTTTGCGAAATTTGGAATTGTCGGAATGAGTGTGTTTTTAACATATTGTCTATTAAAAAATAAGGTTATCTTCAAAGCTACGACGTCAATCCTTAAGTGGTCATCGATGCGGCATGTACGCGAGAGCCTATGACCTCCGGGTGCAGCCGTCCGGAAATGGTTTCACGGGGTTTGTTCGGGTAGTTTGGCTAACATGCTAGTAGTATATTATGTGATCGGATATCTTATCTTCTTTTCAACTGAGACATTCATGTTTTATTGTAAACACTTTGCTACTCGGTGACTTGTGTGTACTTTTGGTTTAATAAAACGGATGTGTACATCATATGATGTAGAAGCTGGGGTAATCACCTTTTCAAAACAATAGGAAACAAATTTCCACCATTATTCAGAAGAAAATCTTCATGCATTAGGAACCGCATTTCTCCACTATTTATTAGGTTATAAATTCCAATGTATTAGGAACCAAAATTCAAATCGTGAAACCTATTTTAAAGATTAGGTTTGGGATTTGAGATCATTAACATGGTTAGAACATGAATCTTACTAGCATTTAAGGATATGAACCCATCTAATCAAGTGAAAAAACTTTTACAAGGTACAAATAAAACTACACATGTTATCTTCGGATCCAAGAACAATGAACATAACTTTTTGGGATCCAAACATGGTGAAGAGAAAAAAAAATCAGGAATCGTTTATAAAAGTATCATATACAACAACCATCAACAAAACTTCGTTCAAGAACCAAGTGTGTTAACCAGTTCGACTTCCATAAATAAAAGGTGAAAACACTCCTAGACCGTTGGATCCAACCACCAGTTGTCTCACTCTCCTCACCTTGGTTTGGCATTGCCATCCTCTTGGTTGTGTTTGTGATCCACCGAGGGTGGCGACGGATGAAGACCATGTTCGGCCAAGGAGGTTCGGTCAAGAGACAATGGATGCATAAGGAGGACGGGTTGACCTGAGGGCCATAACGGCTTCAAGGGACCTCGATGATGGCTCCATATTTTATGCATTTTTAGAGCTCATTTTTTGCGTGTTCTCTCCAGATATCGCATCCCATTGAACCAAATATATGTCCATTATACATGACTTCTGGTTTTCACCCTTTTCATTGTGAGCTTACATGGTTATTGTTTTTATTTGTTTTTTATTAGTTATACACATTTAACATTCTAAAATACATTATTGTTTTTTAAATATGATTTTGTCTTCTAGTTTTGTTGTACACATTATATTTTTGGTATACATATTAAACATTCTTTTATACATGTTTAACATTTTCTAAATACATGATTAGTATTTTCGAAATACATGTTTTGGGCATTTATTCGGATACACGTTAAAAATAATTTTAGCATGTTGAATTTTTTAAATGATGCAAAACATATTATTAAGCTATACCAACATTGTTTTACATTGTATAAACATTTTTTAAAATGTCACAAACATATTTTGGAAATACGACAATATTTCTTAAATGTAATGTACATTGTTTTGAAGTTTAAATGGTGCCAATTTTTTGAAAATTACACTAATTTTTTTACATTGTATATATTTTTTAAATTTCATGATCGTTTTTTAAAAGTGCATTAACATTTTATAAATGACAACAACATTTTTTATGCGACGTAAATTTTCTAACATTACACTAATTATGCAGTGTTAACATTTATAAAATTCGTTTTGAGTGGTCTGAAAAAGAACTAACTTAAGTTTTGTGCAATATATGATTTTTGTTTTAAAAAATGTAAACAAAAATTGTACAAGTACCTGCGTGTTTATGGGCCGGACCATTTAGGGTGCTTGAGACGAGACTGGCTTGTGTCTTTCAGCGGGCGAGACACAGAGCAGCGCAAGTAGATTCTCGAAAAAAAAAATTAAAAAAAAAAAAGCAGCGCAGCGCAAGTGCAATGGGGAGGCATCCCTTGATAATGGCCAGCATGTTTGGCTCGATGCCTCACCTGATCACTCATTTATCCCTGTAAAACATTGATCTTATGCAATAAAGTGGCGCTGTGTTCTCAAAAGGAAAAAAAGGCGCGCCCAGTACTAACTAACAGAGAGAAAGAGCTTTCACTCCGGCCGTGCATCTGCCTCTAATTATGGCCGTTTACATGTCAGACCATATGTTATGAAAAAAAAACATGCAGTGGGTCGTAACGCATGTTTCTTTTCTTTTCCTTCTCTTTGAAGATACCCGTCATTGAGACCTCCTAGTCAGCGCTTGAGGCGCCGGGCGGCCAAACCAGTGCTCATGCATGCCTCCCGCGTGGGCCGGCCAACTACGCAAGCAGCTCGCTCTTTCCGGACCTTCGTTAGCTTGGTTGACCATTGACTTTTGGCAAAACGGGAATCTGGAAATAATGAAAAGAGTTCATGAATTTAGAAAAAGTTCATAATTTTTTTAAATACGAATTAAAAAATATCATGGCTCATAAATTAAAAAGAGTCCATGAATTTGAGAAAGGTTTTTAAATATTTAAAAAAGTCTCAAAAATTTTAAAAATAAATCATAAATTTTGAAAAAAAAAAGTCATATATTTGAAAATGGTTCGTGAATTTCAAAAAAACTTACTGCTCCCTTCGGTCTTTCGATCCATATGACTTTGACGCTGGTTTAGTACAACGTCAATTCATATGAATCGAAGGGAGTAAAAAGTTTCTGAATTTTCAAATTAGAAGCTTCCCAAGACCTGTTGGAAGCTCCGACTAGAAGCTTGTGCTTCCCAAAACCAGCCAGAAGCTACGCAAAAACCAGAACATTCCAGCGTTATGACTCGGTTAAATTGCTTCTAGCGCTTGATTTGGGGTGTGCGCTACATACCAGGATGCGTGTAACGGGTGCTTAAGGCGTTAAATAGGATTTGAACATGTCATGTCTTCTAAAACGTTAGGGTATCTACAGTCGGAATGGGCAAATTTGGCCCCTCAAATTTTCCCGGGCGCGCCCGGTCAGTATCTGGGAGTGTCCGTTTTGAATCCCTATTTGTTCGTCCACAAAGTCATGTTCCTCGCTTTTTTTCTCTGTACGTCCGACTACATAGATATAATTGGTGAAGAGGGAGAGGAAAAAAATATAAAAAAAATATGCCCACTGATGGGTCAAATCCTATATAACGGATGTAGGTCCACCGAGCGGACACGCCCAAACACTCCTCACACTCATCTCATATACGAGGACAGTATAAGGAATGTCGAACAACTCGAACATTTAAGGGGGCTTTGAGAGCTCCAGTTGTCAACTATTTCTTTCCCTCCTTTGTTCGGTCAGCGGTCCTACGTCCACCCGGTCAACTTGGGAATTCCGACCATAAATGCTCTTACACACATCACTCATGTTCCTTCGCCATGCGATAACGTTCGAACCAATTCTCGTTCTGTGAAGACGGAACAGCTACCACAATACAAGGTGTTGACAGATTATTGTATTTTCCGTGTGTACATTTATTTAAAAAAAAGGAGGAGGACCCCGGTCTCCGCATCTGGACGATGTATACAGCCACTGTATTAAGTATTCACACAAAATCTTACAAAGTCATACAACAGTAAGACTAAAGGCACCGTCTTGGCAACATCTGTCGCTACTCCTATCCAGTTGATGTAAGGATGCTGATAGTCTGGGCCTAATAGCAAACAGACCTCGCAGCCAAACATAACATCTATAAGGCCTGAGGTCCCAACCAGGACGCCTGCCGGGTATGGGGTACCCACCAGTCCGGCGCACTCCTCAACCAGGACGCCCGCCGGGTATGAGGCCGCCGTAGGCACCTGCCACCACCCCATCTTCAGTGTTGTACTGCTGCATCTACCTTGCCCGGTCTAGCTGTCGTCGACGCCACCACAATGCCAGACAACGCCATCATCTTGCGCTCGTCCATCATCACACGCCCACCAGCGAGACCCCGCTACTCCATGCTGTTGAGACCCGTCGTTGTCGACGTGCCAGATGCCACGCCACTCCTCTGACGCAAAACACCATATATTGCCACTGGTCCCATCCCCTCCGCCTGCAGTTCCTCAAACCGAGCACCCAAACGCCACAGGCGGCACCTCCAAGAAGGGTACGACACACGCAGTGCCGCCGCCGCCCAATCTAAGGAGATTTAGGCTTTTCACTCGGGCATGAGGTCAGGGTGGAGGGTAGAGACCTCGACGGCGCCTGTATGGAGGAGAACGACGACCCTGGTCATCGCCACCGTTGGGATGAACGAGTCATCCAGAGTTTCCTCCGGTCCGATGTCACCTCTACCAGCCCCCGCGAACGCACCGAGGCCGACGACCGCGATCGTAAGCCACCAAGTGCAGCGGGAGAGAGCATGCAGCACGGAGGAGATCCACCGGTGACTCACCGCCCACGCGGTCAAGACGCCGTCCATCCACCCCTCGCGAACGTCACCAGCCGAGGGCGCCGTCGCCATGCCTAACGGGGCCGCCGCCCCTGTTCCAGGTCCCTCCACGAAGGTCGGAGTGGCGAGATCCGCCACGGGCGACGAGATCGGCCAACGCCATCGCCAAGCCCGCCGTCGACCGATCCCACCGCCGCCGGTAGCCCGCAAGCTGTCGGGAGACCCACACTCTTGGATCTGGGCACCCGTGCACCGCCGCGAGACCGCCGCCTCCGGATCCGCCACACCAACAGAAGGGCCGCACCCCGCAGATCAGGACGCCCGCGCCGCCGCGGATCCGGGAACGGAAGGAGACCCCGCCGCCGCCGCCGCGACGCCGCGGGCTTTGCCGCCCGACCATCGGCGGCGGAGGAGGAGAAGGGCGCCGGAGGACTAGGCGCGGCGGTTGAGCCCTCCCGAGTCGCCTGCGGGGGAGGTGACGCGAGAGCGAGAGGGTCTCACCGCCCACGCGGTCAAGACGTTGTCCATCCACCACCCCTAACGTAGCTACCGAGGGCGCCGCCGCCATGTTTAACGGGCGGCGCCGCCGCCGTAGCTCGACGCTGCCGGGTCTCACCGCCACGCGGTCAAGACGTTGTCCATCCACACACAACGTAGCTACCGAGGGCGCGTCCGCCATGTTTAACGGGCGGCGCGCCGCCGGTAGCTTCAGACGCCGCCGGAGACCCACACCTGGATCTGGCACCGTGCGCCTCCGGATCCGCCACACCGACGGAGGGTTGCACCCATGGATCGGGACGTCTGCGCCGCCGCAGATCCGAGAACGGAGGAGACCCTCGCCGCCACACACACGCGGGCTTTGCCCAGCGCCGACCATCGGCAGCGGCGGAGGGGGAGAAGGGCGCTAGAGGGACTAGGCGGCGGCAGCTGAGCCCTCCCGAGTCGCCCGCGGGGGAGGTGACGCGAGTGGGACGCGAGAGCCTGCTCAAGAATAAATATGAATCTAAATTCGCCTCCGTGAGGATTTGAACCTAGGTGTTGGATTTGTACATCCAATCCCCCAACCAGTTGAGCTAGGCTCTACCTCTGTAAGTGTCATATATGTTCTCCCATAATGTGAATACAGTTGTCTTGCACCGAATAATTCTTCCACACAAGGGACAAGACAGATTACATTGTTCCCAATAAGCAGGAGAGATGAGAGTTCATATCATCAGATGGTGGTTGGAAGATGGACGGAAACAAACGGCCATGGAGGGCCCAGGGTGGATGCTCTGTCCGAAACCTCTCCCGGCCTCCAAAGGCTGCTGGCTCCTTCGAATAATCAAAAGTCCAGCCCTTACATTATCCGCCCATTGTTTATTTTACCATCACCATGATTAGGTGACCTGCTTTTTCACGACAGCTCTGATTGCAAGATCCTCTGTTTTTGGACTATTCACATGATAGTAGGTTTAGTTTGTGCCCTGATCCACATGGCATCATGGTTCATGGCAGCCCCAGCATATAGTACATCTGATCATTGCATTCAGCTAATCAGTTCTTTAATTAGGTAATGGATTAAGTTAGTTGCTGTGTGTTATAGTAACAAGACTTGGCATAGAATATTCAGGCGAAATAGATATGCCGTCCAAGAATACAAAATTCTGCCATTCATTGATTGATCAACTTGGATGGCCATGGGTGGGGACCGAGGCCGTTTCTTTTCTTTTTTTTTTTGAAAGGACCGAGGCCGTTTCATGTATTCGAATGCTGGTGGTGCTGGATCTACAACCGAAACAAAAGCATGATAGGTCTTGAATACTTTCTGGCCCGGATCCACATGGCATCATGGTTTCATAGCAGCAGCGATATGAAAGCATATTTCATATTTATTTTTTAAATGACAAGATTTCTGCATTAGTTAAGAAGAAAAGAGTTGCTCGGTTATTAAGAAAAACCGAGCGAAAAATCAGATTACCCCGTTATTAATGAAAATCAGGCAAAACCATCACACCGCCCAGCGGCACACACAAATACCACACGCACTCCCCTCCAAAGAGGGTCTCGCCGAGACAACACGCAGGAGTCGTTGTCGTCACTTGTCCCCTAGAGGCATCATTGTCATCCCTAAACCCAGGGCAAACGACTCCGACTTCACCGTAGGCGATCATCGACTCAACCCACACCATAGATGCCATGTGGAGTTGTATGAAGATACAAGTCAAACACAGACACATACAACTAGACAGCGCGGCTCTGACTCTGGCGGAGAGCTATGATGGAGAAAATATGTTGATGGAGAAACAACTAACAAAGCAATGTTTCATAACAGAAGTAGTATTATGAACATTTGCTTGTTAAGTAAGTGGTTATGGAAAATAGAAACTAGTGACGGTTTATGGCAATATGTGATCAGGAAAAACTAGTACGTCAAAGATCGGTTAGCTTGTGTTAAAGTTAAACTTTTTAATTCCCAGTTTATGCAGGGAGTGTTGTGCTCTAGGGATATTTTCTATGAGTTGTGTAGTAGGAAATAGTGACATCACTCCTTTTGGGAAGAAAAATGGAGGTGGGAAATCATTTTGAGAATGTTCTCCTTGTTTGTATAATGTTAATGTGAGTTTCATTATTTTGGTAGCTATTGTTCTTAATGTTGATGTTGGATGGGGAGCTATTAGATGTAAGAGGACGTTGTGTGGTGATTTATTAACCTATTAGCTTAAGATTAAGAATATTTGTGTTGGTGTCGTTACGACTGATGATAGAGATAGTTTTAGATGGAACTTAACTAGATCTGGAAAATTATCTGTTAGCTCTCTTTACACCATGTTGAAAGTGTTAAAAGTGAAGTGCCCCTTTAGGAGATTGTTGCTTTATGATTAAGGTTTTCCTGTGGTTAATGTTCAAATAGTATTTTAAAGAAATTTCTTAAAGAGGGATTGGAGCGGGGATGAGAAATGCATATTATGTAGTGTTATAGAAACCATAGATCACTTGTTTTATATGTTGCTCTCTTAGAGCAAGTATAATAAGGTGATGTAGGCGGGCTGTAAGACTTTAAATATTATATCTTTGCTGAGTTGGATGAGAGAGAAGAGAGCGGGTTGTGAATTTACAGCCGGCTGTAGCACGGGCTCCAAGAACCTATGTGAGACTGTATGATGGGCCATGTGGGAGAAAAGTAGTACTTTCTTGTAGCCCACTACTATACATGTTGCTATTACATTGGCTATAGATGACATGGCAACATGTTATAGCCATCAATCAGCTATATTATTAACCATGCTCT
This sequence comes from Aegilops speltoides, assembly GCA_021437245.1. Lineage (NCBI taxonomy): Eukaryota > Viridiplantae > Streptophyta > Magnoliopsida > Poales > Poaceae > Aegilops > Aegilops speltoides. Next base: position 438,469,681 of record CM038147.1, on the reverse strand, counting down.
TACCAGTTGTCCCTCAGGGGTGGTTAAGTGTGCACTGGGAGTAAACACGAATTTGAATTTCGTACACAATTTTTCTGTTGGGGTGATGGAATTTCCAATTAAAGTAAGAAATGTAATAGTTGTGGTGGGTTGCAGCTGTGATTTGGACTTCATAGAAGACTAGGAACCGTGCTTGTTTTGATAACATTTATCGATATGATACTATGAATGTTTCTTTAGAAACTTTGAATTTATTCATAATCAATTATGGTAGTACAAAGAACACAAGAGGTAACAAAAATTACAATCAGGTCCATGGACCACTAGAAACAACTACAAGCACTAGATCGGGCCGAAGGCGTGCCACCGTCATCCCCCCTCTCTCATTGGAGCAAGGCAAACCTTGTTGTAGTAGATAATCGGGAAAGTCGGCGTGCTAAGAGCCCACAAGACTAGCACAAAAGAGCAGCAACCATCGCCGATGAAAAGAGTCATATATCAGAAGGAACAAACCTATAAACACACGAACGAAGACTGAATCCAAATGGCCACAGAAGACTAACAACAACCGAATTCCACAAGATCCAACTAAGACACATCTCCACGCACCCTAAGACAATGCTAGATGCACCATCGGGACAGGGATCGAACGTGGGAAACATTATTCCTATGGTGGAACGTCGCTACTGCCACAAAGTCCCAATCAAAATGTTGGACTTAATAAGAATGACAGCAGGATTTCTCCCAATGACGGGGGGGGGGGGTATTATTCAAACTGCTTACTAGATAGAGTTGTAGTATGTCTTGCATAGGCTAGAACCACATGAGGCACAAATAACAAGGAGTAAGGCACAACTTCAAATGGCTATTGAACTGCTTAGAAAAAAACACAGTTGGGCACCGATGATCCTGAGATTGGATTGCTGAGTTGGTAGTTTCATAGCAAATGGTTGTGTTGATTCCTCGATATTCCTCTTTGGGTAGAGTATATTATTGCATGTATGAGCAAGACAATGTTGTTTGTATGGCTCTCATTGCCAGAGAGATGTTGCCAAGAGTTTTATATGATTGTTTCTCGAGTGTTATTTGATATTCAGATGTTGCATGGATGTAATAAGCCCTTGGAACCATTTCAAACATCGAAGATCTGAAAAAATATTATTGTGTTATTAGTTTCAGAAATGAAATTGGGGGGGGGGGAGGGAGGGAGCCCTTAATACGAGAAAAAAATAACATAAGTAAAATGTGAAAATTGCATGAACTTCCTAAACACCGCATTCTCACTTGGCTCCTCTAATTTGTTCTCTGCCTCAGGCCTCCTGATACATGTGAGAAAGAAAGGCAATGCAAGTTCTTCTTCTAATATTAATGATCAAACCTACAAAAAAGTTTTGCGAACCATATTCTAAGTTGTCTGCCTCATGAATTGCCTAGGACATCTCTAGTGACACATGTATAGCCATGATCTAGATTGGGAGAGAGGCGTTTTGGCTCCAAGGCTCAGATGAGCCCTGAAGTGAACAAAAAAATTGTTAAAAATACTAAATAAATTCAAAAAAAATCAAAAAAAATGTGGAGAAAGATGACCAAGTGTGTAATGTTCATGCCAAATTTCAGAGTTGGATGCCTGAGTAGCTCTCAGCAAAAAGACAAATGTGGGGTCTGTGAATAAGTTTACTGTTTGTACACTGTTTGGACCCAATTTTGTTTTTTACTGAGTGCCACACAGATGTCCAAATACCAACTTGTGTGTCCTTGGGGTGCTCCCCTCCCCCGTATATAAAGGACGGAGGGAGGAGGTGGCTGGCGTAGGGGGCGCGCCAAGCATAGGGAGTCCTACTAGGACTCCCAAGTCCTAGTAGGATTCCCCTTTCCTATTCGGAGTAGGAGAGAAGGAAAGAGAGGGAGGGAGAGAAGGAAAGGGGGTTGCGCCCCCACCCCTTGTCCAATTCGGTTTGGGCAGAGGGAGGCGTGCGCCACCTCTTGGCCCTTCTCCCTTCTCTCCACTAAAGCCCAATAAGGTCCATTACTTCTCCCATGAATTCCCGTAACTCCCCGGTACTCCGAAAAATACCCGAATCACTCGGAACCTTTGCGATGTCTGAATATAGCAATCTTACATCTCGACCATTTCGATACTCCTCGTCACGACCGTGATCTCATACGAGACTCCGAACAAAGTTCGGTACATCAAATCACATAAACTCATAATACCAATCGTCATCGAACGTTAACCATGCGGGACCTACGGGTTCAAGAACTATGTAGACATGACCGAGACACATCTCCGGTCAATAACCAATGGCGGAACCTGGATGCTCATATTGGTTCCTACATATTCTACGAAGATCTTAATCGGTCAAACCGCATAACAACATACGTTGTTCCCTTTGTCATCGGTATGTTACTTGCCTGAGATTTGACCGTCGGTATCATCATACCTAGTTCAATCTCGTTACTGGCAAGTCTTTTTACTCGTTCCGTAATACTTCATCCCATGACTAACTCATTAGTCACAATGCTTGCAAGGCTTATAGTAATGAACATTACCAAGAGGGCCTAGAGATACCTCTCCTAAACACGGAGTGACAAATCCTAATCTCGATCTATGCCAACCCAACAAACACCTTCGGAGACACCTATAGAGCATATTTATAATCGCCCATTTTACGTTGTGACGTTTGATAGCACACAAGGTGTTCCTCCGGTATTCGGGAGTTGCATAATCTCATAGTCGATATTCGGGAGTTGCATAATCTCATAGTCTGAGGAACATGTATAAGTCATGAAGAAAGCAAAAACAATGAAACCGAAATGATCATAATGCTAAGCTAACGGATGGGTCTTGTCCATCACATCATTCTCCTAATGATGTGATCCCGTTCATCAAATGACAACACATGTCTATGGTTAGGAAACATAACCATCTTTGATTAACGAGCTAGTCTAGTAGAGGCATACTAGGGACAATATGTTTTGTCTATGTATTCACACATGTACTAAGTTTACAGTTAATACAATTCTAGCATGAATAATAAACATTTATCATGAAATAAGGAAATAAATTATAACTTTATTATTGCCTCTAGGGCATATTTACTTTAAAACATGCAAAAAACAGGAACTGGCACTCGGCACTGGATCGGTAAGTTAGTCCAATAAATCATATGAATTTGTGCCAAAAGTATGTGAAGTTGTATAATATTAGCATGGAACAATAAAAATTTATAGATATGACGGAGACGTATCATGCATGATGCCAAGACAGACTCATGGGTTCAATTCCTAGGAGAATTACTCCAGTTCAAGCTTGTTTGACTAACATGCTTCTCTTCATGGTATCATTTTATCCTATTCCATAAGGGGCTTCGAAACACGTTAGTTTCTTTAGAGATAAGATATTTTGGCAAGGAGATGAGGACAAGAAAAGATATCACGTAGTTAATTGGAAAACCTACCATAAGCCTATAGATTTAGGAGGCTTGGGTATAATTTGGAAATCATGAACAAAGCTTTACTAGCGAAATGGTTTTGGAAACTTGAAACTGAAAATGAGTTCTCGCAATCTGGCTTACTTAACAAATGTGTGCGTGATGTATGTTTTTCTAGGGCAAAACACAAGGTTGGTGATTCTCAATTCTGGGTCAACATTCTGGATGTCAAAAAATATATATTATCAGATTTATAGATGGAGGTTGGGTGATGGGCATAGTGTTAGATTTGGGGAAGATGTTTGGGTGGTTGATAAGACTTTTTAAAAAATTATTATCCCAGACTTTATCTACTTAGCTTTGATCATAATATTACTCTGGCTGAAGCTTTGCAAAAAGGATGGGGGTGATTTAAGTTTGGAAGGACTTTGAAAGGATCGATATGGCTGACTAGAGGGGGGGTGAATAGGCAACTAACAATTTTTTAAGCTTTTCTTTACCAAATTAAACTTTGCAACAAATAGGTTGTCTAGATATGCAACTAAGTGAGCAACCTATATGATGCAATATCAACTAGCACGCAAGCAAGCAAGAGATGTAACAATAAGTAAGCTTGCGAAAGTAAAGGCATGAAATAACCAAGAGTGGAGCCGGTGGAGACGAGGATGTGTTACCAGAGTTTCTTCCTTTTAAGGCGGCACGCCTCCGTTAGAGCGGTGTGGAGGCACAATGCTCCCCAAGAAGCCACTAGGGCCATCAGATTCTCCTCACGCCTCACACGATGCGAGATGCCGTGAATCCACTATTGGTGCCCTTGAAGGCGGCGATCAACCTTTATAAGCAAGGTTGGGGCAATCTCCACAACAATCGGAGGCTCCCAACAACAACAACACCACGAAGCTTCACCACAATGGAGTATGGCTTCGAGGTGACCTCAATCGTCTAGGGTGCTCAACACCCAAGAGTAACAAGATCCGCAAGGGATAAGTGGGGGGAATCAAATATCCTTTGGTGGAAGTGTAGATCGGGCCCTTGTCACCCAATCCCGAGCAAATCAACAAGTTTGATTGGCTAGGGAGAGAGATTGGGCGAAAATGGAGCTTGGAGCAACAATGGAGCTTAGAGGTGGAAGAGGTAGTCAACTAGAGGTAGAAGACATCCCTTATATAGTCGTGGAAAAAATCCAGCCGTTATCCACATGTTCGCGCATGACTCATCGTACTACCGCTTCCAAGGAAGCGGTACTACCATGGACGACCACGGTACTACCGTGGCAATCGCACAGTGCCGAACAAGCGTGACGGCGAGCAAGATTACTACCGGCGCGGTATTACCGCTTCTTGCGGTACTACAATGAGGCAGAGGGTCACGGCTCGAAGGGCGCGATGAAATAAATTACATTCGTGCCTACTTTCGCAGTAAACTAGGGTGGTGCAAAACCCGACGCGTACTACCGCTTGAGAGGCGCGGTATTACCGTGGTTGGCGCGATGTAAAAATTACATCCGCGCTTACTACCGCGACATCGCGGTACTAGGTCGAAGGGCACGATACTACAACTCCTAGGGAGCGGTACTACCGTGGGCCCCAGCGGTACTACCGTCTTCGGGCGAAGCGGTACTACCGTGGGGCGCGGATGTAAAAATTACATCCGCCCTACTATCAAGACCGAGCGGCACAAGGTCAGAGTGCCGCGGTACTACCGCACCAAAGGGCGGTACTACTGTGACGCCATGGTACTACCGCTTGTACTTGCGGTACTACCGCAAGTACAGCAATAGTCGCCAGCTTTTCCACACAACCAAGATAGCGACGGTAGCTCCAAAGTGCAAGGAAAGGAGGGACAAGTGTACGTGTGATTCCACCCTACCTTTCCGACGCGGACCCCCTCTTAATAGTACGGCTCTCCTACGACTCAACTCCACCAAAGAGAAACGTAGAACAATGCCGGCTTCAACAGTCTCCGAGGGGCACCGAATGGTCTTGTGCCTAATGATGAAGTATCTGATGGACTCAAGGCACATGATTAGTCCGCACAAGCATTGTCATCAATCACCAAAACACTTAGGGATAAATATGCCCTTACAATCTCCCCCATTTTGGCGGATTGATGACAACACGGGATTTGCACAAAGATAAGTTAATGTAGAGCGGGGGCAAACCCCACCTCTCTAAAATATAGACGGGCTCCCCCTAGATGTGTGCACTTTAGATGAATGCTTTGGACTGCATGGCACACAAACTAGGATCAACACTCCCCCTATATTTTAGAGACCAAGACATGATAATAAGCATAGCAAAGCATGAAGATAGCACAATATAATACCAGCTTGCTAGGATAGATAGAGTGCATATGTCTTACACCATACAAAGTAAGATAACCAAGGTTCAAACGAGAAAAACAGCAAAGAGTTCAACTGAGAAAGCAGCAAACACACGACACACACGACTCGCAAACTCGCAAATCCCTACACTCTCTCCCCCTTTGGCATCGAGACGCCAAAAAGGCAGAGAGGACACCTACACACACAAGAGGTGGCTCAAGCGGAGAAGTCGCCCCAAGCCTCTTCGTCAGACGCCTCAAGAAATGGAATGGACTCCTCGACCTCCTCCTCGTAATCAGTCCACCAGATCCTTGCTTCTCCATCCACTCGGTCTCGGGAGTGATGTGCTCCTCGAGCCCGCCAGACACATCCTCGCCATAGAGCTGCAAGACCTTGTTGTGCCGGGCGACGACTCTCCTTGACTCCACATGAGCCTGTCTTGGCCCTTGGCTTGCATGCGAAAAGAGACTTCATCTTATCCTTCAACTTCTTGGCCCAAGATGGCCTAGAGACACTCGAGAGGGCCTAGCAGAACGGCCCTCGGCGCCAAAGAACATCCTCATCAACAGCAGAGCCCTAGCAGCAGACGCCTCGGACGAGTAGCGGTGTTAGCCCGGTTGGGTTTGACCCATGACAAATGGGCTCATGGCGAATCCATCTGGAGCCAGAACTCCTCCTCGGTACATCTTCTCCCAAGTCTTCAAATCAGCGAGAAGCAGGTGGGGCCCATAAATAGGCACCTTGCGGTTGAACACAAGAAACCGAAGCTCACACCACATGATGTGAGAGACATCAAGTGGCTGAGTCTCGAGACGAGCGAGCCTCCCGCAAATAAGCATCATGTCCACCATATAGGCATGAACCTTGTCTTTGTCACCGATGCGTGGGAACAAGGAGTTGCGGAAGATGCGGTACATGATATCCAGAAAGGGGTTGAGAACCAAAATTGTCTTGCTATTGGCAAGCGACTTCTCAACCATGAACGGGGTGAGCTTGTCCTTGTCGGCAGAGTCAGCATTGCCATGAGGGCGAACACCCACAGGAGTGTCAAGTCCATCATCGAGAACTTGAAGCAAATCCATGAACTCCTTCCGGTGTAGCGCATACTTGCGGCCATTGGTCATCCAGTCATCCTTCTTTCTTCATTGGGTGAAAGTACATCAAGCAAAGAACCGACATATGATCTCGTGGTCATAGTCCGTGGAAAGAGATCACATGCTCAATGCCAAACTGCTCCACCAAGTCCAGAGCCTCCCCAAAGTAGTCACGGAACTTGTCCTTCCTCATGTGGTGCATATCAATCCACTTCACTTCCACATAGGTATTCTCGCTTATTCTTGATGACATCCAAATAGATTTGGGTTTGGGTCTTGTTCGAACAGTTCACACCTCCGACAAAGGAGCGTGGGGTCACATAAGGGTGAAGCTACCTGAGACGGACATACTCTGTAGGGCCTATCTCATCCATACCCCTGGCGGGCTCCTTGTGCTTGCTAGCGGTGGTCTTGACATTGCGCTTGGACGCAGATGACCCCTCGGGAACTTCTCATGGGTTGCGCGGACGCTTGGAGCCAGTGTCACGAATGGGATTGGACCGGCGAGAGCCACCACCTGAGACACACACGCAAAGCACCAAAACAAAAGGCGAAAAGAATTAATGCAAAGGCCATAAGACAACACATGAAACCCATAGAAGATAAACGAGAAAGTTGGCATGCGATAGAGGTGAGCCATGGTAGATCTGCCATGGTTTGCGGTACTACAGGCTTAGTACAGCTCCAGACGCTGTAGTACCGTGCGGGGTCACGGTAGTACCGTGGCTGGGGCAGAGTAACCTTTTAGTACCAAGACGGTCTTGCGGTAGTACCGCACCCTAGGGCGGTAGTACCGTCGCGAGCGGTAGTACCGCCTCTACGGTGGTAGTACCGCGTCGCGTCGATCTAACAGATTTGAATCAAAAAGAACCGCGAAGCCATGGCGGTGCTACGGTGATCAGATCTAGCGCAAGACAACAATACAAGTGTAAATCCTATGCAATACCACACTCCTTCATCCTACTCTTGCAGAGATTTAGTCTAGGAATCTCAAGAACATACAAGCCTCCCCCAAAACCTAGAAGAACCAAAACACAATCAAAAAGGAGAAGGATTTGGGGAAAAACCTTGGTCCATAGCAAGAGCACGTGGTGGGGAACGATCCCACCGGACGGAATCACGGGAGGGCAGCCGGTGGAGGAGATCCGGCGACGAACGCCGGCTCCGTTCGTGAGCACGGGAGAGGAAGAGACGACGTGGAGAGAAAGAGGACGAATGGGTATGGGGAGTTAGAACTCCCCGCCTGCCTTATCCCCACGCGTTCGAACCGACGCGTAGTACCATGGTCATCATGATAGTACCGCTCGGGCGGCATCACATGGCCGAGGAGGTAGTACCGCTCAACCAGGCGGTAGTAAAAAATTACTGCCACTTGGGGACGGTAGTACCGTGCTCCCACCAGCGGTAGTACCGTGGCTGACCGCGGTAGTACCGTGAGCTCACGACACCGAAGGTTTCAAACAAGAGAAAAAACGCCTTTGCACGGAAAAAAACAGACACACACCCAAAACTACAAAAACAAGCACATACCAAGGGAACAACAGGAAATCCCTAAGTGACAAAGCCCGTCGAGGAGAGAGGGCGGTGGCCCGAGCCACCTATGTTTGAGTTGGATGGTATGGCACCGCGAAGAATTATCCTTGGGCCCATGACCAAAACTCGTCTTTGAAGCACAAGTACCATCAAAAATGGCTAATGTGAAAGAGGTGATCTATTTATGCATAATGGGGGGAGGGAGAGTTCATTGAGAGAACAACATTCCCCCTATGTCCATGCCTACACGTAAACTAGACAACAAGTTGAGTGTGGTGGGGGGTGCACGGGTTCAAGTCACATTGCTCAAATCAATGATATTTAGCTCATGCCTCGTGAAATCTTGCTTCATCCAAGGGCTTCGTGAAAATATCTGCAAGGTTATCATGAGTGTTGACATACTTGAGCTTGATCTCCCCTCGCCTAATGTGATCCCGGATGAAGTGATACCGAATCTCAATGTGCTTCGTCTTGAAGTGTTGCACCGGGTTGAGAGAAATCTTGATGGCACTTTCATTATCACACCAAAGAGGCACTTTGTCACAAATGACACCGTACTCCTTTAAAGTTTGCCTCATCCATAGGAGTTGAGCACAACAACTAACGGCCGCCACATACTCCGCTTCGGTGGACGAGGGAGACGCACAACTTTGCTTCTTGGAAGACCAACTTACCAAGGAGCAGCCAAGGAATTGGCACCCTCCGGAAGTGGACTTCCTATCCACTTTGTCTCCTGCCCAATCGGAATCCGTGAAACCTTCAAGCTTGAAGTTTGCTCCTCTTGGGTACCATAAGCCAAAGTTTGGGGTATGAGTCAAATATCGAAAGATTCGCTTGACCGCCACAAAGTGACTTTCCTTTTGTGCGGCTTGAAAACGTGCACACATCCCCACACTCAACATGATATCCGGTCTAGATGCACAAAGGTAAAGCAAGGAGCCAATCATGGAGCGATATACCTTTTGATCCACCGCTTTACCATTGGGATCGATGTCAAGTTGGCACTTGGTAGGCATTGGTGTAGTAGCCGGCTTGACATCACTTAGCTTGAATCTTTTAAGCATGTCTTGAGTGTATTTGGCTTGGTTGATGAAGGTTCCCTCTCTTCTTTGTTTGATGTCGAAACCAAGGAAGAACTTCAACTCTCCCATCGAAGACATCTTAAACTTGGAGGTCATGAGAGCGGCAAATTCTTCATTGAAAGCTTTGTTAGGGGAACCAAATATAATATCATCAACATATAGTTGGCATACAAACAACTCCCCGTTGACCTTCTTAGTAAAAAGAGTGGGGTCGATTAGCCCTACTTCAAATCCACGATCTTGTAACAACTCGGTAAGGTGGTCATACCACGCTCGTGGGGCTTGTTTAAGGCCATAGAGTGCCTTATCGAGTTGATACACATGATCCGGAAAGTAGGGATCCTCAAACCCGGGGGGTTGCTTGACATAGACCAACTCATTAATAGGACCATTAAGAAAAGCACTTTTCACATCCATTTGTTGCAACTTAAAGTTGTGATGGGAAGCATAAGCAATCAACAAACGAATGGATTCAAGACGAGCAACGGGAGCAAAGGTTTCACCGTAGTCGATACCCTCGACTTGGGAGTAGCCTTGTGCTACCAATCTTGCCTTGTTGCGAATGATGTTCCCATGAGCATCTTTCTTGTTCTTGAAGATCCACTTGGTTCCAATGACGTTGTGGTTCCGGATGGTCTTGGCACCAATCTCCACACCTTGTTGTACTCGAAGTTGTTGAGTTCTTCATGCATGGCATTGAGCCAATCCGAGTCTTCGAGCGCCTCATAGACCTTTTGGGGTTCGACACAAGAGACAAACGCGTGATGTTCACAATAGTTTGCCAATTGTCTACGAGTGCTTACCCCCTTTCTTAGGCTTCCAACCACATTTTCCATGAGATGGCCTTGGGTGGTGAGCTTGGAAGCAATCTTCGCGGCACGACGCTCTAATTCCTCCTCGGGTGTGGAAGGTGGAGGGTTGACTTGATAATCTTGAGCTCCGTCTTGAGCTTGTTCTTGATCTTGAGGTTGCTCTTGATCTTGACTCGCTCGAGGGGGAGAACTTGACCTTGGGCATCATTTAGTGCTTCACCACCGCCTTGAGGTAGATCTTGCCCTTGGTCTTGTTCACGAGGTTGAGGGCCTTCACTTTGTTCTTCGGAAGCGTGTGGGTCTTGATGAAGTGATGGCTCCACTTGAGTAGAGCATTGTCCTTCTCCTTCGGCCACAAGGGGTTCCTCAATGGGTAGGATTTGACCAATACCCATTCTTCTTATGGCTTGGGGAGGAATTTCATCACCTATATCACAAGTACCACTTTGCTCCACTTGGGAGCCGTTATTTTCGTCAAACTCTACGTTACACGTCTCCTCAATGAGTCCGGTGGACTTGTTGAGGACACGGTAAGCATGAGAGTTTGTAGCATAACCAACAAATATGCCCTCATGAGCTCTAGCCTCAAATTTAGACAACCGAACACCTTTCTTGAGAATGAAACACTTACAACCAACACCCTAAGTACTTGAGGTTGGGCTTGTTCCCGGTGAGAATCTCATACGGAGTCTTGTTCAAGCCTTTGCGAAGATAGAGCCGATTGGATGCATGACATGCGGTGTTGATGGCTTCGGCCCAAAAGTTGTACGGAGACTTGAACTCCGCCATCATGGTCCTTGCCGCATCCATCAACGTCCGGTTCTTCCTCTCCGCAACACCATTTTGTTGAGGGGTATAAGGTGCCGATATTGATGCTTTATCCCTCATCACTAAGAAACTCATCCAAGGTGTAGTTCTTGAACTTCGGTGCCGTTGTCGCTTCTTATTGTCAAGATCTTTGCATCATGTTGACGTTGAGCTTCATTTGCAAAGTTGATGACGGTTTGTTGGGTCTCACTCTTCCTCTTGAAGAAGTATACCCAAGTGTATCTTGAATAATCATCCACAATCACCAAGCAATACTTTCTTCCTCCAAGACTATCAAAGATGGAGGCCCAAAAGATCCATGTGAAGGAGCTCCAAGGGTCTCTTCGAGTAAATGATGGTTGAGGAGGGTGAGCCTTTTCATGAAGCTTTCCTTTGATACAAGCACTTTGCAAGCACGATCTTGACAAAACTAACATTTGTTAGTCCACGACATGGTCCCCTTGAGAAGACTTTGCAAAGATCTCATATTGACGTGGGCTAAACGGCGATGCCAAAGCCATCCCACGTCAACTTTAGCCATTAGGCATGTCGCGGTCTTAGTGGGTTGCTCCGAAAAGTTAACCACATAGAGGCCGTTCTCGACATGCCCAACAAAGGCTACTTTAAGAGTCTTGCTCCACAAGAGGGCCACGGTATCAATATCAAAGAATGTAGCAAAGCCCATGAGTGCAAGTTGACGAACGGAAAGTAAATTGAATGCAAGGGACTCAACAAAAATGACTTTCTCGATCGTTAGATCATGAGAAATGACAACCTTGCCGAGACCCAATACCTTAGAATGTGATGCATCACCCCACTCGACATTGGTGGGCATAGATGGAATCTCTTGCACGTCCACCACCAAGTCCTTGCTCCCGGTCATATGATTTGTTGCTCCACTATCGAGCAACCATGATCCCCCACCGGAAGCAAACACCTACACGAGATCAATGCTTGGTTTTAGGTACCCATTTAGTAATGGGTCCTTTGATGTTAGTAACAAGGGTCTTGGGAACCCAAATAGACCATTCAATGTACTCATAAGAAGAACCAACAAATCTAGCATAAACATGTCCATCACTAGCACGGCACAATACATATGAAGGGTTAAAGTCGCCGGCTTTGTTTGAGGAAATGCTTTTGCCCTTTTGGACAACAACTTCCTTCACTTTCTCCTTATTCTTCTTAGAAGCACCCTCTCCCTCTTTCACGAACGTTTGTTTGAGGGGAGGAGGACGATTGGCCTTGTTGTTCTTCTTCTTCTTGCTCTTGGACTTGGGTGCAAACCCAATTCCTTCTTTGGCCACAACTTCCTTTTGATTGCTCAAAAGGTTGTTGAGGTTTTTCTCACCTTGAATGCATGTCACAAGGCCTTTATCAAGTTGATCCTTCAACTTGGCATTTTCCTCCACAAGGTGCACATGCTCACAACAAGGGTTAGTAGCACATGCATTATCAATTAATACCATATGAGGAAAGGTGGCCTTTTCCTTGATTAGCTTAACTTGGAGTTGAGCATGAGACTCTTTGAGGCTAGCATGAGTACCCTTCAAGACCTTGTGGGCCTTGTCAAGTGTCTCAAACTCCTCTTTGAGTCTAGCATGATCAACCCCAAGTTTAGCCTTCTCGGAGGTTAGCACACGAGACATGACGAGAGCATGATCAAGATCTTTCTTTAACTTAGCATGGTCATCATTGTGTGACTCCTCAAGAGTCAAACGATGCACACGCTCTTCCTCAAGAGCATTGGAGAGATCCGATATCTCATCGGCATAGTCATGACTATGACCTTCCATCTTGGAGATGGTTTCTTCGTGAGCCTCGATCATGTCATTGGCCTCACCAAGTTGTTCCAAGAGAGCAACAAAGTGCTTCTTGGACTTTCCCTTGAGCTTACTCATAAAAGACTCAAATTCATTCACTTCCTCATTAGACTCAACATGTCCATCAATGCAATCCTCCACGGAGGGATTAGTAATGATGGTGGTTGTGATGTTGGGGGTTACCTTGTTTGAAGCCTTAGCCATGAGGCATCTAGCGGTGATGTTTTCGTTGGGTGATTCGAAGAGAGACACCCGGGGAGGAGCAATGGCAATGGACGCCATGGCCGTTGCTTCTTCATTCTCATCATCATCGTCATCCTCTTGGTATTCTTCTTGAACCTCCAACCCACGAGAGGGAGTCTTCTTGGCGAAGTTGTTCTTGTTGGGGAAGGACTTGGCTTTGTCTTTCCGAATGAACTTGCCACCATTGTCTTCCCGCTTCTCGTAAGGACAATCCGCAACGAAATGGCTCACATTGCCATAGTTGAAGCAAGTTCTAACTCGTTGCTTGCCCTTGACGCCACTTGAGTTGTTTTTGTTGAAGTTGGGTCTTGAGCTCTTCTTGCTCCAAAATTGTCTTGAAGCAAGGGCCATGTGCTCATGATAGTCAAACTTGGTGTCTTCGGGGTTGCTTTCCTCATCTTCCACTTCTTCCTCTTCTTCCATAGTAACCTTGGCCTTCAAAGCAAGGTTAGGCTTCTTTGCTCTTTGAGAACGGAGCACCGCATTGTCGACGGTCTTGTCCAAGATGCTCATTGCAACGAACTCATCCAACACTTCACTTGAGGTCATGGTGTGGAAGTCCGGTCGTTGACGAATGACGGAGGACATGGCCTTGTTGTAGGGCATCATGGCCTTGAGGAACTTCCGCTTGATCCAATTGTCATCCTGTCCTTGCTTCCATGATCTCGAAGTGCGACCGCGAGTTTGGTCACTCTTCGGAAGAGCTCACGGGGTTCTTCATCTTCTTTCATTGCAAACTCATCGGCTTCATCTTGCACCACTTCATAGTTGGAGCGTTGAATGCTAGCACTTCCACGGTAGAGACCCTCAACACATTTCCATGCTTCTTTAGCCACGACATGGGGTCGAAGATGAGGAAGATCTTCGGGAAGAATTGCATCTTGGATTATGAAGAGAGCACTCTCATTGAATTGATTGTCCACGTCTTCTCGAGGGGTGAAGTTGCTTGGGTCATGAGGGTAAAAACCTTCTTCAATGATTCTCCAAAGGTTAGTATTCACATGTTTCAAATGACGCTTAAAGCGATAGACCCAATTATCAAAATCTTCATGTTTCTCATATTTAGGAGGTGGACCGGCGTGATTCAAATGAGTGGAGGGGATTGGCCCTTTATAGACCGGGGGTTCCACATGGGCAAAGATGTCGATGCCATTTCTACCACTAGTAGAAGGACTCTTTTCATTGTTAGCTTCCCCCTTGTCGGAGATAGCATTCGTCACCTTGTTAGTAGGATCACCCACTTTCATAGGCGCGGTAGATAGTTTAAGTCCCTCTAGAAAATCATTAAACATGCTTTTAACCTCGGCCGTCATGGAGGTTTTCAATGTGTCTAAAGCCACATTGAATTCCTCACGAGAGACCGAGGTTCCCCCTTCGGCCGAAGACGAGATGGGATTTACACCAGAGTGTTCCTCCGCACCATCGTTGGTGTCAACCATACTCTTCGGACAGCAAAGTCCTTAATAAAGAGACGAGGCTCTGATACCAATTGAAAGGATCGATATGGTTGACTAGAGGGGGGGGGGTGAATAGGCAACTAACAATTTTTTAAGCTGTTCTTTACCAAATTAAACTTTGCAACAAATAGGTTGTCTAGATATGCAACTAAGTGAGCAACCTATATGATGCAATATCAACTAGCACGCACGCAAGCAAGAGATGTAACAATAAGTAAGCTTGCGAAAGTAAAGGCACGAAATAACCAAGAGAGGAGCCGGTGGAGACGAGGATGTGTTACCGGAGTTCCTTCCTTTTAAGGGGAAGTACGTCTCCGTTAGAGCGGTGTGGAGGCACAATGCTCCCCAAGAAGCCACTAGGGCCACCGTATTCTCCTCACGCCCTCACACGATGCGAGATGCCGTGAATCATTGGTGCCCTTGAAGGCGGCGACCGAACCTTTACAAGCAAGGTTGGGGCAATCTCCACAACAATCGGAGGCTCCCAACAATAACAACACCATGAAGCTTCACCACAATGGAGTATAGCTTCGAGGTGACCTCAACCGTCTAGGGTGCTCAACACCCAAGAGTAACAAGATCCGCAAGGGATAAGTGGGGGGAATCAAATATCCTTTGGTGGAAGTGTAGATCGGGCCCTTGTCACCCAATCCCGAGCAAATCAACAAGTTTGATTGGCTAGGGAGAGAGATCGGGCGAAAATGGAGCTTGGAGCAACAATGGAGCTTAGAGGTGGAAGAGGTAGAAGACATCCCTTATATAGTCGTGGAAAAAATCCAACCGTTATCCACATGTTCTGCCCGCGACTCACGGTACTACCGCTCCAAGGACGCTGGTACTACTGTGGGCGACCACGATACTACCGTGGCAATCGCACAGTGCCGAACAAGCTCGACGAAGGAGCGATATTACACGGCGCAGTACTACCGCTTCCCTTGCGGTACTACCGCGAGGCAGAGGGTCACGGCACAGGAAGGGCGCGGATGAAATAAATTACATCCGTGCCTACTTCCGCAGAAACCGGGTGGTGCAAAACCCGACGTAGATTACCGCTTGAGAGGCGCGGTACTACCGTGGTCGGCGCGGATGTAAAAAATTACAACCGTGCCTACTACCGCGACACTGCGGTACTAGGTCGAAGGGGCACGGTACTACAATTCCTAGGGAGCGGTACTACTGTGGGCCCCAGCAGTACTACCGTCTTTGGCGAAGCGGTACTATCGTGGGGCGCGGATGTAAAATTACATCCGCCTTACTACCAAGACCGGCGGCAGGCAAGGTCAGGTGCCAGCAGTACTACCGCACCAAAGGCGGTACTACTGCGTGACGCCATGGTACTACCGCTTGTACTTGCGGTACTACCGCAAGTACAGCGATAATCGCCGCTTTTCCACACAACCAAGATAGCGACGGTAGCTCCAAAGTGCAAGGAAAGGAGGGACAAGTGTACGTGTGATTCCACCCTACCTTTCCGACGCGGACCCCCTCTTAATAGTATGGCTCTCCTACGACTCAACTCCACCAAAGAGAAACGAGAACAACGCGGCTTCCACAGCCTCCGAGGGCACCGAATCGCCTTGTGCCTAATGATGAAGTATCTGATGGACTCAAGGCACACGATTAGTCCGCACAAGCATTGTCATCAATCACCAAAACACTTAGGGATAAATATGCCCTTACAGACTTTGTATGAGGAATCGCTAGAATTGTGGAGAACCATTCAATTGAGATGTGAGGGGATTGAAATGGGACAAGAAAAGACCAAATTGGGTGGCCTTTAATCGATGACAAAAAATATGTCATGTACAGGAAAATGATTGAGGCAGACTATCACTTCCCGCAGAAATTCCCGTGGAAAGTAAAAGTTCATGCTAAAAACAAGTTTTTCTTGTGTTTGGTGGCCAGAAAAAGTATTCTTACTAAGAACACTTTGTTGAGGAGAAGTTGGAAAGGGAGCAAATTATGTACTTCTCCAAAGATTGAAACAAAGGTTGGTTCTAGTTGGTGTTTGTCCGTTGTTTTGGACATTGGAAATGTAGAGACAACATCATTTTTGAAAAGAAACTATATAATGATCCAATGATTCTCATAAACCTAATTTTATTTTGGATCGTTGGCTGGACTATTCTGTAGATGGGGGAGGAAAACAAAGAGATGTTGATGCTAGTAGCGAAGCTGTTGGAACAAGTAGCAAATGATTTATACAAGTCATCCCAGGGCTGGAGACATGGAGTACTACGAATTGGTGGCTAAAATCTGAAGATGGTCTCTTCGTCAATGATGTTCTATCTGCTTTAACTATTGCTGTTTTACGTTGGCTTCGCCTTTCAGCTCTACTACCTCTCCTTTTTGGCAGGACTATGGTTAGTTGGCATGTTCCTGGACCTTTTATGCCTTGAGCCGCGTCATTGTAATATTTTGTAGTTGCTGGCAGGTGTTTGCGGTGTTGCTCACCCTTTCAGGCTTGCCTTTCCTGGCTTCTTTTGCTCAGGTTGGATGAAGCATGGAATGTTGCTGCCCGTTGAAATTTGCTCGTCTTCTTTTTATTTTCGTTTTTGGGTAGTAGTTTATATCAGGCTTTGAACCAGATGGTTTCTCTTGATAGAAATCGGAGGGGGGGGGGGGCTTCTTTCAGTGAAAAAGTATAGCCGTGATTCTCATATCATTGACAATCTCATAATAGATATGATCACAAACTATTAATCCGCTATTTAGTGCCATATTAACTTGGCGATATTACCCTCTGAGTTATTATCCAAGAATAGTTCAATCAACCATAATTTTGTTAGGCCATCTTCAACGTGGATAACCAAATGTCCGTGGACACGTCCAGACGTGTCTATGGATAGCCGGGGATGATCAAAAGATCATGGATACCAAGCTTTTAGCTTGCGTGATTGCAGGTAGACTGATATGGTATGAATGCGCAAAGGGCTCTAAAGCGGATGTCAAAGAGTGTTTAGGTAGGCCTGGGGTGTCGAAGTCGGACATGGCGGACGTTCGAACTCTCCGAGAAGACCAATTTGATGTCGATTTGCGTAATTTTGAACGTATAAGCTGGTCCGGCCCAATTTCATGTTAGAGGCCTAAAATGTTTGGTGTTTAGATGATTCAAATACCCTTAAAACGGTTAGCAACTGCCCTCCACCTCAACTGCCACTGACACACGCCAAAGGCCACACGGCCATACGGCAAGGGACACGCAGTCCAGGCCAGGTCGAGCAGAGCTTTTCCCACGCGGGTCCGCGAAGCCTGGAGACGCCCGTGGCCGTGGTCAGTGATCACGGGCCGAGCTGCCGTGCGCGGGCGCGGCGCTGCTCCGCCGCTCGTTCGGCTGGGCGCATGTGATCCCGGTCAATCGAACCCGCAGCCTTTCTTATCCACCACCCTATCTCCCTTCATCTGTCACTGCCGGAGACCGAGACGGACACCGCCCGGCCCGGAAAGACACCGAGCTTTCGCGGCCGTGACATGACCATATCTCCCGGGAAGATTCAAAATCCAGGGAAGGAAAAACTGAAGAATCTGGCCGGAAAATTGTAGGCCACCAGTGGTAGTAGGTCGTATCTGGGGCACCAGCTGGAGGGTGGATCAACCTGAACCTTGTGTTCCGTTGCTTGCGCAACCACGACAGCAACGCCCGACCACAGCCGCCGATATGACGACATCCCCAAGAATCAAATCCCTCGACACAAAATTGGCGGGCAAAATCGCTTTGTCTTTGAGCTGCTCGTCCCTCCCCGAGAGGGGCATGTCAAATCAAGCATGGAGCCCCGGATGAATATGTATATTTTAAAGAGAAAATGTTGCAGAAGGAGGGGGGCCGTGAAATAAAATGGAGGACAGGATCAAAGGCAACTTTCATTCATTAGATCAATTGGCAACGATCCATTGTTCTTGGATCAATTGGCTACTTACCCAGGTAGAAATAGTACGCACTCGTACGACAACGGGTAGAACAATTAACGACACGCACCACACAGATCGCTCGCCTGCAGCGTACGGGATGCTCACTAATTACAAAAATCTCCCAATCAGCGACGACGCTAATGAACAAGACATGCGAAAGGCACTGGCAGCTTCGGCCGGACTAAGACGGGGATGGAATGGATGTAGTAAGGAGTAAACGGCGGGGTTAATTGGCGCCGGTTGCTTAGTAGGAGCACGCGGTCCTGAGCATGGAGCGGCCGCGGAGCATGCCGCGGTATAGCGCCTCCCGGTTCGCCGGCATCGCGGCGCCCCTGCAGGACGGCTCGGGCGCCGCCGTTTCCTCCTCCGGCGCCGGGCGAGCTGGGCCGTGCTCGACGACGTCGGCCGCGAAGCGCACCCGCTTCATGCTCCCGCGCCGCGCCTTCTCCCGCTTCCGCTTCTCTGCACGCACAAAGAAAGAAACAGGGGACATGCCACGTAAGAACCAAGAACTGCGTCGTGCGGACGAATGAAGCAACGAACGGCAGGGCTGTGTAGGTGCTGTTCTGTGCCACTCACCGGAGGAGGAGAGGCAGGGGCGGAGCTGGGCGGGAGACGGGGACGCGGCGGTGGCGTCGGAGGAGACGAGGTGGTGGTCCGTCTGCTTGGCGCGGCAGAGCGAGAAGAGGACGAGGGTGCCGGAGAGCGCCATGGCGGTGGCGGCGAGGGCGAGGCCGGCGTGGGAGCCGCCCAGCGCGGAGCCCGCCCCCGCCGAGGACGACGACGACGACGACATGGCACAGTGCGGCGCAGATCACAGGCAACCGGGGGAGGCCGCGGTGGGGAGGCGGAGAGCAGAGGCTCGAGGTTGTTGAGTCGTGAGGGAGGGAGGGGGGACCGTGCAGTGCTCGTACCTCGTAGGCGCGCACGCTGCTCCGGCTATAATATAGCGTGCTTGGCGGCTGCGAGAAGAGCGACCTTGGTGGCCGTTGGGTCGGGTCGCGGTGGTCACGTTTGTTTTGTTTAGTTGGACAGGTTGGTTTATCGACTGGCAGAAGTTACCTGGAAAGATGTTGGAGATGGGCCTGGAATCATTGGAGTGGGGGGCGAATGGTCATTTCGTAGTTGCTGTGTGACATTACAAAATTATTACTACTGCAAAATTAATGCCTGCTTTTGGCGAAGACATGCCTGATGCTCGTGATCATGGCCGGGAAAGAATGGACTGTACACAATTCTGTAACGTATTCGCAAAACTGACCCATGAAATGTATTGCCGTCAAAGTAATAATTCTCCATGTGAACTCGACGTATCGAGGTTCATGTGGATGCTCGATCGAGCTCACTGGATGCTTGTGGCCTCGTAGAGAGAAGACCAGAAGCCACACGCCTCAGAACTCTCCACACGATTAATCTATGCACGAACCTCAAGCGCGCGACGCCGTCGGCCGGGTCCGTCCGGCGCATGCAGCAGCCCCCACACCGCCCCACCCCACCTATCCCGATCCTATCCAGCGGCAAGAATCCGCGCGCATATTCCTCTCCAATCCACGGCAATGGCCTAACCTAACCACCAAGCGTCATCCGACAAATTAGTGAGTATATCCATTCAATCAATCCGGTCCTTGATTCCGGCCCGGCCCGGGCCTTGTTGCTGCCGGAGAGCGCTGTCGCGTGCGGTGGCTCTGCGTTGCGTTGCGTTGCTTCCAGGGAGCGCAACTTGTGGCTTGTGCGTACGTACGTACGTCGACGGGGACGCCCCGCAAAAGAGCCCGCGCTTTGGAGCTAACGAGAATGAACGAGAGGCCTGTTAAGAATGCGCTAGTGGCTGACTGTTGGAATATCCGCTGGATTCCTTTCACTCTCCCGCCGGAGTGACGATGGCGTATGGGCACGGCTACTTGCAGCAGCTGGAGTTACTACATAGTACTGCCTCCGTTCCTAAATACAAGTCTTTATAGAAATTGGAGAGGTAATTACACCACTGGTGCTTGAACTTGCCACGAATGTGCACTTTAGTGCATGAACTTGAAAAATACATTGAACTGGTTCCATAACTTGGTATGGACGTGCAAATACGGTTCACATCTTATATGTATACGTCCACGGCCCTGACGAGGCACCCCAAGTGTCCTGATTTATGTGGGAAAACCCCTGAAATTGTTTTCTCCTTACATAAAGACCTCGATGAGAAACAACAAAACTAAAATTACTAATTGGATGAGGGATCGAACCTGTTACCTGTACCTCTCATGTGGGAGTGGCTAACCAGCAGACAAGGTGAAATTTTTTGTCATATATATATATATTCACACGCTTTTTATACAGCAGGTTGAACAACATAAACAAATAAATTTATTCGATCAAAAATAGTGCCGGGTCAATTATTTGAACCTGCACCCTAATACTATATAGCGGCCACAAATACAACTACCAAGATCATGTAATTTTACAAAGGATAAATTTCTCTTTATATAACATAATGCGCTCGTGTGGGTAAAATGGACCATTTTCAAAATTTCAGTTTTTGTAAAACTATGTAAATTATAATTGTGTGTTATAAATGATATATATATAATTAAATTAAAGTACATTAAAAATTCATATAATTTAATAAAATATCTCCACAAATAATTTTAAAATAAAAATATTAAATATTAAATGAAATTAATTTACAATTTTTAAAAGTGCTCACATTTTTAATGAAATATTAAAGTAATTTAAGAAAGTTTTGTATGTTTAATAGATTCCCATATAATTCTAAACATTTCCACGTTATAAATAAAATATTTATGTAGTACATAAAAGTGTTCATACTTTAAGAAAAAAAGTATTGTTTTAAAAAGTTTATATAATATATAAAAGTTTGTGTGTTTTAAAAAAAGCGAACCTAGTGCGCCCTCAGATTGCAGATCCTCACATGAATAATATTTGAATAAAATAGACATTTTTATAATTCGTAAATATTTAAATTGTATCTATATGTTTTAAAATGACATGTCAAATTTAAATTCTTTTTGAAATCATGTTTGTTATATAGTCATAAATATTAATTATACTTTAGAAACATGAGACCTTTTTGGTAGAAGTGGTATCCAAGGCTGATATATAACATTTTGTCTGATGTTTGGATCACAGACCCGACACTATTTTTGCTGGATTGTTAAATTCCTTTAATTTATGTTGTTTCGCCTAGTGTACATAATGGTCATGAATTCAGTTTTGACTATACAACTGTGCTGCGGTCGACTGGCTAGCCGCGAGCGAACAGTAGTTCACTGGTTCGATTCCCTACCAGTCTACCTTTCAGTTTTATTTCAGCTGTTTATCTGTGAGGTCCTATTTCTAAGAAAATAGTTTTAAGGGGTTTTCCAAAAAATAGGTCGCACGCCCTGCCATTCAGTAGCTGACAGCGGGCCCCATGCCACGCCGGAATGCTTTGTCAGCATCGTGTGCGTATGCAGAAGAGATTTGAACTGTATTTGCACACTCATGCCAAGTTATGGAACTAGTTTAATGTATTTTTCAAGTTTAAGCACTAAAGTGAACATCCGTGACAAGTTCAAGCACCAACGGTGTATTTACCTCGAGATTTTACTATGAACTAGATACGAATGTATATAGATGCATTTTAAGTATGGATTCATTCATTTTGCTCCGTATGTAGTCCATCTAGTGGAATCCCTACAAAAATTTACATTTAGGAACGGAGGGAGTATTATTTATTAGTACTAAAAAGCAATTAAAGTACCGCGAAAGACATCATATGTCTCTCTCTTTGGCCGCCAGCTTTTAACCTTTGCGTTGTGCTGATGCAAACATGCAATGCAGGAAACCAATTTGCCATTGTACTTTCTTCTCTCAACTTTTTTTTACCACACTTTAAGAATAGAAAAACATGCATTGTTATTATAACTCAAGACAATAGAGTAAAGGTCACAAAAGCACAAACGTCACGATATGCATGTCATTCAGACATTTGTTAAGGATTCTTCAAGAAGACAGAGGGAACATCTCACAGATTAAGAAGAAGAATTGTCTGTTTAATTAGCACACAGACATCACAACTGCTTCATTGCACATAAGTGCATAAGGGCAACTATAGTAGATTCGTCATATCATATGGGTTATGGAGTGCACTCCATATCAATATGCAGGTTGTGGCGGGTATGTGTAAACAGAGAGTTGTCATATGATGGCCTCCATATTTTCCCTGCAAGTAGGACCCGCTTGTGGGCTACAAGGTCGAGTATGGAGCAAGCTCCATAGTTAATGACGATCGGGGGCCAAATGATGACTTAGGGACTGTTTGGATTGTGACTATGTTTGCAGGGGCGGAGACAAGGGGGGCGAGGGGCTAGACCCCTGCCAATCGCTCGCCCCCCTCAACAAATGTTAGCAGGCTGTGTACTATATGTTGCTAATGGCCGCAACTAATTGCATCATTAGCCCATATAGAAATTATTCATTGAACCAGCTACACGGACCAAAGCCCAATAGCCCATAGGTATGTGCGTGACTGGCTATTGTTTGGCCTACAGACCATGTAATCGATCCAGTCGGTTGATCTATTCTCCTGGAACTGCTTAGGGCATTTGTCGCTGTCGCCGGCCGCCGCTCGTGCCATCCGCTGATGTGCGTGTCTGGCCAGGGCGTTTCGCCACGACGTCGACTCCATCCACTAGTCTACACTATACAGTCCGCTGTCCGTATACGATCGACTAGATGCATGCGGATTAGATCATCAGATTCAGGGAGAGGTTGCTAGCCAGATGGTCAGGATTGAATATATTGGCAGCAGGTAACACTACAGGTATTATCCTGTTTTCATGAATTGTGATCTTGTGCATTTTTCACGGCATGACTTATTTGATGTGACCTTTGTCCTCTTTAATAAATGATAAGCACGCTTGTGCGTATTCTAAAAAAATATGACTTATTTGATGCGTCTAATTCATGAACCATGGTGGATTTTTCTTACCATGTAGTTTTTTCAAGTCAAGAACGGACTCAACTAGAGTATCAACTTGCCCATTTGTAGCTGGATGTTTGGAAACCATCTAGACCAAAAAAAATCTGGTTTTCACTTGCCGATTTGACCGTTTGAAAATTATAGACAAGTAAAACAACTCCGTACTAAATCGCTGATAGATTACTGTGGTTGGCCATAAATCTTCTAGCGTCGGCCGCGACAACCAAACTAACGTTTTCATCTAGTCAAGGCACGTTTTTTGAAACAAAATGAAAATGATTTTCTACGACATTGCATGATTGTCTATAATAGTAAGGAACATACCAAAGTTCACATTATCAATTTGTTCATTGTTGGTGGTCGTAGAGCTTAGTTTAAGTTAATAGGACCGTAGCATTCTTTTGTAGTTCCAAACAAATATTTTTATGATTTCTCATCGACGCTATCGTGAGAGTTAAAATATTGTGATGATTCATGACTTTTGTGAATGTCGGCTTTTCGCCCCCCTCATGTTCAAATCCTGGCTCCGCCCCTGTATGTTTGCCTTATGTTGCCACATTATTTTTTGCCACACTTGCCTAACTTGAGTTGCTTAAATTGTTAGCCACACTTTGGCTTGCCTAAGGGAATCTTGCCACAGTTTTTGTGTCTATGACTTGTTAGGGTTCACTGCTCATAAAAAAAATTCTTGCCTTAGGTGTGGCTACAACCAAACACCCACCTAACTTGGTCAAACTTGCCTAAGGTGAAATATAGCAAAGTGTGGCAATATGTGGCTGGAAACCAAACAGCCCCTTAGAGTGTCACTCTAGCCCAAAAACCGGCATATTGGCTATCGGGGGCATATGACGACTCTGCTAGAGTTGCTCTAAGACAACATCAGTTGACTTGGCTACACATAGAAAGCTTATACATAATGTCCAGAAGAATGACAACATAGGCTATCTACAATGACATGTCTCTTGAGCAGTGGACTAGTAAAAAATAAGACTAGAATTTGTGTTTCAAGTGATAGGTGTTGACGTGTTCGTAATGGTTGTATTTTAGTGACAATCTATTGAAAAAAAATTCCAACACTTAGATATTTGTGATTTTTCTATACTATGTTCACAAGAAATTTTCCAAATTTTACATGTTATCTCTACAATTTACACATCTTCATATTCCCTATTTCTCAAATTGCAAGCCCAAAAAGGATCAAAGTCATTTAGAACACACATGCGCGTCTGGTGTGATACTTCGATTGTACCGAAAAAGGCTTTCGGTCTGCTTTATAGATAAAGAAACTCAATACAAACACATGCACATACCCAAGATTGGATACTTACGCACTGAAATCAACAACATAGCCCCATACAACTCCAAGCCAACATCAGGTTGACAATAAGCATCACTAGCAGTTATCGGGGCTCTCGATCATGAATAAGCCACCGCGATGAGGAAGGTCATGCACCGAAGCGCCACCACCACTTGATCCATGGATCAAGGTTTCCTCCGAAGCAACACGGCGGACAATAATTAACAGCAACAACGCCTTCAAGAAGGGAACGAAATCGAAACACCGGTGGCAGCGGCCTGGCCCAAGCCAGAACTGATTTCCACACCGACCAACACTACCGCCATCGAAAATGTCGAACGAGTGCTGCACCACCACCATCGAAAGCTGCACCCCGATTACCACGCCACCCACACAACCATGGCCACTAGACAACACCTGAGCCACGTGCTCTGTCCACGAGCATCACGACTCCTACTACCAGGCTCGCTACACCGACATCTGAGACCGTCCCTTCACTATTGTCACAACATACGGACGTCGTTGGCCCTGTTTGGATCCCTATGTTAGAGTTAGTTTTAGTTAGTTGGGGCTTAAATAACCCAAAAGTATCCAAACATGATGGGTTAATTTGGGTTAGTTGGATCTAACCCACCCCAAAAAACTAGCCCACACTAGAGGAGCTTATTTGGGTTAGTTCTCTTGGTCCCACTACAAAAATAGTAAAAAAAGCTACCCCTCCCATTCAAACAAGGTCCAAAGTAGTCAAAATGATTGAGAAAGAATATTTTATTGTCAATCTAACCCTACCATCCAAACAGCTTTTTGATTAGAGTTAGTTTGGGGTTAGTCTAGAGTTAGAATCTAACTCTAACATCTAACTAAGTTAGAGTATCCAAACAGGGCCGTTGACCAGTAAGGTGCAGAAGACACCCCTTCTGCCCCAAAATGGGCACCTTGACATGATTGGGGCCCTGCAGACCACATCTGGGCAAGGAAGCTACGACAGCCGTAAGCGATGTTGCAGTCGCTCACTGTGTCACCCGACCACGTCGACATCGAGGAAGGGAAGCACTCTGCCTCCTTCCCTGAAGAGCCTCTGCCTCTTCCAGCCAATCACCACGTGTTGCGAGAAGAGCCACCAAACTAGCCCATCGGCCCGCCCCCGGTCATTGAGCCACGTACCTGTACCAACAGGGGAGGGAGGCTGAGTCCACCACTGTCGCGCCGCCACCTTCGCCAGCTGATCGCCACGACAGAAGTTGTCGCTCGTAGCCCATGCGGCCATGCCGCCCGCAGCTCGCACCAACTGGACCCTGGGATGGGCCAACCGCCGCCAGCACACCCGCGCACCATGACCTGCAATGGTGCGAGGCCTCGATGTGGCGCCATAGAAAACACCATGACCAGATTTTTAGACCATCGGCTCGCGCCAACCGCCCCGCACTCCGCCCCGCCCATGACCTTAGGTGGCAGCGAGAGAGGATGAGGAGTGGAGGGGAGGACCGACGGCGGTGGCTAGGTTGCTGTCCCTACCACTCGCGGGGGCGACGCGGGAGGGATAAGCCTTACGTCTATATTTTATTTTGAGTGTTTATGGTAACTCGTCAAATCAATTCAAATTCTACGTAGCATATACCTCTTTTTATTTTTTTGCGGGGTTGCATTACGTACATCCTGATGGTTTATTAAATGGTTCGTACGTATTTTAAGCTGATCGCATGTTAACCACCTATCATCGGTTTTCATTCAACAAATACATGCAGGAACGAATCTCACATGCACCTATTCTCCCAATGCGCAATCCACTATCACATCACATCACATGGTACCATTTCTGGGCGCATTTCCTACGCACGGTACCACCCGTCCGCATGGCAACTTGCAAAGGTTTTCTCTGTTTGCTCGCCCATCAAAGCAGCATTATTAGGCACGGGCATAGGATCCCACTTGAAGATCGGCCGAAAGCGCTCGCCGTTCCCACGAGCCGGCGGGCGGGTGCGCGGAGCATCTGCCATTTGAAAACTGCTCCCCAGCCCCAGCCCCAGGCGTCCTCGCGCTTATCCACTCCAGGATTTCCCAAAGGGCGCGCCCAACGAACGAACATGGCCGACCACCATGTCACCAGCGAACAAACAGTAAAAAGGAGGGGAGCTGAGCGCAACGGAGAAATCAAAATCGGTGGTGCGCCCCGTGCTTTCCTTCTCCGCGTCACGCGCCGGGTCCCCTCCTCGGGTGAAATCTTGCGTGCGGCCTTTTCTTCTTCCGTCAGCATATGGGGGCGGATCGGGGCCTCTCGGGGCCGTTGCCCGTGCGCAGCTGTCGCGTCGGGAGATCCTGTGGTGGGGGAGGCGGTCCTCCGGCGAGCCGTCGCTGTCGGGACACTTGTCGCCGTTGCGGTGGGAGGGCCAGGGGCCTTGCCGAGGTGCAATGAATTCACGAAATGAACTGGCCCTAAACCTATTTCACGCGCTTGACCTTTTTGTGTAGCGCCCGACACGCAGATGTCACACCCTACGGTGTTGCACCCACCTCTGGGGCATTACACACATGTTCACCGTGGCAGCCTTGGGCCCGCACCCAAGCAGTGCAGCGTCTCCGAACTAGGCGCCACACATGTAATGTGCAGCGCCTAGCCCTTAGGCACTGCACTGTGACTTAGATGCCAGCCGTCCGCTCCCCCTCCCCCCACCCCACCCATTCGTTCCAGAAGGGGTTACAGAACAGGCGCGCCGGCGGCTTCCTCCTCTCCTCCTCTCAATCCCCTCTCTCAAATCCTTCAGATCCGACGATTTGGTCCGTGAATTTCTTCACCAATCCATCCTAGAAGGTACTCTCCTTCGATCCCCTTATTTCTATCCATAGAAAATACGATATTTTGAAGATTTCGGGAATCCTTGTTTGATTTGATTAGATTTGAATCTTGCATTTATTACAACCCTTGTTTGTTTGATTTGTGAAACCCTAGTTTAGTTTAGTTTATTGAAAAGATATGGTTGGATACATAGATTGACATGTTATTTCTATGGAAAAGTTATTTGTAAGAATTAGGCCTAGTTTAGTTTATTTATATTGAAATTATACTCGTATTGAGAAGAATGCTTTGGATACATATGCTTTGAATCTTGCATCTAGTAGGCCTACGTTAGTTTTTTTGAATTGAAAAGATAATCGTGTTGACAAGAATGCTTTGTTGAAATTGTTAGGATGGTTTGGCTTCTCGATGATCACTGGGACCAGAAACACCGGTAGTACGCGTTGTCGGTGCACCAGGAGGTAATTATGAATTTCATGTTTATTTCAAAGACAAATGCCCCATATGTAATTATCTGATTTGCTTGTTTGTAGGATCTTCAACCTCTGAAGCTTCGGTCTCACGGGGTCAACCTTTTGGGGATGCGGTATGATGAGCGATACACACCTTATGTAAGGGAGACAGGACTCCTCCCTTACATTCAGTTGGTCAGTCGGTCGACGCCACCCCTCAATGCTGCAGCAATCACCGCGCTTGTTGATCATTGGAGGCCGGAGACACACACTTTCCATCTTCGGACCCGGGACATGACCGTGACGCTCCAGGATATTCCTATGATCACCGGGCTTCCTATCGAGGGTAATCCTCTGTGTATGAGCACCGATTCTGATGGGTGGCGCGAGCAGATGCATGCCCTTATCGGTATGGTTCCTCCGGAGCCTCAACAACCAGAAGGAGAAGACAAGAAGAAGGAAAGAGTCACAGCCGGTGCTCCTTATGCTTGGATTGCATGGAACTTTGCTAATTGCCCCGAGGAGGCTAATGAGGATGAGGTCAAGACATATGCTCGTGTGTACATGTGGTACATTATATCCAGGACTATGTTTGCTGATGGCATAGGCAAGAATGCTCCATGGATGTGGCTGAAGGCGTTGACCGTCTTCGATAGCAAATGGAATTGGGGTTCGGCGACACTGGCTTACTTGTATAGACATGTATAAAGTTGTTTCTTTTTCACTTCATTACTACATTATCAATGTGATCTTCTTGTTAATTCAACCATGTTTTATTTTATGTGTAGTTGGATGAAGCCTCTTGTAGGAAATCAGGAGGTATTGGTGGTTGTATGCTCGCACTTTCTATATGGAGCTGGGAGCGATTGCCGGTTGGACGACCGAAGACCGTGAAGTACGAGGATTGGAACGACCATGATGACCCACTACGGTACCCCACTTGGGCTTACAAGTGGGATGTGGTAAATGAAACGACGGATGATCCCTCGGTCATGTACAAGTTGTACAAGAGCAAGCTGGACACGATCACGGCTGAGCAGGTGACTCGACATTGTATAAGTGATTCTCATGCTTCTATCGCAACTCATAATTAATTTTGTAATGTATTCTATGTTGCAGGTGGGATGGGAGCCGTATGGAAAAGGGGGTAGTCTTGGTATCACTAGAGACTTTGTGTTGAATCCGATGTGCTTTAGGGATAGGGATCTTTGGCATATGTGGTGCCCACTCATATGCAACTGGGTGGTTGAGCTTCACCTTCCACATTGGGTGTACCACCAGTTCGGTTTGTTCCAGCCACACCCGCCGGAGTGGGAGGACACGGACAAGTGTCTCCACGAGTAAGATATAATCAACCTTGAGCACTTAGCAGGTTCTCGGCGGTTTCGATGGTGCTAACATTCTGTTTCTAACCTGCAAGTTGGATAGGAAAAAGCAACGGAAGGTCAAGCATTGGGACAAGCATCACAACAAGTATATCATACAGTTTGCACTTAGTGTGGAGCAAGCTAAGGCTGGAAAACGAGCCCAGCTTCGTGAGCACTGCCCGGTCGCGTTCAACAACTATCTCACACGGTTTCTTGCAAGTACCTGTGTGGAGGTATGCAAGCCGGCATATGCTGAGGAGATTTTGGCAGATCCCACCGTCTTCGATGAGCTAACCCAGCATCAGTACAACAAATTAGTTAGGGAAGGCACCTCAGTCCCTTCAGCTCCAATGATGAACTTTGTGGTATTTCCTCTTTCTGCTTTCCCATTCGCACTATTCACATCCCCCCTGGGCGCGCCCCCTGCCTCGTGGGGCCCCCGTAGCTCCACCGACGTTCTCCCTGCACCCATATATACCTACGTACCCTAAAACTTCCAGAACAGAAGATAGATCGGGAGTTCCGCCGCCGCAAGCCTCTGTAGCCACCAAAAACCAATTGGGACCCGTTCCGGCACCCTGCCGGAGGGGGATCCCATCACCGGAGGCCATCTTCATCATCCCGGCGCTATCCATGACGAGGAGGGAGTAGTTCACCCTTGCCCCTCGGGGCTGAGGGTATGTACCAGTAGCTATGTGTTTGATCTCTCTCTCTCTCTCGTGTTCTCTCTCGTGTTCCATCTATGGCACGATCTTGATGTATCCCGAGCTTTGCTATTGTAGTTGGATCTTATGATGTTTCCCCCCTCTACTCTCTTGTGATGAATTGAGTTTCCCCTTTTGAAGTTATCTTATTGGATTGAGTCTTTTATGAACACTTGATGTATGTCTTGTGTGGGATAACCGTGGTGACAATGGGTTATTCTATTGATCCACTTGATGTATGTTTTGGTGATCAACTTGCGGGTTTCGTGACACTTGGGAACCTATGCATAGGGGTTGACACACGTTCTTGACTCTCCGGTAGAAACTTTAGGGCACTCTTTGAAGTACTTTTATGTTGGTTGGATGAATCTAAGATTGTGTGATGCATATCGTATAATCATGCCCACGGATACTTGAGGTGACAATAGAGTATCTAGGTGACATTAGGGTTTTGGTTGATTTGTATCTTAAGGTGTTATTCTAGTACGAACTCTTTTATAGATCGATCCGAAAGAATAGCTTTGTGGTGGTTTCGTACCCGACCATAATCTCTACGTTTGTTCTCCGCTATTAGTGTCTTTGGAGTGACTCTTTGTTGCATGTTGAGGGCTTGTCATATGATCTATCTATGTTATTATTGTTGAGAGAACTTACACTAGTGAAAGTATGAACCCTAGGCCTTGTTTCCTATCATTGCAATACCGTTTACGCTCACTTTTACCACTTGTTACCTTGCTGTTTTTATTATTTCAGATTACAAAATCCTATATCTACTATCTATTTCGCCGAACTAGTGCACCTATACAATTTGCCATTGTATTGGGTGTGTTGGGGACACAAGAGACTTTTTGTTATTTGGTTGCAGGGTTGCTTGAGAGAGACCATCTTCATCCTACGCCTCCTACGAATTGATAAACCTTAGGTCATCCACTTGAGGAAATTTGCTCTTGTCCTACAAACCTGTGCACTTGCAGGCCCAACAACGTCTACAAGAAGAAGGTTGTGTAGTAGACATCAAGCTCTTTTCTGGCGCCGTTGCTGGGGAGGCTAGGTAAGTGAAGGTATATCTTTAGATCTTGCAATTGAATCTTTTTGTTTCTTGTTTTAGCACTAGTCTAGTTTATAAAAGAAAATAACAAAAAAAAGGAGTTGAGTTTGTCTCATACACTTCACCTTTTTAATATCTTTTGTGAGTATGATGAAAAGGATAATTGTGCTCAAGTGCTTGAAGAAGAAATCTATAGAATGTTTGGTACTAAATTTTTGAATGATGAGCATGATTGCAATGTTGTTAGTATGAATTCCTTGAATATCCATGATGCTAATGATATGCAAAGCCACAAGCTTGGGGAAGCTATGTTTGATGAATATGATATATTTTGTCCCCCAAGCTTTGATGAGCAAATTTACTATGATGAAAGCATGCCCCCTATCTATGATGATTATTGTGATGATACATATGCTATAAAGAAGAAGTTTGCTTATGTGGAGAGTAGAAAATTTTCTATGCTTGTAGATCATGAAAAGAATGCTTTAGGTGCTGGTATATTGTTGAATTCATTCATGATGCTACTGAAAAGTATTATGAGGGAGGAACATATGCTTGTAGGAATTGCAATAATGTCAAGTTTCCTCTCTATGTGCTTAAATTCTTGAAGCTATGCTTGTTGTGCCATCCTATGCTAGTTGATTATTGTTCCCATAAGTTCTTTGCTCACAAAATCCCTATGCATAGGAAGTGGGTTAGGCTTAAATGTGCTAGTCATATGCTTCATGATGCTCCCATTATGTTTCAATTCTTATCTTTTATGTGAGCATCATTGTCATCATCATGCCTAGCTAAAAGGCATTAAAGAAAAGCGCTTGTTGGGAGACAACCCAATATTTATCCTTACTGTTTTTGTGTGTCCACATGATTATGCTACTGTAGTAATCATGTTTTATAGCTTTTGTTTCAATAAAGTGCCAAGTAGAACCTTTGGGAAGACTTGGGTGAAGTTTATGTGATCTTGCTGTGAAAAATAGAAACTTTAGCGCTCACGAGATTAGCTGCCATTTTTTAGTGGAGAGTGATTTTAGGTTGATTCTTTTTGCAGATGATTAATAGACAAATTTCACAGGTCCAGCAATTTATTTCATAATTTTTGGGGTTCCAGAAGTATACGTTTTATATAGATTACTACAGACTGTTCTGTTTTTGACAGATTCTGTTTCTCTATGTGTTGTTTGCTTATTTTGATGAATCTCTGAGTAGTATCGGAGGGTACGAACCATAGATAAGTTGGAGTACAGTAGATATTACACCAATATGAATTTAGAATGAGTTCATTACAGTACCTAAGTGGTGGTTTTATTTTCTTATACTAACGGAGTTTACGAGTTTTGTTTTGAGTTTTGTGTGGTTGAAGTTGTCAAGTTTTGGGTAACGATTCGATGGACAATGGAATAAGGAGTGGAAAGAGCCTAAGCTTGGGGATGCCCAAGGCACCCCAAGGTAATATTCAAGGACAACCAAGTAACTAAGCTTGGGGATGCCCCGGAAGGCATCCCCTCTTTCGTCTTCGTCTATCGGTAACTTTACTTGGAGCTATATTTTTATTCACCACATGATATGTGTTTTGCTTGGAGCGTCATTTTAATTTTGTTAGTTTTTGCTTGCTGTTTGAATGAAGTATCAAGATCTGAAATCCTTTAATGATAGAGAGCCTTACATGAATTGGAATTTGTTAGAATACTCTAGTGCTTCACTTATATCTTTTGAGCTTGATAGTTTTTGCTCTAGTACTTCACTTATATCTTTTAGAGCACGGTGATGGATTTGTTTTAAAGAAACTATTGATCTCTCATGCTTCACTTAGATTATTTTGAGAGTCGTTAATAGCATGCTAATTTGCTTAATGTTAATATACTTAGTGTTCAAGATATGTGAAACTTTCTTTTGAGTGAATTGAATACTAAGATAAATTTAATGCTTAATAATTGTTTTGAGATATGGAGGTAATAATATCAAAGTCGTGCTAGTTGAGTAGTTGTGAAATTGAGAAATACCTGTGTTGAAGTTTGTAAGTCCCGTAGCATGCACATATGGGTAAAGTTGTGTAAAAATTTGAAGCATGAAGTGTACCTGGCTTGTGCATCCTTATGAGTGGCGGTCGGGGACGAGCAATGATCTTTTCCTACCAATCTATCCCCCTAGGAGCATTGTGCGTAGTACTTGATTTTTGATGGCTTCTAAATTTTTGCAATAAGTATATGAGTTCTTTTGACTAATGTTGAGTCCATGGATTATATGCACTTTTACCTTTCCGCATTTGCTAGCCTCTTCGGTACCGTGCATTGCCCTTTCTCACATTGAGAGTTGGTGCAAACTTCGCCGGTGCATCCAAACCCCGTGATATGATACGCTCTTTCACACATAAACCTCCTTATATCTTCCTCAAAACAGCCACCATACCTACCTATTATGGCATTTCCATAGCCATTCCGAGATATATCGCCATGCAACTTTCCACCATTCCGTTCATCATGACATACTTTACTTTTGTCATATTGCCATTGCATGATCATGTAGTTGACATCGTATTTGTGGCAAAGCCACCTTGCATTATTTTTCATACATGTCACTCTTGATTCATTGCACCATCCCGGTACACCGCCGGAGGCATTCATATAGAGTCATATGTTTGTTCTAGATATCGAGTTGTAAGAAAAATAAAAGTGTGATGATCATCATTATTAGAGCATTGCCCTAGTGAGGAAAAGGATGATGGAGACTATGATTCCACCACAAGTCGGGATGAGACTCTGGACGAAATAAAAAAAAAGAGAGAAAGGCCAATAAAAAAGAGAAGGCCCAAAAAAAATGAGAGAAAAAGAGAGAAGGGGCAATGTTACTATCCTTTTACCACACTTGTGCTTCAAAGTAGCACCTTGTTCTTCATGTAGTGAGTCTCATATACTTGTGCTTCAAAGTAGCACCATGTTTTTCATATAGTGAGTCTCATAAATTGTCTTGTTTATACTAGTGGGAATTTTTCATTATAGAACTTGGCTTGTATATTCCAATGACGGGCTTCCTCAAAATGCCCTAGGTCTTCGTGAGCAAGCGAGTTGGATGCACACCCACTAGTTTTCTTTTGTTGAGCATTCATAGCTCTAGTGCATCCGTTGCATGGCAATCCCTACTCCTCATGTTGACATCAATTGATGGGCATCTCCATAGCCCGTTGATTATCCTCGTCAATATGAGACTTTCTCCTTTTTGTCTTCTCCACACAATCCCCATCATCATATTCTATTCCACCCATAGTGCTATATCCATGGCTCGCGCTCATGTATTGCGTGAAGGTTGAAACAGTTTGAGATTATTTGAGTATGAAACAATTGCTTGGCTTGTCATCGGGGGTATGGAAGTTGGGAACATCTTTGTGTGACGGAAATGAAGCATAGCCTAACTATATGATTTTGTAGGGATGAACTTTCTTTAGCCATGTTATTTTGAGAAGACATGATTGCTTTGATTAGTATGCTTGAAGTATTATTATTTTTATGTCAATATGAACTTTTATCTTGAATCTTTCAGATCTGAATATTCATATCATAATTAAGAATATTTACATTGAAATTTTGCCAAAGTATCACTCCGCATCAAAAATTCTTTTTTATCATTTACCTACTCGAGGACGAGCAGGAATTAAGCTTGGGGATGCTTGGTACGTCTCCAACGTATTTATAATTTTCGATTGCTCCATGCTACTTTATCTACTGTTTTAGGCAATATTGGGCTTAATTATCCACTTTTATATTATTCTTGGGACTAACCTATTAACCGGAGGCCCAACCCATATTTGCTGTTTTATGCCTATTTCAGTGTTTCGAGGAAAAGGAATATCAGACGGAGTCAAACGAACGAAATCAAGCTGGAGAAGTTATTTTGGAAGGAAACCCACCTGATGGACTTGGACCCCACGTCAGAAGATACGGGAGGTGCTCACGAGGGTGGGGGCGCGCCCTCCCCCCTAGGCGCGCCCCCTGCCTCGTGGGGCCCCCGTAGCTCCACCGACGTTCTCCGTGCACCCATATATACCTCGTGCCCTAAAACTTCCGTAACAAAAGATAGATCGGGAGTTCCGCCGCAAGCCTCTCAGAGCCACCAAAACCAATCGGGACCCGTTCGGCACCTGCGGAGGGATCCCATCACCGAGGCCATCTTCATCATCCGGCGCTATCCATGATGAGGAGGAGTAGTTCACCCTCGGGGCTGAGGGTATGTACCAGTAGCTATGTGTTTGATCTCTCTCTCTCTCTCTTGTGTTCTCTCTCGTGTTCCATCTATGGCACGATCTTGATGTATCCCGAGCTTTGCTATTGTAGTTGGATCTTATGATGTTCCCCCCCCTCTACTCTCTTGTGATGAATTGAGTTTCCCCTTTTGAAGTTATAATATTGGATTGAGTCTTTTATGAACACTTGATGTATGTCTTGTGTGGGATAACCGTGGTGACAATGGGTTATTCTATTGATCCACTTGATGTATGTTTTGGTGATCAACTTGCGGGTTTCGTGACACTTGGGAACCTATGCATAGGGGTTGGCACACGTTCTTGACTCTCCGGTAGAAACTTTGGGGCACTCTTTGAAGTACTTTTATGTTGGTTGGATGAATTTGAGATTGTGTGATGCATATCGTATAATCATGCCCACGGATACTTGAGGTGACAATGGAGTATATAGGTGACATTAAGGTTTTGGTTGATTTGTATCTTAAGGTATTATTCTAGTACGAACTCTTTTATAGATCGATCCGAAAGAATAGCTTTGTGGTGGTTTCGTACCCGACCATAATCTCTACGTTTGTTCTCCGCTATTAGTGTCTTTGGAGTGACTCTTTGTTGCATGTTGAGGGCTTGTCATATGATCTATCTATGTTATTATTGTTGAGAGAACTTACACTAGTGAAAGTATGAACCCTAGGCCTTGTTTCCTATCATTGCAATACCGTTTACGCTCACTTTTACCACTTGTTACCTTGCTGTTTTTATTATTTCAGATTACAAAAACCTATATCTACTATCTATTTTGCACTTGTATCACCATCTCTTCGCCGAACTAGTGCACCTATACAATTTGCCATTGTATTGGGTGTGTTGGGGACACAAGAGACTTTTTGTTATTTGGTTGCAGGGTTGCTTGAGAGAGATCATCTTCATCCTACGCCTCCTACGGATTGATAAACCTTAGGTCATCCACTTGAGGGAAATTTGCTACTGTCCTACAAACCTGTGCACTTGCAGGCCCAACAATGTTTACAAGAAGAAGGTTGTGTAGTAGACATCAAATACATGAGCGTGAGCCATGGACATAGCACTATATGTGGAGTAGAATGGTGGTTGTGGAGAAGACAAAAAAGGAGAAGATAGTCTCACATCAACTAGGCGTATCAATGGGCTATGGAGATGCCCATTAATAGATATCAATGTGAGTGAGTAGGGATTGCCATGCAACGGATGCACTAGAGCTATAAATATATGAAAGCTTAACAAAAGAAACTAAGTGGGTGTGCATCCAACTTGCTTGCTCACGAAGACCTAGGGCATTTTGAGGAAGCCCATCATTGGAATATACAAGCCAAGTTCTATAATGAAAAATTCCCACTAGTATATGAAAGTGACAACATATCAGACTCTCTATCATGAAGATCATGGTGCTACATTGAAGCACAAGTGTGGAAAAAGAGATAGTAGCATTGTCCCTTCTCTCTTTTTCTCTCATTTTTCCATTTTTTTATTTTTATTTCTTTTCTCTTTTTTTTTCTTTGGCCTTTCTTTTTTTCTTTTTGGCCTTTCTCTTTTTTTTTTCTTTTTCTTTTTTTCTTTTTTTAAAGTCCGAAGTCTCATCCCGACTTGTGGGGGAATCATAGTCTCCATCATCCTTTCCTCACTGGGACAATGCTCTAATAATGAAGATCATCACACTTTTATGGATTTACAACTCAAGAATTACAACTCAAAGCTAGAACAAGATATGACTCTATATGAATGCCTTCAGCGGTGTACCGGGATATGCAATGAAGCAAGAGCAACATGTATAAAAATTATGAAGGTGGCCTTGCCACAAATACAATGTCAACTACATGATCATGCAAAGAGCAATATGACAAAAGTAATGCATGTCATATGAACGAAACGGTGGAAAGTTGCATGGAAATATATCTCGGAATGGCTATGGAAAAGCCATAATAGGTAGGTATGGTGGTTGTTTTGAGGAAGGTATATGGTGGGTGTATGGTACCGACGAAAGTTGCGCGGCACAAGAGAGGCTAGGAATGTTGGAAGGGTGAGGGTGCGTATAATCCATGGACTCAAGATTAGTCAAAAGAACTCATATACTTATTGCAAAAATCTATAAGTCATCAAAAACAAAGTACTACGCGCATGCTCCTAGGGGGATAGGTAGGAAAAGACCATCGCTCGTCCCCGACCGCCACTCATAGGGAAGACAATCAATAAATAAAATTGTGCTCCAACTTCATCACAAAGCGGTTCACCATACGTGCATGCTACGGGAATCACAAACCTCAACACAAGTATTTTTCATAATCACCTCAACTAGCATGACTTTAATATCACTACCTCCATATCTCAAAACAATTATCAAGCATCAAATTGATCGTAGCATCCAATTCACTTTCTATGATAGTTTTTATTATACCCAACTTGGATGCTCATCATTCTAGGAACAAATTTGTAACCATAGCAAATACCATGCTGTTCTAAAAGACTCTCAAAATAATATAACTGAAGCATGAGAGACTAGCAATGTCTTCAAAATTAATCCACCGCCGTGCTCTAAAAGATATAAGTGAAGCACTAGAGCAAAAACTATCAAGCTCAAAAGATATAAGTGAAACACATAGAGTATTCTAGCAAATTCTAATCAAGTGGGATTCTCCCAAAAGGTGTGTACAGCAAGGATGATTGTGGTAAACTAAAAAGCAAAGACTAATATAATACACAACGCTCCAAGCAAAACACATATCATGTGGCGAATAAAAATATAGCTCCAAGTAAAGTTACCAATGAACGAAGACAAAAGAGGGGATGCCTTCCCGGGGCATCCCCAAGCTTAGGCTTTTGGCTATTCTTGAATATCTTGGGGTGCCATGGGCATCCCCAAGCTTAGGCTCTTGCCACTCCATATTCAATAGTCCATAAAAGCTTTACCCAAAACTTGAAAACTTCACAACACAAAACTCAACAGGAAATCTTATAAGCTCCGTTAGTGAAAGAAAACAAAACCACCACATAAGGTATTGTAATGAACTCATTCTTTATTTATTTTGGTGTTAAACCTACTGTATTCCAACTTCTTTATGGTTTATAAACTATTTTACTAGCCATAGATGCATCAAAATAAGCAAACAACACACGAAAAACAGAATCTGTCAAAAACAGAACAGTCTGTAGCAATATGTAACTAACGGAAACTTATGGAACTCTAAAACTCCTACCAAAATAGGAGGTCCTGGAAAATTTGTCTATTGATCAGCAGCAAAAGGAATCAACGCAAAATCACGTTTCTGTGATTTAAAAAAACTAAATTGGCGGGTGAAAAGTTTCTGTTTTTCAGCATAATCAAATTATCTATCATCATAGGTTATCCTATAGGTTCTACTTGGCACAAACACTAATTAAAAGATAAAAACACATCTAAACAGGAGGTATATGCAAGATTTATTACTAAACAGGAACAAAAACACAAAACACAAAGAAAATTGGGTTGCCTCCGGTAGGCATAAAAGCGAAGATAGATCTAAGTAGTGCCGTTATAATAAGTTAGATCTTGAAAGCTCATCTCATATTCTCTATGTTCGGCAGCAAGTTTTCTTTAAGGCAAGCAAAAGTAATCATAAGGGCTAAATTTAGCGGGACAAAAGTCCCCAAGATCAATCTCAGGAGGAACGGGTTCCTCCTTTGGCCCTTCATAGTGCACAACCAATTCATCACTAAAAGCATTCTTTTGGAAAAATCTCGTGAGCCTATACTCGAGAGAGTATCCTAGCCCATTGTTTCGGAGGGCAAAATCATTATTAAGTTCGTTAATTCTATCAACCAAGACATCGGTATGAACCTTTTTTCTAAGGTTTTCATTGAAAGCAACATAGTCTGAAGATTGAAAACGCCTAAATTCCTCATGATCATAGAGGATCGCCTCTACGGGAGGACGACCGGCGTCCACCCTATAGTGCGCAAAGATTTCTTTGGCCTCTCTTATGATAAATCTAAACTCATGAGCCAAAAAGATAGTAACAACGCGTTTAACAGAAGAATGCTCAATATTGGAAAATTCCAGAAAAATTCTTTGTATGCAAGGATGCATATGCATAAATTGTCTTTCAAGTTCAACTACAAGCATAGCAATGGCATCCGCAATACTGCTAGTTCTATGAAGAATAGAACCACCCAAGGAAGGTAAAGCACCGGCACAAGTAAAGAAATCTTGAATAACACCTTTTCCAATGATGTTACCACTACCGATTCGAAACTTTTTAGTATGCCAGATAGGGGGTTCTTCGGACGGAGCCTCGGAATTTTCCATGTTATCATTGTTGTCCATATCGACGATAATCTCCCCAATTTCAGACATAACGGCAAACAAAAGCAAGGCAGAAGAAAGCGAGCGAAAGAGAGAGGGGGAGATTGGGAAAGAGAGGGCGAATAAAACGGCAAGGGTGAAGTGGGGGAGAGGAAAACGAGAGGCAAATGGCAAATAATGTAAATGCGAGGGAGATGAGTTTGTGATGGGTACTTGGTATGTCTTGACTTGAGCAAAGACCTCCCCGGCAATGGCGCCAGAAATCCTTCTTGCTACGTCTTGAGCTTGCGTTGGTTTTCCTTGAGGAGGAAAGGGTGATGCAACAATAGTAGCGTAAGTATTTCCCTCAGTTTTTGAGAACCAAGGTATCAATCGAGTAAGAGGCTCCTCAAAAGTCCCACGCACCTACACAAACAAACAAAGAACTCGCAACCAACGCAATAAAGGGGTTGTCAATCCCTTCACGGCCACTTGCGAAAGTGAGATCTAATAGAGATAGTATGATAAGATAAATATATTTTTGGTATTTTATAATATAGATGCAAAAAGTAAAGATGCAAATAAAAGTAGATTGGAAGCAAATATGATAAGAGATATACCCGGGGGCCATAGGTTTCACTAGAGGCTTCTCTCAAGATAGCATAAGTATTACGGTGGGTGAACAAATTCTTTGTCGAGCAATTGATAGAAAAGCGAATAATTATGAGATTATCTAGGCATGATCATGTATATAGGCATCACGTCCGCAACAAGTAAACCGACTCTGCTGCATCTACTACTATTACTCCACACATCGACCGACTCACCCTTGCATCTAGAGTATTAAGTTCATAAGAATAGAGTAACGCCTTAAGCAAGATGACATGATGTAGAGGGATAAACTCATGCAATATGATATAAACCCCATCTTTTTATCCTCAACGGCAACAATACAATACGTGCCTTGCAACCCTTTCTATCACTGGGTAAGGACACCACAAGATTGAACCCAAAGCTAAGCACTTTCTCCCATGGCAAGAAAGCTCAATCTAGTAGGCCAAACCAAACTGATAATTTGAAGAGACTTGCAAAGATAACTCAATCATACATAAAAGAATTTAGAGGAGATTCAAATATTTCTCATAGATAAACTTGATCATAAACCCACAATTCATCGGATCTCGACAAACACACCGCAAAAAGAGTTTACATCGAATAGATCTCCACAAGAGAGGGGGAGACCATTGTATTGAGATCTAAAAGGAGAGAAGAAGCCATCTAGCTAATAACTATGGACCCGAAGGTCTGTGGTAAACTACTCACAACTCATCGGAGGGGCTATGGTGTTGATGTAGAAGCCTCCATGGTCAATTCCCCCTCTGGCGGAGCGCTGGCGAAGGCTCCAAGATGGGATCTAGCGGATACAGAAGGTTACGGTGGTGGAAATTGTGTTTCGTTGGCTCCCTGGATGTTTTCGGGGTACATAGGCTTATATAGGAGGAAGAAGTACGTCGGTGGCCGCCCAAGGGGCCCACAAGACAGGGGGCGCGCCCTGTATGATGGGGGGTGCCCTAACCTCTCGTGGCCGCCTCGGCTGCTTCTTGACTTGCACTCCAAGTCCTCTGGATCACGTTCGTTCCAAAAATCACGCTCCGAAGGTTTCATTCCGTTTGGACTCCGTTTGATATTCCTTTTCGTCGAAATATTGAAATAGGCAAAGGTTAGTCCCAAAAA
This sequence comes from Aegilops speltoides, assembly GCA_021437245.1. Lineage (NCBI taxonomy): Eukaryota > Viridiplantae > Streptophyta > Magnoliopsida > Poales > Poaceae > Aegilops > Aegilops speltoides. The sequence continues at coordinate 438,428,295 of CM038147.1, read as the reverse complement.
TGATATAAATGTGTAAAATAAAGCCCATAAACATCCAAAAGGGGTAATATAATAGCATGGAACAATCAAAAATTATAGATACGTTGGAGACGTATCAGGACCTCCTTTCCATGGTCTTGCACGCACAATCCATGGACATTTTTCATCATCTTCACATGCACATGCAACCATGTAGCGCACATTGACGTCAGAGTGCACCACCTTGTGTGGACGATAATGCGTAACCGAGTAGTTGTCGAGCCACATCTTCAATTCCAACAAGGTTTGGAACTTAGACCCTTTAGCAATCCCATTCTTGCCATCATTCAAATCATGGTGAGAGCTTGGCCTAACCCCAAGAGATATACCTTGGCCACCATCTACCACGGCTTCATCCGCGAGACTAACATCCTTGAACAATGTAGTCCGATGATCCCGACCGAATACCTTCTCAAAACCTTCGGCCTCCTTTGCCGTGAACCCCTCCTCATCAACTTGTTCATCGGGACCTTCGTCATCCGAATCCGATGCATAGCCACAGGAATAAGGGATGGAATGGTCCATTTCTTGCAAATGATATTTGTCGAGATCACCCACATTGTTGTCATGGAGATCAACTTCATTGTCATCGTCCGCATACTCATCATTCTCATCTTGCAAAGCTTCATTTTGACTGTTTTGAAAAGGGCTCAATGTTGGCCTCACTTCTTGGGTCATATGAGGTTCAACAATTTCATCTCGGTTCAAGGGTGGGGGGCTACTAGCAACCAAAGGGGAGGGTTCCGGTTCAAGTCCAAATGCAAACTTGAATCAACCTTCTTCGTTGAAAATAACTCAAGAGCCTTTTCTAGTGATTTGGCCACCGTCTCCTTGTATGCAACCCAACGTTGCTCCGAGTTGACACGCATTGTCTTCCAATGGATGTGCATTCCAAGACCTACATTATGCCTTCCCTCCAACTCAACAATATTACTTGGGTCCATCCAATTCAAATCTTTCCTCACTTGTTGCAAGAGCTCCGCATAGCTAGGACTATTATCAAACACCATGTCAACCTCATCCGGGTCCGGTTCAATATTGCCTTTCAAGAAGGTGTCTTTGTCCCCATGATGAACAAACACACATGTTCTTCCCATCCCTATAAGCATTCAAACAACACAATGTAACATTTCTTCCATGAGTACTAATCCAAAGATTAACATGGAATAGAAACCCTAACATATATATGAAACAACGACCATAACCCAAACCCTAACCCTAGCACCAACGTATATATGAAACAACAACCATAACCCTAACCATAACCCTAACCCTAACCATAACCCTAACTCTAACCATAACCCTAACATACTAACAAGCCTAATCATAGGAAATTGGCAAACAAGCATCTCACATATCAATGCAAATCTCTAGATCCATACAAAACTAGGGTTTCCCCAAACTAGCAACAAATGAGCAATTTGTTAACATTACTTGGATCAAAAGAAGGGGATCGGAGAAGATTACCTTGAGGGAAGGTTTGAGTTCGAAATCCACGGACAAAATCTTCAAATTTGTAGGATTTGGGGAAGGATTTGATAGGGGGAGAGAGGGGGCAGATCTCGAGTGAGCTGTGTGTGGGGGGTGGGGGTGTGTGTGGGGGGAGTGGGGGAGGGGGGCCCGGCCAACTAGTAACAGACAGTGCAGCGCCTGAGGGCTAGGCGCTGCACATTACATGTGTGGCTCCTAGCTCGGAGGCGCTGCACAGCTTGGGTGCGGGCCCAGGGCTGCCACGGTGGACAGGAGTGCAACGCCCCAGAGGTGGGCACTGCACCGTAGGGTGTGGCGCCCGTGTGTCGGGCGCTACACAAAAAGGTCAGGCGCATGAAATAGTTTTAGGGCCAGTTCATTTCATGAATTCATTGCGTCCACAGGTCAAAATTGTCAATTTTGCCCCTTGCCGAGCCCACGTGTTTTTGTTTTTCTATATATAGTAGTATAATTCATGCGGATTATCAGCAATAAAGCTTAGTTCACCCCTAAAAAAAATATAAACGAAATTAGGTTATTATATTAAGTTCACTAGAGGTAGAAAGCGCATTGAAATAATAATAAAAATGTAAAGATTTTTGGACCAGTGAACAACCACTTCGGCCGTTGGACCGAGCCGTCAAAACACTTGAGAAGTATAAATGAAATAAAAATAACTTATTTTCTCAAAATAGACTGTCTCTGTTGAAGTTTCGTAACATTCACGCCAAATATCCAACTTTGTGCCACCCATACAATTTTTATTGACTATTTGAACTCTTTTACATTTCAATTTTTTGTACACCTTGCTTCAACATTTATAATGACAACTGTGAATTAAAATCACCATTTATTACGTAATATTTTGTTAGCATTGTCTCTAGCTATTTAAACTAAAGAAGTATCTAGATGTTATCATTTATGCAAAATATTGGAAACAAGTCCTAATATTGGTACAATGTCTTATGATAAAAAAATTAAAGGAATACACATAAGATAAATAATAAACGTTCACCAAGTTATCACATGCAAATATTCACACAACCCTTTTGAAGTGACCATTTGAGCTTGTTTTCGCTATTTTTTTGTGCACACCTTGCTTTAACAATTTTAATGGTAAATGTGAATTAAAATTACCATTTGTTATTTAATTATCTATATTTAGCATCTTCTCCAACTATTTATAAGACTAAAAATGGAAGAGTGTTTAAATGTTGTATGAAGATACTAAAAATTTCTAATATTGATACAATATCATGTGATAAAAAATTGAGAAAAATACACAAGAGAAAATACAATTAGTCACCAAGAATTTTTCTCAAAAACTTTGAGAAGAAAAATAAATAACAAAAATGAAAGTTGTCAAAAAAATTCAAACTTGGCATGGTTATTTTAATATTGCTATATGAGTTTGTCACAGAAAAAATGCGGTTTTTCAAAAGTTGGAAAAACCACTAGCTTAGAAATGGTCCCTTTTGACCTACATACGACACTATATTTTGAAGTTGGACGAAAATTCTCATTCTATCCAAAAATTCTTAAAGAATCTTAGCAATCCGACATACATGTATTGGAGAAACTCGGAAAGTTTCTGCTTAGTTGGCCCAATAGTTCTAAACTTGGGGCATATTTTGTTCATCTAGACCAAAATTTGACAAAAGTTCATTTTTTTAGAAATCTTCATATTCATATAATTATAGATAAATGTGAAGCAGAATCATTCAACCATTTGAACTACATTGTTCACAAAAAGGAAACACAACACAACATGTCCAACACACTGTTCAAATAATACCACATTGCCACAACTACAAATTGCTACATTTCTAGCTTCCTCATAATCCTTGTGTTCTCAAATACTGCAGAAAGATACAACTATGAAAGCGGCACGGTCTGTTTTTGTTACTGCATTCGATTTTTGACTCTTCCTCGTCAACAATCCACTCCGATGAAGTTGGTACAAGTGTCTCACTTAGCATCATAGTAGGGCACGTGTGTGTGTGCGCGCGCACGCGCGCGTGTGTGTTAATCTTGACCTGGAATGGACTAAAAATTATTAGTGAAGTTTAGGGAGAACAACATTGATACGATATGAAAATACCCATTTTATGTAAAGGAATACCTAAAATGATAGCCACTTTAATTGCAGATGCATGCAATCGCCAATTATAGTATTTGGTTTGCCTACAATGCACCCTAAGCATATTTTGGTCACTATTTCCAGTTATACACTCAAAAAAACCTTGCATAGACGTAAGTTGCAAGTGCATATTTGCGTTCCTCCATGGAATCTAAGATATTCCCGGCCTTCATATGATGGCGATCCTTGTCAAAGGAGAGCACATGCATTTCCTCTTCTTCTTCTCCATCGTCATGTGTCACAGCCTCTTCCTCGCCAATCGCATAGCCAGCCGTAATGTTAGGATGAATCTAATATCTCCTGATTGTGACCCTCCTAGGTTTGTTTGCTTCATCTAGATACATTTTCTCATCATTAATGAAACACTCTTTCCTACTATATGAATCGACATCTACACGGTCCTCATTCACATCTTTTTATCAAACATCATGGACAATCAATCCTCATCGACTACATCAGTGAATTTCTCTAGCCTGCTGGCATATTACTTGAGCTGGTAATGCTCGTTTAGCCGACATGGATATTTCTCAAATTCCTTGATCATAACTCTCCGAGTTACTATGACAACATTTACAATTAATTCATACGTAAACTCATGGCTAATTGTGAGGCTACTGTTGGCCAGGTGATCAATGCGACACTCATGCCGAATCTTCAACAACGCTATCAAGTTGGTGTGAGGAGGACATCCCCAATACAGTTACACCCACAACCCCTACAGAAACTCAAGTTTTAGAGATACAAGGACCAATTAGTAGAGCTCACACACAAAACTTAATTATCATACTCATGTTTCTAGGACTTCACTATTGTTCATGAGAATATGATGCTACCTAAATCAAATGCTTGTTTTACTCAAGAATGAAGGACCTAGCACGGGCTAGGGGGAATACACTTGAGTATGATCAATCGTGGAGAAGGCAGCGGGCGTACAAGGAGTGAAGACGTAGCTTCAACTAACAGTCTCAGAAGCCATCATGATAACTATCAGAGCAATTATATGCCGGTGCTCAACGAGCCATCTGCACAGCTTCAAATAATAAACCGCCTCCAACATTAATCAAGGACACCCTGGAGAAGTTATCCATGATGCCTTCCCGAATTGAAGAATTGAAGTAATCAAATGCTAGGGCCGGTGCTCTCACCGCATTGACTCGGACCAAGGCCTGGATATCTGATCTTGATTCGGAGGACATTGGGAATGGTTATCCAGGCCAAAAGGAGGACAGTCAGAATTTGATAATGACGATCTCAGGGCTATCAATCAAGAAATGCGTCCACTGGCAAGCAAGTTGGCTGAAGACACTAACTTGTCGTTTTATCAGAACTCTTATGATGCCAGCGGCAAACGGATAAATGCACCAACTTATAACGTGGAAAATCTGATCCCGCCAAACCATAAGCATACTTATGCTCCTAATGTTGACCCGTCCAACCTTATACACGATGAAGCTGTCTTCCAGGCCTTAACCGGGATTGATTGGACAACTGTTGACTTCCAGCCCCTGGGTGAAGAGAGGCAGGATGATCCGGAACCTTCACATCAACCTGAGGAATAGCCATAATCCGGAAGCTGGTTCATCGTCTGTCCACTTTCATCCTTGTGAAAGACAATTACTCTTTTGGGCAATCAAAACGCCTTGTAATAAACTAGCTTGAATATTTGGTCTGTTATGCCATCGTGCATATTTATGTTGCACCATACTGTTAATCCGTCATGTTGTGTCTACTTATGATCCTTAACGGTTTTATACAATCCTATTTCTGCATAAAATAGACTGAAAATTGTCCTGGCAGTTTATCGTCGGATGGGTCATAATGCCCAATATAAAGCCAAGGTTTATAACCAAAACTATAAAGATAATGAAATATGAAACACATCATACCTGTGATATTAAATCACCTTGTTGGTTTACCAACATTCTTGTAATAAGGGTGATGACCCAAATCTTGAGTGTTAATAGCTCACACCGGATGATCCCCCTCGCGACTTATAGTTAATACCAGGCCGGTTTGATTAACACCGGTTTATATTAATGACTCATGGTCAGGCCGGGTCATTTGGATGCCGGTTTAACTCAAAACCTTTATCAAGGGAGGAAAAACTTTGACGAATAAAGGCAAATGAAAAAAACTTGTAGTCGAGGCTTTTCAAGGGCTGCTAGGCCCAAATTCGAGGCTTTTCATGGGCTTCCAGGCCACTGAGTTAAACAATTTTAAAGATGGTCCTCAATCCTTAACCAATCGCCGGTTTATCATTGACAAGTTCAGGGTCTTATCAGATTGACTTGTCAAGTTGGCGGGTCATACCAGGTTTACCTGGACGGAGTGACTTACTTAATGAAGGCAGGTTAACCCGGGGTTTTAGGTGTATACACCAGGCTTCCAAGCCGTGGCTTGATAGCCTATTGCAAGTGTAGATTCTTTGTTCATTGCGATAGCAAAGAAACCCCAAGCAACATTTTGAGCTATGCTCAATGGGTGCCTATGTTTGAGTTGTCCTTTGACAACACTCTTTGGCCCCTAAGTAATTTTTATTTTGGGCGCTGGGCCAATCAAGAGGTGTAGCTATGGTTCGAATACGACCAAGCCCCAAGTGACTTTCTTTTGCGGCTCTGGGCCAATCAAGAGGTGTAGCTATGGTTCGAATACGACCAAGCCCCCACGTGATTTATAGACAACTATATAAACTGAATCAAGGGGTAAACCGGGCGTCGCTTCACAAACAGAAACCCCCTTGTAACCACTCATGATATGAGAAAAATAACGAATACCCCGCTTTAGCTGGGCTCCGGTTTATTATATTGATCACAATATATACATCGTCAAAAATATGTACATGAAGGGAGCCTATGGCTTAGGTGTAGTAAGGCCGCAGGTGAGCTATGTTCCACGGCCGGATCGTCTCCTCCCCCGACTTGCGTGAGTATTTATGCTCTCAAACATCGATGAGGTAGTATGATCCGTTGTTCAGATTCTTGCCGACCACAAAGGGCCCTTCCCAAGGTGGGGATAACTTGTGCATATCGGTCTGATCCTGGATAAGCCGGAGCACTAACTCGCCTCCTTGAAAAGTTCTGGTTTTAACCCGGCGGCTGTGATAACACCACAGATCTTGCTGATAAATCGCTGTGCAAGCTGCCGCTATGTCCTGTGTCTCATCTAACAGGTCCAAGGCATCTTGGCGTGCTCTTTCATTGTCCGCTTCAACATAAGCTGCCACTCGAGGCGAATCATGGCGAATATCACTTGGGAGAACTGCCTCCGCTCCATAAACCATGAAGAAGGGTGTATAACCCGTAGATCTATTAGGGGTGGTGTTAATGCTCCATAAAACGGAAGGCAACTCTTCCACCCAACACCCTGGCGTCCTATGTAAAGGGACCATAAGCCGGGGTTTGATACCTCTCAGGATTTCTTGATTGGCCCTCTCAGCTTGACCATTAGACTGGGGGTGAGCCACTGATGACACATCAAGCCGGATGTGCTCACGTTGACAGAATTCTTCCATGTCACCATTGGAGAGATTTGTGCCATTATCTGTTGTAATGTTGTGTGGAAAATCAAAGCGGAAAATCACCTTTTTCATGAATTAAACCGCTGTAGCCGCTTCACACTTACTAACTGGCTCTGCCTCCACCCACTTGGTGAACTTATCAACTGCCACCAAAAGATGGGTCTTCTTGTCCTTGGACCTCTTAAAGAGCCCAACCATATCAAGCCCCCAAGTCGCAAACGGCTAGGTGATTGGAATCATCCTTAACTCTTGGGCCGGAACATGGGCTCGGCATGTAAACTTCTGACAACTGTCACACCTTTTGACCAAGTCTTCAGCATCAGCATGAGCCGTCAACCAATAGAAACCGTGACGAAAAGCCTTGGCCACAAGGGATTTTGAACTGGCATGATGACCACAATCCCCTTCATGGATTTCACGCAAAATTTCACAGCCTTCTTCAAGAGAGACGCAACGCTGAAAAGCCCCCGAGACGCTGCAGTGATGTAACTCGCCATTGATAATGGTCATGGACTTGGACCGCCGGACTATCTGTCTGGCCAAAACTTCATCCTCTGGTAACTCGCCCTGGTTCATGTACGCCAAATATGGCATCGTCCAATCCGGGATCACGTGAAGCGCCGCTACCAACTGGGCCTCCGGATCAGGAACAGCCAAATCTTCCTCTGTGGGGAGCTTAACCGACGGGTTGTGCAAAACATCAAGAAAAACATTGGGCGGCACCGGTTTATGCTAGGAGCCCAATCGGCTTAAAGCGTCTGCCGCTTCATTCTTTCGCCGGTGCACATGATCAACTTGATAACCCTTGAAGTGACCTGCAACAGTATCCACCTCTCGACAATATGCTGCCATGAGTGGGTCCTTGGAATCCCAAGTACCAGACACTTGTTGAGCCACCAGGTCCGAGTCACCAAATCATTTAACCCGGCTCAAATTCATCTCCTTAGCCATCCGAAGACCGTGGAGTAAAGCCTCGTACTCAGCTGCATTGTTAGTACAAGGAAACATCAAGCGGAGAACATAACAAAACTTGTCACCTCAAGGGGAAGTAAGAACCACTCCAGCCCCCGAGCCCTCCAATTGCCTGGATCCGTTGAAGTGAATCGTCCAGTATGTGTTATCCGGTTTATCCTCCGGCGCCTGCAACTCTGTCCAGTCATTGATGAAATCCACGAGCGCTTGAGACTTGATGGCCGTGCGAGGCATATATTTTAATCCGTGAGGACCAAGTTCAATAGCCCACTTAGCAACCCGGCCAGTTGCTTCCCTGTTCTGGATGATATCCCCCAAAGGAGCAGAACTGACCACAGTAATGGGATGGCCCTGAAAGTATTGCTTTAGCTTCCGGCTAGCCATGAAAACCCCATACACAAGCTTCTGCCAATGTGGGTACCTCTGCTTTGACTCAATAAGCACCTCACTGATGTAATAAACCGGTCGCTGAACTAGATACTCCTTTCCAGCCTCCTTGCGCTCCACCATAATAGCCATGCTGACAGCCCGGGCATTAGCAGCCACATATAACAGCAATGGTTCCTTATCAATGGGGGCAGCAAGAACAGGCGGTTCGGCAAGCTGCCGCTTTAGAGCCTCAAATGCTTCATTAGCCGCATCACTCCAGACGAAGTCATCTATTTTCTTCAGCATTTGATATAAAGGTATGGCCTTCTCTCCAAGGGGGCTGATAAACCGGCTTAAGGCGGCAATCCGGCCTGCCAAGCATTGAGCATCATTGATACACTTCGGTTTAGCCAGTGAAGTAATAGCCTTGATCTTCTTCGGATTAGCTTCAATGCCCCTGTTAGATTCTAGGAAACCCAAAAGTTTACCTGCCGGTACGCCAAAAACACACTTGGCCGGGTTAAGCATCATCTTGTAAACCCTGAGGTTATCAAAGGTCTCCTTCAAGTCATCTATCAATGTCTCCTCCTTCCTGGACTTTACCACAATATCATCCACATAAGCATGAACATTGCGCCCAATCTGATTATGAAGGCAGTTCTGCATACAACGCTGATAAGTCGCCAGAGCACTTTTGAGCCCAAAAGGCATAGACACATAGCAGAAGGCTCCAAAGGGAGTAATAAACGTTGTTTTCTCCTGGTCCTTAACCGCCATCTTGATCTGATGATAACCCGAATAAGCATCCAGAAAACTCAAACGCTCACAACCCGCCGTAGCATCAATGATCTGATCAATATGAGGGAGAGCAAAAGGATCAGCCGGACACGCCTTGTTCAAATCTGTGTAATCCACACACATACGCCAAGCGCCATTCTTTTTCAGTACCAGCACCGGATTAGCCAACCAATCCGAATGAAAAACTTCAACGATGAACCCTGCTGCCAAGAGCCGGGCTACCTCCTCACCAATGGCCTTGCGCCTCTCTTCATTGAACTGGCAAAGAAACTGTCTGGCCGGTTTAAACTTGGGATCAACATTAAGGGTGTACTCAGCGAGTTCCCTAGGTACACCTGGCATGTCAGAAGGCTTCCATGTGAAGATATACCTATTCTCATGGATGAACTCGATGAGCGTGCTTTCCTATTTCAGATCCAGATTGGCACTGATGATAAACTGCTTGGATGAATCGCCAGGCACAAAGTCAACCAACTTGGTCTCATCAGCCGATTTAAACTTCAAGGTCGGGTCATGTTCCGTGGTGGGTTTTTTCAAAGAAGTCATATCGGTTGGATCAAAATTGTCCTTATAGAATTTTAACTCCTCCGTTGCACAAACTGACTCAGCATAAGTTGCATCACCTTTCTCGCACTCCAAAGCGATCTTACAACTTCCATGCACTGTGATGGTCCCCTTATGGCCCGGCATTTTGAGCTGCAGATAAACATAACACGACCTTGCCATGAACTTAGCATAAGTCGGCCATCCAAATAGGGCATGGTACGGGCTTTCGATTTTTACTACTTCAAAAGTCAGTGTCTCTGATCTCGAGTCATGCTATCTCCAAAAGCAACCTCCAGGGCTATCTTACCAACCGGATAAGCTGATTTTCCAGGCACCACCCCATGGAAAATGGTGTTTGGCGGTTTAAGATTCTTATCTATTAACCCCATACGACGGAAGGTGTCGTAATACAAGATGTAGATACTGCTCCCTCCATCCATGAGCACCTTAGTGAACTTATAACCTCCAACTTGAGGCGCTACCACCAACACCAGATGACCCGGATTGTCAACCCGGGGCAGGTGATCCTCTCGACTCCACACAATAGGTTGTTCAGACCAGCGTAAGTAACGGGGCACCGCCAGTTCAATGGAATTTACTGCCCTCTTATGAAGCTTCTGGTCACGCTTGCACAGGCTAGTGGTGAAAACATGGTACTGCCCACCATTTAATTGCTTCAGGTGACTCTGATAACCCGACTGATGCTGTTGCTGATCCCCCAGTTGATTGCATCCACCTTGGTTGTCCTGATTACTTTGATTGCCATGTCCGCCTTGATTACCCTGGAATCCTGAACCGGAATTGCCTCCACCATAAGCCGGCCCGTAGGACCCGGGACCTGAACCTCCAAACGATCCATGATCATTCCAGAAAAAATATGAATTTTTGAACTCTCGCATGATATAACAGTCTATCCAGAGGTGCGTGGCCGGTTTGTTCTGTGATTCATGCTTTGGGCAGGGCTGGTTCAACAGGTAATTCAGGCGCTCCAGATTGGGACTTGGCCCTCCTCGCGGGGGCGGTTTACGCTTACGACGCTGACCATTAGCCTGCGTACTGGTGTTAGCCACAAAATCTGAATTACCGTCTGCTTTATGCTTACCATTGTTACTATGGCCCGCTTGGTTATGTTGTGCCCCCTTCACACCACCATTCCTCTTTCCTTTCTCTAGCTTCTCATCGTCAGACTCAGGATCCTTAGTATTATCAGAATCGGCATACTTAACCAAAGCCGCCATGAGTGTTCCCATGTCATTGCAATGACTCTTGAGCCGTCCCAACTTCAACTTCAGCGACTGAAACCGGCAATTGCCCTCTAGCATTATGATTGCCGAATCAACATTGATGCGGTCCGACGAATGCAGGATTTCCGAAACCCGGCGCACCCAATGAGTTGTTGATTCTCCTTCTCCTTGGACACAAGCGGCCAGATCCACAATTGACTTAGGTTGCTTGCACGTGTCCTTGAAATTTGCAATTTTCCTTGGGTTCTTCTTCTTCCGATCTTCTTTTTGGATATTTGCTTGACTTTTTCTTCCTCCTCCTGTCTTTAGATCCCCCTTCCACAGATCCGATGGAGACTGAGGCCACCGGCGAGGAGGATGCACGCTGCAACACCGATGATGCCGCCGCCACCGAGGAAGAGGCCGGTGCCGATGATCCCGCCGACGAAGAGGTTGCGCCAAGGCTGCCGGGCGCAGAGCCGGCGAGGGGTCCGCGATCGACCGACGACTCCCGAAGCGCGCAGGAGCGCAAGGCGCTACACCGACCGCCGACCCTCCGCCGCTGATGCAGACCGGGTTCAAGAGCCCCAGCCCGCGCCTACTTGAAGGCCGGCGAGGGTGTCTTCACTGCTTCCCGGCCGCCGAGCCTGTGGCGCCGGTTGAAGGAGAGGCATTTGACGGAGAAGTGCTCGCCTCTGCTGGGCTGACAAGTGGTTGACGTGCCAAGCAGCAGCGGCGTAGTCCGAGGAGGAGGAGCTGCTCCGGAAGTTGGTGTCGCTCTACCGCGCCCGACAAGCGAAGCTGGAATCCCGGGAAGCGCTTGTCGCGCAGGCGGGAGTAGACATAGAGAAGCACGCGGAGGAGCTCCAGAGCTGTAACCAAGAGGCCCTCCGGTCCATTGCGGAGGAGAGGGCGCAGCTTGTCGAGGCGCGGAAGGCCTGCATCCTCGAGAAGGCAGAGGCCGAAGAGCAGCAGCGGCTTGCCGCCGAGGATCTGTCCACGCGGGAAGGCGAGCTGACGCAGCGGAAGGTCAACTTGGACAGCTATGAGGAGGAGCTTGCCGCGCGCGAGCAATCACTTGGCGGGGCACTCAAGGAGGTGAAGGACGCCACCGCAGCTGCTGAGGCCACCAAGAAGGAACTGCAGGTGAAGATGACGCAGCTGGAGGCTGATCTGAAAGGGGAGAATGAGGAGCTTGCCGCGCTCCAGCGCGAATGCGAGAAGGATGCCCTCGCTCATGGTGATCTACAAGTCCAACTCGCCGACAAGGGCAAGGAACTGAACGCCGCCAAGGACTCAAATGCTGATCTGGAGCTGAAGCTGGCCACACTGACGGAGACGTTGGACGGCGCCAAGAAGCGAGAGGAGGACTTGAAGCAGGAACTCAAGGCCAACGAGGAGCTGTTGACGAGGGCCGCCGAAACCCAGAACACCTTCCGGGCTACGGTGGAGCTCTGGACAGAGGGCCTTGTAAACATTGTTGCGGTCATTGACGAGGAGCTGGCGCAACTGGACTTGGCGGGCTTCGAGTATTCCTCCGACGAGAACCTTCAGCCCAACGCCAAGCTCACTCTGTTCTTCAAGGGCGTGGCGACGGCTCTCCAGCAACTCCGGGAAAGGATCCCAAGGCAGCTGGCTGATGAGTCGCGCGCAATCTGCGCCAGAGTCTTGGAGAAGGTGTTGGTGAAGGTGCTCTTCCGCAATCCGAACCTCAACCTCACCAACGCTTCAAGAAGCTGCCGCGGTGCCGATCTTATGGAGCTCAAAGCCCTTGTCGCACCCATTGTGGACAAGGTGAACGAAGTCAGGAGGGTCGACGGTGATCGTGTAGATTAGGTCGCCTTTTTCCTCCTTTTTCTTGCCGTTGTCAGACATGTCACGGGAACAATCTATTAGAGCGCGGCAAGTCATTTTTGTAATATAACTTTATCTTGGGCAGTATCTCCTATGTTATCCCCTTTACTTGATTCCTTCCTTTTCATGTTTTTACCCTATGCTTTTAGGGAACTTGTCGGCGTAGGTACCTTTGCCGCGAGCGCTGAGTGCGGAACATCAGCAGCCTGCTGGCGGTGCTACCTCCGGCAAGCAACCTTGCCGCAACTAGTCGCAGCACACTTAAGTTGTTGAGCAGACTCGAAACAAAGTAAGGGCGCAACTAGTTACGAGTTGGTTCCTCCGCGCACAAGTTTTCCATACAAAGAACAATCGTTCAAGGAAGATAACATAATTTTTTTTAAAAAAAAACTGATTGTGCTCAGACTTTGGCAACTTAGCTTTTCTGTTGTCTGCGTCCCGGCAAGTCTATACTTCTTTGAACGACGCCTGGTCCACACCATTATCTTCTCCTCCCCCCCGGTGAACTTGTGGGCGAAGGAACCTTCTTTTGAGAAAAATAAAGAAGAGAAAATAAAGATATGGAGCCTTAAGGCTCGTTATTGCTTACCGGGGGTAAGTGCTGCACAAAGTGTCAGATAATGCATGCAAGAAAGAAAAAGGCATCAATTTTGACAACATGTGCGGAGCATACGATCTTTATTTATGCACGGGATCTGCGCCCGGCTTTGTACAAAGGGTTACATGCAACAGCGGCAAGGCTTGTACAAAAGGTGGTTGCCGGAACAGGTTCCGGCAACCGCGCCTTATGGGTAAAACTTACCAAGATGCTCAATGTTCCATGAGTTGCTCACCGGAAAGCCATCTTCGGTCTCAAGGCGGACAGCGCCAGGCCTAGTGACTCGTTTCACCCGATAAGGGCCTTCCCACTTCGGTGTCAACTTGTTGGAATTCTTGGCGGATTGAACGCGCCGAAGAACAAGGTCGCCTTCCTTGAGACTCCTGGCATTGACTTTGCGGCTATGGTAGTGGCGCAAAGCTTGCTGATATCGAGCAGCTCGTACAGCAGCCTGAAGACGATCTTCCTCAAGGAGCAGCGCATCATCTTGCCGCAGCTGCTCTTGCTCAAGCTCATCATAAGCGAGCACTCGAGGCGATCCGTATACGAGTTCCGTGGGGAGAACTGCCTCTGCTCCATAGACTAGAGCGAAGGCGCCCGCCGCTGGCTCGATTTGGCGCCGTCCCGACCGACCAAAGAACCACCGCAGCTCTCGATCCAATTCTTCCGCACTTGTGCAGCCCGACGAAAGTTCTGGTCTTGAGCCCGCAGAAGCACTTTAGCGTTGCCCTCTCCGCTGACCGCTGCTTCTCGGTGAGCAATGAAGCGGGCGATCTTGGCGCCAAGATCTTGATGTATCGCATGAAGGTGCGGCTCGTGGAATTGTGTGCCATTGTCGGTGATGATCCCGTTAGGGACTCAAACGGCAAACAATCGACCAAGAACTTGACCACCGACCGTGGCTGTCACTTTCTCATCGCTTCCACTTCCGCCACTTTGTGAACTTGTCGATTGCTACGCATAAGTACTCAAAGCCCCGACAGCTACCGGGAAAGGGGCCGAGGATGTCGAGCCCCTGCATCAAAATGGCCGTGATAAAGGGATCGCCCGAGAGCTTGAGCTGGTTGATGTATCCGCTGGAGTGGAACCGCACGCTTCACACTTGGTTACTTGTGCAGTTGCATCTTGGAGGGCTGTTGGCCAAAAGAAACCTTGCCGAAAGGCTTTGCCGGCAAGTGCTCTTGCGCCAATGTGGTGACCACATGTGCCTCCGTGTATGTCCGCCAACAGCCGTTGTCCTTCTTCCAGGGGGATACACTTCAATTTCAATTGCTGAATCTTCTTCTCAGATAGTATGTCATCGACAAACTAGTACATACTTGATTGCCGGGCTACTTTCTCTGCTTCTTTGCTCTTCGGAAGTTCTCCTGCTTGAAGGAAACGGACAATCTGTTGTGCCCATGCCGGAGCTTGTGGCTCGACAACAAGGACCAAAGGCATAATGCTGCCAAGGAACATCCGCTTCCACGGCAAGAACCTGCGGCTCAGCCGGAGCTTGATGTTCCCCGGCAAGCTTGCCGGAGCAACACTTGTCGGGAGCGTCTGCTTCAACGAAACAAACCCTAGGGCTTGTCGGAGCAGATTGCTCCTCAGCACTCTTGGTGTTGATCTTGGGGACCTTCTTGGCGGCGGCTTCGGGGAGCTCAGCCGGAAAGTAGTCACTAGAAATCAACTTCCTCTTCTTGCTTTGTCCAGTTGGTGGTATCACAGATGGTTGAGTCAGCCTGAGCACAAAGATCCCTGGTTCCACAGGTAACTTTAATGCAGCGCATTTTGACAGGCCATCGGCAACATCGTTCTGGGCTCTTGGAACATGTTCCATCTGTACGCCGTCAAAATGCTCTTCCAACTTTCTCACTTCATCAATGTAAGCTTCCATCAACGGACTCTGATAATCTTTGTTCACTTGACGGACGACAAGTTGCGAGTCACCCCTGACAATGAGCTTCTTGATCCCAAGGTCTGCAGCAATCCTGAGTCCGGCAAGCAATCCTTCATACTCTGCAGTATTGTTTGTTGCTTGCTCCTTGGGAAAGTGCATCTGGACCACGTACTTGAGGTGCTCTCCGGTGGGTGCAACAAGTAACACACCCGCACCGGCGCCTTGCAGCGAAAAGGCACCATCAAAGTACATGATCCATTCTTTGCTTGCTTCCTTGACGGGGATGCTCGTCCTCGGAGTTTCTTCATCGGGTGTTGGTGTCCACTCTGCTATGAATTCTGCCAATGCTCGGCTCTGAATAGTTGAAGTACTCTCAAACTTGAGGCCAAAGCTTGACAACTCTAGCGCCCACTCGACGATCCTGCCTGTTGCTTCTGGATTTTGCAATATCCTCTTCAACGGAAAGCGAGTGACAACTGTGATCTCATGTGCTTGAAAGTAATGGCGCAGCTTCCTCGAGGCCATGAGAAGGCCGAAAAGCAACTTCTGCACACCAGGGTACCTTGGCCTAGCCCCCTGCAGAAGGGAACTGACAAAATAAACTGGGCGCTGCACCATCTTCTTCTGTTTCTCTTCCTGTGGCTGCACAGATCCATCCTTGTCGGGACCAGAGCTTGTCGGGGAAGCCCCCTGCTTGTCGCTGGACTTGCTTGCCGCAGCTTGTTAGCTCACATCTCGCTTCCCTCTCGCTACTTAACACAAAGACTAACCACTTGATTGGTTGCCGCTAGATACAGCAGAACTTCTCTTGTGGCTTAGGTGCGATAAGTATCGGAGTGGAGGATAGGTATCTCTTCAAGTCTCGCAGCGCAGCCTCCGCTCCGAGTCCATTTCATTGACCTGCCTTTTTCAAAATTTTGAAAATGGCGTATGCGGCTCAAGCAGACTTAGAGATGAACCGCTGAGAGCAGCAACGCAGCCGGCAAGCCTTCGCACATCCTTGACGCGCTTCGGTGCTTCGATCTGCTCAACGGCCTTGATCTTGTCGGGATTGACTTCAATCCCCCTCTGGGATACAAAGAACCCGAGAAGCTTGCCGGAAGGGACCCCAAACACACACTTCTCGGGGTTCAACTTAAGATTGATCTTGTGCAGATTTGTAAAGGTCTCGTCCAAATCTTGGATCAAAGTTGCTTTGTCCTTGCTCTTGACCACTATGTCATCCATGTAAGCTTCTACATTTCTGTGCAACTGTGGCTCAAAAGCGTGACTCACTACTCTTGCAAATGTTGAACCAGCATTCTTTAGTCCAAAAGGCATTCGTACAAAGCAGTACGTGCCACATGGAGTAATGAATGCGGTCTTCTCTTCATCCTCTTCTGCCATTAAGATCTGATGATATCCTGAATACGCATCAAGAAATGAAAGCAGATCACATCCCGCCATGGAGTCGATAATCTGGTCAATGCGCCGCAAGGGAAATGGATCCTGGGACAAGCTTTATTAACATCGGTGAAGTCAATACAAAGCCTCCACTTCCCGCTCGCTTTGTGCACGACTACAGGATTGGCCAACCACGAGGATGGAGCACCTCCCACCAGGCCCGCCGCTTCCAACTTCTTGATTTCTTCGCAATGAATTCTTGTCGCCTACCGCTTGTTTCCTGACTCTTTGCTTGACGGGTCGCGCGTGGGGACAGACGGCAAGGTGGTGCTCAATTACTTTCCTGGGAACACCGGGATGTCGATGGTTGCCATGCGAACACATCGACATTCGCCCGCAGAAAGCAACGAGCGCTTTCCTATTTAGGGTCAAGCGTGGCAATCGATGGTGAAGGTACCACCAGTGCCGCCCTCCTTGGCGCCACTTTTTTGGTCTCTCGTGAAGCTGTCTTTGCCTTCTTACACTTGCCGGTGGAGCTCGATGGTTCGTCCTCGACGGTAGCGCAGCACCAAGAGGTGCGCTTGCCGGAGTGAGCATCGAGCTCTTGCCGTCTTGGTCTTCTTCTTCCCTCGAGCTACAGCCGCAAGTGGTTTGCGCTCTCGCTGCGGCTGCCGCTTCCCGTAGATCTTGTCGGTGAGATAAGGGCATCTTTCTTGTCGCCAGGACGTAAATGACACTTATCGGACCAGCATCTTGAGCACGCTAGGCGAGTGAGAGGCTGCCATGAACTTGGCGAGCATCGACGACCGAGTATCCCATTGTAGGGCAATGGGAAATCAGCAACGCCAAAGGTGACTTTCTCCGTCTCCGGTTCAGCTCGCGCCAAATGTCACCGGCAAGCAGGATCTTCCCTTCGCTTGCTCCTTCCCGGTTGATTCCTTGAAAGTGTCGGTCTCTTCGAGCTCATTGTCGGGATCCGGAGCTTGAGCACCGCGAGGAGATCAGATTCAAGCCGCCCCGCCGCAACTAGCATCTTCGTGACCTTGAGGTTGCGGATAGTTGGTGAAACCAACATCGGCAAGCACCCGACCGCAGTTATGCGATCAGGGTGATCCTCAACATCAAAGATGATAGGCGTGCTGGACCACTTCAGAGGCTTGCGCGATTCAACTAACGGTTCTACTGCATTAACTGCCCGCACCCACTGTTTGAGCTGGTGGTGCGAGGTATGCAGAGAAGCACCACCGTCAACGCACAAAACCTTTGTAGCTTTCTGAAACTCCTGGTCGTCGGCCTCATCCTCATCCATCTCTTCATCTTCGCTTCGCTTCGTCCTTGTCGCGCCGCGGGAGGCTCGCTCTCTTGCCGCCGCCGCTTTTGCCGCGGCGCCTCCTCGCCGGACGCTTCTTGCCGGATCCTCCACCACCTTCTTGGGTCTTCTCCTTGTCTCGCCGCTCATATTCAGCTTTCTGCAGTTCAACAAGCTGCTCAACTTTCTTGCAAGTCTGGAGATCATGGCCCTTGGTGCGGTGGATCTTGCAGTACTGCTTGCCAGAGCTGTCTTGCTTGTCGGCGGCCACCACAGCCTCGCCGGGGTTACTAGCTTTGGCCTTCTCGGCGCCACCTCCGCTGTCGGACTGCTCGACGACTAGCACATCTTTAGCTTTCTCTTCGTTGTTTCGCCCGGTTTTCCTGCCGGGCGGCTTCTCACCGCCGATCCTTCGCTCCTCGCGTTTCTCTCGGGAGTTTCTCCTCCTCAAAGACGCACACTTGTCGGCCAGAGCATATAGCTCGCTGAGATCTTCGATTTTGCACATCACCATCTCTCTCATCCCGCGACACGCACGCTCGATGGAACACGCCGATAACCGCAGCAGGTGGATGTCCGATGTTGCACCGCACTGGCTGAACCTTTGAATGTACTTGAGCAGGGTTCTCTTCCTTCGGGCGAAAGCAGATGAAGGTCGCCTCCGCCATGGGGCTTGTGGTCACCGTGAAGGCCCCGACAAACCGATGGCACAGATCCGCCCATGAGGAAATGGAGTTGTTCGCAAGTGCATGAGCTAAGATCTCGACGCTGGGCTTGAGCACCAACGGAAGTAGTTGGCGAGATCTTCTTGTCGCGCCCGCAGCCTCGCACCGCGATGGTGTAGATGCCGAGGAACTCCGACGGATGTATCCCGCCGCCGTTTTTCTCGGTACGCCCGCTTGAAGTTCTGGTACTGGCATCGGATTTGCCGCAGCTCACGGGTAAACACAGACAACCTGCCGCAGACGGCAAGTCGCTCGTTCTTCGGCGCATGCATGTCGACAGGGGCCCAGCGCTGGTCCGATTGACGCCGCTTTCTCCGACGCCGATGCGGGTACGAGTGTCCTCTTGTCGCCGTTTGAAGAACTTGGCGCTGATCACGACGAGCTCGCTGGATCTGATGACGCCGTGGAGTCGGTGTCGAGGTTGACCCGCGAGTCGGCGATCTTGGCCTTCGCGCGGGAATGCATGCGGTTGCACCCCCACCGTCTTGTCGCCACCGGCTCGCGCTGGCGCCTTGCCGCGCTTCGGCGTGCTCGGTTGCCGGGGAGGCCGCTGGCGAAGCTGATGACGCTTGAATGGTGGCCTCCAACCGCCGATCTTGTCCGGCGCCGAGGGTAATCTAGAAGCGCTTGATCTCGGCCAACGCTTCTTCCGAGTCTTGGGTGGTGGCGGCGAACGGCGCGAGAACGAGATATGCTCGCATTTCTAACAATGTTAGAAGGAGCAGATCTCGCTCAGCGATCGTGCCGCCGCCGTGCAAGATGTTGACGCGCATGCTGGTCTTGAGCATCCCACGATCCACCAGCTTGGCCTCGACCTAACGAACGATGGTACGGCGGTACCATGGCGTTGTCGGTCCCGCCTCTCGAGATGGGCGCGTGCATGTACGGACGCCGAGGTCTCGTGCAGCCTTGTCCTTGACTTGGCAGCATCGTGAGCTCCTCGTCGGCGCGCCATTCTCCGCCGGCGTTTACCCCACCGCCCGCTTGTTCCGGTGGCGGTGGGATTGACGCAGACGACCAGCCACCTCCCAAGCCTTCCTCTTCGTGGCATGTCGATGAAGATGATGATGAAGCGCGAACACCAGATCAGATCGCACAACCTCGACGCCCCTACCGGCGCGCTAAAGATGTCGTGGGAGACTTAACACCTATGGGGCAGGGCCCTTCTCGTCCGGGCAGGAGCGGAGGGCGCACGAAGAGCAGATCGAGGCGAAGCACGCGAGGGATTTTTACCCAGCTTCGGAGCTCTCCGGAGAGATAATACTCCTACTGCTGCTTTGTGATTGTATTCGCTCTTGCTTGATAGCGTGAGGGTGGTGTAGTTTCGATCGTTGAACCCCCCACGCTATGCATGGGCCTCCTTTATAGGCTAAAGGAGTCACCGGCAGTGGCAACGCAGAGGGGTACAAATGTAAAAGAGGGGTTGGTACAATCGCTTCTACAAAGGCGCCCCACCTAACTCTAACGGCAGGGACAAGGGCATTTAATGCCCGTCTCGTCGCCTAAACAAAGGCGTAAAAGCGACCGTTAGCGCCACCGCCGCCACGATGGCCTTCTCGTCATCTCCACTTGCCACCACACCGCTATTGCACAGCTTCCGCCACGCATACCTCGAACGGTCCTGCGGCGACACGTCGACGGATGCGCTGGAGCGTGGGCCCAGAGTGGTGGCTTCGCCGCGGCAAGCACCTTGCCGCGGTCATCGTCTTGTCACACCCGAAAGCTTGCCGCTTGTCGGGATGCGCGGCGCGTCGCGGTAAGTTCTTTGAAGTGCCTTGGTTGGCCCTCCCGGCAAGCTCCTCTTTCCGGCAAGCTCCTCTTGCCGGAGTCTTGTCTTCTCAGTTAAAACACTTTGTTCTTGAATGGCATTAATAAGAGCTACGGAGGATCTTGGCGGACGCCCGGCAAGCCCTGCCGCGGGGTGCTGCGACTACCCGTGCACAAGTGCGGGATACTAAGGTACCCCTACTTTAGTACACCGACAAAGAGAGGTGAATGGCGAATAATATAATGCAAGGGAGAAGAGTTTATAATGGGTACTTGGTATGGCTTGACTTGACGTAGATCTCCCCGGCAACGGCGCTAGAAATCCTTCTTGCTACCTCTTGAGCTTGCGTTGGTTTTCCCTTGAAGAGGAAAGGGTGATACAGCAAAGTAGCGTAAGTATTTCCCTCAGTTTTTAGAACCAAGGTATCTATCCAGTAGGAGACAACGCATAGGTCACCGAATACCTACACAAACAATCAACAACTTGCACCCAACGCAATAAAGGGGTTGTCAATCCCTTCACGGTCACTTGCAAAAGTGAGATCCGATAGAGATAGATAAATGGTAAAGTAAAAGATTGCAAAATAGTAGATCGAAAACTAGCAAGATGTATACGAGATTTAATAATATGGAAAAGAGACCCGGGGCCATAGGTTTCACTAGTGGCTTCTCTCAAGATAGCAAATATTATGGTGGGTGAACAAATTACTGTCGGGCAGTTGATAGAAAAGCGCATGGTTATGACAATATCTAAGGTAATGATCATGAACATATGCATCACGTCCGTGTCAAGTAGACTAACTCATGCCTGCATCTACTACTATTACTCCACACATCGACCGCTATCCAGCATGCATATAGAGTATTAATATCATAAAGAACTGAGTAATGCATTAAATAAGGTGACATGATGTAGAGGAATTAACTCAAGCAATATGATGAAAACCCCATCTTTTTATCCTCGATGGAAACAACACAATACGTGCCTTGCCACCCTGTCACTGGGAAAGGACACCACAAGATTCAAACCAAAGCTACGCACTTCTCCCATTGCAAGAAAGATCAATCTAGTAGGCCAAACTAAACCAATAATTCAAATAGACTTGCAAAGATGTAACATCATGCACATAAGAATTCAGAAAAGAACCAAATAATTTTCATAGATAATCTGATCATAAATCCACAATTCATCGGATCTCGGCAAACACACCGCGAAAGAATATTACATCGAATAGATCTCCAAGAACATCGAGGAGAACATGGTATTGAGAATCGAAGAGAGAGAAGAAGCCATCTAGCTAATAACTATGGACCCGAAGGTCTGTGGTAAACTACTCACGCTTCATCTGGAGAGGTAATGGTGTTGATGTAGAAGCCCTCCATGATCGAATCCCCCTCCGACAGGACGCCGGAAAAGGCCCCTAGATTTGATCTCATGGGTACAAAAGGTTGCGGCGGTGGAAAAGTGGTTTGGTGGCTCCCCCGGATGTTTTCAGGGTATAAGAGTATATATAGGCGAAGGAACTAGGTCAGGGGAGCTACGAGGAGCCCACGAGGTAGGGGGCACGCCCTGCTCTCTTGGGCGCGCCCTCCTACCTCGTGGCGGCCTCATTGCGTCTCCGACTTCATCTCCAAGTATTCTGGTTTCCTTTCGGTCCAAGAAAGATCATCACGAAGGTTTCATTCTGTTTGGACTCTGTTTGGTATTCCTTTTCTGCGAAACTCCAAAATAGGCAAAAAAAAATGGCACTGGCCCCTCGGTTAATAGGTTAGACCCAAAAATAATATAAAATAACATATAAATGCCTATTAGGCATCCAAAACAGATAATATAATTGCATGGAACAATCCAAAATTATAGATACATTGGAGACGTATCAGCTGCCAGGTTTTGCAGCGGAGTACTTAGAACTTGATACTTACGAGGCTGGTCCTTGAGTAAAGCCGGCGCTTATGCCGACTCGAACTAGGTTGACGGCGGGCACGATCGTCCAGCTCCTTCTGAAGCCGCTCGAGGCATACGCACTCGGCCAGAGTTGCCAGGCGTGTGGACTCCATGGCTAGGGCCTCAGAAGTCGTCCCCGTGATGGGGGTGTTCAGGACCTGCTCGTTCCTACGGCGAAGCTCCCGAGTGAGAGCTTGCGAGACGTATGGATCGTGTGCAGGGGAGTGATTATTCTCGCCACCACTGTTAGTGTTCCCACGGGAGGTATCCGCACAGCCAGCTTGGCATCCCTGTACCCTGGCGACGCGTGGTGCTCGGATTTGTCCGCCATGAGGACCTCGGCGGTCGACTCGATACTTTCGCACTCAGACTCCTCAGAGGAATCATCGAGTGACCCGTCGGAGAGGTCGAGGGCGGGCTCATCAAATTCAAGAACCGCCACGTGCTTCGCCGCAACCTAGATGGCCACACCGTGCTTGATCCAACCTGGATGGTGAGTGGCCACTCGGTACGAAGACGAGTGCTGCCGGAGAAGAACTCCATAGGAGAATGCACGGAAATGTGCTGCACCATGGGCAGGCAGCGCCTCCACGTCCAGCAGGGCCTCCACACGGAGTCATCGGCGATGAAGGAGAGCGCCCCGAAATGGATTTCACCGCCGACTAACATGAAGATGAAGGAATCCACCTACGCCGTGAAATTTCGCTAGACGCCTAGCCCCAAGGTGGGCGCCAACCGTCGGGGTTATGATCCTGACAATGAGTACTAGGGGTACGAATAAGGAGCAGAACCTAGCTATGGCGCAAGTGTAACACTCGGAGTTTAACGAGTTAGGTCCCCTCTCAGCAGAGGTAACAACCCTACATCTCGTGCCCAGGGGCTTGGTTTTGATTTGATGGGTGTGGTTACAAAGATTGCTCGACCCTAGATCACGAGGTGGAGTGCGGTTTATATAGAGTGCAACGCAGCCCCATGTCCTCCACGTCTCTAGGGCACTTAATGACATTGATTGCATCAGTTACAGGTGTTATGAGCTTCTACTACAATGGTTACAGGTAACGGTAGTCTTGACTCTGCCTTAAGGGCGACTTAGTATTCCTCGACCATTGCATCTCCCACGCCATTGATGTTTGCTTGAACTACGTCGATATTTCCCCAAAGAGGAAGGAATGATGCAGCACAACAACGGTAGGTATTTCCCTCAGTGATGAGACCAAGGTTATCGAACCAGTAGGAGAACCACGCAACACCACGTAAACAGCTACTACACACAAAGAACAAATACTTGCAACCCAACGTAAGAGACAGGCTGTCAATCCCTCTTGGTATAAAGATAGATAAAATTGTAGTAGTTTGGATAAATAGATCTCGCGGAAACATGAGATAAAAAAATTACTAAAGATTGCAGCAAGGTATTTTTGTATTTTTTGATTAATAGATCTGAAAATAAAAGCAAATAAAAATAGATCTCGAAGGCAAATATAATAAAGAAGAGACCCGGGGCCATAGGTTTCACTGTGGCTTCTCTCGAGAAAAATAGCATACTGTGGGTAAATAAATTACTGTTGGGCAATTGATACAATTTCAAATGATCATGACGATATCCACGCAATGATCATTATATAGGCATCACGTCCAAGATTAGTAGACCGACTCCTGTCTGCATCTACTACTATTACTCCACACATCGACCGCTGATACGTCTCCAACATATCTATAATTTTTTATTCTTTATTATCTGTTTTGGATGTTTAATGGGCTTTAATATGTTCTTTTATATTATTTTTGGGACTAACCTATTAACCGGAGGCCCAGTGCCAGTTTCTGTTTTTTGTCTATTTTAGTGTTTTACAGAAAAGGAATATCAAACGGAGTCCAAACGGAATGAAACCTTCGCGAGGATCTTTCTTAGACCAAAAGTAATCCAGAAGACTTAGAGTTGAAGTCCGGGACTCTACGAGGAGGCCACGAGGCAGGAGGGCGCACCCAGGGGGTAGGCGCGCCCCCCACCCTCGTGGGCCCTTTGTAGCTCCACCGACGTACTTCTTTCGCCTATATATATTCTTATACCCTAGAAACATCAAGGGGAGCCACGAAACCATTTTTCCACCGCCGCAACCTTCTGTACCTGTGAGATCCCATCTTGGGGCCCTTTTCGGCGATCGGGCGGAGGGGGAATCGATCATGGAGGGCTTCTACATCAACACCATTGCCTCTCCAATGAAGCGTGAGTAGTTTACCACAGAACTTTGGGTCCATAGTTATTAGCTAGATGGCTTCTTCTCTCTCTTTGGTTCTCAATACAAAGTTCTCCTCGATGTTCTTGGAGATCTATTCGATGTAATATTCTTTTGTGGTGTGTTTGCCGAGATCCGATGAATTGTGGATTTATGAACAATATTATCTATGAATATTATTTGGTTCTTCTCTGAATTCTTATTTGCATGATTTGATATCTTTGCAAGTCTCTCGAATTATCGGTTTAGTTTGGCCTACTAGATTGATCTTTCTTGCAACGGGAGAAGTGCTTAGCTTTGGGTTCAATCTTATGGTGTCCTTTCCCAGTGACAGTAGGGGCAGCAAGGCACGTATTGTATTGTTGCCATCAAGGATAAAAAGATGGGGTTTATATCATATTGCTTGAGTTTATCCCTCTACATCATGTCATCTTGCTTCATGCGCTAATCCGTTCTTATGAACTTAATACTCTGGATGCATGCTGGTAAGCGGTCGATGTGTGCAGTAATAGTAGTAGATGCAGAATCGTTTTGGTCTACTCGACACGAACGTGATGCCTATGTTCATGATCATTGCCTTAGATTTTTTCATAATTATGCGCTTTTCTATCAATTGCTCGGCAGTAATTTGTTCACCCACTGTAATACATGCTATCTTGAGAGAATCCACTAGTGAAACCTATGGCCCCCGGGTCTGTTTTCTATTATATTACATCTCTTTTATTTACATCGCATCTCGTTTAATATTTTGCAATCTTTACTTTCCAATCTATACAACAAAAATACCAAAAATATTTACTTCATTATCTTTATTAGATCTCACCTTTGCGAGTGACTGTGAACGGATTGACAACCCCTTTATCGTGTTGGTTGCAAGGTTCTTGATTGTTTGTGCAGGTACTAGGTGACTTGTGTGTCGTCTCCTACTGGAATGATACCTTGGTACTCAAAACTGAGGGAAATACTTACGCTACTTTGCTGCATCACCCTTTCCTCTTCAAGGGAAAACCAATGCATGCTCAAGAGGTAGCAACCGCTATCCAGCATGCATCTAGTGTATTAAGTTCATGGAAAAACAAAGTAATGTAATAAGAACGATGACATGATGCAGGCAAGATATATTTATGTAGAAATAGACCCATCTTGTTATCCTTAATAGCAACAAGACATACGTGTTGGTTCCCCTTCTGTCACTGGGATCAAGCACCATAAGATCGAACCCATCACAAAGAACCTCTTCCCATGGCAAGAAAAATTGATCTAGTTGGCCTAACTAAACCAAAGATTCGAAGAAGAAATACGAGGCTATAAGTAATCATGCATATAAGAGATCAAAAGACTCAAATAACTTTCATGGATAAAAACATAGATCTGATCATAAACTCAAAGTTCATTGGATCCCAACAAACACACCGCAAAAAGAGTTACATCAAATAGATCTCCAAGAGACCATCGTATTGAGGATCAATAGAGAGAGAGGAAGCCATCTAGCTACTAAGTACGGACCCGAAGGTCTACAATGAACTACTCATGCATCATCGGAGAGGCACCAATGAGGATGATGAACTCCTCCGTGATGGTGTTTAGATTGGATCTGGTGGTTCTGGAACTTGCGGCGGCTAGAATTGATTTTCGTCAACTCCCCTAGGGTTTCTGGTATATTGGGGTATTTATAGAGCAAAGAGGCGGTGCAGGAGGTCATCGAGGTGGGCACAACCCACCAGGGCGCGCCTGGGCCTCTAGGCGTGCCCAGGTGTCTTGTGCTCACCTCGGGCCCCCTCTTCGGTACTTCTTTGGCCCACTGGATGTCTTCTGGTCCAAAAAATCCACAAATAGTTTCGCTACATTTGGACTTCGTTTGATATTGATTTCCTGCGATGTAAAAAACAAGCAGAAAACAGTAAGTGGCACTTGGCACTATGTCAATATGTTAGTCCCAAAAAATGATATAAAGTTTCTATAAAATGATGGTAAAACATCCAAGAATGATAATATAACAGCATGGAACAATAAAAAATTATAGATACGTTGGAGACGTATCAGCATCCCCAAGCTTAATTCCTGCTCGTCCTCGAGTAGGTAAATGATAAAAATAGAATTTTTGATGTGGAATGCTACCTAACATGTTCAACACATATTCTTTTCTTTGTAGCATGGACATTTGGAATTTTATATGGTTCAAAGCAATAGTCTAGTTTTGACATGAAGACTTTAATACTCAAGCATATCAAGAAGCAACCATGTCTTTCAAAATATCAACACTAAAGCAAGTTATCCCTAGCCCATTATACTCAATCATTGATCCATTCATGAAACACACGCGCATATTAGCTATACCCAATGCTCAAGTACGATCATAGTGCCCCTTAGTTGGTGCTTTATAAGAGAATATGGAGACTCAAGTAAAATAAAAATTGCATAAAGTAAGAGAAGGGCCCTTTGCAGAGGGAAGTTGGGATTTGTACAGGTGCCAGAGCTCAAAGCAAAAAAAAAGTAGAGATAAAACATTTTGGGTGGCATGCTTTTCCTGTCAACGAAAACGATCGAGTAGTTCCCAATACTTTCCATGCTAGATATATCATAGGCGGTTCCCAAACAGAAAATAAAGTTTATTATTTTTTCCACCATACTTTCAATTTCCATGGCTAACCGTATCCACGGGTGCCTTCCATACCAACACTTTCCAAGGAATTTATTATTTGACAACATGAAGTAAATTCATTTTTTATCTCAGGACTGGACATCCCTAATACCTTTGTCATACACTCGTGCAATGACAAGTGAATAAACACTCATCTTGAGAATAACATATCTAGCATGGAAATATATCAGCCGCCCCCTACCGTTTCATGAGATGTACGAGCACACAAAAGAGAAATTTATTATGAAATTTAGAGATGGCGCATACAAATTTTCTTAGAACTGCAAAATATACCGCATATAGGTAGGTATAGTGGACTCATATGGCAAAAACTGGTTTAAAGGATTTTGGATGCACAAGTAGTGATCATACTTAGTGCAAATGAAGGCTAGCAAAAGATTGGGAAGCATCCAACCAAGAAACGAAAAATCTCATAAGCGAGCATTAAGCATAACTAACACCGAATAATGCACCACAAGTAGGATGTAATTTCATTGCATAACTATTGACTTTCGTGCTTGCATAAGGAATCACAAACCTTAACACCAATATTCTTACTAAAGCATAATTACTCATCAACATGACTCACATATCACTATCATCATATCTCAAAACTATTACAAAGAATCAAGTTTATTTTGTCCAATGATCTTCATGAAAGTTTTTATTATATCCCTCTTGAATATCTATCACTTTCAGACAAATTTCATATGTTGCTTTTGATAGCTCAAACAAATCTAAGTGAAGATCATGAGCATAAAAAATTTCTTCTGCCAAAATAATTTAAGTGAAGCAAGAGAGAATTTCTTAAAATTCTAACTCTCAAAAAAAATCTAAGTGAAGCATGAGAGCATTTGTTCAAAAACAGCGAAGCACACCGTGCTCAAAGAGATATAAGTGAAGCACTAGAGCAATTCCATAGCTCATAAAGATTTAAGTGAAGCATAGAGAGCAATTCTAACAAGTCATAGCATAATTTTGGCTCCCTCAACTAGGTGTGTCTAGCAAGGATAGATGGCTTAAAACACAAAGAAAAACAAGCAAAGACTCATATCATACAAGACGCTCCAAGCAAAACTCATAATATGCGACGAATAAAAATATAGCTCCAAGTAAAATACCGATGGTTGTTAGAAGAAAGAGGAGATGCCACTCGGGGGCATCCCCAAGCTTAGCCTTTTGCTAATCCTTATTCCTTCATCCATCGCAATCTCACCCAAAACATGAAAACTTCAATCACACAAAACTCAACAAAACCTTCATGAGATCCGGTAGTATAAGAAAGCAAGTGACTACTTTAAGTATTGTTGCAAACCCATTCATATTTTGTTATTGTATTATATGGCAAAAACTCTTCAAGGAAAACCATAGAATCATCAAAACAAGCACATAACACAACAAAAACAGAATCTGTCAAAAACAGAACAGTCTGTAGTAATCGGTGAACTTTGTATACTTATGCAACTCCAATTTTTTTGAAAAAATAGGACCACGTGGGCAATTTGTATATTAATCTTCTACAAAAAGAATTAAATCAAATGCTCTCTTCTGTTAAAAATGGGAAAAAATTAGCGCAAAAGTTTCTGTTTTTTAGCAAGATCAAATCAACTATCACCCAAATCATCCAAAAGGCTTTGCTTGGCACAAACACTATTTTAAACCACAAAAACACATCTAATCAGAGGCATAATTGGGTATTTTATTAAAAACAGCAAAAAAACAAAAAGTAAAAAGATACAAGTTGGGTTGCCTCCCAACGAGCGCTATCGTTTCACGCCCCTAGCTATGCATAATCTGAAGGATCTAAGTGTTGTCATCTTTGTTTTTGTTTTCCTTGGAGATGTTTTTGTCAAGGGGTTTTGCAAAGACAACATAACACACCTCATTCAGAGAGACTTTAGCACTATCAAGTTGCTTATCATTGTATCCCCTTTGATTTCCGGCAACAATCCAAGAATAGTGTTCATTAACATCGTTGAAAACTTGTTGGATTATATCTAAAACAGGGACTTGCTTTTTAAGATTCCTATCAAATATTTGATTATTCCCAGGCAAATGTCTTAAAGCATAATCACTATTATAAAGAATTTCATCAATCACGGGTTTTTCACGATTCATACCATAAAAATCAAAGATTTCCCTAGCTTCCTGTATTATGTAGTCAAATTCATTCATGAGAACAAGAGTGGCTAAATTTTTAGCTTTAGGATTCTTTATAATGGGTAACTCATAGAACAACCTTTGCAAGGTAGGATGAGTCTGAATAAATTTATTTTCAAGTTTCAGAACTAGTGTCGAAATAGCTTCTGCATAAGATTTTGTTCTCTTAAGTATAGGAGCATCATCAAGAGTTAAATTTCCAACACAATTGAAAAATTCTTGGATATGTTCTTTTCCCAAAACATTCCCTTTCCCCAAAACAAAAGTTTTAGCATCCAGATTGCCGGATTGTTCCATTTTTGGAGTTAGGCCATCATCTGTTTCTGCCATGCCAAAGTTACTCATGGTGGAAAGTTCAAGCAAATGAGAGATCTGACAAGGAAACGGCGAACGAAAAGGAGGGCGAATAAAACGGTAAATTTTTGTGAAGTGGGGGAGAGGAAATAGAGAGGAAAATAATGTAAATTGCAAGGAGATGAGATTTGTGATTAGGAACCTGGTAGATATTGATGATGTCTCCCCGGCAACGGCACCAGAAATTCCTTTTGATGTTTGCTTGAACTACGTCGGTATTTCCCCAAAGAGGAAGGATGATGCAGCACAATAACGGTAGGTATTTTCCTCGGTGATGAGACCAAGGTTATCGAACCAGTAAGAGAACCACGCAACACCACGTAAACATCTCCTGCACACAAAGAACAAATACTTGCAACCTGACGTAAGAGAGGGGTTGTCAATCCCTCACAGGTAAAAAGATATATAAAATTGTAGCAGTTTGGATAAATAGATCTCGCGGAAACGCGAGATAAAATAAATTACTAAAAATTGCAGCAATTATTTTTGTATTTTTGGTTTAACAGATCTGAATATAAATGCGAATAAAAATATATCTTGAAGGCAAATATAAAAAAAAAGAAACCCAGGAAATGTAGATTTCACTAGTGGCTTCCCTCGAGAAAAATAGCATACGGTGGGTAAACAAATTACTATTGGGCAATTGATAGAACTTCAAATAATCATGATGATATCCAGGCAATGATTATTATATAGGCATCACGTCCAAGATTAGTAGACCGACTCCTGCCTGCATCTACTACTATTACAAAACACATCAACCGCTATCTAGCATGCATCTAGTGTATTAAGTGAAGGAAATATGCCCTAGAGGCAATAATAAAGTTATTATTTATTTCCTTATTTCATGATAAATGTTTATTATTCATGCTAGAATTGTATTAACCGGAAACTTGATACATGTGTGAATACATAGACAAACATAGTGTCACTAGTATGCCTCTACTTGACTAGCTCGTTTATCAAAGATGGTTATGTTTCCTAACCATGGACAAAAGAATTGTCATTTGATTAACGGGATCACATCATTAGGAGAATGATGTGATTGACTTGACCCATTCCGTTAGCCTAGCACTTGATCGTTTAGTATGTTGTTATTGCTTTCTTCATGACTTATACATGTTCCTGTAACTATGAGATTATGCAACTCCTGCTTACGGAGGAACACTTTGGTGCTACCAAACGTCACAACGAATCGGGTGATTATAAAGGAGCACTACAGTGTCTCCAAAGGTACATGTTGGGTTGGCATATTTCGAGATTAGGTTTTGTCACTCCGTTTGTCGGAGAGGTATCTCTAGGCCCTCTCGGTAATGCACATCACTATAAGCCTTGCAAGAAATGTAGCTAATGAGTTAGTTACGGAATGATGCATTACGTAACGAGTAAAGAGACTTGCCGTAACGAGATTGAACTAGGTATTGATACCGACGATCGAATCTCGTGCAAGTAACATACCGATGACAAAGGGAACAACGATGTTGTTATGCGGTTTGACCGATAAAGATCTTCAGAGAATATGTGGGAGCCAATATGGGCATCCAGGTCCCGCTTATTGGTTATTGACCGAAACGTGTTTCGGTCATGTCTACATAGTTCTCAAACCCGTAGGGTTCGCACGCTTAAGGTTTCGATGATGCTTTTATTATGAGTTTATGAGTTTTGATGTACCGAAGGAGTACGGAGTCCCGATGAGATCGGGACATGACGAAGAGTCTCGAAATGGTCGAGATGTAAAGATCGATATATTGGATGACTATATTCGAGTTCGGAAAGGTTCCGAGTGATTCGGTATTTTTCGAGTACCGGGAGTTACGGGAATACGGGAAGAGTATTGGGCCTTAATGGGCCTTAGTGGGAAGGAGCCAGAGGTGGCGCGCCCTCCCAAGCCCAGTCCGAATTGGACAAAGGGTTTGGGGCGCCCCCTCTCCCTTCCTTCTCCACTTCCTTCTTTCCCCTTCTACTAGTTGGACTAGAACGGCGAATCCTACTCCCGTGGGAGTAGGACTCCCTTGGCGCCCCTCCTCCTAGGGCCGGCCTCCTCCTCCTTGCTCCTTTATATATCAAAGGGGCAAGGGGCACCCCATGACACAGCTTGATCTACGGATCGTTCCTTAGCCGCAGTGCGGTGCCCCCTCCACCATATTCCACCTCGGTCATATCGTCATGGAGTTTAGGCGAAGCCTCGCGCCGTAGAACATCATCATCGCTACCACGCCGTCGGGCCGATGTGGAACTCATCCCCGACGCTTTGCTGGATCGGAGCCCGGGGATCGTCATCGA
Source organism: Aegilops speltoides (assembly GCA_021437245.1). Lineage (NCBI taxonomy): Eukaryota > Viridiplantae > Streptophyta > Magnoliopsida > Poales > Poaceae > Aegilops > Aegilops speltoides. The sequence goes on along the minus strand of CM038147.1, from coordinate 438,396,104 downwards.
GCTGAACGTGTGCTGAACTCGGAGGTGTCGTACGTTCGGTGCTTGGATCGGTCGGATCGTGAAGACGTACTACTACATCAACCGAGTTGTCATAACGCTTCCGCTTACGGTCTACGAGGGTACGTGGACAATACTCTCCCCTCTCATTGTTATGCCGTCACCATGTGAAAGTGCAACTAATCCCCGGGTGGTTTTGGTAATTAATAACAACATATATATCATTGAACTAATAGTTACTTGAGAATCATTTCAGAAAGTTCAGTGATATGGGTATGGCAAGGATTGGAAAGGTGGACCCCTCAAAATGCTAAGGCAAGCATTGGCAAAAGCTCAAGACTCCATTTTTGGTTTAGTGATCCAAGATCACATTGAGTCCATAGGAAAGTCAATACTATTAAAAGGGATGAGGTTATGATAATGATCCGTTGCTCAAAGTTCTTAGTGATACATCTCCTAAACTATCAAGAACTCTCACCGCCATATACACTCATAAGTAATCTTGGTCCCACCGATATTCCAAACTCACCACACCGAGATGAACCACCTCAGCCATAAAGCCAAACCCTAGAAATCTCGGATTTTCCGATTCAACTCGGTCTCACCAAACTTGAGTTGCCAAGCTTCAGAATCTTCACATCAAATCGGTGTCACCGAGATGATGAAGTCGGTCCCACCGAGATTGGCAAGCTCTTGTCTTTGCACGAATCGGACTAACCGAGTTTGTATTTTCGGTCCCACTGAAAATCCCAACGTTCACATGATTTGAACTTTCGGTCTCACCGAGTTGTCAACTTCGGTCCCACCGAGATTGGTCAAATGTGTGTAACGGTTGGATTTTGTGTGGAGGCTATAAATACCCCTCCACCCCTCTTCATTCGTGGAGAGAGCCATCAGAAAGTACTACCACTCCTACCTTACATTTCTGAGAAGAGAACTACCTACCCTTGTGTTGAGATCAAGTTGCTCCACTCCCACCATATGAAGCTTGATCTCTAGCCTTCCCAAGTTGCTTTCCACTCAATCCTTTCTTCCACCACAGCCAAATCAGTGAGGAAAGTTGAGTGTTGGGGAGATTATCATTTGAAGCACAAGAGCAAGGAGTTCATCATCATCAACACCATCTATTACCTTTTGGAGGGTGGTGCCTCCTAGATTGGTTAGGTGTCGCTTGGGAGCCTCCACAAGATGTGGAGTTGAACCAAGAAGTTTGTAAGGGCAAGGAGATCGCCTACTTCGTGAAGATCTACCCCGAGTAAGGCTAGCCTCGGTGGGCGAGGCCATGATGGCATAGACAAGGTTGCTTCTTCGTGGACCCTTCGTGGGTGGAGCCTCCGTGGACTCTCGCAGCTGCTACCCTCCGTGGGTTGAAGTCTCCATCAACGTGGAAGTACGATAGCACCACCTATCGGAACCACGAGAAAATCACCGCTCTCCAAAATTGCGCTTGCTCTTCTCCACCTCTCTTTACTACATGTGCAATTTACTTTCCGCTGCCTATACTCTAGAATTGCATGTGTAGGGTGATGCTTGACTTGATCATAACCGTGAATCTGCCAAAAACTTGTCTTTGTCAAAAGGCATAATTTTTATATTGTCAAGTAGTCTAATCACCCCCCCTCTAGACATACTTTCGATCCTACAAGTGGTATCAGAGCTTTGGTCTCCATTGTATTGGTTTCCATTGCATTGACTCCATAAGCTTGGTTTCACAACCTAGGAGAGTATGGCGCCTAGTGAGGGTAATTTTCAGAGAGGTCCTTACTTTGATGGTACAAATTTTGCTAGTTGGAAGCATAAAATGAAAATGCATATTCTTGGCCATAACCCAGCCGCATGGGGCATTATTTGTGTTGGTATGCAAGGTGAATTCTTCGAGGAAGGAAAAGTTCCGGATCGTGAAGCTACAACGGAAGAATTATGGATGTTGCAAAACAATGCTCAAGCTTGTGACATTCTCTTCAATGCCTTGTGTCCCGAGGAGTTCAACAAAATCAGCCGTCTTGAGAATGCAAAAGAGATTTGGGATACTTTGGTCGAAATGCACGAAGGTACCGAGTCCGTGAAGGAATCAAAGCTAGATGTTCTTCAAGGTCAACTTGACAAGTTCAAGATGAAGGAAGGTGAAGGAGTCGCTGAAATGTACTCTAGGCTTGCTCTCATCACAAATGAGATTGCCGGCTTAGGAAGCGAAGAAATGACCGATCGATTCATCATCAAGAAGATTCTCGAGCTTTGGATGGAAAGTATGACACCGTGCACTTTGATCCAAATGATGCCAAACTACAAGAATCTCAAGCCAACCGAAGTCATTGGAAGAATTGTTGCTCATGAGATGACACTTAAGGATAAGGAAGAGCTTCACAACAAGTCAAGTGGTGCTTACAAAGCTACTAGTGATGCTCCCACAACCTCAAGTGACAAGCTAGTTTCCGATGAAGAGATAAGCCTAATGGTCAAGAACTTCAACAAATTCTACAAGAGTAGAAGCAAAGAGAGAAGCTCAAAGTCTAGATCATATGATGAAAAGAGATCTTCTAGTCGTGATCGAATCACTACAATTGTGGAAGACCCGACACTACTCAAATGAGTGTTCGCTCCCCACAAGAGAAGAGAAGAATCTCCAAGAAGAAGAAGCTCAAGAGATGAGTCACCTCGAAAGAGAGAAGGAGTAGAGATGATCGTTATGAACGAAGACCCTCTCGGAGAAGTAAGGATTCGGAGAGGAAAGACAAGTCATCAAGGAGCTACACAAGAAGAAAACATCAAGCTCATGTAGGTGAATGAGTCTCCGGCTCCGACTCCGACAATCAATCCGAAAGAAGCTATCACTCCAACTCCGACTACAGTCAAGATGAAGGAGTTGCCGGTCTTGCTCTCCTGTCCTCCAACTCCAACTCCTGTGACTTATTTGATTCACCAAATGAGGGAATTGGAAGATGCTTCATGGCTAAAGGCCCCAAGGTATCACACCCTGAATTTATTGACTTTGATAGTGATGAGGATGACTTGCTTGATGAAGATGAGCTCTTACATGATAAATCTAGTGAGCCTAGTAATGATGAACATGCTAGTAGTCTTTATAGTCGAGAAGAGTCGAATGACAATGCTATGAAGGATATTGAGCGTCTAACTAAAGAACTAAACACTCTTAAGTTAGCTCATGAAACAACTCAAGAAGATCATAGAGAGCTCCTAAGATCTCATGAGAAGCTACGCTTCGAGAAGCTCACTCTAGAGCAAGAACATGAGTTTCTAAAAGCAATCAATGACGATCTTCGAAAGAAGAGTTCTTCATATCTTGCCAAACGACTTCTCTTGTCTAATTTCTTGCCACCTATTAAAACTAAGCATGACAAGCATAAGAAAAATTCTTTCTCTAGTAGTAACAATAACCATGCTAAATCCAATATTGTTGCTTCTAGTAGTTCTCTTGATTCCACTAACAATGTTTCAAGCCAAGTTACACTTGAGCAAGAAAA